>CM036254.1:35731392-36343460 GCA_020698575.1 Bostrychus sinensis | reverse complement strand
AACTTGTTAACCTTCTTTTGTGCTACACTCTTAGCCATTCCCAGCCTTCTTTAAATCTCTGCTGCAATGGATTCCTTGTTTAGAGAGGAGCCCAGATATATGAGCCCTCCCACCTCTTCAAGTTTTTCACCATCAAAGATTACTGAAGTCCCTTCTGCTCACTTTCTATCTTGACACGGCAAGTCATGTCAAGCAATTCCTCCTTTCTGCTGCAAAGAACAGCTGCATCATCTGCAAACCCTACCCCTTCTCTGTCTATTTGTCTTCCACCTTTGACGTGCAGCAGAGCAGACCTCATTATGTACTCGTCATAGATGTTATATAGGTATGGAGATAAAATGCAGCCTTTTCTTTCTCCATGAACAATGTCAAACACATCTCCTACTGATATTCTCACTGTTGACTGCTGATCAAATGCTTTATGCTATTCTAAAAAGCACATGTATTCAACCATCGTTAATTCATGGTCTTATACATTCACGCTTTAAAAAACAGAGACATTCAGCATTTGCATTCAGCGATTCTCTGATTTCAACTGTGACACGAGCTACTCCTCTGACATCTGAGTTATCACACAGACATACAGTATCTGAGCTGAACAAAGATTTATGTACTTTCTTTGTATTAGGTTTTATAGCTCCATCATTAAAAACAAACATAGATGTTCTTCCAAATGCTTGCGCAGCTCTACGACAGAGAAATGGCTTTGTGGATTGTAAACTTTGTGTTTCATTTGAGAGAGCAGAAGCAGAATAGTGGCTTGGTGCACAGGACGTGTGAGACATGAGTGGCTCTGAGCAGCTGGAGCCACTGCATCGAGGCCATATAAACCACTATTGTCCATTCCAACAGAATGGTTCTATAAAGCCTTATGGGATTGCATCATTTCTTTTTATGATATCGTTTCATATACTGTGAGCTACTTGACTTTTACAGAGATGAAAACATACTCTCTGTTTTGCAAGTTATGGGGCTTTAGAAGCAATTGTAGCAACACAGTGTAAAAGTGGAGTGGCTGTTTTGGACGTGTGGGTGTGAACAGATGCACTTACCCCGAGACCAGCTTCATGAGGCATCGTTACGCTCCTTCCTAATGGTTTTAAGGAGGAAGTCAATGTAGCTAACTGTTAATATCTTGTGCACTGTCTGGTTTATCTTGTGTCATATAAGTTGAGTTTTATTAGTTTGCCTAGAAATCAGATCTGTGCGGAGCCAGACTGCTCGAAGTGAGTGGACTCTCATTGTTTTTGCCTGAGAAGAAATATCCGTTGAGGGCAGATAAAGGCAAATGTGATCCACAGTTTACATTTGCAGCAACAGCATACAGCATACATAGAGAATAAAAGACCATAAACATTTTCTAACAAGCTCATCCCTTTTGTGGTCATGTCTAAACCACATTCAGGTTAAGGCACTAAGATGCGCTAAAAGTGGAGCAAACCCAGGAGCAGCTGAGGTTAGCGTCTGCATATTTTGCTCCAGTGACTAATTTGAAGGCAGAGGCAGCAACAAAGAGACAGACTTTACCTGCAACATGTTTTTCCTTTATTCTCGCTCATTTCCCACATAAGTGCAGCCTTTACAGCTCCTCTCTCTGGGCTTTCAGTCTGTTTTATGAACTTTTAAATCCTTAGGGTGACAGAGGAGTCTTTAAACACTGTGTACAGGCTACGTGATTGTGTTTTTGCCTCACAATGTGCGCTGTGACACTTGATTGACAGTTGATCAAGGCTGCGCTCTGTGGATTTGGCTCTGGAAAATATTATTTACTTCTGATATGTATTTGTTCACTATAAGCACTGCATAGAGGCTACTTGATACATTTTGTATAATTGTATTATACAAAAAATTGTTGAAGGGTTGCTGGCTCTGACAGACAGTGAATAGGACTTTCCTCTCTCTCTCTCTCTCTTTCTCGCTCTCTCTCTCTCTCCACTTGTCTTACACAAAGGGGAACCAAAGTCATGTGACTTTGGTCAGAGCCAGAATCACAAGACATTTAACTAGGACAGACCATGCAAAGTTAATAGTAGAAAGTAAAATGCAATGAAATGATTATTCCTCAAAGACAGTGAACATATTCAGTCTGCTACAGTCAGTCCTGTTACGTGAGGCTGGACTCTCAGATTGACTTTTGTGTTGCGTTACTGTAGAGGAAGATGCAGTCAAAGCTGCTCCTGTTGCTGGTGCATCTTTTGCTCATGAAAAATTCTGATTTACATACCAGATTTGCAATTACTTGAGCAGTTTCTCTTTGTATATCGCACACATGTCCATACATAGCCAATAGTGGGCAGTAACTAGATAAAGTACTTTTACTCAAGTAATTTACTTTGTAATTTTTTGTTGAAAAATTGCTTTCTGAGTACATTTTGTAGAACATACGTTTACTTGAATAAATTTTGCCAGATTTTATTTTTACTTTTACTTGAGTTAGGGATGCACCGATACCACTTTTTTTTCGAACCGATACGAGTACGAGTACTTCCATTTGAGTACTCGCCAATACCGAGTACCGATATGAGTACTTATATAGGGGTTACTTTATAGTTTATACAGTCACACTACTGTATCTCATTCATCCCATACCGTGTCGTCTTTTTGCCGTCTATCCCAGCTCTGCGATGCTAAGTTATTTTTTATATCAGAGTGGTTTGAACACAGCTAATCATGGCTAAACTTTGCTCAACATGGACATGTTATACCTCATTTTAAAGCTTAGATTTCCTCTATTCAGTCGCTAAAATTATTTTAAAGACAGACTGAGCATCTGCGCATAACCAGCGGAGATTCGCCAAGACATACAGCAGCTAACACAATTAGCAACGGTACTTCTTAAGCTTTATCAGACAACAACTGCTTCGAGCTTATATAATTTTTGGGACAACTAGGACAACAAAAGGACAACAAAAGGACAACTGCTTAAGTTTTAAAACTCACGTATGATTTGGGATAAGTCTGCTTGAGCATAATGTAAACTCAGCTTTGCTTTTATCTCCATACAGTTCACTTTGAAATCCATCCACAGGTTTCTCACTCCTCAGCTGAGAGGGGAATGTCACGTGACAGCACTGAAAGTGGTATCGGTTGTTGGTATCGGCCCACTTTTATGAATACGAGTACGTGGTATCGGTACCACATCCCTAACTTGAGTAATACTTTAAATTGTGTAGGAAAGAAAAAGTAGTTTTTGTCGTCTGAAGAATATTTTGCAAAAACATTCAAATGTGCTTTTTTACTTAAGTAATTTTTATACTCAATACTTTTACTTTTACTGAAGTAAAAGTTTTTGTTGGGTACTTTTACTTCTACTTGAGTAATATTTTTGAAGCAACCGTACTTTTACTTGAGTACAGCTTTTGAGTACTTTGTCCACTACTGCAAATAGCAAGCACTATTTTTTAAGCTGCACTTGCAAATTTGCACCCGTCTTAGTAAATAATTAAGTTTGGTTCATTAAGTTTGCCCTATGTAAGCTACATTACAGTTCATTATGATGAGGATGGGCAGAGTGGCAGAGCGGTTAGTTGCCTCGCAACACTTACTGTATGTGGAGTAATGTTAAATCCTATGAGTGGGTTGGATCGGTATTCGTCTGGCTCTTTGCCTTCGACCTTACTGCCAAGGATGGCTCTACCAGGAGAGCGGTTTATTCAAAGATTGAATAGACCACTATTTTTGCCTTTTTTAATAAATGTGGTGTAAAAACCTCAGTCAGCGCTGCCATGTTTGTTGTGGTTGTTGCTCTTTTTCTTTCCTGGCAACACATAGATCATTGATATTAAAAGGTTATTGATGATACAGCTGGTAAAATAAGTATAGAAGTATTGTATTTCTGACATGGTACTGACAGGAAACTTTCACCAGATGTTGGTAACAACCCAAGTTTTTCATACACTCAAAGAAACCATAACAGATACATTCAGAAATTCGGTTCTGTAAGGAAAAGAAATGACAAAAGGAAAAAAAGTATTGAAAGCATGAATACAGGGAGGTACAAAAAGACGCCATCTGAAATCTATCAGTGATCAGAAAGCACTCCTGCCTCTGCAAAGTCTGACCTATAAAAAAAGTGTCTTTGTACAAAGGTGGCCTGCAGGAAACATCTTATGATGCGAGAGCTCTCTCAGACCTTTGCTTTAACCTTGTTGTTGCAGAACATACTGATGGCACTGGTCACAGGAGGATTTTTAAACTTCTAAATGTTCCAGTGAGCTCTCTTGGGGCCAGAATCCAGAAGTGGAGAGAACATCACTCCACCAGAAACCAGAAAAACATTGAGGTGTTCGTTACTAATTTTAACCACTGTAGGTATTATTCTTGTAATACCTATGATTACATTTAAAGAGTGGTTAAGTTTAAAATATGGTTAAATCCCAGTCAGAGTAAGTATCAAGTTACATCTGATGGTTGGCTGCTAAATCTTTTAATTATTTGGATAAATATACAGATCTATACAATACTTTTTATACTTTTGATTATAAGAAACATACTGGTACATGTTTTGTGTAACAACTAAATTTTTAAGATTTGAAACTTGTCCAACAACTCTTCATGAGGCACCAGGAGCAGATATTCTTGTGTGAACCAGTGAAGCTGTGTCTGTGTCTAAGGTACATTTGTGGATTTAGTTGAGGCCACAGCTCATTGTTTTGCAAAGTTAATGCAAACAAAAGAAATCCAAGACAAGGTTAGAGCCAGACGAGCGTTTCCTCTGAGCCAGGGGGCATCTCGTCACACACCATTTCCATTTCAGACTGTTGACTTTGGAGAAGGTCGGGGCAGAACCTCCTCTTCGGTTACAAAACATCTAAACAAACGCCCGAGCGCCAGTGTTCGAGAGAACACACACAACACAGAGGTCTGCTGATTTATGTATCCAGGGTATTTAGTGACATGGTGCAGAGTTCAGGTTGAGATTCAGAGTACAGGTCAGTGAGGGACGTGTGTGTGTGTGTGTGCGTTAGGGACGGTCACAGTATAGACAAAAAACAATAACAGAGAAAAGTCGACAGAGGGGAACCAGCAGAGTTATGAGTTATTATGTGAGTCTGTCAGTGGAGCTTGGTACTGCTGTTAAAAATGTAAAAAAATTATGTTAAAGCAGACAGGAATTTGAACTTACTTAACTTTTTTTTAAACTTAATTCATACTATTGCCCCAATGGAGCATCTGTCAGGAGGGTGAAAAGGATACTTCAACAGGATGCCCAAGGGGAGACTATAAAGCGTCCTGTACTACTAAAAACAACTTTATCTTCCAATAACTGTTGCACTATGACGTGTTCTTTTTCTAATCAATAAAGACTCCAATCAGTTTCTTTTAGCTTTTTGTCTTTTTATTTTCATAAGCCAAATTAAACAGAGCTCTGGGTTGGACCTGTCCCTACCGCCTACGTCTTACTCAGGGCTTACGCTGGGCGTCCAACAATGACCGTCCCTATTACACTGAATATATACCCAGGCTCAACTTCATACCACCCACTCCAGATATGGGCATAGTCCAGGATCTGAACCAGTTCTCAGGCAAAGCAGTGCGAGTTGTAAGGGAGGGGCTGTTATCACTTCTGCTCTCCCATGAAGGCCACATTTCCAGCACAGATTGTTCCCTTGCACTTGTTGTGGCGTCTTGAGTTCTGGGTCAGATCCTGGTCACATGATTAGTTCAGATACATTTCTTCACATTTCATTATATACTTGATCATGTTAAAATCACATACAACAACTAACCTCAGTCACACAGAATAACATGAAGGGCTGGAGAAAGCATAACCCTAAATGTCTGGAGAGGGGTTGAATCATGAGCTATACCCATCATTCACCAGGTCTTTTTATCCCACATCCATGTTTATAAAATTAAATTATAACCAGCCAAACCTAAATCATGCCCATAACTGTGAATTCTGCCATCCCATTGGTCCATAACTAAGTACTGCCATCCCATTGGTCCATAACTGAGTACTTGTTGCAAAATCTCACAAATCTCATGGAACTGCTCTTGTACTGTACAAATGCCAGTCTATAATTCATGCCTTTTCATTCATGTCCCGTGTATGCTTAAAGCAACATGACAGAATATACATCTTTTATACAGTATATTTTACAGTCATTTACTGTGATATTTATAATTGTGGGAAGAGTCACGGTTAATCACTGTCCTTTGCTGACACAATGTGGCATCTCTAAACCGCTCCTCTCACTAAAAGCTTTTTAAGGGCCCTTTGGAGATGAATAGCAGCAGACAGCATGCTTAATGACAGAACGGTGGCCTAATGAGCTCTGGGGTGAGTGCTCGGGCCCATCCATTCTGCCGGTCTAAAGGAGTTTCCCGGCTCTTCTGAGGGAGCGCCTCTGCGTTCACTGGACGTGGTTTTGCAGGACTGAAGGAAAGTAATGGCTGCTAAGGTAATCCTAACAGACAGGAGCACTTGGCTGGTGCCATTATTTGCATGGCAGAGTGAGGAGCAGTGTGCTGAGGGACAGGCGAGGGCAGACAGGCAGCGACAGCGGGTCATTAGGGTTAGACATGGTGCCACCGCGGGGGCCCATCTATATAAATAGCCTCTTAGCATGATGTACCAGAACACAGCAAACAAAGTGGAGCTGGAGCAGTGAGATGGAGATAATGGAGGCCTGTCATGTGTGCTATGGCAGAGGAAAGCTACTATTAAGCCCAAAGGACACAGGGTGCACACTCACTCACATATCTATGGCAACTCACACCTGGGATATTTATAATTACATGCGCAAAAAGCACATACTTCAAAAAGTCAAGTGACCTGTTGATTTACCTGTCCTTTACTTCTCCTTTTCACATCATGTAAAAATACTTTCTCTGTGGTAACAGAAGTATTTGTGATAAAATAAGTGTTAATAAGCTGCATAATAAAATACCTTTTATAGTTAATTTCCCTGCTAATATCCAGATGTATTTCCTGTCAGTAAAAAAATCTATTTTTTTTCTTGCATAATGAAAGTTTGTCAGCAGTTTATCAGTCAGTCTAACTCTCACACTGCAGTCAGAGGAGACACACTGAACTATAATGATGACATTTTTTACTAACACACTGTTCTTGTGTGTGGAGCCTATAGAACTCACCCACACAATGAAGGGCATTGTTTAGTCGACAGAGAATTTGAGGCTTTTACAAACACTGTAAGTGAATGCCCTCGTATTATCTATTCTTCTGTTTACTCTCGAGTTTCTCGGTAGCAACACTGTTTCACATTTGTCACTTTTATTCCTATGTCCACATAATCCAGCCACAAGGAGTCACAAGCCAGGGCGCTTTTTTGTGGCAGTCCCGGACCCAGGTAAATGTATAGTGTTGCATCTGGAAAGGCAAAAACCGACTGTACATGCCAGCATTGGTGGCAAGGTGGCTCCTTGATTGGATTCCTGGACCATGTGGGGCCTTTCTGTGTGGAATTTGCATGTTCTTCCTGTGTCTGGGTTGGGTTTCCTCTAGGTGTTCTGATTTCACCCATCAACCTAAAACAGACATATGCAACCTATGGTTTTAGAGCCACATGCGGTTCTTTTGTCCTGTTCTTGCAGCTCCTTGGGCATCTGACATCTGGTTATTTAAAGTCAATGACGTAATAAATACAAAAACAAACTGCATCTGGATCATCTTGTCAATTTAAAATAAAATGTTTTCTTTTTCATGTTATGGACTTCAATATTATAATAAACTGTTTTAGTCTAAATTGTCTCCTCAGCTGCACACACAGACTGATTAGAAGTGCCACTCAAGAGCACCAGGAAATACAGCATGTAACTGAGATAATCAGTGCAGTATTAAACACAGGTCTTTGTCAATTTGCAATTATTACTGACCACTCATATTGCTATATTTCACTATTTTTTACTTTTTTGCATTATAGTTGGTTGCGGCACAGATTAAAAGTTTTTTTTTTTTTTTTTTTTTTTTTTTAAATTGGCTTTTTCAATACAGAGGGTTACAGACTCCTGAACTAGAACATGCACAATAAACTAATCCTCCAGCTAGAAACCCCTGACCAGGATCCTGGCTCAAAATCTAGGAAAGAGTCTGCGGTCGCCTACTGCTCCTTAGCAGCATTGAAGGATGGGTCAAATGCAGAGAAAAAATTTCCCTATGGGGACAATAAAGTATACCTTAGCAGTGGACCAGCATTGCATACGTCGTTGTAGTCTGGCCTGCCAGACAAAATCTTTTCCTATTCTATACAAAGAAGTTAGTTTGGTACCTCTTTGGTAACATTTCTTTTCTGTGGTGGCACAATGACAGGTGGAGTAACCAATCAGAGAAACGAAGGGTGGGACGTAAGCAGCGTACCGCTGACCCAAACAAATTCTTGCCAATTTTTTTTTTTTTTTTTTTTTTTTTTTTTTTTTCATAAAACACCAGAATACACCATGTTATGAGCAGCTCTGTACTTATTTCCGAACGGGGACAGCAGCAGAAACCAGTTGTACAAAGAGGTGCGGAGAAAGTTGTTTTTTTTTCAACATGGTCATTGCATCAGATGTCAGCTGGACTTTTCTGTTGTTAAAATGATAACAAGATGAAGAAAAAAATCCCACAGAGGACTAGAAAATAACGCAGACTTCAGCAGAACCAACAGGTGAGGAAGGAAAACACAAAACACTGTTAATCAGGTCAGCAAAGTTTTTAAATTAGCTCGGTAGCTAGCGCTACCTTGGTTCTTCTGTTTTGTAAGACATGCTGTAGATTAACGGCTGTGATAGGACAGTTCCACATTGACCGGACAAACACTTCACTCTGAGTGGGGAACCAGACTGTCCTGCTTGCGAAAAGCAAGTAGGAAAGGTTGGCTCACCAGGCTAATGCCATTGGGTCCTTGGACAAGACTCTTCCCCCACCTTGCCTTCACGTATGAATTTGTGTGTCATTGTTTGATTGGTGGTGGCAGCAGCCATGTCTCCGTCAGTCTACCCCAGGGCAGCTGTGGCTAAAAAGTGGCTTGCAACCACCATCAGTGTTTGAAAAGTGAAAGAAAAATGCACATAATTGTAAAGCGACTTTGACTGTCCAGAAAGGCCCTATATAAGGCCAATGCATTAATATTATTGTTAAATCAATGTAGCATGTAGCTCTGAATCAGTACACCTCTAATAGGCCTCATACAGTTTAGCCAAAGATTTAAATCTCTGTACAGTATACAGTAAAATGTATTAATTCACTAGGTTATATTTTACATTACTACATTTTCCATTTTGTATGTGATTATAAGCCTATACCTGTGTCTGTTTGAGCAATAAACCTGGGCAGTCATTTTACTACAAATGTCATTCTTACACAACATGTTAGCCCTAAAAGGTAATCCATGTTTGACTGGAAATTGTCAATAGAAAAAGGCTGGGTGGGGCTAGAGAAACACCAATCACATAACAGAGAGGGGTCACTGACCAATCAGAGCAAAGGGTGTGAAGTTGTTATATTGGAAGACTATAGGTGAGTCTAGAGAAATGTGGAATGGCTCCCTCAGAGCTGAGGCCAGCAGAGTGAGCTGCCAGCCGAGGGAGATGAAAACGAAAAGGAACAACAGAAATACAGAGACAGGAGAGAAATAAAGGTGTGAGAAAAACAAAGAACTCACTGCACCTGCATCACTTCAGAGATCTGATAAAGAATTCTGTTTTCCTCAAAAGCCTCCAAACTTGGTTTATTCCTTGTGAAGCACTTTCTTTGAAGAGCGCAGAAGAGCAGCCATTGTGAGGAACACGGCCTCTCAGTCCGAGGCGTGATGGGCCGTGATAAACCGCTCCTCTGATAGAGCTATTACCCATCATTTCAGTCCACAGTCCTCGTACAAACACCAATTACTGGCTCTGCAATCTCTTAAGGCCAGAAGGTAAGAGTTTGGACTGGCTTTGAGTGGAGTGTTCGATGGACCTGTCCATGAGCTGCTGTGTTACAAACGCCCTCACAAATCAACAACTTCATCGACTTCAGCAACAGGTAAAGGCTCTATTGTGAACTCTGCGGCATAAGGAGGGAATAAGAGGCCCCATTGCTGGTTTTCAGAATGGGCCCTTACGTTATGAGGCACATTCAGTAAGTCTATACATTCACATAACATACTTTAGTTTGTAAGAAGTGCACAAACTAAAGTATGTTTCCTAAAGTTGGCTAATACTTAAAAAAAAAAAAAAAAACATGTCAGTACCACAAAGTGATGTGCATTATTGTTTATAAGTAAACTTTGTGAGTATTAAAGGTATTAGGGAGGATTTTTTCGACTGCTGACAAACCAGCGACTGTTTGTCCCTTTTTGAATACTGTGCATGCGTCAGGCCCTCCCCCGCCCTTCACTGTTCCTTTCCAAGGAACTCCTCCACAGCGACGTGCACGAGCGTTGGAACACGCGTTTGTTTACAGCCGGCATCAGCGGAGATTCGTCTAAACCTAGACCTGCATTGTTTGTCTGCGCGACCTTTGACCTAGTTCCCCACACAGACCCAGTCATGCACAGCACAAATATCTGTCCTCCTGCTGTTGGTAGCATTAGCAAACTGACGGTTGCTGTACAGTTGAAATGGTTCAACAGATAAAGAAAAAAGGCATTTTTTTTCGAGATAAGATAAACGTACCTGTCCAGCAGAAACTTGACGACCAGTGCATCGTCTGAAGCCCTTTCTGTTCCTACAGCGCACGCCAACGTTGGAAAGAATCGCCAAGAACCACACAGGTTTTATTCTGCTCTTCTAGGTTTTTCTCCTCCTCCTCTGGTACACTTCAAAAACAGTTTTCCTTTTGCGACCTCCACACTTTTCCTGAGCCATTGTGCTCTTCGAAGTCAGGCTGTCCGCGTACGATGAGGCTCGGCTAATGCCGTGCTATATAAACAAACTGTGTACGCATGCGCAGGCACAAGAACGCGCACGTATCTCCGAAACCAGGAAGATGAACAAATGAATGGCAAGTCCGTGGAACAATGGTTAACATACTCATGACGAAAACGATTGGATGAGGTTTTTTAAGTCCCACAGAGTCCACAGTTTATTAATATTATTATTATATTTTCTAATACACCAATTTATAAGCCTTATACAGGGCAATGAAGGTAGTTTTAATTAATATTGCAAAAAATGAATTTATAAAGATCCTCCCTAATACCTTTAAGTAAATATCGTGAAGGTATTATGCATATCATACAGTTTTAATATTTGTTTAATCATACGCTTGTTCTTAAATGAGTCATGCTTGCAGTGTATTTTATTGCCCATAACAGGGGTCAGCAACCTACGGATTTAGAGCCACATGTGGCTCTTTAGCCCTCCTCTTGTGACTCTTTGGGCATCTGATCTGATTATGCAATAAAGGAATAGGCAAAGGATAGACAACTGATTAGAAGTGCACGCAAACACCAAGAAATAGTTACAGGATGTAACTCTTTTTCTCTAGGTGAGATGATTATTTAAATATTTGAAAACTAACAAAGAACTGTGTTAAATGCTGCGCTGACTATCTGTAATAAGTCGCGAAAAAAAAAAATACACAAAAGTGGCTTAGGCTATGACTGAAATATAGCCTAAGCCACTTTTGTGCATTAAAATTGGTTGTGGCTCTTTTCAGATTCGAATTTTGTATTTTTGGGAAAAATTGGCTCATTAGATCCAGAAGGTTGCAGACCCCTGGCCCAGAATAAAATTAATCCACTAAAATTGACTATAAGGACTCTCAATAGGGCCCTCTCATGTCCTGGGCCCCATTGTAGCTGCACTGGCTGCACTGCCTGATGCTACACCCCTGTGTGAACTTTCTACACACAAGCTCTCTCAGGGTTAATATATTATAAGCATGTATTGTAGAGGCCATGGTGACTAGCTTCAAAATGCAATATAAGAGTGTCTTGTTTGATTACACAAAGTATATTATTTTCTGTTCCCACTTGTGCTTTATTGTCAGCCACAAACACAATAAACAGTTTTGCAGTAAATGGTTCACAGCTGAACGTGTTAAATAAGATTTTATGGCCCAGAGATGAATGATGCCTGGTTGTTTGGCTGTATCCAAGGGTTGCTCTCTGCAAACACTTTGTCTTTCTTTATTGTATTTTCTTTTCAATCCAAATTCACCTCTCCACCAAGTCCTGTGTATAAATCCAAATGGCAGTAGTGGGGAGTTTCCCAAAGAGACTTTACTGAAACAAAACACAGTTTGATTTGTTTTCATGGTTTCAGGATGAATCCAACTCTAACCTCAGTGACACAGTGTAATGACGCAAGCAGAGTATTTTTCTGAGTGAGCTGAAAAACCAGAGCTTAGGTCACACTCTTAGTCTTTTAGTCCTGGTTTAGTCTTTGTTTGGTCCTGATTGAGTATTTGTTAAGTCCTGGTTTAGTCTTTAAGTTTTGATTTTGGCACAGTAAATACAGAAACTTATATTTCTACTTTTTCATTAACTGTACCTACTCTTATTGTTCAAACTGTCACCAATCCCAGTGTTATTGCAATATTAAACATAGCATAGTGCTTATTTTTCATCTATTGTGCAGCCCTAGAGTGATGTACTGCGTATATTTGCAGATACATTGTGTGGCTTATATCTGTAAGATTATAGAAGCCCGGGGGCATGTTGGTTGTAGCATATAACTGACCCACAACACTATGAGCACAATGTGTCTTTGTGAGTGCAGTGATAAGACACAATCAGATTCTACACTCATGTTTGCTGTGATGTCTTCTCTTGTGTGATCCTGCTCAGTCTGATAGTGATCCCCTGCTGCTGCTGTGGAATCTTCTGATAAAACGAGCAGAAAATCACAAAGGTGTCTCTTCTCCATATCTTGCTGATGTTTCAAGTCTAATAAGATTGTACATCTGAGACATTGATTCTCACTATTAAATATTCTGCTGTTATGAAGGTACGCTGAGGTAAGTCTGTGTGGGACATCAAAGGCATGAGATTCTACGAACAAGGCCACAAATCCAGCTTCAAAATCAGCAGTGATTAATCAAAAAGAAGTGAGAGTATTAGATAAGGAGGTCTTTTTAATTCTACTTGATGTGTTAAAATCAACTTCAGTTTTACAGGACTTGCTTGGGTTGGTGAGGAAAACATTAATTAATCCATTAAATTTCTCAGTCACATAGGGCTAAAGACTGTCCTAGCCACGGCCTGCAGAGGTGTGCTTTTGCACAGAGCCCCAAGGATGGTCATGTCAGGTCATGGACCTGTGTAACAGTGAAGACACTGTTTCAGCCTCGAAAAAAACAAACAAACCAAGTGACACTGCCACGCATTTCTCCTAAAAGGACCCTATCTGGAGAGAAAAAAAACATAAATTGTAGCTATCTTAAAATATTACTCATTTAAAATGCACCAGAATACAGGAAATCACATATGTTTCATTCAGATGAATTCTACTTCAGGATATGAGGTAAAATGAGATCTTATAATGCTTAGATATTTTGTATCAAATACCCCTTGTTACCATGTTTGATTTAAAGTTGGATTTACAAAAAAAAAAAAAAAAAAAAAACCTAGAGCCTATATAGGGCCTCAGTTGTCCCTCTTGTTTAACGCCCCTATAGGTTCCAGAAATGGGTCTGGATAGAAGGGATGAGTCTAACGAGCTTTAAAATCAGCTGCTTGCTTGTGTGTTACGAGAAAATATTTAAAGCATATTGCAAAAGGCAGTGGTGTACATGTGCATACGTTACAGCTTTAACTATGTTACCAAAAGCTTCCTAGGAGACTGGAAAGTCCCAGCTCTGATGAAGGAGCTAAATAGGTTACAGAAACTGTGATCCCAGTTCCTCTCATGTGTGAACATGCAACAAAACAGTGGTAACTGCATCACTCACCAGTGATCCTCAACTGGTGGATTGGGACCCAAAAGTGGGTCTTAGAACTGTTTTCAGTGGGTCCTGGGCCTTTGCCAAAGCAAAAATAAATAGCTAAATTAACTGAGTGTCATTGATTTACACTTCTTAACAGTAGGCGGCAGTAAAGTTAGTGTTAAAAACACTGCAGTTACTGACATTAAGAGTTGTGGTTTTAAATTAAATTCAACTAATTCAATGTAGAATGGAATAGTTCCTTCATTAGCATTGTCACTTGCTTGGCATACTGTGATATTCTATAGATTCTCCGATGTACAGTGGGGCAATAAAGTATTTAGTCAGCCACCAATTGTGCAAGTTCTCCCACTTAAAAAGAGAGAGGCCTGTAATTTTCCTCATAGGTATACCTCAACTATGAGAGACAAAATGAGAAAAAAAATCCAGAAAATCACATTGTCTGATTTTTAAAGAATTTATTTGCAAATTATGGTGGAAAATAAGTATTTGGTCACCTACAAACAAACAAGATTTGTGTCTCTCACAGACCTGTAACTTCTTCTGTAAGAGTCTCCTCTGTCCTCCACTCGTTGCCTGTATTAATGGCACCTGTTTGAACTGGTTATCGATATAAAAGACACCTGTCTACAACCTCAAACAGTCCCACTCCAAACTCCACTATGGCCAAGACCAAAGAGCTGTCAAAGGACACCAGAAACAAAATTGTAGACCTGCACCAGGCTGGGAAGACTGAATCTGCAATAGGTAAGCAGCTTGGTGTGAAGAAATCAACTGTGGGAGCAATTATTAGGAAATGGAACACATACAAGACCACTGATAATCTCCCTCGATCTGGGGCTCCCCGCAAGATCTCACCCTGTGGGGTCAAAATGATCACAAGAACAGTGAGCAAAAATCCCAGAACCACACGGGGGGGGGGGGGGGGGGGGGGGGGGGGGGGGGGCTAGTGAATGACCTGCAGAGAGCTGGGACCAAAGTAACAAAGGCTACCATCAGTAACACACTACGCCGCCAGGGACTCAAATCCTGCAGTGCCAGACGTGGCCCCTGCTAAAGCCAGTACATGTGCAGGCCCGTCTGAAGTTTGCTAGAGAGCATTTGGATGATCCAGAAGAGGATTGGGAGAATGTCATATGGTCAGATGAAACCAAAATAGAACTTTTTGGTAAAAACTCTACTCGTCGTCTTTGGAGGAGAAAGAATGCTGCGTTGCATCCAAAGAACACCATACCTACTGTAAAGCATGGGGGTGGGAACATCATGCTTTGGGGCTGTTTTTCAGCAAAGGGACCAGGACGACCGTGTAAAGGAAAGAATGAATGGGGCCATGTATCGTCAGATTTTGAGTGAAAACCTCCTTCCATCAGCGAGGGCATTGAAGATGAAACGTGGCTGGGTCTTTCAGCAGGACAATGATCCCAAACACACTGCCCGGGTAACGAAGGAGTGGCTTCGTAAGAAGCATTTCAAGGTCCTGGAGTGGCCTAGCCAGTCTCCAGATCTCAACCCCATAGAAAATCTTTGGAGGGAGTTGAAAGTCCGTGTTGCCCAGCGACAGCCCCAAAACATCACTGCTCTAGAGGAGATCTGCATGGAGGAATGGGCCAAAATACCAGCAACAGTTTGTGAAAACCTTGTGAAGACTTACAGAAAACGTTTGACCTCTGTCATTGCCAACAAAGGGTAGATAACAAAGTATTGAGATGAACTTTTGTTATTGACCAAATACTTATTTTCCACCATAATTTGCAAATAAATTCTTTAAAAATCAGACGATTTGATTTTCTGGATTTTTTTTTTTTTTCTCATTTTGTCTTTCATAGTTGAGGTATACCTATGATGAAAATTACAGGCCTCTCTCATCTTTTTAAGTGGGAGAATTTGCACAATTGGTGGCTGACTAAATACTTTTTTGCCCTACTGTATATCTTTGGACAGAAGGAGGAGGAGAGCCACGGTTGCCTTGCTGAGAGGCAGTAGTGCTAACCACTCCACCAATTCGAATAAAAAAAAAAAATTGATTTGTCCCAGAGTGGCAATTAAAGGCATGTTGATAAGCATGACCCCTTGTTTGAAATGTATTACAAGTTAAAATGGTATGGGGAAGTTAATGAAGATGGGTGTGGGGGGGTTTATTTAGTGCATGTTTCGAGCATTAAGAATTCTGTGAATAGTTTTGACAGTGCCCATAAAAAACAGACATAGAAATTTAATGATATGCTGCATCCAGGACATTGTTTTCTTTCTCTATACTCCCAAGGGACAGTATTTTGGTTCTGTCCACAAACAGACTCAGGGAACCAACACCATAGCTTTTAATGAGAGCAGGGTTCACCTTGACTGAGGAAACAGAGCAACGTTTGATTAAAGAGCTTCAGCCTGGTTCTGTGTGTTATGCCTATAAGAACAGTGTGAGCTCACAGGCTAAACTCTGCTCTGAGCCCTGTCTAATGACCTTAACATTAAAACACATTCCACACAGCTTTCCCTGGTGCTCTCGGGCCACGTTCGTTTAGCAGAATGGTAGAAAAGAGCAGAAGAAGTGCGTCTGGGATGAGACTGGGTTAATTGCCCTGGGACTGTGGCTCATTAGCTGTAGCCTCCACCAACGCACCAACACCGCGCCGCAGCCATTCCCCGTCCACTGCTTTTTATAGACATTTATGTAATTAAGTATTAGCGGTTGTTGTTTTATCAGCCAGTGATTAGCTCTGCACAGCCAGAACTACAGATACCAATTTAGAATTCAGTGTTGTACTTAAATGGAAGGAACATGTCTTTGTGAGGGATTCCAGCAGGTCATTACAGACTGAAGGAGTGATTAACCTCTCTCTTAGTTCCAGACGCTAATTAACAGCTCTTCATCAGAATGAATATATCTCAGTGCTTTGGAATTCGTCAGAAAGCACTGCCACTTGAGAAAAGATTAGAATTATGACAAGTCATTCATAGAGCCACATCACATAGTCGTGTGGCATTAAGAGCATTAAAGCCATCAGTATTTTTGGAGTTGTCTATGGCTCTATTACAGCGACTCCTCTTTGGATGGCTGCACCCCAAGCTTGGTGTTTGTTCCCACAAACACTTTTGATTTGAGGCTACTCTGCTGTTGAAATGATTGGAAGGTAAAGGCTGCCACCGAGTTCGAAAACACACATTTATCAAAGTGAACTCCGGCCGAAAACACTCTCCTTTGGTTGGTTTTAGACATCTGAAAAAAAGACTTGCAGAGAAACAATCCAAGCAGAGGGAAAATGACCATGCTACTGTTTATTCTTAACTCCATATGTTCATTTATGCATAACCACTGACTTGTGAGTTAATCAGTATTTTAGTGAGTGATAATTGATAATTGTCACACCAAAAGCGACATGAGTGACTGGCAACCACTCATTTCCTTTGTACACTCATGCACAGGAGTGATAGGTAATGCAAACATGCTGACAGAAATCAAGTGAGAATCAAATAAGAGTTTATGCAAATAATATTGTCTAAATGGCCCCTAAAATTACCCCTAGTGAATGAATGTGGGTGGGTGGTCGTGCCCCTCTAACGTAAAGTGATGCTATGGTGGCAAAGACAAGTCACTTCTATGGAATATGGGGCAAAGCTCAAAATGACTCCGCAGAATCTAGCCTGCATGACATCATTTAGCCACTGCTATATTTGTCCATTTTATTTCTGGTCCTCAACACAACCGACTGACCACACCCAATTAAAACATCTTTAAATATCTTTAAACATCTTTGGTCTGAGTGCTGCTCAAGATCTTACTGCAGGAGTTAGATGAGACAGTGGTGCAGAAGGGGGCTTTTTCCAAAACCCAACCCTCTTTAGACGAGGCAAAAAATATATAAATACATTGTCACTGAACATAGGGAAAATGGTGCATGAGACCAGAAGGGTCCCACAGACTTACTGATTATTATTATTTTTATTATTATTATTATTATTATTATTATTATTATTGCCATCATCTTTGCTACTGTCATTTTTATAATTAATATAAGTATCATACTCATTAATATTATTATTTATACTATTATACTTGTTATTATCATTAATATTTAGGGCTGGGTAACGTTAAATGATCCATTTGTGGTATCAAAAGGAAACTTACAATACTACTGGTATCAAAAAAATATTTTAATTCAATAACAAGTTTCAATACCTAGTGGGACCTTTAATGTTCCTTTGCACTACTGGTTTGAACTCACAGCTAAGAATTTTGCTTTTTTTTATTCAGTATTATTGTGATTTATGATTGTAGAAGCTGAAACAGAAAAAGTATCCCAAAATAATAATAACAATAATAATAAAAAGAATTATTACATACTACTTACTCCAATAATGTCTGTTGTATGAGTGTTCTGATGACACCAGCTCCATGCCCATCTGTGCCACACCACAACTGACTTTTAGAGCAGTCCTCCCTTTATTGTAGACTGACACGTCCTGTGGTGGTGGTGGCAGGTCCTGGTGGACACATTCTGAACACAGGCACAAAAAGCTGCATCAACGTCACCTCTGTCTTTGCGCCAAGCGGAAAATCCGACCCTTTGAGATAATTTTGGTAGTAAAGCCAGCTGGGTGAGCTGTGTGGGGGCAGGTCTGGTTCTGAGAAAAGCTGTTGCACTTCTCCCACACCTGTGTAAGCTTGTGCAGGGTCGTTTGTACCACTGTGGTTTAGTTACTGGTGGTTTTGCACTAATTTTGGCTCTTTGGTTAACTGTAGTTTAGTTTATTCTTTATTTGTCAGGGACCAAGTACAAATACATTAATTTCACAAGAAAAGAGATGCTTTGTACCAAATTTAGCTACAAGATACTTTCCATCTGCAGTCCCTGGGCAGGTGAGCACAAACAATAAAACATTACAGAGTGCAAAAGTTAAAATTAATTTATAGTTAAAATACTTACTATGTTACCAAGCTTAAAGAGGCATTTTAGCCTTAATTCATAATTGATAAAAATACTTACAAATAGGGTTTATTAATAGTTTATAATGATGAATACAGGTAAACACAGCATTAGTTCGACTGATGTTGGCACAGTTGAATATTAAGAACATGTTTTTTTAGGTTTTGATAAAAATGATGAAGATACAGATAACTTCAGACTGTCTGGGAGTTGATTCCATTGTTTTATAGTTTTAAATGAGAAGGCTGATTGTGCAAAGGCAGAGCATCTGTGAGGGAGTTTTTGTGAGCTGTGGACCGAGATGTTCAGGTTGTCTGTTCAGACCAAAGTTGAATAAACTAAGAAAAGCAGGACGTGCAAAAATCAACCATGAGCAGCGTCCCTAAAAAGCAGCTCATGAGAACACACAAGGCTAACAGATTTGGCATTCAACTGTGAAGACACATCCGCTAAAAAAGGCACGTCTCTCAGCTTGTACAAAGCTCCACTTTAGATGCTTTTTTATCCAAAGACACATTCTTCACCTTTTATAAACCAGGGTCAACATTTTGTTCACAGCAGCTCTGACGTCTGTCTGTGGGTAATGTACAGCACTCAGCCCAGGTCTTTGCAGGTAAAGAACAGCATGCCTCTCTGTGTTTGTTGTCCTTTTTACGTCCACATCCGTTGTAAGGCTTATAATGTTTCATTATTTATCTTTCAAAAGGATTAGAAATATCTCAGCGTCCTGAATAGATGTTCACTTGTCCATGTGGCGTTGAGGTGAAGGCAGCTGATTGTTTGGATGGTTTCTGTGTAAACTATGACAGGAGCGGCAGGCACTAAGCAGAGGGTTGGAGGTTTGATCCCTGCTTCCCTCTACGCATACTGCAATTGCGTCCTTGGGCAGGACACTTAACCCTCCTTGCTGCCAGTGTCTGCGCACAATGGTGTGAATGGTTCTTTGATGTAAACACACTGTATAAATGCAATAATTTAGCATTCACAAACTCATTTTTCTATCTAATGGCTTCATTTATTCTTTTCTAGACCTCCATGGGCATTCAAAGCACTTTACATCACCCATTCACAAACACACTAGTGATGGGCAGTCTGGCTCTTTTTAGAGAATCGGTTCCCTTATGGCTCGCAAATGGCTCCCAAATGGCTCTCCATTTAGTATCACTCAGAACATTTTATTTGTGATTTTTGTAACAGGCTTATTTTTATGCAGTTTGCGAGTACAAAATTCAGTTACAAAATTCTGTACTCATCTCTGCTGTCTCCAGTATAATCAAAATTGCTGTCTTCGGAGGCTACCTTACTTCATTTATGTAATGATATGATACTAGTTTGTCCTCACGTGACTGGTTGCATGATGTGCCCATAAAAAGAGTAAAAATCTGCTCAGCTTGCGCAGATTTTTAACAGAGCTGAGCAGGTGCAGCTGAAGATTCAACTCTCATTTACTGGAGTCGGCATTTCCAAGATGGTCATGCACCTCCCGACACAGCTTCACGCCCTCCAAAGTGTTTTGAGAAGTGCTGGTGAATGGCAAAACAGATCATGTGATAAATTTGCGTTAATAAATTTTAACACGTTTTTTTATTAATCGCATGCGTTAACGTTGACAGCCCTAATACAGTACATACATACATACATACATACATACATACATACATACATGCATACATACACTCATACATACATACACTTCTGAAAAGCATTGTATCAAATTAAATTGAGGATGGGTTATTTTTTACTACACTGTGAGGGCATAAGTTGTGATTCTTTACATATTTTACATCCCAGTAAATTCATAAAAAAAAGTGTGAATATCACCTCCTTTACCGTTGACAGAAGCAGCAGTGCTTTTAATGCAGGAATTTACACTCAAAGAGTTTGGCTTCTTAAAGACACTCCAAGTATTGAGATGCACACACAGCATCAGCCCCAAACCTCAAGATATACAACTACTGCCAACACAGACAGCTGGGTTCAATCGCTGCTGATACAACTGGGTCTCCTGTATTCATGTCCCATTTGTTGACCTGTCAGAGAACAGTCATGTTAAACCAAGCCTCAGAGGGGTGGAAGTATAAAGTCTGACTGCTGCGATGTATGTAGGCCATCATGAAGACTCCCTAATAAAGACAGAATAAAGAAACCTTCTGAGCTCACAGAATGAAGTCATCATCTCACTTTAACTACAGCCTGAGGCGGAGACCAGTGTGTGTGTGTGTGTGTGTGTGTGTGTGTGTGTGTGTGTGTGTGTGTGTGTGTGTGTGTGTGTGTGTGTGTGCGTGTGTGTGTGTGTAGATGGGGGGGACAATGGAGGAGAATGAAGGAACCAGAGCAGGGTCTCTCCAGGGAGCACTCTCACGGATCTAATATAGTCCTATTCTCTCTGAATGTCTGTTAATTACCTCCTCTGTAGCGTCACCATCCCGACGCCTGGACGGCACTGGAGAGGAGACAGGCGCTGCATCTGGGTTAATGACTCCTCCAACAGAAAGAACCATGTTTCAGCAGTGGCAGGACTCACACTGGATGTGGGGAACAGCTCCAGGAGATCATTCCCACAAAACTCTAACTGAGTGTATAACAGCATAACGTAACAAACAGAAAACGTAACATTTTAATTTGATTTAAATGACACACTGACTGACTATTTTTCAAAGGGAACGAATGTTATGAGACATTTTTGACTTAAGCTATACCTGGATGTACTTCATCGTTCCTCATTGGCAAGGACTGTCCGGATTGTCTTCTCAGTAAGGAAGGAGGTAGGGAAAGGAGCTTCTTTGCTTCCTTAAATAACTCCTTTAGCATAGGAAGCGCCACAGGTTCCTTATCAAGGAGCAAGGAGCTATCCCACAATCCACTGCGCCGAATATTTCTGAACACGGCTGAGTCAGGCTGATCTCCATGAGATGAGTTTGGAATGAGTTCGAAGTGTCCCTGCCTCAGACTTTATTCTATAAAAGTATCTAAACTTTGAATTGACTTCTAATAAATGATTTTTGTGTGACGTTGTGAGCTGTAGCTGTTTTGCAATTTTTTATTTGCATTTTAGAGAAACAAAACCTAAAATTGTGTAGTTTATTGGCGTGAATCCACAGCATCATTCACCGAAACAAACGTCTGCGCAGCGTTTGTTAGACAGTGCTGCTGTCGGTGAGTCTCAGAGAATAATTATCACAGCCTGTTCTGTGTTTGTGTATTTACAGCAGTATTTCATGTTTAAAACTAAAAGTTTATGTGAGATGATTCTAGAGTCTGCGGTGTTAGTGCAGAGCTCTTTATTAAACACAGCAGTAGTTTCACTCATATGAGTGATTTCGGGTTATTTCAGTACATTGTAATGTCAAAAAGCTGATTAACATTAGCGATGCAGTGAAGCATAAGGTGTGCTTATTATAGTCCATTTTCTGGGTGTTGTAGTTTTCATTAAATAGCTGTAGGTCCACATGACTTCCCTCATTGATTGTGCTTCTGGGTTAGGATGGTCGGATCTTCCAAACACCGCTGAACCTCCTTCTCCTCACTGCAGTAGGAGTCTTACTGTTGACCTCATGGCGTAGCTCTCAGAGGTTAAGGAACAGGAGGTAGGAGCAGTTAGAAGGTACAATTTAAGGTATTCAAATTCAGCCATAGACTGCATTGAACCCCACTTTGAAATAGACTCTCAGCAAAAATGACTGGCAATAGCAAGCAGAATGTTATAACCAGAAAATGAATCAAATAGAGTTGACAAATTAATCAAATAAGCAAGTAATGAATACACCTTGGGGCCCTCTAATGTCTGTGGGGTCCTATGCAGTGGATTAGTTTGCCTGTAGGAAGGGCCGGTCCTGCACACAAAGGTAATACTGATGTCTCCCAATGACCACACACTGTTCCTGGTTTGAAATGTGGCACAGGCTGGAGCTGACCTTTAAAAGCACTGCTTTTATCACACAAGAGGAGCTTTAGATTCAGCACAGAACACATTTAGTTAAAGCTGTGTGTATTTTTGATAACCTTTGCAGCTCCTAACTCTGCACCTAACAAAGACAAGTGTTTTATTTTCACCTGTGACTAACAATGAATTTATTATTATGCAGATCAGGCCCATCACAGCCAGTTTTGGTCAGACCTGCTCGGCTCTCTAACAGCATGTCCAAACCTTGTTTTTCAGAGTATCCTGTTTTTCAGAGTGCTGTATGAATAAGGTCATTGCACACACTGGTTCTCAGCAATGACTATTCTACAGTAGGACTTTCCAGGTGTCAGGCACTGCTGTCCTCTCCTCGTCTTGAAGACATATCTTATGTATAATAACACCATATCTGTGTCCATATCTGTGTAGCTGAACACAAAAGAGACAGGAAGTGTGAGAGACAGAGGGACAGAGAGAGTGGGAGTGTATTCTAACAATACGCCGTTATATTAAAATGTCAAACACAAAGAGCTGCCGAACAGGGATATTACTGCCACCATAAGTGTATTAGGAACAGTGGTGCGGAGATGTGGGAGTGGGAGTATCTGAAAGGGAAAACTGTCAGGCTTTTGTTCTGAAATCAAATCTGAGGTACACAACAAGAACTACACTAGAGTTTCATCCAAATAGAACCAGGGCAAAACAGTACACATGTATCTGACTATAAACTAATCTAAACCTGCTTTAGGGATACAGTATTCAGAAAAAAAGTACATGATGTTCAGTTAAAAATAGATCATGCCCCTAAGGACAACATTGTTCAGAAGTTGAATCTTAGGCCTTGTCCCAATATTCACAAATTGATACCAAAAGTATTGATACTTGTGGTATCAATACCAATCTGAAAGTATCAATTCTTTAATAATAATGACAATGACAACAACTTTATTAGTGTGTAACAAATTCCATTGGATCCTTCCTGTGTGCTGTACAGTGGCAGGTCCAAACCAGTCCATTGTGTTCTGCTGCTCCAGTGGCATAAAGAACCCATTATTAATAACATGTGAATGCATACAGGCTTTTATCATTTACATAAATTCTATTAATATAGAAGAAAAAACAGTGGTTGTGACCTGTAAGGGGTGGAATCTGTATCTGAATCTGTATTATCAATATCAGGTTTGGTATCAACTGTTATTGAATGAAAGAAGAAAAAGTAGGCTATCGCACATCACTTGCACACTTGTGCCCTTCAAATGTCTGTTCACACTGAGGGGCACAAGTGCATAGTGTGTTCAAATTCTTTTCAACATTTGGAACCGCACTTCACCACAAACTTCACTGCACACTTCCAGTCAGTGTGGATCAGAGCAGACTTTGCTGAAGTATACTACCCACAATGCATTTCTTTGATGTTTTCGAACAACGCTGTGTTTGTTTCTTGGCAAATTTGCTGTCAGAAATGAAAACTAACACATTAACAGCTCAACTGATGGACATTTTAAAGGAACATGCCTATTGTCCAGGTAAAACTTTAGAAATACGTCAGATCTTTCTATGGAAAAATGATCCTCATGATCAGTTCTTAACTTTCAGATAATTCCAGCAGCATTTTAGCAAACACACTGCTGTTTACTCTGTTAAATGTTTTTACCTGGTGACTTTCATATAGCAAGTGTCCAAGAAGTGTGGACTGTCCCACTTCAACAAAGTGTGCAGTGTGTAGTGCTGGTGTTGGGACAGGGCCTCAGTCCACACTCAAACCAAACTGCCAATACAAGAACACATTAATAATAAATATGTATTATTAACCAATGGACCAATACAAAGGTATCCACACTGGGATCCAAACCAAATAATAATCTCCTCCTTGGTCCATTACTGACCTTTCCTGAAAATGCCATCTATGTAAATCTGACCATATTCTTGGAGTAATGTTGCTAACAAACAGACAAACAAAACAAAGAAAAAAAAACTTCTTCCTCTTATCTAACCCAACTTACCTCTCCCCAAACACTTCCTCCAGCCCCTCCAGGGAATTGGCTTGAATGGAACCAGCCACATGTTTCATACAGCTGTGAGGGTGATATAGAAAATATTGATATCACAATTTATAAGCCAAGATGACATTTTAATCATAATTTTATTACTATTCATTACACCTTTAGAGAACTACTGGTATCTGCTTCTTATGGAAATTAAACAAATAAAGTTATAAAAGGCCCCTACTGTCCATATAATGTACCTATAATAATCATAAATAATAGTTAATCATCTGAAATATAAGAATTTGCTTTGTGTCAAGAACAGTATTACTTTCACAAAACACACAAGTCAGAGTTGTGAACTACGTCACAAACCTTATGTTCACCCTTGACTCTACCAGATGATGAAGAGTGGTACTGTGAATGTAAAGCCTCAACCTTCACTTCACTATTTAGTTCACTACAGCTTCAGTTTACTTCCAGATGTTGTCACACTTTAGATCATGTCAGACACATTTCAGTCCTCAGATTGGAGTGTTAGACATCTGACACATTAGTTTAGTGATATTTAGTGAAGTGATTGCTTTATAACATTCACAACATATGCATGTGTTGAGCGTCGAAAAGCATGTCCTCATTAATGAACAGCACATTGTCACTAACACTGTAAACAAGCAGATAAACAACACGTGGCGCTCTCTGTAACATATAAACAAAGTGTGAAGCAGTGGCAGCTGCTGATCTTTCAAATGGGAAGCTCATAATATTTAATCCTGGGCTAACTAGCAGCTAGTTTCCATATGTTGATATAGTTTATGAGCGAACAAACAAAACTAAAATAAGACCCAAACTCAGGCTATGATGAGTCTTGTTTAACATGTACAAATGGTGAAAATGAGATAAACTGCTTCGCTTTATGCTCCAGACGGCTCCACTCTTCACTTCATCGCAGGCTGTGAAACTGGTGAACTGGGTGTCAGTTCACCAGTTTCACAGCCCGCCCACTGCTCCATTCACTCCCAGAGACGCTGAGTGTCCAGAGGCGAGGCATTTTTATTACATTTACCCAATCAGCGCCTTGTTTCTTCCTTTTGGAAAAAAAACAGTTTGCTTCCGTCTCATAGAGATCTATTGAAGCTGAACATCAGTAAGATTTATGCAGCGTCTGAGCTGCTCTGAAGTGAGAGGAGGTTTGCGTTGGAGAACCCGACTAAACAGCTGATTAATGAACAACATACTCACAAAATAAAATGCATTCTAGTGCACTTTTAATGTAACTTATTATCTAATTTTACAAAATTCAACAGTGCATATTGGACCATTTATTTTATGAAATTTTAGGGGAAGCTCAGGAGTTCCACTGCTCAGAGCTCCGCCCACAGTCCATTGTAATTGGTTGATCTATCAAACAGTAAGGCATGATGAGGGCATGATGAGACTAACCAACTGGACGAAGGGGTGGGAAAAAGCAAATTGTTAGTGTCTGAACACAGATCTGCTATAAACCAGTTATTAGTTCAGATCATGAAACGAAATAGGCTCTGCACTGCACCACTGAAACTCAAATTATTTTACCTGTATACTGCTAACACAGGTCTCTTTACAGGACATCTAAAGACCTCAGTAATCTTCATTGAAATCTGCCCTATACTGATCCTGAAGTTGCTGTCCTGGGACATGATCAGGGATGGTCTCATGGATTTTCCCATCACAGTTTCTGTGCTTCTTTAGCTCAAACTTACCAGTGTAGCTCATACAGTACACATGCAGACAGTAGGCGTTTGGTAAAGGCAGTGTGCACGGAGCAGACGGAGAGCGGAAGAGAGGAACTAAACCTCCACAGTAAAGACTGGGACAGTTTGAAGTTGTTGTTTTTTTATATTCTTCCTACAAACACATCACAAGGAAAAATGTCCCTGTAAAAATCCTGATGATATTCACTTGTTACTACGTCAGCTGATATGGGAAAATGAGAAGCATGTGTTTTCTCCGTGTTGTGGTCCTCCTGGCTCAGGGCTGTGTGCTGCAGTGTGAGACCTGGCACTTGTTATTGTGAAGGACAGAGAAAGTGAAAGTGTGAATGAGAATATACTCGAACAAGTTTACCCAAGAACACAACTCCACATCTCAGGAGCAGTACAGCAGACAAACAGACTGTGTACATCAGCTCCCCGCTCTGTGACAGGGCCCTCACCGGAGCTGCATCCACTCACAGAAATAACAGAGTCTCTGCAGTTACTGACAAGCACCTGTAAAAGTGAAAGGTAAAACTATCATAGGCCCAGTGTTTCCTATTAATTCAGATTACTACTGCCCACCATAGTCTAATTTTGTCTCCCTGGCATAGTTTAAAATGGAAATATACAACTTTTTGCCTCACATACAGTGTAATTTACTACTGATGTTAGAAAGAAAATAAAAAAAGTTGTGAAAACTTAAAAAATTCAGGCAATGGGATCCCTTAAGATGATTGCGTTTTGGAGCAACACAAAATCTTAAGTTTCCAACAAATAATATTTTTGTTCATCTAATTTAACATTCATATGTCATAATTTTAGTTTTACTCACCATTATTTATTATCTTACAGCCAACTGACAATCTAATGTTCAGAAAAAAATATTATATTAAATAATAATAAAGTAAGTAAGTAAGATGAGTAAAAAAAAAAAAAAAAAATTATAGTGAGTAAAACTTAAAATGTTTAAAAAAAAAAAAAAAAGTTTTTAGACGAATTAGTGTATTTGTGTGATTTTAAGTTGGCCCCAAAACTCAAAAATCTTGAGGGATCCTGTTGCAATAAGTTTTTGAGTTTTTGTGTACATATGTATTAATAAATAACTAAATTAAATTATCTAAATTGTAGATACTATAAAGTTATATAATGTGGTGTTTACTGGAATATTTTTGACACCATAGTTATAATAAAACAAAATTATTAAGAATGCAATCTATAAATAAATCATACATAAGTGTGAAAAAAAAGAATGCAAGATATGAATAAAAAACATTAAATTGGCTAAATATGTATACAAATAAATAAATAAAAAATATATAAAAAAATAAAAAAATACAAAGTCTTCCTGGATCTGAAATGTATTAATAGAGAGATGAGATGCAGCTTCTGATCTCGTAGATGAGAGCTGAATCTTCAGCCTCAGCTCTGCTAAAAATCCATGCAAGCAGAGCAAATTTTTATTTTGATGAGCACACCATGCAGCCAGTCACATGTGAGGATCCTACATGATCCTATAGATGAACTAATGAACTAACAGTTCTAGACACATGTTGCCTGTCCGGCCTGGGAGAGGATCTCTCCTTCAATATGGGCTCCATAAGGTTTCGTCTTTTTTTCACACAGCTGGATTGTTTAGGAGTTTTTCCTTACGGAGAAGGAGGGTCTAAGGACAGGAGTGTCCTGGGTCTGTTTAGTTTAGAGTAGTTATTGTTTGTGTTGATTGTGTGTTTATGTTTGATTAACTGTTTGTGAAGCCCTTTGATATGGAGGACCGTGAGCGCCACGTGAAAAGGAATAATGCTTTTATTAAAAGAGTTTTTATAAGTTTATTTAATAAAGAGATTACTAAATACTTTTATTAAAAGAGTTTTTAAAAGAGCATTTAATAAATAGGTTACTAAATGGTTTTATGAAAAGAGTGTTTAAAAGAGCATTTAATAATTGGATTACTAAATGCTTTTTATAAAAGAATTTTTAAAAGAGCCTTTAATAAATGGATTACTAAATGGTTTTATTAAAAGAAGGATTAATAGCGTTATTCATTAATCCATTCAGGAAACCGATTTCTAAATGTATTTACAAAACCTTTTTTGAAAAGCATTTGCAAAACGTATTAGCTTCTCCGATTAGCTTCTCCTTTTAGCTTTTCTGTGGCGTTCCTGGTCCTCCTGGCTAAAGTTAAATAAAATAAAAAGGAAAGCGATGTGACGAGCTCTGTGACTGGTCAGAGCTACTCGCACTCTGATTGGCCAGAAAACAGGGGTTATGCGCTAACTACTTCTGCATTCGACTAGCTTCCGGTCACAGCTTGTAAGTGAACAGCCGGACAAGGGCAGCTTCAAAAAACATATTTATGTCGTACACATCGCAAAATAAAATCACCAGACTAACGCTGCATTGGACTAACGTGGTTTTATCCTTCAAACAAGGGTTTTAGCATGTGTGTGTTAAATATTTCACTAGTCGCTGAGCGCAGAGGCGGGATATTGTTGTCAATTAACTAAAGCCGTCACCCGGCGCACTTTATTTCAGCGAATATAAAACACACAGCAAATTAAATTACGTGATACATAATCACAAACAACACAATTGCCCCTTTTAGCACAGTCTTAATTTATTATACACCTATTAAGGCACTTTGACGTATTTATTAATTTCTGCACTCCGAGGCTACAACCGTTGTTTTGAAGCCGCATTCTTAGCTCTTCTGTGGCGTTTTCAGATGTTTTTGTGCACACTGTGGCTGTGTTTGGTCGCATACTTTAGTGAAATGTTCCTGTGTGCTTTATATCTGCTGAAATAAAGTGCGCCGGGTGACGGCTTTAGTTAATTGACACAATATCCCGCATCCGCGCTCAGCGTACAAATGCTAAAACCCTTGTTTGGAGGATAAAACTGCGTTAGTCCATTGCAGCGTTAGTTTGGTGATTTTATTTTGCGATGTGTAAAACATAAATATGTTTTTTGAAGCTGCCCTTGTCCAGCTGCTCGCTTACAAGCTGTGACCGGAAGTTAGCCGAATGCCGAAGTAGTTAGCGCATAACTCCTGTTATCACCGGGCCGGCTAAGGATGACGAGCAAATTGTCTGGCCAATCAGAGCGCGTGTAGCTCTGACCAATCACAGAGCTCGTCACATCGCTTTCCTTTATCTTTTATTTAACTTTAGCCAGGAGGACCAGGAACGCCACGGAAAAGCTAAAAGGAGAAGCTAAGCGGAGAAGCTAATACGTTTTGCAAATGCTTTTCCGAAAAGGTTTTGTAAATACATTTAGAAATCGGTTTCCTGAATGGATTAATGAATAACGCTATTAATCCTTCTTTTAATAAAAGCATTTAGTAATCCAATTATTAAATGCTCTTTTAAACACTCTTTTAATAAAACTATTTGGTAATCCATTTATTAAGTGCTCTTTTAAAAACTCTTTTAATAAAAGTATTTAGTAACTTCTTTATTAAATAAACTTATAAAAACTCTTTTAATAAAAGCATTTAGTAATCCATTTATTAAAGGCTTTTTTAAAAACTCTTTTAATAAAAGCATTATTCCTTTTCGCGTGGCACTCACGGTCCTCCATACTTTGAGGCCACCTTTGTTGTGATACTGGGCTATAGAAATAAAACTGAATTAAACTGAATTGAAAAGTAGAAAAATACACAAAAGGTGAGGACTACATGAAAATATATTCAAAAGTTTAAAAAAAGTAAATAAATAGGTGTGCTGCCCCAGAAGTGTGGGTGTTTTTTCTTTGGTCATGGCTAATCCCCCATGTCATACACTGGGACCTGTGTAACTGAGAGCAAATGCAGCAAATATTTCATCAAAGGTAAGCTAATTTAAACACTATTTTCGGCTCAGGTCTTTACTCAGTGTAGCCCCAAAGTCTTAAAAGTATTCAAAAGATAATAATTTTAACAGTGTCAAAATCAAGCCCTTAAAAGTATTAAATCCCATGGACAGGAGTTAAATTGTGTTCGTCTGGGTCCTAAATTGTCAAAATCTGAAACATCTAAGCAGTGGCATAACTTGGTAATGTGGGGCCCCAGTGCTGATTTCAAAATGGGCCCTAACATTATGAAGCAGATTCAGTACTACAGGTTCATGCACTACTGGAGTTTGATAAAAAATAAAAATAAAATAATATATATACTTTCTTAGTTTTTTATTACAAATTGTGTATTTATCTTAAGATTGTTTTTTTTTTTTTTTGTTATTTCTGTTATGAGTTTCAGAATGTAACAGGATTTAAAATTGAAATTATGTTAAAAACTCTGCTCTGTAATGGAGTTATGTGCTGCTCCTAATTATTATGAATATTTTTAACACAAACTTGACCATAGATGAACAAAGGCCCTCTCAAATGGGCCCCTACACCTCCTGGGCCCTAGAGCAGTTGCACTGGCTGCACTGCCTGATGTTATGCCCCTGCATCTAAGTGTAGTAATATACAGATTAGTGAACGTATGCTTGCAAATGTTATTCATGTGTAATTAGAAAAAACACCTATGTTTAGCCCCAACAAGAAGTATGTTTTTTTTTTTTTTTTTTTTTTTTTTTTTTCTTTTGGACCTGTATTATTTAAATATAAAACCCTTGAGTTTCTGAGAAAAGTAGGAATATTTCATTAGTGTAACATACAATACATACAATTATTCTTGCCGTCAGTCCTGGCATTTATTTTAATTTCAAGCAGCATTAAAAAGTCTTAAAAAGCTCTTCAATTTCACTAGATAAAATCTGGAGCTTGCATGTTACTGAAACTTGTGGCAGTTTTCTGAATTGATACACCTCAGTAGAAAAGCTAATGTTAAGTGGGCTTGCCTGTGTTCAGTGTATGTTTATTACAACGGAAATGCAGCGGAGAGTTGCATAATCTATTAGCCGAAACCTTTAGTTTGTGTTCATATGTGTATTTTACTGCTCTTAAAATCAATCTAATGATTCATGGTCACCCTTCTGCCGCTGCTGTGTGAGGCTGCTGTGAGCATGGGGCTGATGCTGGGTTATGTATAAAAAGTAGAAATGAGCCAGGGATGTTCTGAATTATGACTACTGAGTGTTCTGCGAATATTTTCCAGGGAACTATGTGTGAAAGTAGCTAGACTGTCCTACGTCTGGAGAAATGTGCTGTGTTATTTTTTATAAATATGGCACACTTATAACAGTAGTTGGGTCATTATTGTGCACAATTATGAACTTTTTTGGAAGAGGATGAAATAAGCAGGAGCTGGTAAAGACAACAGGTTTGTCTGAAGATGCTCTGAAAGAGGTGTGTGAGTAAACGCGGGGAGGCTGCTGCCCAAACCCGACACACTATCATTTTCCCCAGCAGCGTGTCAGACAGAAGCCTTACACAGCTCGGGATGCTTAAGTGAACACAAGTGTAATGTTGCATGGCCAGACGAGCCAGTGAGTCAGAAACTCAGCTGGTTTAACTGCAGCCCACGTCGTCTGCAACTCCCAACCAGAGAAACATCGCCAAACTGTTAGGGATTTAGCCGCAAGAGAAAGACATTCATGACTTGGTTACTTAGCAATAGGTAAAATAGGTACTAACCCCGATTTTACAAGGAAAACATCACAAGGACTGCGTAACAACACCTGTCTGCCTGGCTGTAGTTCTGCAGATTGCCGCATAGACACTCAAAAAAATATAACTCCAAACTATCTTGAGAGCAGCATCACAGCAAGTCATTTGTGTGATGTGATGTGTATCCATGTGCATCTGCAGACACACTTGAAAAAGGAAAATAATTTAAGTCTGGCTTTAACCATCCATTCACACTTTTCCTTTATTCTGACTCATATTCCACTGAACTGCACACTGGGCTTCCCTTTTAAATCCTTACACTGGACACTGAGGAGTCTCTAAACACAGTGTACATGTGATGATGTGTCACAGAGTTCACTTGTTTTTATTCTTTTGTCACTCCGAGGTGTACTGATGCACGCTCTGGCCTGCTTGACCTTGTGCTATTGTCTCATCTTAAACTCTGCATCGCGTCTATAAAAAAACAGATCTCTCCGGTTCGGCCCAGGTTAGCCCTCTGTTAAAAGTTCAGCCTGATTATAGAAGGGTTTGCTAACAGGTGTCGGACACATGCATCACATCCATCTCTCCATCTGCGTCAGCTGATTGACTCCTGGCCCCGACACATCACACTAAATTAGAGAGTGGCTCAGCGACCAGAGGACATTGAAAATCTGCTTTAATTGTCACATTTAGCACTGCATGAGTCGTGCATGTGTGACATTTCTGTATGTTTGAAGGATTACTAGCTCAGTGAATTAGGACTTTGCTCTGTCTTTCTCACACACAGACAACATAAGTCATGTAACTTAAGGGAGACATTTAACGAGGATGGACAACACATAGTAAATAGAACAAAGTACTTTGCATTGCAATGAAATAATTAGCCCAGAAATATGGTGAACATATTCAGTCAGCTATAGCCATCATATATCTATTACATGTGCCTACAGCCTGTCTTCTCTAAGGCTACTAATTCTGAAAGGTGTTGTTATAATTATTTATTTATTTGACCTTTATTTAACCAGGAAAGTCCCACTGAGAGTCAGAATCTCTTTTACTTCTTTTTTCTTTTTTTATATAGGAAATCATTTAGTCAGAGGAGCTGCCAACTACCACTCAGCTGATGCTGCTGTGTGTCGTATGCACTCTCAACTTCTCATTTACCTATCCTACCTACCTACCTACCTTATTTGCACAGTTACTCACAGCCACAAATATAACACTATCTGCACTCACAATCAGGCCTGCTGACAGGCCTGCCAGGGCCCTGGGCAAAAAGGCTTCACATGGGCCCAATATAATAAATGGGCCCATTTCTGGCCCGCTCTGACCCTAAGGTACAGGATAACAGACCCCTTTGCCCCCCACCCCACCCGCTATCAACGGTCCTGCTCGCAATTTACCACACTTAGTAAATCTGGCTCATACTGTGGGCTGTGCTTTTACAGAATGTGCATCTCACTAAAATATAAACAGCACAAAACAAGCAGCTTTTAGGGAAAAGGCCCGAGTTTGAATAACAATGTTGCACCCACACCCACAGACCTCAGATCCCAAAACAAGCGTCCACTCTGAGCCAGAGCAGAACATGCTTTGGTCTTCACAGAGCCACAGGCAGGAAAACGCAACTCTGCAAACTGCTGCATCACGCACTTTACTGTTGTGCTCTTTGATCATCATTAGCTGACAGCTTTCCTCTTTTCAAAAGAATATTCTCCTGAGTAAACTCTGCAAATGCAGAATCTGGCTGCTGGCTCTCAGACAGAAGCCTTGAGGTTATTATTGCTACCACAACAAACACAAACTTTAGAAAATGATTGTTTAAACTCAAAGAAGTCAGTCTGTAGTCATGTTGGGACACAGAGCAAGGGGCCGTGAAGTCTGTCTGAAGAAGAATTATTCTAATATTAAACAAGACAATACGAGGCGCAGCGTAAGAGCTCTCATCTCTGTGGCATAAGGAGCTTTAGCCAGGCGCCTCTCAAATTGGTCTGAGACAGAGAGGGGAAAGAAAGACGGGTATTTGGTATTATTTCCGGAGGCTAGGTCAGAAAGACAGAGAGTCAGTGAGAGAATGAGAGTTGGCTTCAAAGACTCTACTTTTCTGTGTGGAAGAGGCTAAATGTCCTGCTGCAGCTCAGCACTGGGCTGCAGACACAGGAATGTCAGAGCTGATTTCACACTGTAACTGTTGGCTCTGCATGTCAGCTAACAGAATCTGCTCTCACAGCCGCCAACAGGCCTGAACTTCACTGTACACACTAGAAATTACTTTTTTAATTACTTTTTTTTTTAAATATGTTCTGAACTAACTTACCAAGCATAATTATCTTTTAATCAATGGTGTGTAGGCTATAAGTCAGTAAAATGTGTGGAATAACATATTTCTGGGGGAAGAACAATCTTTTTTTTCTTCTTCGAGTGACTAATTTCTAATTTTAATAATTTAAATTCCAGAAGTATGTTTCTATTGTACCATGTTGGGCATTTTGAATACTATTTATTAATTCATTCTTCTTCTTCCGCTTTTTCATGTTAGGGGTCGCGGGTGACTGGAGCCTATCCCAGTAACTGTGGGCCTTAGGTGGGGTACACCCTGGACAGGGGCCATCTTGTCTCAGAGCTGACACAGAGACGAACATTCACTCTCACATTCATTCACTAGGGGCAATTTAGAGTCACCAGTTCACCAACACATGCATGTGGTTGAAGGGTGGGAGGAAGCCGGGGTACTCAGAGAGAACCCACGGTAACACAGGGAGGCTCCAGACTCCGCCCAGAGAGTTCTTGTGCCCTGACTATAAACACCAAATATTTAATTATTTTCAGATGTTTAACCAATATGTTTAACCAAGCAATAGCATTTAATTTTTTTGGTAAAAAAAAATGAAATACTTATAATATTCTCAAAGAAAAATGGATTTTTATTTTTTTTAACAGCCTTGGGTATGTCAAAGATTACCAACATTTATTTTGAGGGATTTTGTGTGTGTGCGTGTGTGTGTGTGTGTGTTCATTCCCATAAAAATCCATTAAAACTGATTGTAACTTATTGTTATTACCAAAAAATCCCAAATCCATTAAAATCAGTGTTGTTAGTAATACCCAGACCTCTAATAATCCGACCTAGAAAAATCCACTTTGCATTGAGAATATATTCTTTAAAAAGTCATTGTTATTGTGTGTTTTTTTACAACAAAAAAAAAAGAAAAAAAAAAAGGTAGATGCTATTACATACAATGGCATAAAAAGGGTTAAAATTCTGAAAAATTAAATATTTGTTATTTATAGTTGGGACAGATGTTGATTAAAAGATTGTTGAAAAAAAACAGTGGAAAAGAATATGTATACATTTATTATGATGATTTTTTTTCACGGGGAGACATTTGTCACTTAACAGGAGCAACATAACAAATTTAGTTAGAGAGTGTAAAAATGAAGTCATATTAGATTTGTGTTTAGAATATCAATATTAGTGATAAAATACACACCTGAGCCAAGTTTTATAGAAAAGTTAAGAACCACTGCAAAGTTATCAAAAAGAAAAAAAATAAATAAAATGAAATAATAATCAAATAAAATACATTTTAAAAGGACACTTGTTCTCATTGGGACACAAGGGATAAAAGGGAGATCCTCTACTTGGGTTATAGTGAATAGTGAAACGTAAAGTTAAATCTTTGAGTGCATTTCCCTGTTGCCCTGCTGTTGGGAAGTAAGACTTTAAATTCACTCAGACCAGTCCCGCCCTCGTGTCCCATCCATTCATAAAGGTTACAGTATACGTATGTCTCTGAGTCAGCCCTGTGACTAAGTGGCCTATGTCCGGGAGTACTCCGTCTAAGGCCCACATTTTATGGCCTGGGTCTTTGAATGTGAAGCAGGTGGCATTAATATGACAGTATGAATATAATAAAAATCAACAACCATCACTTCTCTCTGATGGAGTAATAAAAGGACTTCATCCTGGTAATGACAGGCATCAAGCGCCATTAGAACATCTGCAGCTCCTGCTCTGAGAGATTGGTGTGTGAAATAAGAAATACTAAAGATGATTCATATCCATTTATGCCACTGAAGAACACTGGCTATATTGTTATGGACCGCTAAACATTCTGTTGTTGACAGTCGAATTTGTTACAGAGAAAGTTTCTGCTCAGATATTAGTCAATAAAAGCTCAGTTATTCCTGCAGGCTCTTCTCTGTCACCGTGACTCTGCAGTTTTCACTCAGCCAAAGCCGATGAAAGATACTTGGCTCATAAATTCAAATGTTCTCTAAAAATGTGAACAGCAGAGTGAGGGCAGGATAAGGCAAGGCGACATCCCTCATATTAACAGAGACTACACAGACAACACATTCCGCTCTAGATAACCAGAAAATTAACCCGGGACTTCGAGAAAACAACTACAGTTTTGTCAGGCTAATACATTTGACATGAGGAAATAAAGAAATACAGAACGCATACTCAATACTCAAGCTACTGGGTTCAGGAGACAAACGAAAGTGTGAGCCAAACTTCCGGCAGGTGATGGCAGCATGGTAACAAAGTGGACCATGTGGGGCCTTTCTCTGGAGAGTTTGGATGTGTGGGTTTTTACCAGGTGCTGACAAAAATCTCATGCAGTCCAGAAAGGATTTTCCCCCTAGAGCGTAATGTAAAAAGAAACGCCTGGTGTTCAGCAGACAAGACACCTACAGCTAAAAAAATGGTGGGATTTTTGTAGGTTTATTATGTACTTTGTCACCATGGACTTTTTTCCCGTTTGAAATCTTTAATTTGGCTAAAAGGTAACTTTTTATGGTTTGTGATGTCACCACAAGACAGTTCTTTTGGCTCCTAAACAGCTCTTCACTTTATCACCTATACCTTTTATATTTCAGCCAACTTTAGCACAGTTTTGACTCATGAGTTGTATTGTGTATATATATACATACATCATATATAACTCAAATACATGGATTGTGATGAAGTATTCAAAGGTTCTGCTTTCAAACTACCCAATGAACTGACACAAGTCTTCTCTACTACACATAGCACATAAAAAACAGGACAATTTTGACTAAACACACACATCTTACAAAAACAGTACATTATTTATTATTAAAAAGTAAAAACAACAGCAAGAGCTCATATCAAAACTAAAAAAAAATTATTATAAATGTATAACCTAATAAAAAATATATAACAGAAATATACTGCAATGTGCATTGTGCCATACAACAGCACCAAACAGCTGCAGGTGTCTCTCTCTGAACTAACCACCATCAACTATCTAACTGTAACTATGAACTTTTATTTTTCAGGGCAGATGGGCAGTGAGGAAGACCAAGTGCCTCAGCTCAGAGGAGCTGGTCTGGTCTCTTCTCTCTGTTATTATCTGCCCTGTTTTTGAAAAGATCCTTTCAGGAAAAAACAAACAAACAAAAAACAGTTTGCTCTTACCATTCACTCTTTCACAACTAACCCATCACCAGCACCAACTGAACAGAACAGATTACAAGGTACGTGAAGCAAGACCGCACATGCTCGAGGGCCGTATGCACCTGCTCTATGGGCTGCACAACGTGGAAATAAAGCAGATGTAAAAGACTTTTTTGGCATCAAGCGCTAATGAGCATGGCTATTGAAAACAACAGAGGTCATGATGTCATTCATTATCCAGCTCCTGACAACAATCCTGGATCAAGATCTGGAGAAGGGTCACTGGGCCCTGACAGGTTGCCCCAGCGGCACCAAAGGATGGGTCAAATACAAATGTACTTTTTTTTTTTTTAAGTGAACAATAAAGTCTACCTTAACTTTGAGATGAGACACTATTACTCTGTGGTATATGAGGAGTATGTGGTTGAGCTGAGTATGGCCGGTCAGTGTGAGGAGCATCTTCTGATGCATTCATCTCACACAGCATTTAAACAGGCATTAATGTCCACTCAAGAAAATGATCATGTTTTTACAAGAAAATTGTTTTTACAAGATATTACTAAGCTTTTACAAGAAAATTGTTCTACATGATTTTACTACATGTTCACAAGAAAATAATCCCGTTTTTAAAAGATATCACGTTTTTTGAAGACCAATTGTTGACCAATTGATCAACTGTCCAATTGTTTGGCTATGAAACCTCAACTAGGACTGGGTTCCCCTCTGACCCAAACTAGTGGGACCTGTCCAGAACAGATCATTGCACAGATATTATAGACATTATTTATGGAAGTATGACTTTCTTTTGCTAAACTGCTTTTTTTTTTTAGACAGCTTTCAGCTACAGATGATACTCAGAACATTCACAACACTCCGCTTCCTTCGCTGAAGAAGAATCTCCTAGGCTCCTGTTCACAGAAGCCTCTGGAGTGACCTGCTGTGGAGTACAAGAGCAACTGCTGCAAGTTCTCTACAGACTCCAAATCTGAGCAACCACATGCTGTATTTGCTGTAAGTTCACCAATTCTCACTATATCAGGTAGGATTTCCACTATTCATCTGGTGTTCCTCCTGACATGAGTTCATTACTGATTTGAGAGTATTTGTTCTGTTTTGTAACTGTATGGAAGCATATTGCAGCCAGGTGAATTAATGGCTAATGGCTAATGGTTTCACATTTTTACAAGATATTATCTTGTTTTACCTTTTTAAAAGAAATCACGTAATTGAAAGAAAAACTCCAAGCTTTTACAAAATAGTGTTTTCCATGAAAAACTATAAAATTTTTGCAAGATACAAATGTATCATCTTTTTACGTGATAATAATTGATTTAGTTATTACAAGATACTGTTGTAATGTAATGTTTTTACATGATAAATTCGCGTTTTTTTCAAAATAAAGTTACAAGATATCAGCTGATCATGTTTTTACAAGATAAGTATTTATCATGTAAAAAGATGATACAGCATTATCTTGTAATAATGTGAAAAGCTATAATCTAAACGTGGAAAGATCTTAAAACATTATATTTTTTCTTGTCCTAACAAAAAAAAAAAAAAAAAAAAAAAAACTTTGAAACGTGATACAGATGAAAATATTTTTACTTACATGGCAGCATTACACTGCTGATTAACTGTGAAGTTACTGTACATGTGAAGGTTCTATGTACATTTCAACCCCTGCAGGTAGAGACGTCAGTGCTGAGAGGAAGGGAGAGTTTGATAGATTAGTGAGGGGAATTTTATCTCCCTGGGGCCTAGACACTGGTGATGGTGAAGAGGAGAAGGACAGGCTGAGGAGGAAGATGGTTCTGCTGCTGAGGAGGAGTTGTGAGACGAGGAGGGTTGCGGCGTGTAACAGCAGGATGACTGAGGGGATAGGTGTAGACAGGGAAAGAAATCTGTCTTTCTGGTTGAATTTAAGCTACAGCTTCACTTATTGAAGCTGGCGTAGTAGAGTAATCCTGACTTTTGCATAAATCTGACTTTTCTCATAGAAGCCTTAAGCTGCTGTATGTATTTTCTAATGCACAGATGTTTTTTTGGTTTTGAGGTATTATAGTTGGGTATAGTCGATGACAGTGGAGTGGGAGCGGAGTGTGCAGTTCATGGGCATGGCAACCACACAGACCAGGAAGTGGTGTTAGCAAGTGGACAGTCAAGACTAATTTTTAGAAAGACAATTTAGCCTCATATTCTTTTACCATCTGAGCAAAAGTAATGTTCAGGACCAGTCCTCTCATCGTCACTCCACGTGGGCTATGCCCCTGTATGCTAGGCTAACTTTCTAACATGACAACATCCTAACATCCTATTTCTACAGCTTTGTCTGAACAGACCTGTCAGGCTCTGCGATTGGATGTGCCGAGCTGACATCACATGCACCCAAGTGGAATATATATATTTTTCTCAGCTCCATGGCAATGCCTGAGCTCTAGAGCCGCGCTGACACATACAAATCAACGGAATTTGCAGCGGTGGGCGGCGAGCACCGCAGCAAATCCTACGTGAAAGAGTCTTAACACTGACAAAGACATAACTGGAAGTCAAATGAGCCTTGTTGTTGCATTAAAATAAATTATAGTGTATCCGCTCATCAGAAACGGGATAGTTTATATCAGATGAGACCTTTAAACACTAAACCAATAGACTGTAGACAGGATTGAACTAACTGAGATGTGAGAAGTGACAACAGCACAGCCCCAAAGCCCATGCACAACGGTGGAATCTGCTACACTGGTGAAGTGAATATTACTGCAATGAAAACATATCCGTCATTTTTAACAATATTTTGATTGATGAAACCAAACTATCTAAAAGCTATTTTACATATCCAAGATTTACAGTACATTCGGCATTTATAAGGCTCCACAGACCCAGCCATGGTGGATGTGGAGTCTTAAAATAATGACACTATCTGATTTATAACACAGGAGAAAGGTGTTGTTTCAGTCAGTGTGTGGCACTGATGCCTTCTCTCTCTCATGTATTACTTTATAATGAAGGTCATTTGTGGACTGCACAGAGCATTATATGTGGCCCTCGTTCACTCTGATGCCTCTACTTCTGCTCAGTCTCTTTGTCTGGCCTCACCTCTATTTTCATCGTATTACCGCGTCTCCGTCTCGGCTGTCACCCTGTCATTCACACACAATGCCACTCTGCTGATTTCAGTAATAGGATAGTCCATTATCCTGGTGTGTCTGTTCAACAAGCTATTGCATCGGTGTGCTTCCCTCGCCTTCACCTCCGCCTCGACGACGGCTCATGATTAGAGCAGCCTTGAGCCCAGGGAGGAGGCAGTGGCAGAGAGAATATACAGCTCACTATCAGAGGTTTATACAGATTGTTCAATTCTAGTGTTCACTGCTGTGTACAATGCTTTAGGTTTTTTCCATGTCACAAAATTACATGTTTTATAATGTCTGTATAACCACAGTGCTGCACTGCACTGGAGTGTTTCAACAAAAGGACATGTACTATCAGAGGAATACCTGGAGGTCCATTCTATCACATGGACATTTGATCAAATCAGAGCAACACTTTGCTGTTTACAAAGTGCCAAGAATAATCTCAAAATGTTTAATCAGCCTTCATGTTTTCTAAGATGTTGGCTAGAGCAGCGTGTGATAAAAGTGAGAGTCTCGGGCATGAAAATAATCTCAACAATGGGCTGGTTTACAAGAGAAGCACAAAGAGAGTTTACACACTACAAGGTACTTAGCTCAGTGCCGGGCCTGAACATGTGGGGGCCCGAAGCAGGATAGGTTTGGGGGCCAAGCCTCTCAGTCATTTTTGACATTTTACTATAAAACATTTTAATTTCTTTAAAACACTGACTGACTATTCTTCTTTGGGGATGAATGCTTTGAGACATTTTACATTTTATTAGATTGCAAACTTTGCAAAGGGGGCCCAGGTAAACAGGAAGTAAAATGTAGACTGCATTGGCCCCCACTATCAGATAGACCCTCTCAAAAAAAAAAAAAAAAAAAGAAAAAAAAAAAAGGTAAATATTGTACCTAGAATAAAAAAGAGTTAACAAAATAATCAAATCAACAAATAACAGATAAATCTGGGGGTCCTCTAATGATTGGGGTCCTATGCAGCTACTTAGTTTGTCTATAGGAAGGGCTGGCCCTGACTTAGCCAATATTATTTTACACCTGCTGATCTTTAACAACGGGTTTACTGAAGAATAATCTATGTTGGAAATGTAAAAGTCATGAAGGCACCTTTATTTGTGTGCCCCACTGTTTGGCCTTTTTGGAATGAAATAATCAGAACAATGCAGGAATGGCTTGAATCTGCTCAACTTTGTCTCTTAGGAAACAGGTCAAGAGATTCAAGAGCCAAAGTGTTTATTGTCATATGCACAGTAAAGAAACAGGTTTCCCTGTACAATAACATTTTTTCTTCGCTGTCCACACTGAATGCAGCATAAAGTCTAAAGGTATAAAATAAACAATAATAACTTAACAGCAACATGCAAATGCAATAGAAATATAAACTATTTATACTATGCAAAATACAGTATAAATATAAACTATGCATAAGTAGCGAGTAGCGAGTAGTAGTCCAGCGAGGTAGTGAGCTATATTATCTGTTAGGGTGCAACAATTAGCAGTGAATGAATAAATGAGTTACATGTGCAAACTGAGAGTTGTAAAAAGTACATTTACATGTGGAAATATAAAGGCGCAGAAACAGATCCCTAGGTAATTAACAATGTGCAAATGTAAATGTAAATGTGATGTATTGCCCAGCATATCTAAACCAGCTTTTGCTCTTACAGGCTTTATTTCAGCTGCTAAAGTAGAGTTATGCTCTGTTCTATCAGAATGTGTTAAGTCTATGACAGCCATTTCATCTTTTTGAGTTATTAATAGTTAAATTAAATGAACAAACGGAATTGTACTTGTTTGTCTGAAATAATTTAAATTTTTTAAATGTACCAAGTAGTATGCTCATGCTGCTTTGTTTACTCTGTGCTGTATTGTTTATGTGCTTTGTTTGTGTTACAGCACTTTACAATAAAAATATAATAAAAAAAAGTTCAGAAATAGTCAGTTCCTGTTTAAATTTAAAACACAACTGTCACTACTGCCACAGCACTGGTCCAACCTGCCGTGGGTCAGTTATTCTTCATTGCCTTAAACGTACTATGAGCAGTTTATATATATTTTTTTTATTTCATAAAAATTACTCATGTGTCAAGATATGATGTAAACATGTTAAAATCAAATTTTAGTTTTATTGATAAAAATAGTACAGCTGAGTTATTAAAATATAGATTTTACATAATGTCCAATTTTTTGTTTACATTTTTTGTTTTGGTTCTAAAACTGCATTGCCAGTCGTCCAATCAGAAAAGAGACCATTGTTTTGATTTAGACTGCAGCACCTTTTAAAACAAGTACGAGCACATGCTGTTTAGTACCTTTAATAATGATGATGATGATGATGATGATGATGATGATAATAATAATAATAATAATAATAATAATAATAATAATAATAATAATAATAAATGTTAGTCATGACATACAAAACAATAGCATTGATATCAGTGCAACAAATGTTACCAATGTGCTAATTATAGAGCCATCCAGCGCTGCCCTGGTATAGTCTCCCGACACCTCACATCATAAATGTATGATCTATAAAAATGAAAGTTTATTGTTTCCTAATGCCATGTTGTTTTGAATATAAATGCACTGTGATGAGCATTCTCTTAGCTATGCGTCATCTTTAATTACATTATTCATTCATTCTCTTCCACTTGTCTTTTCTGATCTAAAATGTATGGAGACAAATCCTGGATCCCATAGAGCAGTTCCTCTGACAGAGCAGTGTAAATCCACATTTAAAGAAGTGTAGAGTGTGGAGGCAGTGTGAGCGGCAGACAGTGGGCTGTGGAGTGAGCTGCTGCCTGCCGTCTTTCAGACGGTTTCATCAGTTGATTGGCTGTATCAGACAGACTGAGGAGGCTTCGTCTCTCTGGACGCCTGTCTCAATAACGCCGCTGCAACTTGATTAGCTTTTCATCAGCCGCCTCAGCCCTCCACTCCAATCGGCTTTTTATACACCAGGCTTTATTTAGCCAGGCGAGGAGCACGAGATTATACTCTTATACTTAAAGTCTCAACCAAGAGAAGACCGAGGGGGGAAAAGTACTCCACCTGTACTGCACCAAGTCTACCTGTACTGCACTTGTACTCCACTAACATTGTATCTGTACTCCACCTGTACTGCTACTGCACCTGTACTCTACCTATCCTGCACCCACTCCACCAGTACCATATCTGTACTGCACCTGTACTGCATGTCTCTCATGTGTTGTAGTGCACTTTCTGTGTACATTGCTCTCTCAGGATATGTTCAAGGTTCATGAAATCTGTGAGGATTTAGCCTGCACAGCTCTTTGGAGGATGTTTGTGTTCAGGAGGTGTTCCCCAGGATGTGTTCATCAGACCTGTCTGGGCAAGGGTTTGGGACTCTTAATGCAGTGATATAGTAGATAGAATATAGACTAAATGTATTCAAACACAAGAGATAACGTGGAAATGAATGAACTCTAATAAGCTCTAACAAGTTTGGTTCATACGTGGTACTTCTCTGGAGTTCAGCTCCAGTGGCCTGGACTGTTCTGGTGGGCTGAACACACATTCAGTCTCGGTTTTGCTCTGTGCTGCTGTCGCTTATACAGATATACACACGCACAAAAATACACCTACACTATTGTCCAGACCTTTTTTGACTTTTTGCAGACTCTGTATGTGTGAACAGCAGTCAGTTTTCCCAGCTGGAGGAGGTCCCTTGGGAGCCCTAGTACCATCTCCAGAGGGCTGTAATGTTTGACCCATGCCGAGCGTGGAAATCTCCAACTCTCTCCAGCTTGGTTTTCTTACAACACAGCATTGATGTTAGTGCAACAAATGACACCAAGTGTGCTAATGAAAGTGTCATCCCATGCTGCCCAGTAATAACGTGTCCTCACATGATCAACATGACAAATCCTGCTCCATCTCCTGTGCGTGCATGTGTGAACAGACCAGCAGCAAGTCAGCAGCAGATTCTCCACAGAAACGACTGAGAAAGCTTAAGAGAGTAAGGCACAAAAATAGAGATACAGTTTAGGCTTTAAGTGGCCATAGACCTGTGTCTAGCCTTTATCTAAGATTACTGTGGACTGCCTTCAACACTGATATACTGCACATGTTGAAGGAACTAAATTTATAAAAAAAAAATGCAACATAACAACCTGATGATAACGATGTAATACTAGTTTAGTTATTTTAACTAATTACCAAGCAGTTTATATAAGAAATACACTGGTATACACAAAAGTATTTCTTATATAAACTCTCAGACAGGACTTGACATTAAATTGTCAACTTGCTCACTGGCCACTTTGGCTGATGAATTTACTAGGCATTTGGGATTTTCACTTGCCACGGTTTAGATGTTGAAATGTTGTTTCATGTGTAGTGTACAGTAAGACATTAATTTATACAGATTGATACTACCATTTATTTGCCAACAGCAAGTAAAACAGTACAATTACATTCATTTCAGTATGAAAAAGAAAATACTTTTAAAGGAAATGTATGTGTCGTGTAACATCAATTAACTCTCGACTCTTAAAGTGCTCTAGAATGTGTAATTTCACAACTATTCATTCATTGATCCCTTTCACTTCATAGCAACACAAGCACTGTATAAATGCCTATTGAGACTGAGCTTCAATGGCTCTCTATGGGACTGCACAAACCTTTTTTTTGTGTGTAAGGGAGAAAGAAGCAAGTTAGATAAATATGCAAAAATCCTAACTTGTGAGGTCGCTGAGCATTAATGGGAGTCAATGTAGCAGTGAGCGGGACATCACTGTCATCGGAGTTGTGTTTGTACATTTTACTCTCTAAATAAACAACAATCGTAGTGCTGTTGAGGCTGCATCCTGTTTTAGTTTTATTTGTTTGTTTATTCAATATCATATATTAGTGTTAGCTCAGCCAGCCATGTTGTAATGTAGACCTATAATGAAGTTCAACTGTTTAAAGCCCAGCAGTCCTCACTTGGTGTATACCATTCTAGGGCTGTGCTTAAAAAATCGATAGAGGAATATTGTGAAGTACTTCTAGGCAAGACATGTATTGTACACATGATACTGTATCCATACAGCTGTATTAAATGACATGATCTTATAAATAGCCGGAACATCAGTTTTGAAGCTGTTTCCTAAGGTGCAGTACACATTTCTGCCATAGGTGGCAGTACTACAGCACACAGCAGCGACATGTGTCCCTTCATAGTAAACAAATATAGCAGAACACGGTGTTTTTTTTGTTTTGTTTTTTCAGTCAAACAAACATGACGGGAAAAATCAATTTTGAACTTTTAAAAACACCAAGGAATCAGGAGTTAGACATGGCTCATGCCAGGGGCGGACTGGCCATCTGTGCATTCTGGAGGATCACAGAACGGCCGGTCGCTGAGACGGCCGGTGGGCCGTTTTACATAGACTCCATAAACACAACACAACCAGACCAGAGAGGGCGCAGCCGCGCAGATGCGCAACAGCAGAGTAGAAGAGGAAAGCAGAACAGCTGCAGCCACCATGGATACATCCATGGCAGCCACTCATTGCAGCAGGCACTCAAACAAACCTGCACGAAGCGGCCGACAGACGGCCGTGAAGACGGCCGTGAAGACGGCGGTGGCGCGTGAGCAGAGGCTGCGGTGCGTTTACGTAATGGATAAAAAACGGTTAATAAAACGAAAGGAGAAGGGCGGAGCAGAGAAAGTCAGGGAAAAGAAGCTTAAGTCGCTTGCATGTGAGGCGTCCAAGTGTAAAAATATAACAGAACTGTTTGACAGCAGCAGTGCTAAAGCCACATCCACCAGTACAGCACAACATGAGGATGAAGAGGCTGAGTGTGGTGGGGGCCCAGCGCTGCTCAGGCTCAGGGGCCCACAGAACCAGATGAAGTTTTACCTCAGGTAGAGCCGTGTACAGAGCAAGTGGCTACGACATATTTATTCCACTTCCTATACATAGCTCTAAAACACTATCATAACAGTAACAATATGAATAATATGAATAATATTCTATCTAATATGGCTGTGAAGACTCATTCATCCAGGCTGATTCCATTGCAATCATAGGTTTAAAAGCTGTCATCTGGACTTGGTTTTAAAGAGAGCTCTCTTACAGCCAAATTTCAGAAGTGAGAAAGCCTCTTGGATAAAAGGTGAAACATCTTCAACTTTAAAACCCAGTCCAGATGACAGTTTTTAAACCTACTATTGCAACTATATCTAATGTGAATTAAATCCAAGGATGTTCCCAAGCCCTGCAATAATAAGTCATAGTGTAATCCAGGACTAAACTATATCTAAAACATGACACAACCAAACCTAACCAAGACTAAACCCTAACTAAAATAGGTATAAGCTGTCCAAAACTATAGCTAAACCAGGTTTAAACCAGGTCTAAACAGGGACAAAACCAGATTTTAATCAGGTCTGTGCCAGGATCAAATCAGATTCAAATCCGGGACTAAACCTGTACAAAACCAGGTCTAAACCTGATGATTAAAGTTTAGGGACTTGAATTTGACGTGTGGACCATGTGTGGTTTAGTCCTGGTTTAGAAATAGTTCATTCAGTTTTTTAAAATGTATTTATTTTATTTTTATTTACTTTGTACAACCATAAACAATTTCCTAAAGTCTTGAAATTATGTTTTTTTATTTAATATGATAATAAATGACTAGAAGATCTAAAGATTTTGGATTTTTAGTTTACTATCATAAACAACTTCTTTTTTTTTGGGGGGGGGGGGCTGGCCAGACTCCAGGGCTGTTTTTCAGTCCCAGTCTGCCCCTGGCTCTTGCACATGCAGTTTGTAGGCTCTGCAGTGAAGTAACGTTAGTGCAGCAACATTAACCTACAGATCTCTGTCTTCACAAAACAAGACACTACTCTGATCTGCCGCTAGCGACAGGTAACGTTAGCACAACACAGAGCCAATGTGTGAATGTTGGGAGAACAACGTTACTGATCCTTTTGTTATCTAAATTGGCCTGAAATAATCACTGCATGGGTACGAGTGCAGCAGCAGAGAGAGTATGCTCCACTGCTGGGGACATTACAGCTCAGCTCAACAGGTAGATCAATTTGTTTCTTCACAAAAACATGACAAGACAAAGGCTAGATAAGCCATAGCTGTCAGTTAATAAGGTTATATTAAAGCTTGTTAAAATGTGTATAGTTTTATGTCTGTTATTGTCATGTTGGTCAGGTTATATCACTCACAGCCAATATACAGAATATAAAACATCCATTTAGTACAGTTGTCTGACCCTGTGTTTTGTTCAAAATGAATTGGGATATGTATCGTATCGTGAGGTTGTTGGCAATACATTCATGTTACATCTTCTGAAAGTTTTTGCAATGTTGAAATGCTAATTACTACATCATTATAACATATATTAATTCATATTCATGGTACAGTTATTGTCTTGATAGAATTAAGATATTATAAATAACTCCTTAAATGTGTCTCTAAATTTCTTACAAATTCTCAAAAATAAAAACATGTGCAACATCACTCTGACTTGTTTGAAAGAGTTCCAATGTCTGAATGTCTGAAACATGTTATGCCAGACCAGCTGCTGAATTACTGCCAGTCATCATAAAATCCAGTATCAACAAGGCAGGCCATTAAACTAAACAGTCATCTGAAGACCCTGCTGTGGCCCACTGAGCTGCAAATGGCAACAGCATATTTAAGTGAAGTTTATGGGAATAAAAACATTCACCTGTGGCCTGAGCCGTCACCGTAGCAGCCACACGTTTGGCCGTTCAGCTGCAACACAAATCTGTTCCAACGGTCAGGATCTTCACAGCGGCCTGGGCAGAACAGCAGGGCTCACACCGGCCAACGCATATTTCACTTTTATATGCAGCCTCACAAACACACACACACACACACACATCATAAAGCATGGTGTATAATGTTTCCATGTAAGGGACTGCCAGCCAATCAGAAGCTCACCTAATATGAGAGTATGGCCATAAATTGGAAAATGAAATATTCCTGGCAGCTTTATTGTCACTCTCCTATATTAGGGCACTGATGGCTGGATAAACACTTTCATATTAATAATAATCACATCAGGCAGCTCACAGTGAGTTATGATTTTATGAACAAATAATGTGGCTTTTATTGCTGTAACAGAGCTGTGTGTGTTTGTGTGAGACAGACTGTTGGACTGTCACGTTCACAGACATCTATTGTTTATTTGCTTATTGAGATCCCTATTAGCTTTTGCATCAGCTCCTCTTCCTGGGGTCACTTTATATCGCAAACAATAAAATATCACATTATTACAACAGTTCATAAACTTATTTTCACATCTTCATTGTTGAAACACATTCCAGCTGTTCTTTGAAGTAACCAAAACAACACTTTCACATTATGCAGTAATACAGACAAGCTTGCTTTATATTTTGTGTATAAATGTCCAGAGTATTTTGTTATATTCTGCACATTTATACAAGCACACACATACACTCACCGGCCACTTTATTAGGTACACTTGCTAGTACCAGGTTGGACCCCCTTTTGCCTTCAGAACTGCCTTAATCCTTCGTGGCATAGATTCAACAAGGTACTGGAAACATTCCTCAGAGAGTTTTGTCCATATTGACATGATGGCATCATGCAGTTGCTGCAGATTTGTCGGCTGCACATCCATGATGCAAATCTCCCGTTCCACCACATCCCAAAGGTGCTCTATTGGATTGAGATCTGGTGACTGTGGAGGCCATTTGAGTACAGTGAACTCAGTGTCATGTTCAAGAAACCAGTCTGAGATGATTGGAGCTTTATGACATGGTGCGTTATCCTGCTGGAAGTAGCCATCAGAAGATGGGTACACTGTGGTCATAAAGGGATGGACATGGTCAGTAACAATACTCAGGTCGGCTGTGGCGTTGCAACAATGCTCAATTGGTACTAAGGGACCCAAAGTATGCCAAGAAAATATCCCCCACACCATTACACCACCACCAGCCTGAACTGTTGATATAACGCAGGATGGTTCCATGCTTTCATGTTGTTGACGCCAAATTCTGACCCTACCACCCGAATGTCGCAGCAGAAATTGAGACTCATCAGACCAGGCAACTTTTTTCCAATCTTCTATCGTCCAATTTTGGTGAGCCTGTTGTTCTTAGCTGACAGGAGTGGCACCCGGTGTGGTCTTCTGCTGCTGTAGCCCATCTTCCTCAAGGTTGGACGTGTTGTGTGTTCAGAGATGCTCTTCTGCAGACCTCGGTTGTAACAAGTGCTTATTTGAGTTACTGTTGCCTTTCTATCAGCTCGAACCAGTCTGGCCATTCTCCTCTGACCTCTGGCATCAACAAGGCATTTTCTCCCACAGAACTGCCGCTCACTGGATATTTTCTCTTTTTCGGACCATTCGCTATAAACCCTAGAGATGGTTATGCGTGAAAATTCCAGTAGATCAGCAGTTTCTGAAATACTCAGACCAGCCGTCTGGCACCAACAACCATGCCACATTCAAAGTCACTTAAATCACCTTTCTTCCTCATTCTGATGCTGGGTTTGAACTGCAGCAGATCGTCTTGACCATGTCTACAGCCTAAATGCATTGAGTTGCTGCCATATGATTGGCTGATTAGAAATTTGCGTTAACGAGCAGTTGGACAGGTGTGCCTAATAAAGTGGCCGGTGAGTGTATATGCACATGTACCTATCTTTATTTAATATTATTAGTTAAAATCTCATTTGAGATGCTTCTTTAAGCTGTAAACAGTGCTTTGTTGTCTTATGTTCTGTGGTAACATATTTCATTCATGCATGGCTCTAAACATCACTGTACGTTGGTTCAAACTAGTTTTACAATTTGGCAGAGTGAAACACTGCCCTGCAGCGTGCATGATTGAGTAATTATGTGTATTTCTGCTGAAGGGTAGTGTTTGGTAAAACATAGGTAGTGTTTTTATTGCGATAATGCTTCTTAGAAAATGGATCAATGCATACAACCATCTGTACTTCACCCAAAGCCAGGAGAGCTGTTTAGCAGTAATTTAGCTGTAATTTTCTGATATTACCCAATGATGTGTTTGACCAAACAACAGAACAATAATAATAAAGCAAGACACTGAATGACATATGGGATTATATTTTTAGTTAATTATGTCGAACATCTTTTGATAACTGATAGGATTGTTTGAGAGAGATTATTGTTATGACGCTGAAGCTACATAAACATGCTCTAAAAGAAGATTATTAAAAATATAACATGAAGACATCAACAAACTCCAGATGCGGTCATGTGCAGACAGACAAAACAGATTTCCATCCATTTACCACTAACTTGTTTCTGAGGAGTGTTGAGTGTTTGTGGTAGTGCTGAGTAAAGGCACTGTATTCTGCTTTTATTCATATTTTTAAACCAGTCTTGGTCACCTCAAGAATAGCATCATGTTTTACAACCCTTAAAAACATTATGTGACTAAAAGGGAAGTGCGGCGCCAGAGAATACAGGCTTACTCAAACAGGCGAGAATGAAATAAAACACAACTCCTGGTATGTTTTTGATGAGGGGACAACATTGGAACATGGGAGACAAAGGGGAAAAGTCAATTTTGCAGAATATAGTTCTATAAGAGAATGAACCATAGGTGCCTATGGACACAAAACATGCATTCTGTTACATATTCTGGTACAAAAGAAAAAAATGTGTGAGACTTTTCTGATTGAATGGAAGCTCTGCATTCAAAACCTGTGACATATTAGCAGCTTGCATGCAAAACCATTATCATTACTCTTATTGGTAGGTAGGTGGTGAGACAGGAACAAGCTTTTTATTTATTATGAAAAAAATTAAAGCAGATTCTAATCTCTAAATGGTCCAAATTGGGTTTAAAAAAGTAATTTTATACTGTTATTACCAAAAGCTACAGTATTTCCACCCTCTCCTCTGATGTTGGTATGAGCAGGTGAGGCATCACATGGCAGTGTGGCCTGTCAGAAGTCTGTGGCAGCGTTCATTCAAAGATGCCATTCATTCTAATGACAGACGCTAAATTCTCATTTACATATCAGATTTGTGAAAGCAATTATTTGTACAGTTACTCATAATGTATCACACACAACACACCCACAAATAAAATTCACATTTTTTTACTGCACTTGTGTGTGAATGTCACTTACTGTATACAGTGTAAAGGGCTTAACTTTGTTCACTGTTTTAAACTTACTCCATAGACTTTGCTTTGAGGCAGTCTGCACTGAAAAAAAGTGTTTTGTTTAACCAACCTGATTGAATTTCTTCAATTATTAACACTTGATTGCATTAGGTTTTGTCAAAGTGACTCTTTTCATCAGATTTAACAGAAATATTAATTTCATTCACACTGATTGAGCCACTTCAAGCCATTTTGTAAAACTCAACTTAACCATGACACTAATGAACAATGTCACACATGATCTCATCTCTAAGATAAAAAGGGCATTATTTTAATGCACTCACTTCCATCATTGAATAGGCTGTGGTTGAAACAGTTACTTCTATATTGTCACTTTAGTGATCTTTGAATTGCTGGAGTAACACTAAAAAGCTGACTGTAGTTTAATAAATAATAATTGAATAAAATGTTGAATGTTGTGTCTTTTGGGGGAAAAAAATGAAAAGAACTTTCAGCTGTTCTTAAACTTCAATTATAATGGTGCTTTCAAATGGTGTCAGCTTTATTGCATATAAGAGTTTGTGACATGAAAGAGCACATGAACACGCCAGAAAGTCATTTAATCAAGTCTGGTAAATCAGAATTGTAGAAGCAACACGAACTGCCCGAGCTCTGATGTAGTGACTTGGAGGAAATTAACAGCGTTTTGTCAAAGGTAAAATGTTTAAGATTATTTTTTTGGGAGAGAAGTAAAACATAGAATTCTACTTAAAAAACAGATTAAGACAGGGAGCTACTGGTATCCACAAAACCAATGGTGCTCATGGAAAGGGGAACAGAAGTTGAAGAAAAACAAGGTCCAGGCACTCACTTGGTTGGAAAGATATAAAAGGCCTTTATTTCATGAGGGCTGGAGACCTTAAAACACACCACGCATGTCAGCTTGCGCCTTCTTCAGGGTGAACACAAACAAAAAGGGAAACACTAATTTATACTGCACACCTGCAGCCAGGAGTATAAGGACTGTAGCTATCCTCCTCCTTGACACAAGGGGCAGTAACCAAAGCCTTTGAAACAGAGAAACCATGGCCATCCCTCCACACACAGAAACCAGTACCAAGGTATTTGAAATAGAGGAGAAAATATACATCTATATATATATATATATATATATATATATATATATATATATATATATACATATATATATACATATATATATATATACATATATATATATATACATATATATATATATATATATATATATATATATATATATATATATATATATAGATGTATATATATATATATATAGATGTATATATATATTTATATATATTTATATATATATATATATATATATATATACATACATATACATACATACATACATACATACACACACACATTTTATATATATACATATATATATACATACACATAGAATTCTACTTTCTGAAGTTTAATAATGATTGAAAATGTTTGGTTTGTGCTACACCAGATTTCATATTTAGACAACTAAAAGCTTCAATATTATCATTAAGGCACTGGTAACAACCTCTAACATGATTGTGGTACATAATCAGAAGTCACAAACAGATAATACAATTGAACTCAACAATTATGACATTTCCAGGTTCCCACCGTCTGATCATAAAGGACGTGAATGCACACGCCCTCAGAGAAATTGTCTGATATACAATTGAAAGCAGCATAACATGTTCCTGTCTACATCAGTGATGGTACAACCATGACTCAGAGAAACTCTTGCATTAACTGGAAATATTTTCTCCATATACTTTTTTTCTTTTTCTTTTGCAGTTGTCTAGTTGTTGTTAGAGTCATACAAACCATGACTGATGTGGGCAGGATCATGTTATGTACAGTAGGTTAAGAACAGCAGATTTTTTTTTTTTTAACTTAGGTCCCAGAAACACACCATTTCAAGCCTGCACTGTTGTTAAATATTGATAACTCTGTTTAGTTCTACAGCAAAAATGCAAAGTTCACTGAAGTGTCATTTAAAGTAAAGTTCTGCTCTTTCAGTGACGGGTGTGAGTGCATTAAAATACTGCTTTTTTCTATCTTAGAGAAATGAGATCCTGTGTGGCATTCTTCACCTGTGTGCATGGTTAAGTTGATTTTTACAAAAAAAAAAAAAAAAAAGCTGCACTAAAATAACTTTTTTGCTAAAATCAAATTATTCAATTCGCTATAATCAAATATTTCAATTAAATCTGATTAAATCTGTACAGGAATAGACTCCAGCCACCCACGACCCCAAACAAGAATAAGTGGAAGAAGATGATTGGATGAATGACTGGGACAGTGGTACCATGTTACCAGCTGGTTTAGAACTATGGGAAGTGTCCAGCTACACAGAGCTGTTGTTGACTGAGAGAGTAAGTGTGTCTTTCCATGGACATAAATTGACATAAACGTTTGGCATCTTTGCTGCCGTAATTAAAGTTTGAAAAAAATCAACACAGAGACCAAAGCCTGCCAAATGTAATATCATAAAACTATGCAGGAGCGTTTTAGAGGCTGCCAAGTTGGAATCACCCGAAGATTTACTCACAATAATTACAGAATATCACACACATCATAAAGCCACAGCTAAATGTCATTATGGGAGATGTGGACAAAGGGAAATGCTTGTGTTTTCAGAACTATGCCAACACTTAGTCGTCTTAAGCCCTGTTTTATACCAGCGCATGGCATGGCATGAGTTTATTCCTGACTCTACACTGTCATACAATTGTCTCCCTTTTCAGCAACAGAGCATTCCTCAGGAGCTGGAGAGGTTAAGGCGAAAGCACAAACGGAGCCTCAGAGCACAGTATTCGAGACTTCCCCTCCTGAGCCGCTCACACAGATAAAGAGTAGATGGTCCCTGTGGATGTTCTGGCTGTCTCCGGAGACACACTCAAAGACAGACAGGTCACAGTCCATTAGCTCCAGAACCATGTGGGAAGTCTGTGCTGTTAAAAAGTCTGCAACATTTGCAGTGAAACACAATATGTATGTACTGTACTGTCAATTCTTCAAATGTCTTCATGGTTTTTACAGTAAAAAAAAAAAAAAAGAAAGAAAGAAAGAGGGAAAGGGCCACAGCAGAATAGGGCTGTCAAACATTTATGTATCTAAATTAGAGAGGAAGGGAAGAATATAGTGGTAAAAATATTTATGGTAGAATACGGCTTACGAAACAATAAACATGAAGCTACCCACCAGGGGAATGATGTCAGGACTGAGCAAACACGGGCAAAAAGGATAAAAAAAATTCAGAGCTGCAATGAAAAACTTCAATAATAAGAAGAAAACAAAAGTCCCAAAACTTCCAACTGAAAAATCCAGGGAGGAAAACAGAGGAATCACAAAATACTAAATCCAAAACTTAAAAAAAAAAGGAACAAACAATGAAAAATACAAACTTACAGAAAACAAAGGGGACACAGGAGACTGAGGCTCAGGCAGGACACAAGACAATTAACCAACAAACAACAAGGATTATGTCCACACGGGCAACAAGGCACAGGTGAAACACATTAGGTCTGGGCAGGCAATCACAGGAGGAAGTTTTTTTCATTTTCATTTCATTTCATTTATTTCAGACAAATGGCACCCAACAAAAAAAAAAAAAATTATCACAAATAAATTCCAAATTAAAATGAAAAAAAAAATAAAATAAAATCACCTGTTAAGCCATGTCTGAAAAGGAGTAGGATGAAGCGTCAGCTTATTAGTTCCTACCCCCACATATCCAGTCCGGACATAATTAACAAAACCAATTACTGTATAATAGAAACAAACAAACAAACTTACAAACAAACAACTTTGTAATACAAACATACATATGCACACTTTATACACTATACCATTATACCACTATATACCACTTAAATACCAACATATAAATATGTATACATATACATATATATATATATATATATATATACGTATATATATATATATATATATATATATATATATATATATATATATATATATATATATATATATATATATATATATATATATACGTATATATATATATATATATATATATATATATATATACGTATATATATACACATATATACGTATATATATACACATATATACGTATATATATACACATATATACGTATATATACACATATATATATATATACATATATATACATATATACACATATATACATATATACACATATATATATATACACACATATATATATATATACACATATATATATATACACATATATATATATATATATATATATATACACATATATATATATATATATATATATATATATATATATATATATATATATATATACACACATATATATATATATATATATATATATATATATATATACACATATATATATATATATATATATATATATATATATATATATATATATATATATATATATATATATACACACATACTCATACAAATATCCATATCCATATCCATATCTATATACATATACACATATTATTTTAATTAAGTTTCCTTTAATTATTCAATTAATTAACCAATTATTATTATTATTATTATTATTATTATTAATGTAATATATGATCATTATTAGTTTTTTTTTATAATTGTAATATATGGTAATTATTACCATCATTTCCCTCATTGTACCTCAAATTCTTAATGCAATTATGTTTATTATGATTAGAATTATGATTTTATTACTGATACTCCTTAATTACCCATCAATTACCCTGCTCATCATGTATCTCTTAAGAACCATTTCTTTGAACTTCTTTTTAAATAGATTCATACTTGGGCATTGCTTAATTGATGCACTCAGGTTATTCCATTGTTTCACCCCCTTAACTGTTACACACATACTTTTCATAGTTGTACGAATAGGTGGCATTTTAATTGTATATATACCCCTAAGATTATAGTTCCCCTCCCTTATAACAAACAATTTTTGAATATTACCTGGTAGCATGTTATTAATACGTTTATACAGTATCTGCATAGTTTGGTATTCCAATAAGTCATAAAATTTCAGTATGTGAGATTTTAAAAACAGTGAGTTGGTGTGGTCATAATAACCAACTCTATGGATTATTCTGAGTGCTCTTTTTTGGAGTATATATAATTGCTGCAGTGAACTTTTATACGTTTCCCCAGGTCTCCACACAGTAACATCAATAGAGTGTGCAATGATTTGTGGTCCAAAACTTGCCTTGCTTTTCCCATCACTGAAATGCTTCTTGATAATTTATTTTTTACATGCGTTATGTGAGATTTCCAGCATACATTGTCAGATATTGTTACACCCAGAAATTTTATTTCTTGCACCCTTTCAATAATTTCCCCATCTATAGTGACTTGTATTTGATAGTCTTTTTTTTAAGGTTACCAAACAACATAATCTTTGTTTTATTTAAATTTAATGACAATTTGTTTAAATCAAACCACCTTTCAATTTTGCTCATTTCTAGTGTAACAGAGTCCAACAAAAATGCTGCAAATTCTCACCAGTACAAAAAATGTTTGTATCATCTGCGAAAAGACTGCATTTAAATAATTTTGACACCTGACAGATTTCATTAATATAAAATAAAAATAGTTTTGGACCCAACACTGACCCTTGCGGCACTCCACTAGCAATGCCCAAGCATGACGATACATTTTCACCCATCTTCACAAACTGCTGTCTGTTATCCAAATAACTGTCTACCCAATTGTGGGCAACCCCCCGATACCATATTTTTCAAGTTTGGTCAGTAATATTTTATGATTAATGGTATCAAATGCTTTTTTTAAATCTATAAATATTCCTGTAGCAAATTTCTTTTGGTCTATTGCATTAGTTATTTCTTCAATTAGTTCTATTACTGCTAAAGATGTTCATCTATTTACTCTAAATCTGTATTGGCTATCACTAAATAGGTTATGTTTATCAATAAACTTGTCTAATCTGGCAATAAACAGTTTCTCAAGTATTTTTGAGAATTGCGGAAGTATGGAAACAGGCCTATAATTTGTGAAGAGGTGTGTATCTCCGGCTTTGTACAGTGGTATGACCTTAGCAACTTTCATTTTGCTTGGAAATATACCGGTTTGGAAAGACAAGTTACAGATGTACGAAATAGGTTTAACAATCCCCATAATAACCTTTTTAACTATGTTCATATCTATATCATTAAAATCAGTAGATGTTTTATTCCTGCATTTATTAACAACATCCATAATTTCTCTCTCCTCTACCAGGATCAGGAACATTGATGTAGGGTTTCTTTTAATAAGGGCTTCAACTCCCTCTTGAGATGTCCCTGGAATAGGGATGTTTTCTGCCAGCTGTGGTCCGATTTTTAATTTATTCACCACTTCATTCATATTATCATTCTATCATTTAATATAAAATATTTAGGGTAGTTATTCTGTATATTATTTTTCCTTATACTATTTAATATATTCCATATACTTTTAATATTATTTTTATTTTTATCTAATAATTTGCTATAGTATTCTCTCTTTGATATTCTTAAAATATTGATTAACTTATTTTTATATATCTTATATCTATTTTCTGTCTCTTTATTTCTACTATTTATAAATTCTTTATATAGATTATTTTTCTTTTTGCAGGCATTCTGCAATCCCTTAGTTATCCAAGGTTTAACTGGCACTTTCTTTTTGTTATTAAATTGTACTATTGGACAGTATTTATCATATAATGTTCTGAAAATCTGTAAGAATATTTCATATGCTTTATCAACATTTACTTCATTATATACAATATCCAAGTTTTGTTTTAATAATTCATTGTTAAGTTTATTTATGGTATCCTCTGTCCTTATTCGTTTGTACATGAGTTTATTGTTTTGCTTATTCATATTAAGGCCTGCATTATAGACAGTAAACACAGGTAAGTGATCACTGATATCTGTGATTAATAACCCACTCACTAAGTTGTTGTCTATATCATTTGTCAGTATATTGTCTATTAACGTAGCGCTATGTGATGTAATCCTGCTGGGCCTGGTTATTCTTGGAAATAGGCTCATACTTTACATTGTACTGATGAAATCTTCTGTTGGTTTGTGGTTATTAGGATTTAGTAAATTTATATTAAAATCTCCACAAATGAACATCACTTTTTGATATGATTTAGGAAATATTTTTTCCATCCATTGTGTAAACATTTCCATACTTGAACCTGGTGTATATACAACTAATCATGATGTTTTTTTTGTTTTTTAAATCAATTTTTACAGTTATACATTCAAGTAAGTTCTCAGTCGTCACTTGTCATTTCTTCCACCACTTTATATTTCAGACATTTATCCACATACACAGCTACACCTCCCCCGCTTTTGTTTTTCCTGTTCATGTAGCTCAGCTCATATCCTTCAAGCTCAAATTCACACCCTTCTCCTCATTGATCCAAGTCTCTGATATTGCAATTACATTAAATGGCTGTGTGAATTGTTTTAAATAGTCTCTAATGTTGTGAAAATTTGCATATAGACTTCTGCTATTGAAGTGAATTATAGATACCTTATTGTCCATTTTTGACAATATATTATATTGTTCATCTGTGTAATAGCAGCAGTTATTGATGGTGTTTCCAAAAAAAGTTTTTGTCTGGATCATAATCACTTGCCATGTCTTGTGAGATGTGCTCAGTGTATTCAAAGGTTTTCAGTTCCAGGTCGTTATAGTCAACATTCATTCTTGGTGACTGTATATTGTCCTCATTTACATATGTATTGATTCTCCTGGTGTTAATCATGGTTATGCATTTTGATCATCTTGTATAGTTTTTGCTGTTCATTGGAATTTGTCTAGCTCCTCAATATCTTTGATGTGCAGTACCTTTGCCTCCTCTGGTGATCCGTTCAGTTTGATAAATATCATACAGTTTGTAGTCCATGTAGATTGTTTTTTCTTCTGCTTCCTCAATATGCGTGCTTTCTTGGCAATATCAGCATTTTGTTTTGTTAGGTGTTCGTTTAAATACACCTCTGATCCTTTCAGCAACCTTCCTTGTTTCAACAGTGCAAACTTATGCTTTCTGTTTACAAAGCTCAGTATTATACTTGGTTTGTCGATGTTGTCTCTCCGAGGCAGAGGATGACATGCTTCTACAGTGTTGCTGTCCACGTCAATCCCCTTGGTCCGGAGGAAAGCAGACACTTGTTGCTCCACCGTATCAGTTGTCGATTCCCTGGTTTCCTCTCCAGGGTCTATTGATACTGCCCGTGCATATGACCGAGGTTTAATCTTGAGTCAGTGATTATCACATCATTTATTCTGGTATACTGCTCCAACTCAGCCACTCTCTTCTCCAAGACTGCAAGTCTCTTATCCTTCTCGGCGTTCTCGATCCGCAGTCCCTTTACTTCTTCCACCAAATCCAAAATGGATTTCTGCTGCATCCTGACCGCAGATACCTCATCTGACAGAAACTCAAGCGACCTTTCAATGTCCTCGACTTCATCAGCAGGTAGGTTCCTTTTAGATCCCATGGCTTATGGCGTATCTGCAGCGCCAGCTGTTAGCTTAGCCGCGGGTAACGTTTGCCGCCGGCTCGCAGTTAGCTAAACCCTATCAAAGAGGTCCTTATTCCGTTGAAATGGTCGCTTCGATGCAGAACAATGTCCGTAACTCAAAACAGTAAATTCCACAATCCACAATTAAGTCCAAAATCAAAAAGTTTTAAAATCTTAATTCTCTCAAACTGCGCGCTGCGTGCATGCATGAACCGGAACCGGTAGCCGGAAATAAAACAGGAAAACACAAAATCCAGGACAGGAACAGGCGGAGACCACCCCAGACGGAGATCAGTGTCCGGCCGAGACCTCAGGGCAAAAACAGGCAGCGGCTTCCCCGGACGGAGATCAGTGTCCAGCGGAGGTCCCAGGACAGGAAGAGGCAGAGACCAGCCCAGCCAATCGGGCAGTGGAGGGTTTAGGTCCAGTGGCAGCTATTCTGGTGGAGTAAAGGGAACTGGATTGAGCAGTGGCAGCCACTCAAGGCAGATGGGCGGAGGAGCTGGGACCATGGACCGAGTTTGGGGAGGAGCTGCAGACACAGGTGGAGACAGAACAGGTGGGGGTACAGGTGGAGGATGATGGTGGAGCCCAGCCGCCAACCAGTGGACAGGACAAAGAAAGGATCATGACAAATGAGTCTAAAGAATATGTAAAAGTTGATGCATGTTCAGGGCATCCTGGTGGAATTTAGTAAAAAGGTTTAAAAGAAAAGGCATCTGGACAAAGTTTGTCCTTTAGAAGATGTGTCTTTCCTCATCTGAGAGTATATCCCTCACTTGAGTGGTTGAGTGGTGAGTGGTTAAACCAGATGGACACAGGGCAGTTAGAGGGAGAGTCGTTACCCTCCTGTGAGCCATTTACATAAACTACTTTCTCATTTAAAGTCAAATTTATTTTATTTATTTTTTTACTTAAATGTATTCAGGATTTTTTCAACAGAGCATTTGACACAGATAGTTTCCATTGTTATCAAAAATATAGGCACAAAACAAAGACATTAAATAAAGAACACATTAACACCAAGTTTTCCATAGCACTCATGACCTACAACCAGAAAAAGAGAAAGGAAGGCAACCATTGCATTAATTAGTAAGACTTTGAAATGAATAAGGCCTCTGCTGGACCCCATCGTAAATTAAAAAGGTGTGGTTTTGAAGTCTTAGTATGTTATTTTTTTCCATTTGGGAAAGTTCTCTTACTTTTGGATTCAGGCATTTCAGCCAATTTAATTGTAATACATTTCAAAGCTGCTGTAAAAAGTACATTTTCAAGTCAAATTTATGATGCTGGTCCATTCTACGATACAGAGGTCATTTGGTTTCCCTGACATACAGATCACTGCATTCAACAGCAGAGATCACTTTGTCATCAAAAGAGTCCTCAGAGATGGGGGAATGACCCTCCCTCTGACTCCAGCCCAGGCCATTCAGCTGCTAATTGCCCAGAGTATCATATGGTTCAGCCCCATCCTCTGTGAGGGATAGTTGCTCTACTCTCAGACCAATGTCTTCAGAATTGACAAAGTCCCTTGTTATGTCTTCTAAAGTATTTGTCCAGATGTAAAAAGGTCATTCTCATATTTCCAGTCCCTTTATCTAAGAGTTGGTTCTGCTGTTCTTGTGTGGGAAAATGAGTATACATGAGTATAGAGGTAATACACACCAAAATAACTCTTGCCTGGGGTGCAGATGTTGAGAAAACAATTCAAAAACTCAAAAACAGCGTCACACACTCTGTCATTCCATATGTCTATGATATTTATTTGACTACGTTTCGGCTCAGCAGCCTTAAGATCAATGTATGTTTTTTAGGCCACAGTGCATTTATAGAGACTAGCCCAGGTGGCTCTGATCCCATCCAAAGAATGGGAGAGTCCCAACCAACCTGTAGGTCGCACCCAGTAAAAAGCCATGCCCAGTGTCATAGAAGGGGTGGAACACAGGGGGAAAACAGGGACCCAAAAGCTGGACTGCAGTGGTGAAGTTTAATAAAAGTTAAGAATGAAACAAAATCCAAAATCCAATAAACAATCAATACACAAGTAAAGCAAAACCCAAGGAGAAACAAAAGGCCAATTGTCCAAAAACAAACAATCCAAGAAGGCAAACGAGGAATAACAAAAGGCAGAACAAAATACAAAAACTTACTGAAAACAGGACACTGGGAAACTCAGGAGACATCAGACACTGACAAAGACTTGACAAAGGACTGGGGAGAACACAGGAACTAAATATACAAGTGGAACAAGGCACAGGTGAAACACGCTGGGGCGGGGCAGGCAATCACAAAGGAGCCACAGGAGGTCAGGAAGTAAAACAGAAAAACACAAGGACTGACGAGTCATCAAAATAAAACACAAGAAAACGACATGGACACAAAACAAGACACAGACAGGTGAAGGATCATGAATCATGACAGCCAGTACACTCTAAAAACTCATTCTTATCTACAAGCTCAAAGTAAAACAGCAACTACAAAAGCATCACAAATATTTTGACACAATGTATTTAATAAAAATGATACCCCATGATAGTCCTTTTACAGGAAGCATTTCAAGTCTCAAAGTTTATATTGTGTCCATGCAGAGTAAGAGTCTTTAGGTGATGGATCCAGTAATGTTCCCTCCTAGAAAAAAGAACATCCAAGTTACCACCTTGAGGAGACATGTTCAGGACCACTATATCCTAAAGATGATATCGGGTGATTTAAGTCAACAAAATATGTAACACGATTGGCTGAAATATCCTTTTGTGTCGATATAGAGGCTGTCAGGTCATCAACATCGTCACTAATCAAGGTTCCTTCATTGCTGTGAAGATGATGTACTCACACTTATCAGCTGGTTTAGTGGTCGAGCATAACAACACGTCTTTAACAGCACAAATGTAAAGGAAATGTGTAGATCTTTGGACCAAATCAGGATGATACTGTTCCAGGACCAATCAAGAGTGGACACTGAGGTAGGAAGAGATTGCAGTTAACATAGGTACATCATTTTGCTGTTTGCTGGTCTTAAAAATTGTCTACATTTGCCTGTCCCATATATGTTCAAGGACACACGGCTGTACGCTCTGCCTGTGTCCACGCCTCCATCACTCACGGTGTGGACGGGCGGCGGGCGGGTAATGGCAGTGCTCTTCTGGACGCACGCTGGGCCGCTCTGCTGTGACGGACGCGAGCACTTCTCTAATAACAAACAGAGAGCTCAAGGTTAAACAGTTTTCAGTTTCTCAGGTAAACAAGAAAATGACACATGATTGGCAGAGACTGAGTGACAAGGTCCAGCCCAGACCCACGCTTGGCTGAGGAAATGCTCTGATTGGTCTGTCACACGGGGACAGAGCGGAGCACCGAACCATCAGCAGAATGTTGTACGGCAATATGTTTCAAGGACAAAGCTGTGTCACCTGTTCACACAAAATGGGCTATGGGCTTCTTCATGTATTGCCTTTTCTCAGTGGACATTGGTGTGGGCTGCGGATGTCGAGGGGATACACCTCTGTAACCAAAACAAAAAAGCGCATATGAAAATAAATCAATGTGAAGATCAAGAAAAAAAAAGAGAAACTATGCCTGGATTAAGAGTTAAAGACCTATCAGGCGGATGAACAGTCTGAATTCTGGAAATGTTGGGAGTTTTTTTTTTTAATTTGAACAAATTGGAAACTAAGATTTTCAAATCACATGAGCCAATATTTTATTCACAATAGAGAGCTGAAATAGTTAAATACCATCATCATATTTCTTAACAGCAGAAAGGGACCACCACTGATGACAGTTAAGGTACGTTCAAAATAAAATGGGGGAATTCTAATGGACATTAAAGACTAAATTTGTGAGACCTAAGCATGTTACATAGGCAGAGTTGAGTCCTGTTAGGGGTCATGGGTGACCGGAGCCTATTCCAGTAACTTTGGGCCTTAGGCGGGGTACACCCTGGACAGGGGCCAGATAGTCTCAGGGCTGACACAGAGACAACACAGACAGACAACCATTCACTCTGACATTCATTCACTAGGTGCAATTTAGAGTCACCATTTCACCAACACATGCATGTTTTTAGATGGTGGGAGGAAGCCGGAGTACCCAGAGAGAACCCATGGTAACACAGGGAGGACATGCAGACTCCACCCAGAGAGACTGAGAGTCGGCTGGCCTCTCCTTGCTGGGAGGCGAGAACACTAACCACTCTGCCACTGTGCCCCCCTAAGATTAATATTTTCTTTTCAAATGGTAAATTATTTGCTTGTGACAGTCATTCTGCATGCACATGGACGTGGCACAAATATAACACCATACAATTCATGCTGATGTAATTAGTCTGGCAATATAACATGTGTCCCCCCAAACTCCCAGTCACTGGTTTCTTGGTGGAGTCTGACATACAAGAAAGAGTTTGTCTTTAGCAGATGACACCATCAAAATGAACTTGAGTCTTTTATTTAAGAGGTTTTCAGGCTTCATTATGCGAGGTAGATAGTGTTCATTTAAGTCAGGGAAACATTCACAGCTTTTACCTTTCTAAGAAAGGCTAAAGGCTGTTAATCAAATTGGAAAATTAATGCAGAATTAGGCAGAAAGCATGAGATCTGACTCTGCTGTGCCTAAGGAACAGCTTCAACCTCTAAAGATCTGCCAATAATGTGATGCATGAAAACATGTGCTGTATGTTAATTATTGTCTTGTCTGTACTGTGAAAGTGTAGAGAGCCTCGAGGCTGCTCTGGTTCCAGGGTGAGAGGCGATTGTTCACTGTCTGCTGATCGTAATGATTACTGTATCATTTTAATTGGCTCTGTAAACATGTATGCATGACTGTAAATTAATGATAATTATGTGAGGATGCAGTGATCTGAACTAAACTCTTTCCCTCAGCTAATTTTCTCATTGCAGAAGCATCAAAAGGGTTGCATGTATTTATCACTGCAGAGGGTAGAAAAACATCAAATATTATTTACATTTTACTCAACGTACACACACCAAGAGACCAAGGTGTTACTTGTTGTTGAGTGAGTGAGCAGCAGGAGAACGTGTTGTTTTAAATGTCTTTACACAGAGCCACTGTTCAAGTGGACCTTTAGAACTGAAGTATTCTGACACTGGTTAGCTTGTGTATGCACAGGCTGTGTTTGTGGTTTTCCACACAGAGCAATCAAAGGAGAATTTAGGAGAATCAATTGTTTTAAATTTTAAACAAATTCTATCAGGAGTAGACTCACACAAGTAGCAACTTGATTTATCCTCTTAAACATGCAGTTAATTGAAGGAAACTATTGACCTAAAACACACTTAATAATGATCAAAGATTTTACTAGTGTGTAAGAGGAGCTGCTGCACAGAAGAAGCTGCACACATTTTTTATAATGTTTATTTATTTATTGTTCTGTGCTGGTTTTGTTTTGTGTGTGTTTTGTTTGTTTGTTTGTTTTTCTTTGTTTTGTTTTGATTGTACTTGCTAAAAATAATATTACTGTGTACTAACAACAGGGCGCTCCTCAAGATTTCAGGAGAGGGTCCAGGTGATAGTGCATGTGTGTAAGGGTTTCTAGGTAATGCAGTTTTATTCCCTCCTCACAACCTTGGCAGAATCTTGCATATTAGTAACCTAATGGCAAATCTGGGGAAGACTTGAATGTTCAATCCACCAATAATTGTATACTGTTGTGTTCAAAATAATAGCAGTCCAACATCACAAAGCAAGACAATCACTGTTTTGGAAAGCTAAATCTTAAAGCAATCAATTGAATTAATATAGTAAATGTTTGAGTTTGTTAAGATTATTATTATTATTTTTTTTTACTTTATTTGGTCTTTTACTAATATTAATAGTCAATAATAATTGGGATATTTCATTAATAAAAAAAGAATAAGATATTCATTCATAAAAAGACACTCAATGTAACTCCCAAATCTGAAGTCTAAAAAAAAGCAATAATGATGGCAAAAAAAAAAACACATTACATGAGGCAGCAAGGACGACTTTGTGGACCATTTTGTGAAAGTGATGTGTTGATGAAGATAGCAGAGATATTCCCACTTCCTGATATAATATCTACCCCAGAATCATGTTTATTTGTGATATATTTTGGAGCTACACACAGAGAATCATAAATCATATAAATGCTGCCAGCTTCTCATATCCATCTCTGTCAGATACTGTTTTATATCTCACGTCTGAAAATCTCTCCCATCTATGTTTCCTGTTGTGGACCATGAGAGCTGTAATCTGGTGAAGAGATGTACAGATGCGTATTGTTATTATTATTGTTAATAAACTGGGAGCGTACATATTTGTCTCTGTATGTGTATGTACGCGCTGTGTTCTGGAGTGTTGTGAGTGGTGATGCTCTGCAGCTGGTACACCATGCAATGTTTTTTGGTAATAACAATGGGAGATCATAGGCTGGTATTATACTGTATGGCACATTTCTCATATACTGATAGAGTGACCACCTGTCCCACCTTGTGGTTGTACTGCACAGTCATATGGTCCTCTGTCCCTCCGTCCCACTTATTAAGATAATGTCCCTCTTTTTTATTGTTGCTCAGTGAATCTTATAAAAAGAGAGTTTCAAATTAAGAACAATGAGATAAAATCAGTATTCCTTGTGTAAAATTTAGAATGAATAATTGTGGGTTGGTGTGTTCTGGCCCTGTGACACGCTGGCCCCTGTCCAGGGTGTACCCTGCCTAAGGCCCAAAGTTACTGGGATAGGCTCAAGTCATCCGCAAAACCTAACAGGAATAAGCGGAAGAAAATGAATGAATTAATGGTGTGTCCGAGAGAATTCACTTTAATGTTTTCATGTTGTTGTTTTTTTTAAGTCCCACCTTTTTTATTCTAATGAATAAAGTCTCAGTAAAGACATTACTTTGCAAAAAGAGTGTTTTGGGTGATGAAAACCACTGTGTTATATAAGATGAGTTAAAAAAATATTGATAGTTAGTAAGTTTAGAAAGTATTAGACATATGATCATTTAATTGAACAAAAAACAAATATATATATGTATTTGTTGAAAACTTTTATTTGTTGGAACAGATTTTGAGTTGACCCCAAAACTAAAAAAATTTGAGGGATCGTGTTGGCTTGAATTTTTGCAACATCTTTTTTTAAGATTTGTATATCAAAACTTTTATTTCTCAAGTCTGTCCCACCTTGTACCACCAAATTGCACAACTTATCCCACTTCTAGTACTTTTTAAGGCGGTCACCCTATATACAGATTTTGTATGAAAAAACATTTTTACTTCTTTTCCTTGCTTCCCTTTATTACTTATGCTATTTCTGACAGCAATGATGTAGTTCTAAAGTCAATAAGAGTGTCTTAAAGTTTATTGCCGTGTGCTAGCATATTAAAATTATAAGTACTTCTTTTTTTTTCTTAAAAATGAGGGACAATGTGGAAATTATGAATAAAAAAAGAATGCAATGATTTGTAAATAAAAATTAAAAAATCACCATAGAACATAAACAATATATCAGGTGTTGAAACCATTTTATAATTTTTGGACAGATGTGGTTCTGTTCTCTTCTTAAAAATCATAGCTGTTCCAAAACACCAAACACACACACACAACACACAAGTACTGAGAAAGCCACTGTACAACATCAACACCAGACACACATGGAATGAGAGAGCTGCTATACAACACTAAAACACCACACACAATCTGATAGTTGCTGTACAATACCAAAAACACCAGACACACATGTACCGAGAGAGCCACTGTACAACACTAAAACACCAGACACACATGTACCGAGAGAGCCACTGTACAACACTAAAACACCAGACACACATGTACCGAGAGAGCCACCGTACAACACTAAAACACCAGACACACATGTACCGAGAGAGCCACCGTACAACACTAAAACACCAGACACACATGTACCGAGAGAGCCACCGTACAACACTAAAACACCAGACACACATGTACCGAGAGAGCCACCGTACAACACTAAAACACCAGACACACAAGTACCGAGAGAGCCACCGTACAACACTAAAACACCAGACACACATGTACCGAGAGAGCCACCGTACAACACTAAAACACCAGACACACATGTACCGAGAGAGCCACCGTACAACACTAAAACACCAGACACACATGTACCGAGAGAGCCATCGTACAACACTAAAACACCAGACACACATGTACCGAGAGAGCCACCGTACAACACTAAAACACCAGACACACATGTACCGAGAGAGCCACCGTACAACACTAAAACACCAGACACACATGTACCGAGAGAGCCACCGTACAACACTAAAACACCAGACACACATGTACCGAGAGAGCCACCGTACAACACTAAAACACCAGACACACATGTACCGAGAGAGCCACCGTACAACACTAAAACACCAGACACACATGTACCGAGAGAGCCATCGTACAACACTAAAACACCAGACACACATGTACCGAGAGAGCCACCGTACAACACTAAAAAACCAGACACATATTGATTGAGAGAGCCGCTGTACAACAACAAAACACCATACACACGTGCTGAGAGAGCCGCTGTAGCTTTGCTGTTGTTGGAGGTGGGGCTGGGATCCTGATTGAAGAACATTTCAATGTAATTTCTGGCTGAAGTCAATAATGGGAGTTATAATAATTGCCTGGTTCCAAAAGAGATTTGTTGAACTGATTTGATATTCTTCGGGAACTCTTCAGTTCTATGTATCCTCATTTCTTGACAAGCTACACACATTGATTGCAGTGGGAGATTGAATTGCTTAGAGACTTCCTGAAATCAGTGGAAAACGCTGTATAGGGGCATGAAGCGCATCAGTGGTGCTTGATAATTAGACGGCATCAGCGTGGCACACGGACTCACTGTTGTCATCAGATTAGGGCTGTAATAGTGTGTGGATACATCATCAAAACACGCTCCGAGCAGATCAGAGCAGATGTGGAATTAATTGCTTTTGAGGCTGATGGTGTTAATGCTGAGTTTATTAGTGAGACGGACTCGTAATTAACACACACCGGCGCGGCAAGTCTGGCACACTCACTAATGTGCAAACATCTCTGTAAACACCAAAACACCACACACACGTACTAAGAGACCCGCTTTTCAACACCAAAACATCAGACGCACACACTGAGAGCCGTTGTATACCAGACACACAGGAGCGTAACAGTGCAGCCAGTGTAGCTGCAATGGGGCCCAGGACATGAGGGGGGATCCCATTGAGGAGTCCTTAATTATTGTCTAATTTTAGTGGATTTCTTTTCATTCCTGGGCTTTAAAATACATTTCAAACATGACTCATTTAAGAAAAGTGTATGATTAAAAAATATTAAAATTGTATGATATGTACACTGCTCAAAATAAATAAATAAATAAATAAATAAATAAAGGGAACACTAAAATAACATCTTAGATCTGAATGAATGAAATATTCTTATTAAATACTTTGTTCTTTACATAGTTGAATGTGCTGAAAACAAAATCACACAAAAATTATCAATGGAAATACAATTTATTAACCTATGGAGGTCTGGATTTGGAGTCACACTCAAAATTAAAGTGGAAAAACACACTACAGGCTGATCCAACTTTGATGTAATGTCCTTAAAACAAGTCAAAATGAGGCTCAGTAGTGTGTGTGGCCTCCTGTATGACCTCCCTACAACGCCTGGGCATGCTCCTGATGAGGTGGCAGATGGTCTCCTGAGGGATCTCCTCCAGACCTGGACTAAAGCATCCACCAACTCCTGGACAGTCTGTGGTGCAACGTGGCGTTAGTGGATGGAGTGAGACATGATGTCCCAGATGTGCTCAGTTGGATTCAGGTCTGGGGAATGGGCGGGGCCAGTCCATAGCATCAATGCCTTGGTCTTACAGGAACTGCTGACACACTCCAGCCACATGAGGTCTAGCATTGTCTTGCATTAGGAGGAACCCAGGGCCAACTGCACCAGCATATGGTCTCACAAGGGTCTGAGGATCTCATCTCGGTACCTAATGGCAGTCAGGCCTCCTCTGGCGATCACATGGAGGGCTGTGCGGCCCCCCAAAGAAATGCCACCCCACATCATTACTGACCCACTGCCAAACCGGTCATGCTGGAGGATGTTGCAGGCAGCAGAACGTGCTCCACGGCGACTCCAGACTCTGTCACGTCTGTCACATGTGCTCAGTGTGAACCTGCTTTCATCTGTGAAGAGCACAGGGCGCCAGGGGCGAATTTGCCAATCTTGGTGTTCTCTGGCAAATGCCAAACATCCTGCATGGTGTTGGGCTGTAAGCACAACCCCCACCTGTGGACTGTCGGGCCCTCATACCACCCTCATGGAGTCTGTTTCTGATCGTTTGAGCAGACACATGCACATTTGTGGCCTGCTGGAGGATCATTTTGCAGGGCTCTGGCAGTGCTCCTCCTGTTCCTCCTTGCACAAAGGAGGAGGTAGTGGTCCTGCTGCTGGGTTGTTGCCCTCCTACGGCCTCCTCCACGTCTCCTGATGTACTGGCCTGTCTCCTGGTAGCACCTCCATGCTCTGGACACTACGCTGACACACACAGCAAACCTTCTTACCACAGCTCGCATTGATGTGCCATCCTGGATGAGCTGCACTACCTGAGCCACTTGTGTGGGTTGTAGACTCCGTCTCATGCTACCACTAGAGTGAAAGCACTGCCAGCATTCAAAAGTGACCAAAACATCAGCCAGAAAGCATAGGAACTGAGAAGTGGTCTGTGGTCACCTCCTGCAGAACCACTCCTTTATTGGGGGTGTCTTGCTAATTGCCTATAATTTCCACCTGTTGTCTGTTCCATTTGCACAACAGCAGTGAAACTGATGTCAATCAGTGTTGCTTCCTAAGTGGACACAGTTTGATTTCACAGAAGTGTGATTGACTTGGAGTTACATTGTGTTGTTTAAGTGTTCCCTTTATTTTTTTGAGCAGTGTATAATACCTTCACAATATTTACAGTGAGGGAAATAAGTATTTGAACACCCTGCTATTTTGCAAGTTCTCCCTCTTAGAAATCATGGAGGGGTCTGAAATTTTCATCATAGGTGCATGTCCACTGTGAGAGACATAATCTAAAAAAAAAAAAAATCCTGGAATCACCATGTATGATTTTTGAACAATTTATTTGTGTGATACAGCTGCAAATAAGTATTTGAACACCTGAGAAAATCAATGTTAATATTTGGTACAGTAGCCTTTGTTTGCAATTACAGAGGTCAAAAGTTTCCTGTAGTTTTTCACCAGGTTTGCACACACTGCAGGAGGGATTTTGGCCCACTCCTCCACACAGATCTTCTCTAGATCAGTCAGGTTTCTGGGCTGTCGCTGAGAAACACGGAGTTTGAGCTCCCTCCAAAGATTTTCTATTGGGTTTAGGTCTGGAGACTGGCTAGGCCACTCCAGAACCTTGATATGCTTCTTACAGAGCCACTCCTTGGTTATCTTGGCTGTGTGCTTCGGGTCATTGTCATGTTGGAAGACCCAGCCACGACCCATCTTCAGTGCTCTAACTGAGGGAAGGAGGTTGTTCCCCAAAATCTCGCAATACATGGCCCCGGTACATCCTCTCCTTAATACAGTGCAGTCGCCTTTTGCCACTGCAGACACACATACTAAGAGCTGCTGCACTAAAACACCAGACACACACTGCTACAATAGTAAAAGAGCATAATAAAAATGTTGTTTGGAGATTTTTATGTTTTTGTTTTTATTTTGTTTTTCAATAGCTATAGCAATAATTAACAAGAATTGGTAAACAGGCTTGTTGCTGTCAGCAAACCGAAAATGCTCCCACATGAAAATACTGGCACACCATTGGCCCGCACTGCCCCAGAGAAAGCAGGGAGAGCCTGACCTGATGGACAGTCCAGCTTACTGCACAAGGTAAACAGAATGTTTGAATAAGTGAAGATCTATACAGACTCTTTCTCCTGTTTGTTCGATCGACAAGGATTCCGCTTTCTGTACACAATCTGTAGCACAAACCGCAGCTGTTTAGCAGATTTCCAAATGTATAATCCATCTACACTGTGGTGAACCAAAAGTAGAAATGATGTACTTTTGCCTGTCCTTTGGGTGCTCCTGAACACTCTGCAGTAACAGCAGTACGCAGGACACAGACACCTGATGTGTACACACATGTGGTACTTGACCTTGCCTTGTCTGCCTGTATGTACAGAGGGGGTGCTCATTCAGGTCATAAATCTCCATTTCTCCAGCAGAGCAGCCTCTTAGAGCTGTGAGAGCGCGCTGAGTGACACACGTAGAGCCATCATCCCTGGGCCTGATGACTGTGTTTGTGACAGTGCCTCACCTAAACAACCATAAGTCACCGTACCACGAGCAGCACTGATTTACACAGCTAGTCTAAATGCTAAGTCCCCACAGTTAGTCACTGGGCTGACAGCAGCGGGACGGGGCCCATGGAGAGTCTCCCATTCATCAACCGGCCAATCAAAACGGGCCAATCAAAACTAATCCAAACTACACACTCCGCCGGTTTCAAACATGGAACTAAACAAAGCAATAAAAGCATATGGTGCTCCGGATATGAATATGTATTTGATACAGAACTTAAAGCAGTGCGTTGGGTTTGAACTCCTTTTCCTAAGCTAAAGTTAACTGTGAGAGTCAATATCAGAATTACACACGCACAAATATGAAAATACGCACACAAATATAAAAATACGCACACAAATATGAAAACATGCACATAAATTTGGAAACACAAACTAATACGAAAACACGCACACAAATTTAGAAATACACCCAAATTAGAAACATGCAGACAAATTTGGAAACATGCACACAAATTTAAAAACGCACACAAATTTAAAAACACGCACACAAAATTGAAAACATGCACACAAATTGGAAACATGCACACAAATTTGGAAATGCGCACATAAATTGGAAACATGCACACAAATTTAGAAATGCACACAAATATGAAACATGCAGACAAATTTGGAAACATGCACACAAATTTAAAAACGCACACAAATATAAAAACACACACAAATTTGGAAACGCATGCACAATTTGGAAACGCGCACACAAATATGAAAACGTGCACACAAATATTAAAACACACACAAATATAAAAATACGCACACAAATATGAAAACATGCACATAAATTTGAAAACACAAACTAATACAAAAGCACGCACACAAATTTAGAAATACACACAAATTAGAAACATGCAGACAAATTTGGAAACATGCACACAAATTTAAAAACGCACACAAATTTGGAAACGCGCGCACAAATTGGAAACACGCACACAAATTTAAAAACACGCACACAAAATTGGAAACGCATACAAATTTGCAAACATTAATACAAAAACACGCACACAAATTTGGAAACGTGCACACAAATTGGAAACATGCACACAAATTTGGAAATGCGCACATAAATTGGAAACATGCACACAAATTTAGAAATGCACACAAATATGAAACATGCAGACAAATTTGGAAACATGCACACAAATTTAAAAACGCACACAAATATAAAAACACACACAAATTTGGAAACGCGCGCACAATTTGGAAATGCGCATACAAATATGAAAACACACACACAAATATAAAAATACGCACACAAATATGAAAACATGCACATAAATTTGGAAACACAAACTAATACGAAAACACTGCACACAAATTTAGAAATACACACAAATTAGAAACATGCAGACAAATTTGGAAACATGCACACAAATTTAAAAACGCACACAAATTTGGAAACGTGCGCACAAATTGGAAACACGCACACAAAATTGGAAACGCATACAAATTTGCAAACAAACATTAATACAAAAACACGCACACAAATTTGGAAACATGCACACAAATTTGGAAATGCTGCACATAAATTGGAAACATGCACACAAATTTAGAAATGCACACAAATTTGGAAACACGCGCACAAATTGGAAACACGCACACAAATTTAAAAACACGCATACAAATTTGGAAACGCACGCACAATTTGGAAATGCGCACACAAATATGAAAACGTGCACACAAATATGAAAACACACACACAAATATAAAAATACGCACACAAATATGAAAACATGCACATAAATTTGGAAACACAAACTAATACGAAAACATGCACACAAATTTAAAAACACGCACACAAAATTGGAAACACAAATTTGCAAACAAACATTAATACAAAAACATGCACACAAATTTGGAAACATGCACACAAATTTGGAAATGCGCACATAAATTGGAAACATGCGCACAAATTTAGAAATGCACACAAATATGAAAACATGCACATACATTTAGAAACACACACAAATACACGTACAGAAACACGTGCATGTTTTTAAATGTATGTGCATTTCTGAATAATTTGTGTGGGTGTTCAAATTTATGTGTGTATGTTTTTAAATTTATGTGTGTTTCTGAAATGTGTGTGCATGTGTTTGAATTTCTGTGTTTTCAAATTTGTGTGGGTGTTTCTGAATTTGTTTGTGTTTTTGATTTTGTTGGTATGGACTTGCCTTTCAGAGCCACCGTATGTTGTTAACACATTTAGAACACAGAGAGAAGAAGAGGAAGTACATACAGCATGCATATTTTACAGACTATACAGGGGATGTACTGTCACTGTACAGCTGAAGTGAGATAAAAGTGCTCTCAATATTTCAGAGTTGACACACTATGAATTATTTACAAGTGATGTGACAGAAATCTTCTGTTTGTTCCACCAGTGCATGGAACATTATACACACAAAAAAAGATGACACAATGTATACAAACTAATAAAGAGATAATGCTCCTGACACTCACTTTCACTAAACAAGTGATCCTCAATTTTTTTATTTTATTTTTTCACAAAAGCCACACTTGCAGAGCCAAGTGAAGGTGAGAGCCACGTTTACTAAAATATACAAAGTCACCCACACAGATGGGATTTTTCCAAATAAACTGGGCATCCCACAAAAAAACACACAGCCAATACATCTTCAAATAAGAGAGTATTTACCTTAATACAGCGATGTGTGGAAACTGGCATGCATGTTCTTGGCTTTCTTCCTCACTATTCCTCTCAACACTGTCTGTCTGGCAGGTTTTTGTCCTCTTTTTATTAAACAACTAGCCATTTTGTGCCATATACATGTACACTGCAAATAATAAATTATTTGAATTCATATTATTAATGTTGCTTTGTACGATTTTCACTAGACTGAATATATTTAGTTATTAGGTTACTTTCTACTAGATTATTCGACTAAGTTATTTATTTCCTGTTTCAATATATTTTTACTTATTTCCACTTACCCCCATGGACAGATAATTTTGCTTGAAATAAGTAAAATAAAATGCTTGAAACAGAAAAGAAATAACTTGAAACAAGTCAAATATCTAGTCAAATAAACAATTAAATCCAATCTAGAGAAAATTACTCAAATCAACATTAATAATCTGAATTTAGGTATTTTTAACTAATAACTAACTAACTAAAAAAAAAAAAAAAATTATATAATGTTTTATATAATTATTATAATATTTTATATATATATATATATATATATATATATATATATATATAAAAAAAAAAAAAAATTGTCCTCTCGCCCTCCGCGGGCGGTTTCATCCATCCAAGCTCGGGTCCTCTACCAGAGGCCTGGGAGCTTGAGGGTTCTGCGCAGTATCTTTGCTGTTCCTAGGACTGCGCTCTTCTGGACTGAGATGTCTGATGTTTTTCCTGGGATCTGCTGTAGCCACTCTTCCAGTTTGGGGGTTACTGCCCCGAGTGCTCCGATGACCACGGGCACCACTGTTGCCTTCACTTTCCAGGCCTTCTCAAGTTCTTCTTTGAGGCCTTGGTACTTCTCCAGTTTCTCGTGTTCCTTTTTCCTGATGTTGCAATCGCTTGGTATTGCGATGTCAACCACAACGGCTTTCCTCTGCTGTTTGTCCATCACCACAATGTCCGGTTGGTTTGCCACTACCATTTTGTCTGTCTGGATCTGGAAGTCCCACAGGATCTTAGCTCGGTCATTCTCTATCACCTTTGGAGGTGTTTCCCATCTTGACCTCGGGACTTCCAGACTGTACTCTGCACAGATGTTCCTGTACACTATACCAGCCACTTGGTTATGACGCTCCATGTATGCTTTCCCTGCCAGCATCTTACAGCCTGCAGTTATGTGTTGGATTGTCTCAGGGGCCTCTTTGCACAGTCTGCACCTGGGGTCTTGTCTTGTATGGTAGATCTGGGCCTCTATTGCTCTGGTGCTCAAGGCCTGCTCCTGTGCAGCCATGATCAGTGCCTCTGTGCTGTCCTTCAGTCCAGCCCTTTCTAGCCATTGGTAGGATTTCTCGATGTCAGCCACTTCAGTTATCTGTCGATGGTACATCCCATGTAGGGGCTTTTCCTCCCATGATGGTTCCTCCAGCACCTCGTCCTCTGTTTTCCACTGCCTGAGACATTCACTGAGAACTTCATCTGTTGAGGCCATCTTCCTGATGTAGTCAAGGATCTTGGATGTTTCATCCTGGACAGTGGTTCTGACACTCACTAGTCCTCTGCCTCCTTCCTTGCGCTTAGTGTACAGTCTCAGGGTGCTGGATTTGGGGTGGAACCCTCCATGCATGGTTAGGAGCTTTCGTGTTTTCACATCTGTGGTCTGAATCTCTTCCTTTGGCCAGCTTATTATTCCCGCAGGGTATCTGATGATCGGCAGGGCATAGCTGTTGATTGCCCGGACTTTGTTCTTGCCATTGAGCTGACTCCTTAGGACTTGCCTTACTCGTTGGAGGTATTTGGCTGTGGCTGCTTTTCTTGTGACCTGGTCCAGGTTGCCATTTGCTTGTTGGATTCCAAGGTACTTGTAGCTGTCCTCAATGTCTGCTATTCTGCCGTCTGGGAGTGGGACCCCTACTGTATGGACTACCTTCCCTCTCTTTGTCACCATCCGCCCACACTTCTCAAGTCCGAATGACATTCCGATGTCATTGCTGTAGATCCTGGTTGTGTGGATCAGTGAGTCAATGTCTCTCTCGCTCTTGGCATACAGCTTGATATCATCCATGTAGAGGAGGTGACTGATGGTGGCCCCGTTCCTGAGTCGGTACCCATAGCCAGTCTTGGTGATTATCTGGCTGAGGGGGTTCAGACCTATGCAGAACAGCAGCGGGGACAGAGCATCTCCTTGGTATATCCCACATTTGATGGACACTTGTGCAATTGGCTTGCAGTTGGCCTCAAGGGTGGTCTTCCACTGCCTCATCGAGTTTGCAATGAAGGCTCTTAGAGTCCTGTTGATGTTATACATCTCCAAGCATTCTATGATCCATGTGTGTGGCATTGAGTCATAGGCTTTCTTGTAATCAATCCAGGCGGTGCACAGATTAGTGTGTCTGGCTTTGCAATCCTGAGCGACTGTTCTATCTACGAGCAGCTGGTGTTTAGCTCCTCTGGTGTTTTTACCAATGCCCTTCTGTGCTGTGCTCATATATTGATCCATGTGCCCACTTATCTTAGCTGCTATGATGCCTGACATGAGCTTCCATGTGGTGGGGAGACAGGTTATTGGTCGATAGTTGGATGGGGCTGTTCCCTTCAGGGGATCCTTCTGGATCAGGATTGTCCGGCCTTCAGTTAGCCATTCAGGGTGGGTCCCATCCTTTAGCAGCTGGTTCATTTGTGCTGCCAGGCGCTCATGGAGTGAAGTTAGCTTTTTCAGCCAGTAGGTGTGGATCATGTCAGGCCCAGGTGCTGTCCAGTTTTTCATACCTGAGACTCTTTGTTGGATGTCTGCCACTGTGATGGTTACTGGTTCTTGTTCAGGGAGGTTGCTGTGATCTGCTCTTAGATCTGCTCTTAGATCCTCCAGCCACTGTGCACCGCTGTTGTGTGACGCCTCCTTCTCCCATATGCCTTTCCAGTATTGTTCAGTCTCCAGCCTTGGTGGGTCTGCTCTGTTGTTATTACCTTGCCACTGAGAGTACACTTTAGCTGGTTGAGTTGAGAACAGCCGGTTTATTCGCCTTGCTTCGATTTCTCTCGTGTACCTCTGTAGTCGGGTGGCCAAGGCTTGGAGTCTTTGCTTGGCAGTTTCCAATGCTTCAGGTATGGACATCTTGCTGTACCTCTTGGGTGCTTGTTGTTTCATTGCACCTTTCTGGAGCTCTGACAGTTGGCTCACTTCTCTCCGAGTTGCCTTGATTTTAGCTTCTAACCTTCTTTTCCATGGTGGATATGGATCTTTATGGTTGCTCTTTGGTTGATAGCCAAGCTTCTCAAGGATCACTGCTGCTGAAGTGTATATCAGCTCACTGGTTTCAGTGATGGTCATCGTAGGTATTGTTCCCAAAGCTGCATATATATATATATATATATATATATATATATATATATATATATATATATATACATGTTTTCTTTTCTTTTTTTGCAGTGTACAATTACGTCACCAGGAGCGTTATCATAAACTGAAGAGTGCAAAGCATGTCAGACAAGTGTGCCGGTGTTAAAACAATGCCATAAGCGTGTCGTGTTCGTTGCCAGTTTGGTTTGACTGTTACCCCCTTTGGAAACAACATTATCAAAGTGGAAAGAGAAATATAATGCAAATGCAAATTTGAGGTGTAATTGTTATGTATTTATGTAGCACATTCTAAAAATGTATTGTCTGTGGTATTATAATAGTTACCGTGCGAACTGCCAATTAACACTTGTAGAGCCATATGGGCCCCCAAGCCGCGCAATGAATATGACTGCACTAAACTTACCTGAGCCAGTCTCTTCTGCAGTCACAGTGGAGAGTCTAACTGCTCCTACAGGCAGTCTATGGGCAGAGCCTATACAGACAACCTGAAGGAGGTGTCTGGGGAGAGGTGTCCAAGTCAGACTACTTCCGCAGAGAAAAAAAAAAAAGGTTAAAATAAGTCATCAGGTAGTGGCTTGTGAAGTTGAAGACTTTTTTTTTACTTAACCTAGCAGAGTCGTTAGCAGTCATGCATCCTCTGCTGGAATGAGTGGGAGTCGTTAGCAGTCATGCGTCCTCTGCTAGAGTGAGTGGGAGAGTCGTTAGCAGTCATGTGTGCTCTGCTGGAGTGAGTGGGAGAGTCGTTAGCAGTCATGTGTCCTCTGCTGGAGTGAGTGGGAGAGTCGTTAGCAGTCATGTGTGCTCTGATCTACAAAGCTTTCAGTCATTCAGTTCATATTTCTCTTTACTGCATGGCCAGAGTCTAATAAATATAGTCCACAGATGCAGTGGCCTAACTTGGTCCTAAGGGGCCCCATTGCAGGTTTTTCAGAATTGGCCCCAAAGTTCTTATGCTCTTCTTTAGTTTGAGAAAAAATAGATTACAAATTTAGAAGGATTTAAAGTTGAATTTATGTTAAAAACCTCTGTTTTGTGACTGAATTATGTACAGTTCTTGTTTATTATGAATATTTTAAATCCATACTGACCATAGAAGGACAAGGACCCACTCTCAAGGGCCCCTAAACCTCCTGGGCCCTTGCACTGACTGATGTCATGCCCCTGCACAGATGCCATCCCTTATTCACATTTTCTATATTCTCATGGATCTATGTTTGGAGAGAACTGTGTGAAATGTCATTTTCCCTTGTAGCATTGAGCTAGAACTGTACTAGAAAGCCTCCAGCCTTGTTCCCTGTGTCTTTCTCCCATCCACCACTTCCTCCTCTACTACCTCACAAACATTATTTATTCAAGAAAAATCAGACACAAATCTATATTTTATTTTTGCCGCAGTGTGACAGTTTTCTCCTCGACACTTCCACTCTTCCACATTCTGTTGGTTTTGTTTAGTGAGTGTGAAACTGTGACAGAAGCCACGCACACGTCCCACCTCGACATGACGGCTCTTCGCTGGTACGTGCACGCTCCCACACACACACTCCCATACACTTACACGAGGTGAGAAATCCTTGCCACGGGGCACAACAATAAGATTCTGATTAACATTCAACACCTGAACGCACCACTCTCACTGTGTGTGAGCTTAGAGCCACGCCCCCCGGTACTCAGCAGATAGTACTGCTACTACTTCTGTTACACTGGGCTTACTTAGGCATTTTTAACAATATGTTGTTTAAGTACAGTACTGTATAACTGTATTTTGAACAATTTTGAAAAAAAAAAATAGCAAAACTTGAGTCAGTTTCCATATACTGATGGACCTAACTGTATTATGACCCTCAGGCCCTCCCTAAAAAATAACGTTCTTCCTCTTAAAGCCGTTTTAGGTCACTGGGGCTTGTTTTTTTCGATCATTAACCCTTGTGCTCCTCATCATACATAGCAAAAGTGATTTAATTTTCATATTTTTAACCCCCTAAATGACAGTTTATTCACATAATATTAAGTGGGTTTTTTTGTTTTGTTTCTCTGTGCATTGTGGATTACCAGTTCTGGATACTGATTAGCTCTTCTTCATGCGCAGTGGGTTAAGCATTCGCCCAGCAACCGGAGGGTAGCCGGTTCGAATCCCATCTGAAGCGCATACTGTGGTTGTGTCCTTGGGCAAGACACTTCACCCACCTTGCCTGTATGTATGAATGTGTCAGTGTGACTGTGTTTGGTGGTGGTCGGAGGGGCCGTTGGCGCAGAATGGCAGCCACGCTTCCGTCAATCTTCCCCAGGGCAGCTGTGGCTACAGAAGTAGCTCACCACCACCGAGTGTGACTGAGGAGTGAATGAATAATGGACCAAATTGTAAAAGTGCTTTGAGAAACTTGTCAAGCTTGAAAAGCGCAATATAAATCCAACCCATTATTATTATTATAAAGCCCTAAAAGGCAGTTACAGTTGGTCCACAGTTATATAATGGGAATTATCAAGGTAATTATTTCCCATTACGAGTAAATGGAAGATGGGGTGATTTGTGTGTGTGTGTGTAGAGTGAAAATACGTGATTTTAAAGTTAGTCAATGGGACCATGTCTAGACAGTAAAAAAATCTTTTAATTTATTAATGAATATCTTTATCAAATCATCCTAGTATAAGAAATGCCAAAATCAGAGCAAAAAATACAGTTCCGGGGGGCTGAGGGTTGATATAATGAGCCCAAAATTATACAGTGTGGCCTAGGCTTAGTTTCAGCTGAATCCCCCAGATTTTGTCAGAGAGTGTTCTGCAAGTTTGCTTGCTTGGATCTGGCACGATTAAGAGCATAATTATGACTTATGACTGCCATTGTCTTGAGCCTCCTAGTGCCTGTTGAAGCCCAGATTTATGAATAACATTAAACTAAAGATTTTTAGACATGAGAGCCATGTTATTGCAACATGATTTCCCTTCTCACCCGGCAGAGCAGCAGACACCAGTGCGTAGGCCCGTTGTGTGTGTTTCCTGAAATTCCGTTTGTTAAAAGTGACCTGAAGGCAGCCATGTTCATTTTTTGGAGGTTTTTCACATAAGATTTCTGTCCTTGACGGCTATGAGGGGGTTGAGTGTTATCCCTGCTGTCAGTTTCAGTTTTAATCTGCCATTCTGAGTTCTATTTTAACCATAGACAGTATTTTTTTTTATATTGAATTGTTTAAATACTTTTATTGTGTATTTATATGACAGTATTCAGCTTCCCTGTGTACTTTACGTCCCATCAGGAGCAGCGGTGGTACAGGATGAGAGTGTGTGAATTATGATGACTGAAATGGAACATAATCAGGTCTTGTTACTCTCCGGCTGAGATGACAGCGTTTGACAGACTCCATATCTGTGCCTCATTCGTCTGTCTGTCCCTCGCTCTCCAAACACATGTACAGCACAACACTGTAACCGCAATCCCCCTGAGGCCCCGAGGAGCCTCTCACTCATGAAAATCTATCTTTCCCTCCATCCCTCCGCCACTCTCCCTCCACAGTGGAGCAGTTGTGGCTCAGTTGTAATTATGACGCTGAACGGTTTGGTTGTAGAGCCGCTGATGACTTTGTAGCCTCTTGCTTTTAGTCCAATCTGGGGGAGCTTTTTTTGGAATGGGACATGCCGCTCTCATGCCGCTCCGGTGCACCCTCTGTAGCAGCGTTTAAGATATGAATCAATAACTTGTTTAAGAGGAATTATGAGATGCGCCCCAAACACAACAGTGGAGAGAGCCGTTTTAACCTGCCTGCATGAGTTAGCCCCTCTAACGGATGAGTTATTGATCAGAGCCTGCATTCTGACACACTTCAGCTGAGCTCCGGGCCCTCAGAGGGAACCACAGAGAAGTGGCCATTTTACACAGTGACAGACTGACAGAGCTGTGTACTAGAGAACTTTTACTAAATACTGCATTACTTTTATCAGGTTTATCAAAATAGTAGAGGCCGTAGACATCTTTCTTCATCAGTACTACGACTACCAACAACCAGACTGTCCTACAAACAGACTGAGGCACTCAATGGGATTTCAGAAATATTTAAAAAGCCTTTATTTCATGGGCAGTATTTAGTTTTTAAAAAATGCCAACAGCCTCTCGGGGCCTTCATCAGGGCATGTGCATCATTAAAAGAAACAAAATGGCTACCAGAACTCTTTTATACCTAGACATCATGTAACCTGTTCACATGACCAATCCAAAGAGTAAATCCATAACAAGATAATCACGCCACATTATTGTAGAAACCACAAGTGAGAAAAGATCATTAATTTCAATATAAACAGAGAATAATCACAAAAAATAATGACAAAAACATGACACAACTATGGAATCACAATGAAAAGTAATTCACAAAAAAGGTCAAGTTCTTCATTTAGGCTTGGATATTGTGTTGCTTTTAGAGTATATATGCAATAGGATTCTCTTTGAAGAAGTTGCTTTAGTCTATTCCCACCCCTGTCCTACTTGCTTTTTGCAGGCAGGACAAGTCTGGTTCCCCCTCTCCGAGTGAAGCGTTCTCCAGTACGATTTGGAACTGGCCTATCACAGTCGTTTATCTGCAGTGCATCTTATGAAAGCAGAAGCGCTAATCAAGGTAGCACTAGCTACCACGCTAATTTAATAACTTCTCTGAGCTGATTAACAGTGTTTAGTGTTTTCCTTCTTCACCTGTTGGTTCTGCTGAAGTCCGCTGTGTTTTTTCTCTGTCTTGTTGCCATTTTAATAACAGCTGACATTCAATGTAACAAATGCATAAAAAAAAAAAAAAAAACCCTAACCCTGTCATTGTTCCACCTCAGAAACAAAATGTTGCCGAAGAGGTTCCAGACTAACTTCTTTGTATAGAATAGGAAAAGAGTTTGTCTGGCAGGCCAGGCTAGCTACCACCACTAACAAGTACAGTACTGCTGCTATCACCACTGACAGTAATACTACTACTACTATGACAACCATAATCAAAAAAAAAAAAAAAAAAAAAAAAAAACAGCCAAAAAATAACCAGGCAAAATACAGCAGCTCCATTTATCTGCCCAAACACCAGCCTCACACACCCAGTACACAAGTCTACCGCTCAGGGCTGGTACATGTTGATGTTGATGTTGATGTTGAAGCTGCTGCAGTGGGCTCAGAAAGTGCTCCACTCAGTTTGTTTTTCTTTTGTCCTGCAGTCAGAGAAAATTGTTAACCTTTTGATGAAAGGCAGCAGCAGACAACATTCAGACAGAGAAAGCAGGGAGCCACTCACACTGTCTACATCCCACTGCGCTCTTCTGTCACAGCACTGCACAATTTAACACAGCTCCCCTCCTCTATACTGGTGGCTACCTTTGCTGTTTGATTATATTATTTTTGTCTCCATTATTTCCCAGCATCAATAATATTCCATGTCACAGTTCCCATTTACATAGACAGGACATAGTAAAAGCCACAGTTTAAATTCAAATGAGCAAACACTGACAAACTATTGAGGTCTGACACATTTCTGTAACTACCTGTGACTGACATGTTTTAGTGACCAGTGTTATTTAGTATGGGACACAGGGACGATTCAAGGGGGTGGTTGGCTTGAAGTACAAATTATTGTGAGTTTTGGTTTTCATGCCCTCATTGTTGACACACAGTACTTAAATATAAAAGATGCAGTAAAGTAGTTCTCCTTAGAAACAATAGAAAAAATCAGACAGAAGACCTCAGCGACAGATTCAGTCTCTTCTACTGCGGCAGTTTAATTTCATCTGTAATCAGCACAATTCTTCAGAAAAATCCCTCACATTTAACACATTCATGAGTTACTGAATCTGTGTGAAATACTTTTACTTTTTCACTTGCAAGTACATTTGAAAGCAAGAACTTTTATACTTTTCCTCACGTAGAATTTTTAAGGTAATACTTTTACTTTAACTTGAGTAATTTTTTGCTAATTTATCTGCACTTTTACTTAAGTAAAGAGATACTTCTTCCACCACTGACAGTATACATCTAGCCTACATGTATTAACTTTCTTCCCTAAGTTGTATACTTTCAACTACTTTGTTTTCAAGCAGATAAATTAATACAAACAACCCATTACTCTTTTATGCATTCATTTCCTCCTGTTATTTATATTCATGTGAAGATGTTATTTAATAAGCAGGCAGTTCGACTGTTGGTTTTCTGTTTTATAAGCCTACATTTGAAATATGGTTATGCTTCTATTCTAGATTTTATTATTTATTAAATACAAAGAAATTAAAATAATAAGGATGGAAGGTACAGTTTTTATTTATTAAAAATAAATACATTCTTTAGATGTTTCATATGCATTATTGTGCCTAAAACAAAATGAAAGGTATGGGGCCAGTGCTCCAGTCCTGTTCTGTCATTGAGTACACAGGTCTGTACCTCTGAGTACACAGGTCTGTACCTCTGAGTACACAGGTCTGTACCTCTGAGTACACAGGTCTGTACCTCTGAGTACACAGGTCTGTACCTCTGAATACACAGGTCTGTACCTCTGAGTACACAGGTCTGTACCTCTGAATACACAGGTCTGTACCTCTGAGTACAAAGGTCTGTACCTCTCAGTACACAGGTCTGTACCTCTGAGTACACAGATCTGTACCTCTCAGTACACAGGTCTGTACCTCTCAGTACACAGGTCTGTACCTCTCAGTACACAGGTCTGTAACTCTGAGTACACAGGTCTGTACCTCTGAGTACACAGGTCTGTATCTCTCAGTACACAGGTCTGTACCTCTGAGTACACAGGTCTGTACCTCTGAGTACACAGGTCTGTACCTCTGAGTACACAGGTCTGTACCTCTGAGTACACAGGTCTGTATCTCTCAGTACACAGGTCTGTACCTCTGAGTACACAGGTCTGTATCTCTCAGTACACAGGTCTGTACCTCTGAATACACAGGTCTGTACCTCTCAGTACACAGGTCTGTACCTCTGAGTACACAGGTCTGTACCTCTGAGTACACAGGTCTGTACCTCTGAGTACACAGGTCTGTACCTCTCAGTACACAGGTCTGTACCTCTGAATACACAGGTCTGTACCTCTCAGTACACAGGTCTGTACCTCTGAGTACACAGGTCTGTACCTCTGAGTACACAGGTCTGTACCTCTCAGTACACAGGTCTGTACCTCTCAGTACACAGGTCTGTACCTCTGAGTACACAGGTCTGTACCTCTGAATACACAGGTCTGTACCTCTGAGTACACAGGTCTGTACCTCTGAGTACACAGATCTGTACCTCTCAGTACACAGGTCTGTACCTCTCAGTACACAGGTCTGTAACTCTGAGTACACAGGTCTGTACCTCTCAGTACACAGGTCTGTACCTCTGAGTACACAGGTCTGTACCTCTGAGTACACAGGTCTGTACCTCTCAGTACACAGGTCTGTACCTCTGAGTACACAGGTCTGTACCTCTCAGTACACAGGTCTGTACCTCTGAATACACAGGTCTGTACCTCTCAGTACACAGGTCTGTACCTCTCAGTACACAGGTCTGTACCTCTGAGTACACAGGTCTGTACCTCTGAGTACACAGATCTGTACCTCTCAGTACACAGGTCTGTATCTCTCAGTACACAGGTCTGTACCTCTCAGTACACAGGTCTGTACCTCTCAGTACACAGGTCTGTACCTCTCAGTACACAGTTCTGTACCTCTCAGTACACAGGTCTGTACCTCTCAGTACACAGGTCTGTACCTCTGAGTACACAGGTCTGTACCTCTCAGTACACAGGTCTGTACCTCTCAGTACACAGTTCTGTACCTCTCAGTACACAGGTCTGTACCTCTCAGTACACAGGTCTGTACCTCTCAGTACACAGGTCTGTACCTCTCAGTACACAGGTCTGTACCTCTGAGTACACAGGTCTGTACCTCTCAGTACACAGGTCTGTGTACTCGACTTCAGGCTTGATTGAATTGTGCATGACTGTTTTGAGTTTCTTTAAGTCAGACAGAAGTGTTTGTGTACCTGGTTTAGCAGAACAAGAAACTTCAAATCAGCCTTATCCAATGCGATCATCTGTGCTGAAAGTAGCAAGTAGCACTGTTGGATTGGTGAGGCTACTGAGATTATTTGAGATTTATTGTTCCTAATCTCAAGATGGCGCCGCTGTGTCCGCTTGACTCAGCTCACTCTGATTTGTTTAATTTTGGTTTTAATGTCTGTCACGAGGACCATTGACTCTCTGCTGGTGTATGATTGTCAGAAGTTGCCAGCTAGCTAGTGAAGCTCACGCACTTTCTCCTAAATTGACGTTGTCCCTAGATAATGTTACACAAGATTATGAGGATTGCTTTCGCCGATACATCTTTCAGCGCACACATGCTCCTGTCGATGCCTGGCTGGTCCCCGTTGTAGGACTGCACAAGGAGCTTTTTACACTGTGACCTAGCCACTCTCCTTTCGCGGTTTCAGGTGGCATGAAGCCCGGTAACCTCTTGTCACTGGGTCGGGCAGCTTCAGCGGCTGATGATACCAAGGCTTCAACAAAGTGTGCACCTCTTAGTGTGAGATTGTTGATAAAAAAGACATTCATCCTGCAAGATTTCTTCAAATTGCCTTCTTTGGATTTTTTATTCGTCACTGAAACCTGGATAAATGCCGGTGAGTCCACTGCCTTCTCAGAGCTGTTACCTCCTGACTGTACTTTTATTAACACGCCAAGATCCACTAGACGGGGAGCAGGTATTGCTACTGTCTTAAAAAGCTGTTTATACTGCAAACCGCTGTCGATGATGTCTTTCTCCTGGTTTGAACTGAGCTGTTTTGAATGACGACAGACTGAGACAGTGTTGTGCATGGTCAGAGAGATGCTTTTAATTTTGTACAATATGTCACTGGACCGACTCAAATGCATGGGACACACTTTAGACCTTGTACTGTCTTATGGTTTTTCTGTTGATAATGTATTTGTGGGCGATGCAGTATTTTCTGACCACAGTCCTGTCATGTTTGATTGTAATTTGAACTATCATCCAAAACTGTCTATTTCTGTGTTAAAGCTGCTGTTTCAAGCCTGACACTGCCGTTGGTTTCTCCCCTGTTCACGTCAGTGCTGGCTCAAATTACTCCTGCCGCTTCTTTAAACACTGAACAACTTATGAAATCTTTAATTTCCATCTGCACCAGTGTCTTGGACATTTTAGCCACTCTGAACACCATGTGCCCTAGAACTAAACAAGAGGCATTGCTCAATGACACCACACCAGCAAGGTAAGTGCAGAAAGGCGGAGCACAGGTGGAAAAATGATTGACTCCAGGTGTCATATCAAATCCTTAAAGATCAGAACATTGTTAAAGCTGAAAAAACAAAATACTTCTCAGACATAATGTCAAACAATGTCAATAAGCCCCGGGTTTGGTTTAAAACTATTGGTTCTGTTTAAAACCCCAGTCCATCCCCAACACTGGAAATGTCGCATGAAATATGTGAACATTTCTTGCACTTTTTCAGTAATAAGGTCATTATTATCAGAGCCAATATATCGCCCCCATCTTTCAATCTTGCATATAATGACACAGTGCCTTGGTATTTTTAATCAATTTGAGCCTGAGTCATTGTCATTTCTCACAGAAATAGTCAGTAAGCTTAAACCTTCCTCTCCCCCCACTGACACAGTCCCTCCTCATTTTTTTTAAAGAGTTATGGGTGGCTATTGGCCCTCATGTCAGGAAAATCATCAACAGCAGTCTGTCCCCAGGTATTGTGCCCTCCATTTGTAAAAAGGCTGTTGTCAAGGCTTTGATTTAAAAAAAAATGGTCTTGACCCCACAATTTTATCAAAATGTTGCTTAATTTCCAAATTACCCTCCTTGTCGAAAATTGTAGAGAAAAGTGTATTTGCACAGCTACAGCCATTTTAGAGGCAAATGGCATCTTTGACACTTTCTGGTCAGGAAAAGTGGAGTGGTTCAGGTCATACCTGTGTGGGAGATGCTTTGCTGTCAGACTGAGGGACTCCACCTCGTCCACCTCCTCTCTGAACTGTGGAGTCCCCCAGGGATCAATTCTTGGGCCCATCCTCTTTGCTCTGTATTTTCTCCCACTCAGTGTAATTTTAAAAGACATGGGATCTCCCATCATTTTTATGCAGATGATTGAAAAATATACCTGCCACTCACTAAAAATGACCACACCCTCTGATACCCCTACTCCAAAGTTTAAGTGACATCAAGGCTTGGTTGGCTCAATTATTTTTTTTAAATCTAAATGAGGGGAAGACTGAAATAATGCTGTTTGGTTTCATTAGTATACTAGTATTAGTATACTCTAATGGACTTGGGCCCCCTCAAAAACCACTTAAGTTATGCAGCCACCAGCCATGGCGTCACCATACTCTCACTATCCTCACTATACTCTACCCCCCCCCCCCCCCCCCCCTTTTAACTCGGCGTGAGTTGTGTGATCTTGTGTCTTTTATTGTTTTGTGTTGTTTTATTGTTTTTACTTTTTTATTTATTTATTTATTTATTTTTTTTTAGTGTAGTGCTCTTCTTTGATTTTAGTAGCTTTTATTGTTTTAATGGAAGCCAGTAGGGTTAAATGGAGCATGTTTTATGATCTTGTGCACCACTTTGGAAACTGTCTGTGTTTGTAAAATGTGCTATACAAATAAAGTGTACTGGATTGGATTAGGAAATGTGCACCAAGGACTATGAACCAGGATGAGGGAGCCTACACCTTATCCCACACCTGGGATGCAGTCCTGGAGAAGGTGTCAGACAGTAGGGAGCACAAGCTTTCCCTACTGTCTGCCAAAACTACCTAAGCAGCATACAAGATACATCACCGCAACCTCACGTGACACTTCTGACGAAGGCCACAGGAAGTAGCTGAAACTAGAAAAGCAGGTAAACAAATGCTCCTGTCTGACTAATAGAAACTTAAAACAGTAACTAACTTAAGAAGACAGTATGAACCAATATATATGTCTTATATATATATATATATATATATATATATATATATATATATATATATATATATATATATATATATATATATATATATATATGAATTGTGGGTAAAATTGGTGTGTCTACAGCCAAGAGCATTTCACCTGAATCTATCTCTTCTACCCTGTGCGAATCAGCTTGAATTGACAGGGACCATTCTCTGTTTGGAATAGAAACACAAATAGGATGGATGGACAGACCAAACAACAACAATCCCACTCCTTTGGTGAGATGGGCGAGTTAGCCTTTTTGACGGAGGTAAGAGGAACAGGGGGTGTTGTATTCCCCTGTCAGGAGTGTGCACACCAGAGATGGGCCGCAAGCCTCCCTCTCATTTGCCTGTTCATTGTGAAGCTGTGTGTTTGCAGCTGTTTGTCGTTTGAGAGCGAGACCTGCTTTGTGGCTGGACGCCTGTCTGTAACAAGCTCCGAGAGGCTGACGCACCAGCAGCCACATCCAATTCCCCCTGCACTTGATCATCCTGATGGAGTGTTTGTCCAACACATATGTGTATGTGTGTGTGCTATAGATTCAAAAACTGAATGTACAGTAAACTGCTGTTTGTACGTGTATGTCTTATGTGTTTCCATATACAGTAGCCTAATGAATTAGTCTGGTCCATGACCATGAAACTACTTCTTAACCCTCCTACACCCCTAGGGCGTTTTTGATGTTTTGCAACTATATTTTAAGGATAACTTTGGCTGCGTTGATTCAAATGGCATACGTTTTGCCACAGGTGTGTATTTTGGGATGAGTTTTCAGATTTCAGGATTTATTTTTTTTTCTTGGAAAATTCCTCTTAAAATGCTTTCTGAAAATAGTCACACCTTTACCCCTAAGACACTTTTTGTGCCATTGACGCCCATTCAAACAACATTTTTTATAATAAACTGTCATTGTGATATAATTTCACATTTTGATCAAGTATTTTATGGATTCATTTTATGGAATTTTAGTTTTTATTGTTTTCTAGTCAGTGGCACAGTTTCCCCACATATGGTAGATAGAGGTACAAATGGGGAAATGGGCGAAATAGTGTTTGTATAAATTATTTAAAATAAAATTTAAAAAAAGTCAGTGTATTTGTTTTTGCATGTGCACACATCCAAAATGTAGTCCTTACTGAGATCTGCAATGGACTGTAGAAACTGGGCCCAGACTGAGCAGATGTCTCTGTGTGTGTTGGATGCGTGTGCACCACAAAAACTGGAAGGGGTTAAATTTCATAAACAGAATGATTTTTTGCTATGTATAGTGAGGACTGAAAAAAAGTAACACAAAACTACAAGAAAGTGAGTAGGTGGGGCAGCAGTAGCTCAGTGGGTAGAGACGTTTGCCTGCTAATCCAAGGGTTGGGGGTTCGATCACTACTGCTGGCATTGTACACTGTCATTGTGTCCTTGGGCAAGACACTTCACCCTTGCCTGTATGAATGCATTCATTTTATTGTGTGATTGGTGGTGGTTGGAGGGCCCCAGGGCAGCTGTGGCTACAGAAGTAACTCACTATCACCAAGTTTGACTGAAGAGTGAATGATTGTAAAGCGACTTTGAGTGTCAAAAAAGCGATATAATAAGACTAATGCATTATTATTATTAGGTCTGACTCGACGGTATCTTCAGAGAGACATATCAGTAGAGTAGCCTGGCCTGCCAGACAAACTCTTTTTCCTATTCGATACAAAGAAGGTAGTCTGGTACCCCTTCACATAAGTTTAATTTCTACAGATAGAACAATAACATACAGAGTAACCAATCACAGAAATGAAGGGAGGGACTTAAGCAGTGCACCGCTGACCTGTATCCTAAACAAACATAGCTGATTCTTGCAATTTTTTCCATAAAACACCGGAATACGGCATATTATGAGCAGCTCTGTACTTATTTCTGAACAGGGACAGCAGCAGAAGTCAGTCGTACAAAGACTTGTGGAGAAAGCGGGTTTGTTTGAATGTGGTTGTTACGGCGAACGTCAACAGGACTTTACTGTTAATATAATAATAACAGGACAAAGACAAAAATCCCACAGAGGACTGAACAACAACGAGGACTTCAGCAGAACCAACAGGTGACGAAGGAAAGCACTAAATACTGTTAATCAGGTCAGAGAAGTTATTAAAACTGAACTCAGAAACTATTTTTCCTCTACAGAGCTCCCCCTGCATTTCGGAGTAAAGCACTATCGTAAATACTCACCAATGCAGTTGACTCATGTGTGATGCCTCGCTCATTTTCCCCTCCTCGTATCCGTACAAAGTTTTTTCTGCCATTCGCCACAACGAAAATCAAGAAATATAGACATCACTAGCTTGTTGTTTTGCTAACCAACCTGAGACTTCTGCGACACCAGGTCGGAGGTGCTCAACTGTTGCAAGTGTCACTTTCTGCCCAGAGACACCAGGGGAAGACACTGGATGCTTCATTTACCCAACATCAAATCATTTAAATATCACACGGACTCCAAAACTGTTTATTTAAGGTAAAAAAAAAAAAAAAAAAGTTACTGAATTCTGCTTTAAATTAGATTGGTATCTTTCGTATTCGTAAGACGTGCTGCAGATAAACGGCTGTAATTGACCACTTCCAAATCAACCGGAGTGAAACACTTCACTCTGAGAGAGGAATCAGACTGTCCTGCTTGTAAAAAGAAAGTAGGAGAGGATGGCTCACCAGGCTCATCAGTAGAGGCCATGGCTCTACATTTTGAGGTTTTAGTGTCATTTGTCATGTTTGTGGGCAAAGACTTTTTTTAACAGAAGAAATACTATGTTCTGTGTAACTACAGCAGATTAATAATACTATACATTTTAAACTTCCCCATTAGTCGCAGGTCATATGGGTCGCTTTGACAAGACAAGACAATTAGCCCAGCCCCAGGTTAAATCACAGTTTTTATCAAAAGTGACATATTAGACATGTGTTGTTTTAATATCATTTTGTACACATGAAACAGCTGTTACTCATTTGAGCATTTCCTTTAATAACTTACTAACAGACCTTGTCACAACATCTAAAATATCAAATATTATAGTCATGATGTTTAGGGATTTGTAAAGGTAGTTTGTTTTTTGTAATCAATCTACATAAAAATTCCATGATTCCAGGTTATCTCTAAAACAGCCTTTTCCGTCTGCGCTCAAGTGAAAATATGTGATCATTGAAGATTCATGCTTGCAAATGGAAATTCATATATATTTCATTTTGAATCAATTTTATTTGACTCCATATGCATTAAGTGACCTACTTGCAGTGTGTCTCTGTGCACCTGGTGTGCGGTGAATGCAGAAGTGCTGGCTTTGAGAGGACAGAGGAGGTGTGTGTGTGTGTCTGTGTGTGTGGTTCAGAGCCACGCTGATGAGAAGTGTGAACTCTGTCATGTGCTTTCACCTGGGTCTGTGCAGAAACAACAGGGATGGAGCTGCTTCTTTGGATTCACAATGGACTAGACATGCAACAGGAGATAAAAAACTATAGGCTATAGGCTACAACTGGGCTAACTGTCTAACCAATCAAGAGTTAAGTAATACAAATACTAAGAAGTTAAAAAAATAACTATTTTGGCCAGTCAGACCCATTTAAAGCAGAACTCAGTAACTTTTATACCTTAAATAAACAGTTTCAGAGTCTGTGTGATGGTTAAATGAATTGTTGTGGAGTAAATAAAGTGCTCTTCATCTCCCCCTGGTGTCTGTGAGAAGAAAGTGACACTTGCAAGTCAGAGTGTTGGAAGTCTCGAGTCTAACGAGAAAGCCGCACATCGTGGTTAGCAAAACAACAAGCTAGCGATGGTTTTATTTTTTTGATTTTCGTCATGGCAGAGTGACTAAATGGGAGGAAAAAAAACTTTGCACAGTTACACAAAGGGAAAAACAACAGTAAAGACGAGCGAGGGGTCACACAGACTCAAATAGACTTGTGACAGTGCTTTACTCCGAACTGTAGGGGGAGCTCCATAGAGGAAAATGAGGTAAAAGGAGCAAAGAAATGATCAGAATTACTGAGTTACACTTTAAAACCGTTTCCTCCAGCAAATCAACTCACCTGAGAACTTGTTACCTCCCATAAGAAGGTTGTGTTTTTGCAGATGTTTGTCAGCAATATAGGTAAAGATTTTATTTTTATTTTTTTTTATATTGCAAATTTAGTCTCAATTTAGTGTCATATTACTGGCAGATTTTATTAAACTTAAACAAATACAAGGGAAAAAATCTGGATTGCCATTTGGGTCCAGGAATGTTTACATGAGATACAGTCTGAAAGTGATTCTATGTTTTTACAGATTATAAAAAAAAATCTATATTATTATTATCATGATTAACATGATCATCATCATCATTATTATTATTTGATGGATTTTTTTTTTTACCCCTTCCCTGTCTCCTTTACGGCAGAGGATGTGTACTGCTCATGATCCTGGACAGTTCAAATTAATAATATATATATAAAAAAAAATTAGATAGAAAAGCAGAGCTCTAGACTAACTTTTTCACTGGTCACACAAAAATATCGACTGGTTGCACAAAAAATATATAGGCAATTATGCAAATATTGGATTAAATGTGTAATTGTTTGTTTTTAATTTAAATAAATAAAAATGAAAATAATAGTATCCCAATAATAGTAGTCTAATCTCAAAATTTCTAATTAATGTTTCATAAATTCTTCCTAAAAGTAAAAATGTAATTATAATATTGTTATAGTTGTTATAGTAGTTATATTTCATAACATATGGTAAAACTGTAAAACTTGAAGCCCCAAATTAACTAAATGCCACTTTTTCCTTTAGTGTGGACACACCCAAGGAGACTCGCAGAGTTTGACTGGATGATCAGGTTTTTGTGATTATTCCGTCATAGGCCGCTCTGGGACTTGGGATTTACCAAAAAGCCCAAGTATCTGTTTTTAATGTGCCATATTTATCTGCGCTATCGAGAAAAATAATCAGCTTCTGCGGTTGACAAGAATAATGCTAAATGTGACTTATACATTGTCAGATATAGAGGTATTGTGCAAAAACATTTATAAAACAATTAGAAAAACACTTGTTTTGTGTGTTCATGTGTGGTTCTCTGGGCTGGAGCCGATATGTTCAGTGTTTCCTTCTGTGACCTCGAGCTGAGTGCTCATACAGCAGTGCTTCTGTGGCTTTGACTGCTTGTGACAGAAGTCAAGGGGCGCGCGCAAACTGAACCAAGTGCATTGGACATCCACGGACACAGAGCCCGTGTCTCATGTCCTGCTACGTGTTTGTAGGTTTCCTTACCCATATATTCTTTAGCGAAATGGCTGCACTCGGATAGCAACTTTGATCCAATTAAACTTGCGCTACAATGAGTTACATACAGCTACAGCATAGTGATGTGGAGGACAGCGGCCCAGAAGTACAGAGCAGGCACCCTGTCCATTCAGAAGTTCATTACTACAGCAGCGCACCCTTACGTCACTGCTCACTTGCTTGACTATTTTGGTCGCAGTCTAGAGCCCTGAAATGCCCAAACACTTAAGATGATTGATGAGACTAGACAATGTCAGTACTCCATACTGATGGCCTACCTACACACCTCTGTATTTTATGAAATATTCCCCCTGCCTCGCCTCTCTGTTCAGTCAGCAGTAACATGAACCTGGACTCACACAAATTGTTCAGATAAATGGAATAATTTAGTCACATTTGCGAAAATCTGTGTATCATACAAAAGCATTATTAGTAAGATGTTTAGCAGAGCAGCATTATTTTGAGCAGGCACACTGAAAAGCCCACTGCCAGAACAACAGATTTCATAATAAGCAGAAAATCTCTGCTCCTGCATAAGGCAGATATGGCTCCTCTAAAGAGTATTCCATTCATGATTTTTGATGAGATAAATGTAGCTGAAGAGGTGGAAAGGATTTCTTCTTCTGGTTTCTCAGTATATTGAGGTACTGCTCCCTGCAGGTCAGCAGTGTGTTACTGTGCTCAGTGAGTGCAGTTTGTTTGACAGAGTGAAAGTGAATCAGAGGGCTGTACTACGAAGTGAGTTTTCTGGTTAAGCTCTCTTAGTCGAGCCCAGGATAATTGGTGTCACGAACGTGGCTCACGTGGCAGCAGAGCTAACCTGGTCCCGAGCAGGTTTTATTCCAGAGTTTGCACTATAATCTGCTCCTTCAATGTTTAACACGTTTTATTTATTTATTTTACGCTTTATTCACCAGCGTTGCATTCGGAGTTTGGGGAGTGACTGTACTCCCTAGTTTAACACTATTCACTGTTTTTTATCACTTCAAAATATGAGTGTGTAGTTGGAGCTTTAAACTTACCAGAGCTCAGACCGTGGCTCAGACCTTGGCTCAGACTGTGGTGCACTGTTCACTGGTTCACAGCTCCATTTAAACAGCTGAGTGAGGAAAAAAAACCAAAAAAAACCATCCAATGTCATGCTTGCACACTGTATTCCCTTCCAGTTAGCGCACCACTCCACTCGTAGCCTCAGAAAAACCTCCTCACTGTTGACCACTGCAGCCTCGTGCACAGACAGCTGATGTGTATCATGTTCGTGTAATATTACAATGATCAGCAGCTTGTTTGGTTTTATGCAATAGTGAGCTATATGTTTGTTATAGTCTAATATTATTTACTCATATTTAGTATTTGGTACAGGGATTATACTGTGCCCCTGTTATTTTAGACATAATCACATTTTATTAATGAAGCAGTAAAGCTCAACAGTAGGCCTCAATTTCTGTTGCAGGTAGAGTACAGGTGTTTTGTTAGACTTTCACTTTTGTTGTTTTGTATTATTATAAGTTGTTCTTAATGATTATCTTTGTATCTGGAGTTTAGCAGGTGGTCAGTTGCACAGACACTAAAGATCAATCCCGGCTTCACAAAGTCTGCTGATAACTGCCTTTGTGATACTGGTTAGTTCCACTGTTGGCAACTCAGTGATTTTGTTGCTAGATTTAGTGACTTTTCAGACACTATTAGCAACTATTTTCTAAAAAAGTGACTAGCGACAAATCCAGCGACATTTTGGATGATCCTTAACATCTTTAAAAAGTTGTCAAAAGCGTTCTGGGAGAGCATGAGGTGTAGTTTCCACACTTACCCTGCTGAGATTCTGATCTGTTTCTGTCCCATATAGTGAGCCAGAAGAGAGCTGCAGCAGCAGCAGTGCTCCTAACTTCACCTCTTTCCCCCTCTGTGAATCGGCTGTCACTAAGCGGGACACAGCAGCGAGCAGGATGCACTGTCTGCTCCGTTTGATAGGTAAATGCACTTTTACCAAATAAATTAAGAGGATTTTTATTCACATAAAAATAGGTTCAGATCAGGCATCATCATATAGTTGTAGAATATTTTTGGTATGTTCCAATTCAGTTCTTAAATTTGTGTAAACAGTTTTTATAAAACTGACTAAGTTATTTTCATAGCCTAGCCTTATTTTTTTTTATTTTCTCCAGTGCTGCTTATGTGAGTTGGGGTAAAAAAAAAAAAAAAAATTATTTTTAATAATAGTTATTTCTAATCAGGAGTTTGTAGAGAGGGTATGTGGGAGAAAACAATTGAATTTTATAATAATAGTCTAGTCTATTATGCAAATTTGGGGTGATGACGTCATTAATATGCAATGTAATTTGGCGAAATTTTGCAATTTTTTGAGCAGGATCTTGCTACTTCCCATTGAAATTAGTTGGCAACACTGGTTATCTCCGAGCTGAGATTCAGGCTCACTCATCTGAAGCCTGGCTATATCAAACTAGCTTCATAGTACAGTCCTCACACCAATGCTATCCTCAACACGCATGCACTTTCAGCCTTACACCCAGTTCACACTGAATCCATTGCGTGTCCATTACGTACGACCGCCACAACAAATAGATGCCAATCAAGTCAATGCATCAATTCACACCAGCTGCGTTGCAGTATGTCTCTGTCCAGTGCTCCAACAGAAATAGACTTGATTCCTATTTGCCAGAGCCATCAAGCATAAAGTTGAACAGAGCAGATGGAGCCAGACTGGAAGACAGACCCGGAACCAGTGAAGAGGATCCGGTAAATTTCAAAACTGTGCAGCCTCTCACTCAAATCACCATAAACATTACATCTTAACTGGGGACACAGGTCACAAATAAGACAGGACACCATTAAACATGAGTAAAAAGACTTTATTTATATACGTAGCATACTTACCCAGGGTTGAAGTATATATTTCTCTGACTTTTGTGCTTCATTTGTGGTTAAATCTCCCATTCTCCAAATGAACAGGTCAGAGGCTAACGTGGCTTTTTACACACAGCTCTCTATATACATGGTTATTATTGCATGAACTCATAACTTCCAGCTTGAACTCGCTCCTCTCCAGTGAACTCGTGGTCTCCCCAGCTGGCTCTGGTCGGAGAAGTGCCACACACGCAACACATTCAGAGTGAATCTGGCATTAGTCTCTCTGAACGTACAGGTCTAGGTCTCTTAGTCTCAACATTGTGTGCACTTTTTATGTTGTTATGAAGTTTGGCGAAGCTGCAGCCTGTTTGTTGTAGTACACTGTATTTACTGGAGCCCTGGCTCTTGACATCACCTGTTTCCTCTTTGTGTGTTGACTTTCCACACTGCCTGAGTTAATTAGCAGCTCCTGTGGTGTACAAATATGGCATAAAGCGGCTCCGTTTACCTTGTAACCCGGATTTACCTTTACAAGCAGAACGCGGGCTGTCACGGCTCATAATGGCAGCCTAATGGAGTGGAGTGCTGTTGAGTGAGACAAAAGCAGGCCTGGCATCGATTTGCTCCACTCCAGACTTCCAGATGTGGCCCATTACAGGCAGCACCTGGCAGCTTCAGACGCACGGCTAATCCGGCGCTCTCCAGTTGATCCGTGTTTGGCTAAAAGGCGTTGAGGTAATTTGAACGGCGTGTTAGAGGAGAAGTGAGAAGCGGAGGAGCCCGGGACGGTCTCTGGAGGGTCTTTAATGACAGGAGGTGGAGAGGACAGAGGTACATCCTGCAGGAAGCCGGAGATCAGATCAGAACCGGGAGGAAAAGCCTGGGCCGCAGCAGCCACAGCGGTCCATCAGCGCATTAAAAACCTATGGCACTTCCTGAGGCGATTCTAAAATCTGTCATCTGGCCTAAAAGTCTACAAGGGACAGGTGACTGCAGGACAAAATGCAGTTTGTGGTGCAAAGTTTTTATTTAGGTTCTGTAGCAGTGAGTTGATTTCTTACTACCAAACCAGTGTGAGTGAGGTATGGCTAGATCTCTATATATACTCTATTTAGAATTTACAAGTGTGAACTCTGAAGTGTGGCCTTCTGTGTCCCAAACAGACCTGGCAAAAATTCAAGTTGCCCAAAACAAAGCTACAGGACTAGTTTTAAGATGGTCAGTGAGAACAAGCAGAGATCTAATGTACTGTAGTCTTTCCTGGCTCAAGCTAAACCAAAGAATATTAGTTTCACTGGACACCGTATATAAATCACTGACACTGAAAATGCTAGTTTTTCTATTAAATGGGTTAAATGTTTATTGTAATTCTTTGCAAAATTATAGTACCAGAACAGCTGCTAATGATCATTTATTAGCACCACACCTTAAAACCAATTTTATGAAGAAAACTGTTCTGTCCAGAGCCATAGTTCCATGAACTAACATTCCCATTGAAACTCGTCTGCTTAGGAATATATAATTTCCATTCAAAAATTATTTGAGGAGTCATGTTTTGAAATGAAAATGATTATTACTTGAAGATCACATATGTTTAAAATGTATAAACTGTAGTAGTAAATGCATACATGTAGGTTGATGTGCTGTTTTTAAACAGAATTGTTATATTTTGTGATGTTATGTGAAGTGATGTGATGAAATGTTCTTTTTAAAATGGACCTCAGTAAGAGTTGATAGCGCGTGCTTTCAGCTAATGGGGATTCTTATGGAGCGCAACAGTGCCCGCCCCCCTCTGGTGCTAGAAGTAAATTTCTCATTAATTTTTACCATAGACCTTTCGAAAAATGTGTATATTAATAGTTTAAAAGCTCATCTGAGGCTAATCAGTTCTGTGGTAACTCATAACACAATGCATTTTTATCAAAAAAATTAACAAAACTTGAAAATTCAGCTAAATGTGTTTGTAACTTTGACACATTTCAAACCACTGTTTGTAGCAAAATTATTAATTTTATGGCCACAAGTTTCCCCATAGCTGATTAGCCTCCCTCAAGCCGTTAAACTTTTCATATAGGGATTTTTCGAAAAGTCAATAGGGAAAATGAATGAGAATTTTACTTCCGGAAATGGGCATGGGCGGGCACTGTTGAGCTTTATAAATATAACTCATAAATAAACAAATATGGTCCTATGCCATACTAAAACTGCATTCCCTCTCCTGTGTCAGAAACCACTTCAAGAATTTTTTTGTTTTTGTTTCTGTTCCAAAAAATCGCCTCACAGCTATATGTAGGAACAGAGCCAGTTGCGCTCATTGCGTGGGAGACTTCTGCACAAGGTACACTGTGGAGTTCCAAGAACTCTCAGACACTTCACTGCCTTTGTTGTCAAAAGGAACTATGCTCCTACCTTCATCCACTGACCAAAGGACACCAGGTGTACACAACAACACAGCTTTAACAGTCAGACCAAGTACCACCTCAGGAAAGATCTGTCTCCAATAATGAGCTAACATGAGCCTAAACCAGGGATAACCAGACAATAAATAAACCCAAAGGAATCCATTACTAAATAAGGACTAAACTTGGATTAAGGGTCTAAACCAGGACTAAACCAAGGCTAAACCAGGTTTAATGAGGACTAAACCAGGTCTAGAAAAAACCTAAACCAGGTCTAAATGAGTACTAAACCCGTTATAAAACAAGCCTAAACCAAGACTAAAACAACTCTAAGCCAAGCCTAAATCAGGTCTAAAACAAGTCTAAACCAGGACTAAACCAAGCCTAAACCAGGTCTAAATGAGGATTAATCCAGGTCTAAAACAAGCCTAAACCATGTCTCAGTGTGGACTAAATCAGGTCTAAAACAAGTCTAAACCAGGACTAAACCAAGCCTAAACCAGGTCTAAATGAGGATTAATCCAGGTCTAAAACAAGCCTAAACCAGGTCTCAGTGTGGACTAAACCAGGTCTAAAACAAGTCTAAACCAGGACTAAACCAAGCCTAAACCAGGTCTAAATGAGGATTAATCCAGGTCTAAAACAAGCCTAAACCATGTCTCAGTGTGGACTAAATCAGGTCTAAAACAAGTCTAAGCCAGGACTAAACCAAGCCTAAACCAGGTCTAAATGAGGATTAATCCAGGTCTAAAACAAGCTTAAACCATGTCTCAGTGTGGACTAAATCAGGTCTAAAACAAGTCTAAACCAGGACTAAACCAAGCCTAAACCAGGTCTAAATGAGGATTAATCCAGGTCTAAAACAAGCCTAAACCAGGTCTCAGTGTGGACTAAACCAGGTCTAAAACAAGTCTAAACCAGGACTAAACCAAGCCTAAACCAGGTCTAAATGAGGATTAATCCAGGTCTAAAACAAGCCTAAACCATGTCTCAGTGTGGACTAAATCAGGTCTAAAACAAGTCTAAACCAGGACTAAACCAAGCCTAAACCAGGTCTAAATGAGGATTAATCCAGGTCTAAAACAAGCCTAAACCATGTCTCAGTGTGGACTATATCAGGTCTAAAACAAGTCTAAACCAGGACTAAACCAAGCCTAAACCAGGTCTAAATGAGGATTAATCCAGGTCTAAAACAAGCCTAAACCAGGTCTCAGTGTGGACTAAACCAGGTCTAAAACAAGTCTAAACCAGGACTAAACCAAGCCTAAACCAGGTCTAAATGAGGATTAATCTAGGTCTAAAACAAGCCTAAACCATGTCTCAGTGTGGACTAAATCAGGTCTAAAACAAGTCTAAACCAGGACTAAACCAAGCCTAAACCAGGTCTAAATGAGGATTAATCCAGGTCTAAAACAAGCCTAAACCATGTCTCAGTGTGGACTATATCAGGTCTAAAACAAGTCTAAACCAGGACTAAACCAAGCCTAAACCAGGTCTAAATGAGGATTAATCCAGGTCTAAAACAAGCCTAAACCCTGTCTCAGTGTGGACTAAACCAGGTCTAAAACAAGCCTATACCAGGTCTAAAAGAGTATTAAACCAGTCCTAAACCAAGGCTAAACCAGGACTAAATGAGGACAAAACAAGGTCTAAACCAGGTCTAAAACAAGCCTATACCAGGTCTAAATGAGTACTATAAAACCTGGTCTAAAACAATCCTAAACCAGTATTAACCCACTCTAAACCAAGCCTAAATCAGGTCTACATGAGGACTAAACCAGGTCTAAAACAGTCCCAGTGGCATTAACTTGAATAAACCATCAAATCTCGGCGCCTCCATCTTGGAGTGCTTTCTGAGAACAGTCTGAAACCGGAGACATCCTGCTTCTCCTTGAAAACACAAAATGGAGAAGTCCTTTTTTTTTTTCCATAGCCACAGTTTACTTCAATTCCAGCAGTGACCATGAAAGAGACGGCAGCAGGAAAAACTCTGCACTGTGCTGCCGTGCGGTCGCTTTGTTCCTGTAATGAAACTTCTGGAAGTAATCTGCACTCGAGCCACATAAAGCCCGGGGCCTCCCAGAGCTCACGGCACACTGCAGCTGGCCCGGGCCCTCCACAACCACAGCCTCTAATGAAAGCCTGGAAATCTATTCTTGGAACTGCGCTGCACGGGCCAGGACTGAGCCAGGGCCGCCACCACGCCGATTAAATATACTGTGTTTTTACAGGGAAAGTCATTCAGAGCCAAAATGTTGCCTGATGCCAGAAGTAGGATTTTTGTGTGTGGCTGTAAAAAAGTTGGATGATATCATGTCTCAAACGGAACTCAAGGTTAGTAGGGTGAAAAAGAAGAGCCATTCATGTGATTAGGGCTTGATTAAAACTGCTGAGTAATTCTGAAAGTCTTACAGAACTGCCACCGGACTATTACAAATACTGTATACACTCTGACCGGTTATTATTAACTGAATTTCAGAAATGTTGGGGGTGTTTTCTTAAAATTTAATAAAATGAAAACTAAAAGATTTTCAAATCACATGAGCCAATATTTTATTCACAATAGAACATAGATAACATAACAGATGTTTACACTAAGAACACACTTTTACACTTTTACACTTTTACACTTTTATGCACAAAATGAGCTCATTTCAAATTTGATGCCTTCTACAGGTCTCAATAGTTGGGACAGGGGCAGGTTTACCATGGGGTAGCATCTCCTCTTCTTTTCAGAACAGTTTGAAGACGTCTGGACATCCAGGTTATGAGTTTTTGGAGTTTTGTGTTGGAATTTGGTCCCATTCTTGCCTGATATAGGTTTCCAGCTGAAAAGCAGCTGGGTTTTAGAGCAGATGTTGCTCTAAAACCTTAATAAACCTTTCAGCATTCATAGTTCCTCCAGAAACACACAAGCTGCCCATTCCATATGCACTTATGCCCCCCATCCCATCAGAGATGCTGCTTTTGAACTGAACACTGATAACACACTGGAAGGTCTCCTCCTCTTTAGCCCAGAGGACACGGCCTCTGTGATTTCCAAAAAGAATGTCAAATTTGGTCTGGTCTGACCATAGGACACTGTCCCACTTTGAAACAGTTCATTTTAAATGAGCCTTGTCCCAGGACACGATGATGCTTCTGGACCATGTTCACATATGGCTTCCTTTTTGCATGATAGAGCTTTAGTTGGCCTCTGCAGATGGGACGCTGGATTGTGTTTACCCACAGTGGTTTCTGGAAGTATTCCTGGGCCCCTTTAGTAAAGTTGACACAATCATGCTGATGAGTGATGCAGTGTCGTCTGAGGGCCCCAAGACCACAGGCTCCAATAAAGGTCTGAGGTCTTGTCCCTTACACAGAGATTTCTCCAGTTTCTCTGAATCTTTTGACGATGTTATGCTCTGTAAATGATGGGATGTTCTTGCTTTTTCAGCCATTTGTTGCCCCTGTCCTGCAGCAGGCAAATTTCTCAGTGTAAACATTTATGTTACGGAAATCCCTGCACTACACTGATGGTCCTTGAGTGTGCTCATCTAGAGCAGCTGTTCTCAAGCTGTGGTATGGGTACCACTGATGGTACAACAGGCAGAAGGATTTAGTTAATTTAGAGCCAGTTGCTCTGGTTGGGGCCTTAATTTATTTAGACTAGATTTGCTAAAGTTTTAGACAATTGTTCAGTTCAATTAAATTTAATTCAGTTTTATTTGTATAGCCCAGTATCACAACAGCAGTGGCCTCAAAGGGCTTCACAACAGTTGATCAAACATAAACACACAATCAGACTTAACACACAATCAACACAAACAATAACTACACTAAACAGACCCAGGACACTCCTGTCCTCAGACCCTTCTTCTCGGTAAGGAAAAACTCCTAAAAAACCCAGCTGTGTGTGTGTGTGTGTGTGTGTGTGGGGGGGGGGGGTCTGGTTTAGACCTGGTTTACTCCTCGTTTAGTCCTCGTTTAGACCTGGTTTAGTCCTCGTTTAGTCCTCGTTTAGACCTGGTTTAGTCCTCGTTTAGTGCTTGTTTAGACCTGGTTTAGACCTGGTTTAGACCTGGTTTAGTCCTGGTTTAGTCCTGGTTTAGTCCCATTAAAGATGGTACTTGGAAAGCCAAATATTTTTAAAGGTACATGTTGGTGGGAAACGTTTGAGAGACCTAGATCTGATCTAGAGTGGTTCTCAATCTTCTCAAGCTATGGGCAGCACCCAATGTGTCATTTTTTTCCCCTCAATGGCACCCCTAAATTACTTTTTTATCTTTCACCCTCAACAGCTCATCCATGATATTGGTCATTCTGTGATATTAGACGTAACAGTATAGAAGTTTTTATTATTATAGTTATCATAAGTAGTAGGCTGTATCCAGTGTTTTCCTTTTTAGAGCCAGGATGCTTTGTGTCACAGTGTCTTGCTAATTTGCTTGGTGCCATAGCTGTGTTTGCCAACGCCCCCCGGCAGATCAGGCAGGTGTGGGGCACATACTACATTGTCACTCCAAAAGAGCCCCTTACTGCTCAGATACAGCCTCTGGTGTTGCACTGTATAAAATAAAATATGAAAATTCAAAAACTTAAGGCAACAGGATCCCTCCAAATTTTTGAGTTTTGGGGCCAACTCAAAATCACAAGTTTTCCACAACTAATATTTTTTTTTCACTTAATTTGATATTCATATGTTTAATCTAATCTTTCAATTTTAAGTTTTACTCACTATCATTATTTTTTAACTCATTTGTACTATCCCATTGTTCAGAAAAAGTATTATTATTCTTATTATATTTTTATCTTTTATCAATATTGCTTTTTTCTGAACAGTCGATAGTAAGCTGCAAAATGAGTTAAAAAAATAATGATAGTGAGTAAAACTTAAAACTTAAGCTGGGGTTCACAAACGTTTTAGGGCCAGGGAAAAAAATGCTCCTGATCAGCGTGACTTGTCCTGGTGCGTCAAAATCAGGAGTTTAAAATGTCCTAAAAGCAAATGTAGGCTAAGTGAGGGTTTATTTTATTGCTGTAGTGGTTGCCATTAACATTTCTTTAACATTTTGATATATATTTACTTATTAATTTATTTTCATGTATTTTTCTATTTGTTTATGTATTTATTATGTAAAAAAAAAAAAAAAAAAAACACTGTTGGCAAAATAAATAAATAAATCCTTAATCACACCTAACCTTTTTTGTGCTCATGTCTTTATATATATATATATATATTTTCCATGCATATGATGATAATTTATGCTAGGTGGTGGTATTTTTAGTGTTTTTACGTTTAACAAGTATTTTTTTTATTATATTAAAAACATATATATATATTTCAAATAGTTTTATTAGCTTGATTTTGTATTAGCACATGTTTGTGTGAAGGCGCATTAACAGTATTTGTATTCAATGAAAAACAAAAAATTAATAAAAATGCATGTGAATAAATTTTGCTGGTAATCTTTGACATACGCAAGGCTGCAATAATCAAATCACAGACAACACAGTTTGAAAATTAATCATTTTGGATAAATTGGAGTATTATCATGACAAAAATCATAAAAAATAAACAAAAATCATTCATTTTGGATATGTATAATAAGGACAGAAGCTGGTTTAAATAAATACACTGCAAAAATCTATATCAATATCATATTTGATAAAATGACTTGAATTCAGATTATTATTCTTGATTCTAGTCATTATTGCTAGATTGGATTTATTTACTTTTTAGGCTAGATTATTTGACTTGTTGAAGTTATTTCTTTCCTGTTTCAAGCATTTTTTTTTTTACTTATTTCAAGCAAAATTATCTGTCCATGGGCTAAGTGGAATTTTCTTACCCCACAGACAGATAGTTTTGCTTGAAATAACTTGAAACAAATCAAATATCTAGTAAATTACCTAATAAGTAAATAAATCCAATCTAATGAAAATTGCTCAAATCAAGATTCATAATCTGAATTTAAGTCATTTTAACGGATTCTTGATTTTTTTTTGCAATGTAAAAATTAAAAAGTTTCTTCTTACACTGCAAAAAATCAATATCTAGCATTACTTGAATTCAGATTATTAATCTTGATTTGAGTAATGTTTTATTAGATTAGATTTATTTACTAATATGTCTAGATGATTTGACTCGTTTCAAATTATTTCTGTCTTAATTTTAAGTCATTTTTACTTATTTCAAGCAAAATTATCTACCAATGGGGTAAGTGAAATTTTCTTACCCCAATGGCAAATAATTTTGCTTGAAATAAGTAAAAATGGCTTAAAATTAAGACAGAAATAATTTGAAACTAGTCAAATCATCTAGCCTAAATCTAATCTAATCTATAAAAAAAAAACACTCAAATCAAGGTTAATAATCTGAATTCAAGTCATTTTAACTAATGCTAGATATTGAATTTTTGCAGTGTATACTTTTTTTTTTTCCACAGGGACCAGAGGGGGTTCCTGGACCCCAGTTTGAGAATGGTCGATCTAGAGCAAAACAGAGCCGCCTCATTACTTCATACAGTATGTATCCCTCTCTCTATCACCCTATCCCTCCACCTCATCACTTAATACACTTCATGTCGAAGGTCCAAAGAAAATAAATAAATAAATAAATAAAACTTAAAAAAAAAAAAAAAAAAGCAGAAATTAAATATTAGGTGTACTGCTGTACAAAGGTAAAACGCAGTAACTGCATATTTTGTATAAATTGAGTTAAGAGTGAAAACAGGCTTCATATCATCTGTTTTACTTAGGGACAAGGTTTTATGGCTCAAATGTGTCCCATTTTAGAGAAATCCTGTTGTTAAATTTGCAGTAACTACAGATTACACAGTAAAACATATAAACAAGTATAAACAATCATAAAGTATATAAGCGTGTATTAACAAAGGAAGTGTCAAAGTTTTGGGCCTGAGTTGTGTCTCATTTCAGAGTTTTAACAAAACATGTTTCAACATTTTGCACAACATTTGATTTTGACTGTCAAACTGCCCAATAAATATGATTTTCAGGATACCCCATATAAAGTACTTTAATTACACATTTAGGAGGTCAAAGGTCAAGTGATGGTTGTGATTGATAAAAAACGTATTCATGAGAAGGTATTACATTAATACACTACTATGAATGTACCTGTGACAAACTCCGAGGGACAACATCAAAACTTTAAAGCCATTTTTCTCAGTTTCACTGTTACTGTAGATACTGCACTTTTCCTTTGTAGGGCAGTGTAGATTCCTAAAATTTAAGCCAGATTCACACTGGATGCGTTGCGTGTGCAGTACGTTTCTGGTGCAGTTTTCTGACGGCCTCCAATTCACACCGAATGCGTTGTGTGTGCGGCATGTCTCCGACCATAGCCAGCTGGGAGACCACAAGTTCACGGGAGAGGAGCGAGTTTATGCTGGAAGTTATGAGTTCACGCGATAACAACCATGTATACAGAGAACTGCAGATAAAAAGTATGGTAAAAAGCCACGTTTGCCAGTCAGTGTGAATTGGGCTTTAATCATCACACTCCTACTGCCAGTCCTGTAGTGTTGCTAGTTTTAGTCCCATAAACAATACACAATAAACCATAAAAAAGCTAAACCAACTCTCTCCAGTTCTTACTGAGTGAAAGCCACATTAGTGGGTTATATTTTGTGGTTGTAAAAGACAGACACTGAGCTGAAATCTGAAGCCCCCGCTCTGGTCACAGAGGAAAGCATGACCCACACCAACACCACTATGCACACCTAATTGTTCTGGCTGCAAGCAGTTTGGTGCAATTACTAAAGAGAGGCTTAGACCGACCCAAAGAGTGGAGCCCAGAGTGGAGCCTGGTGTGGGCATGTGGAATTAATTAGACTGGTAATCAGCCGAGCCAGGAGGAGCAGAGGAGCGGTGGCAGAGAAACCAAAGGAGGATGTGACCGAGGGCATGTGGAACAGAACTTTAATGATGAGTTTATTCTCTCTGTTTACACACGCCTGCACTTTGCCCATGGACGACGAGCAAACAAAGAAATCATACTTGAAAAATGTGTGTTGGATAGAGCTGTGTGATTTTTCAAAAGCACATTTGGTTTAGGACTCGCTGCGTTTTGTACAGAACCTCATCCTGAACCTGGAGAAATCTGGGTTTAAGGCTGCATTCTGCTGAGATGATTTCACAGAACACAATCAACACGTTGGACATCCCTCTAGAACAAGTCCTGAATTATTCTTAGCTGTCTCCATGGTCTGTACAGGATTATGAACAGTGTGTAGAAACCTTTGAAAACCTAAACCAACTCTCTAAAAGATGTCTCTAGATCTAACTCAAGTGTGTATAATCTGATCCCATTGTATGCCTTTCTTCACAAGTCACTGCAGCAGCTCCCTGATGAGTAACCCACTTTTCAAAGCAGTTTAGTTTAGCATTTTAGTGTATCTAATGCGGCAGCTGTTTATTCTGAAACACTGTAGGTTTGGCAGAAAACAACCCCTATTCCCTTCAAGAATCCCCCCAGCACCAGTAGCGAAACCACCCAAGACCAGAAGCAGAACCCTCCAGGTCCAGCTGCAGAACCCCCCCATTGCCAGAAACAGAACCCCCCTGTACTAGCAGCAGAACTCCCCTCATCTCCAGAAGCAGAACCCTCCAGCTCCAGCAGTGGAACCACTTAGCAAAAAACAAAAAAACAGCTCCTAAACCTACGGAGTTAGCTCCCCTTAAAACTTACTGGGTTTCTACTTTTTAAAAGCTGGTTCAACTCAGCCTAAGGTCATGTAAAAGTAGTGAATAGGCGATCCAGTCTTTCCACCGCTGACTGAGCCCAGTCCTCTGCTTTGGTCTCCATTTATTTCCCTGCAGGGAGGATAGACTCCCTCAGAAGACTTGGAAATGTTCAATTTCTCCTCACGCCTTATGACCTCTAATATTGATGACATATTCTTCTGGAGTAGCTGCTCCTTAGACGTCTTATTTGTGTTTCTATCGGACATAAATCATAAATCAGTGTATTTCTATGCAAATGCACCATTTTGGAAGAGACTTTTCTCACACGGCAGCTGGAGATAATAACAGCTCCAGAATCCTCGCTGTCATGCGCACGTTCGCTCTGCGGCATGATGGAGCATTATATTTAAATCCATATGAAAGAAGATGTCAGGTTGTTTACGCTTTCAACATTGCTCCATTGAGCGCAGCAGTTCGGGGGTAGAGACGACGCCGGTGGCTGTTCGCGACACGTTCAAAGGGCCCGCTCCCACATGTTGACACACTGTGGGCCCCAGAGCTGCTCCTCCTCAACACAACAAGTCAAACTCAGCAGCAAGGGGAAGAAAAGCCTAAGTAAAAGACAAAAGTGCTCTGTAATTCAGTTTAATTCCAGGCTACACCCCTCGAATCTGGGACAGGAACTAGTACAGCGTGTCATAGCCATGGTATGTGTGAGGTAGGTCTGGAGGTAAACCAAAACCATCATAACACACAGGAAGGCAGGCGGGGGGGTGGGGGATTGGCGCTGGGGCTGGGAGTGGAGGCAGTGCAGTGAGTGACGTGGCCTAGATTGGAGGCTGAGTCATTTCCGCTCGGTGGAAAGTGGGGATGTCCCGTTATGGAAAGAAGGAAGGGTTTGGTTTGAGATCTTCTCTTTGTCCCCGGTGTCTGTCCACTGTGGGTGGGTTTGTCCATCAATCTCTGCTAAGGTTAAGGCTGGATGTGTTTAACCTCCGTCATGTGTCAGGGGAGAGCCTTGGGCTGCATTTACTGAGCTGCTCCCTTAGCCATTTGCACTTTAACATTAAATGGATAATATATGTATTTTTCTGTGGTAAAAGTAAAGGTATTTGTATACATTATGCTCATCTTCTGAGTATTTCACACTGCTCTGTTTTTGGTCAGAAGTGATGCTGGTGTTTTGATGAAGTTAATCTGGCTGAATGTGTTTATACAGCTTCTGTCTAGTAGAGCTGTATTCAGGGGCGGACTGGGACTGAAAAACAGCCCTGGAGTCTGCCCAGCCCCCCCCCCCAAAAAAAAAAAAAAAAAAAAAAAAAATTGGATTGTATAAAGCAAAAAGCACAATTTCAATTAGAAGTTGTTTATGATAGTAAACTAAAAATCAAAAATCTTTAGATCTTCTAAAGTTGTTTGTGATTGTATTAATTAAAAAAATATAATAAAGACTTTAGGAAATTGTTTATGGGTCTCAACCTGGGTAAACAATATAAAATGTAGGGTTAATTAAATGTCAGAGAGGTCAATATGTAATCTACTTTATCCCTTTTCCTATCAAAGCTTACCTTTAGATTCATACAGGGACATCACAAGGGTTTAGACCTGATTAGGTCCTGGTTTAGACCTGGTTTTGTACAGGTTTAGTCCCGGATTTGAATCTGATTTGATCCTGGCACAGACCTGATTAAGATCTGGTTTTGTCCCTGTTTAGACCTGGTTTAAACCTGGTTTAGCTATAGTTTTGGACAGCGTATACCTATTTTAGTTAGGGTTTAGTCTTGGTTAGTCCTGGTTGTGTCATGTTTTAGATATAGTTTAGTCCTGGATTACACTATGACTTATTATTGGAGGGCTTGGGAACATCCCTGGATTTAATTCACATTAGATATAGTTGCAATAGTAGGTTTAAAAACTGTCATCTGGACTTGGTTTTAAAGTTGAAGACATTTCACCTTTTATCCAAGAGGCTGGTAAGAGAGCTCTCTTTAAAACCAAGTCCAGATGACAGCTTTTAAACCTACTATTGCAATGGAATCAGCCTGGATGAATGAGTCTTCACAGCCATATTAGATATAATATTATTCATATTATTCATATTGTTACTGTTATGATAGTGTTTTAGAGCTATGTATAGGAAGTGGAATAAATATGTAGCCATAGCCTAAATAGCTATGAAAGCCCTGTGTTTCATACAGTAAGCTATACTCACCACTTGCTCTGTACACGGCTCTACCTGAGGTAAAACTTCATCTGGTTCTGTGGGTCCCTGAGCCTGAGCAGCGCTGGGCCCCCACCACCGCACTCTCAGCCTCTTCATTCTCATGTTGTGCTGTACTGGTGGATGTGGCTTTAGCACTGCTGCTGTCAAACAATTCTGTTATATTTTTACACTTGAACGCCTCACATGCAAGCGACTTTAGCTTCTTTTCCCTGACTTTCTCTGCTCCGCCCTTCTCCTTTCGTTTTATTAACCGTTTTTTATCCATTACGTAAACGCACGGCAGCCTCTGCTCACGCGCCACCGCCGTCTTCACGGCCGCCTGTCGGCAGACTTGCGGACTTGTTCGAGTGCCTGGCTGCATTGAGTGGCTGCAGCTGTTCTTGCTTTCTTCTTCTACTCCGCTGTTGCGCATCAGCGCAGCTGCGCCCTCTCTGGTCTGGTTGTGTATGTGTTTATGGAGTCTATGTAAAACGGCCCATCGGCCGTCTCAGCGACCGGCCGTTCTGTGATCCTCCAGAATGCACAGATGGCCAGTCCGCCCCTGGCTGTATTTGAATGTAATATATTTGCAAACTACAACATCTAAGGCACATTAAAGTCTCAGTATCACTGCCACTTTTGCGCAATGATCCAGCATCATCAACTGGGATTCAAATGTGAGATTAGGACTGTCAAAAAATCTATAACAAGTTACTAATCAATACTAAAACAAGTATATAATTTAGACACAGTGTATGAGAGCAGGGGGAGGACAGGCAGCTTTTTACATACAATTTTCTAAAAGCATGGTTTCTGCTGGGTTTTAAATTTAAAAATCTGAACCTATGTCCTTAAAAAGTCTTAAATTGGGCAAAATGTAGAGTATTAGGTCTTAAATATGTCATCCACATTTAAGGTGACCACCTGTCCCTCTTTTGGTTGTACTGTACAGCCATTTAGGCATCTGTCCCTCCATCCCACTTATTAGGATAATATCTCATTTTTCCTTGGTGATCAGTGGAAAGAGAGATTCAAGAACAAGGTCAGTATTCCTTGTGTAAAATGTAGAATAAATATTTGTGAGCATCCTATCTAGATACGTTGGAATATGGAGGTGTCAGCTGGTGTTGGCCTACTGGATTGTTTTGAGAATATACAGACTGATTTTTGATTTGATTTTTTCTGTTCCATCTTTTTTATTCCATTGATCTAAGTCTCAGTAAAGACATCACTTTGTGTTTTTGGGATAAAAACAGCACATCAAATGTTTTATAGGCCCTAAACTGAAGCAGCTTTTATCTCATTAAGTTTGTAAGTTAGAATTGGATATCAAAACATTTATTTCTTGACTTGTCCCACCTTGCCCCACCAAATTGCACAACTCGTCCCACTTTTTGAGATGGTCATATGCACATTTGATGGAAAGACCTGCATTTACTAGCTTTTTCTAAAGTGTACACTTAAAGACTCTGAGTCTAAGGTGTATTACCGTCTTTGATATGAGAGCTCAGATCTTTTCTTCCCAAGACCAAAATGCTCGCAATTAGTGTTTGCAGCTCAACTTTTTGTACACAGCATGCTTACAAAATAGATCTTGTCTTTCTTGAACAATGTGTCTAAAAAAAAGTCTTAAATTCACTTGCACTTTACGTGGGACTTCCAGAGCAGATTGGGACTCACTGCTCAGGCTCCAGTCTGTTCATGACAGACTTAAAACAGCCAACATTTAACTGCAAATGTCCCGTAACCAGCAGAGAAAAAAGAGAGTGAGTGAAACTATAGGCCAGTTTAAAGGTGGTCCTGACTCTTTCGGGTCTAAACTTCTCTGCCAGTTACTGCAGCTGTAGACAATGGACCGTGTTTTCAACCTGAGGTCTAGGGGCCAAATTCCATTCAGTAAGTCACACATCACAATAAAAAAAAAGTCGCTACCTGGAATTAACTAAGCAAATAGGTAAGAACCTCCCTGCAGTTGGTCAGGTCTGGGTTCAGCAACGTTATGTGCCCAAAGAATGACAGCTGACTACCTGAATGACCAGATTACTCCAACAATGGATATTTTTTTCTTTCCTGATGGCACAGGCTTATTCCAAGATGACAATGACAGGATTTATTGAGCTCAAAATGTCAAAGAGTGGTTCAGGAGCATGAGACATCATTTTCACACATGGACTGGTCACCACAGAGTCCAGACCTTAACCCCACTGAAAATCTTTGGGATGTTAGGGTTACTACCAGTTATAGAAAATGCAAACAGACAAAATGTAAATAAACAAGGCTTTTAATGCAAAATTAAACCTTTGAGGGGACACAGTTTTAGTTTTAGAATGTTTATATATATTTGAAGTTGTTTTGGACCACATGGCACCAACTATGTACTGTATTATTTGGTATTGTGTTGAAGAAAGGATAATCATGTACTGTGCTCTTATTAAAGTTGTGGGGTCTAACACATAGAGGATATGCTGATATTGCTATAACATCCATTACACTTGACCCTCAATTTGACATTGTAATAAAAACACTAAAGCACAAGGCATAGAAAGACAAACATAATCTAAAATCTGCTGATGAGTTCTAAATACAGTGTATGGAGAGTTCAGTTACAACTAAAATATATATCTGTCATGTCAAATGTTTCCTGACATAAAGCCCAATAAAAGCCCAATACATACCCTTCTTCCAAGTGAAAAGGTTAACCTTACATGAAAAGAAATATTGCTTCCAGAAACTAGTGATGGGCAGTCTGGCTCTTTTCGAAGATTTGCTCCCAAATGGCTCTTCATTTAGTATCACTCAGATCATTTTATTTTTTGCCTAATTTAGCAGTTATTAATGGTTTGTGTGTTGGTAAACCGTTTTAATCAGGGATTTTGCTAAAAGTATTATTTTTGTGCAGTTTGCTGAGCACAAAATACAGTTACAAATTTCTGAACTCATTTTTGCTGTCCCAAGTATAATCAAAATCGCTGTTTTCAGAACCCACCTTACTTCTTTCACATAATGATATGATACTGGTCTGTCCTCACATGTGACTGGCTGCATGGTGTGCTCATCAAAATAAAATTCAGGCTCAAGATTCGACTCTCATATACGGGCTCATTTGCGAATTGACCCATCACTACCAGAAGAAATCTGCTTTCAGAAGTTGCACCATTCCACGTGGGTTCAACAAATGCCTCCCCCTGGACCATCTGATGGGTGTGATTATTAGTTCACAGAACCAGGAGCCTGTGTGCAACATTTGGAGTTGGCATCTTTTTTTTAGTTTGAGGCATATGTAAGACTTAAACAACAAAGAGACATGTGTTAAAGTTTTAATGCACAACACAGAGCCCTAGAAGCTCCCAGCACACAGCTGGAAGAGCATGGTATAATGAGGTTTAAAGGGTGAGGGCCACAGGCTTTAACAGGTTTAAGCCTACACTCTGTGGAACAGTCTTCACTCGCCTGGAACAAATCATCCAGGAGTTATGGCCTGCAGAATTTCAATATTTTGCAGAAGACCTCATTTTGCCCTGACATGCCCACAGAGTTATATTATGAACATTACTCTCATTTATTTCCTGAAACATGCTGACTTCACATGGGATGACCAGTTTGTGTTGTGGTCCTCACTGAAATGTTTTTTCAATAAGTGTTTTGACAGAGCTGCCTCCTCATCTGGATGACAGTGTACACCTGCATTAATGCTGTTCAGGTTTCCTCTCAACCAGGGCCTGTGTCCTGAGCTGAGTGGGACAGACTGGACTAGATGGATTGTCTTGTTGGCTGTGGTTTAGTGCGTTCATGGGCAGCTTTACAGCCGCTACGACAGCGCGCTCTGACAGCACTCTCGCCTATTAAAGTGTTTTGTTGGCTCTGAGCGCTCGACTGTGAACAATCTATTAGAAAATGATAAGAATATGTCATTTTTATCAATTGTGTGACCTTTTTAGCTTGTACTGCCGACTGCTCTGAAAACATTCTCTGTTTGGATCTGTCTTAGCCACAAACCCTTATTTCCTCTGCTGTCTTTAATTGGCTGTAAACACATATACTTGTTATTCTGAATGCCATTCACTGCAGCTGTACACAGAAAGTGACTTTCAGAATTTTATCTTCATTTCAATTATGAGATGGCATCCCATAAATATTTCCCTCTGAAAAATCCATAATGCAATTACACTGTGAGAATGATGGCTTTTTACCTCGCTTAAAAATTAACTTGTGTCTGACAGAGCAGTCGATAAGTGCTTCCCACTGCAGGCGTTGATACCATTTACTCTAACGTCTTGCTTTTTTAAATGTTGACATAAAGACAACTATCGGCAAACTATTTATGTGGAAGAAAGTCATTTTTGAGGAAACTTTTGAAGTGACAAAGGAGTGTGAGGTGAGGTCAGACGCTGAGGTCAGGTGTGGCTTAAACACAGTCAAATATCAATAATATAAAAAAATGGATACACACTGACAGCCCAACAGCATTTCAGCTAGAAAATATAGAATCAGAATATTTTAATACACGGGCTCCACTACATGATTATAGTATCTCTGCTCAAACTAACTGTTTTCTTGATTGTGTAGATATTTTATCTACTTTTTTCCCTTGTTTTTTTTTTTTTTTGGTTTCCTGGTATTGTTGTAATAAAGTTATTTTAGGGGCTACTTTGGTTTTTGCTCAGCATTGTAAAGGTTGGGATGGGTATTTGAAATCACAGAGTAATAAACTTTTATTTTCTGTCTAAAAATTAATAAACAAAGATCTTTACTATACTTTATTTCCTTATATAGGATATATAGGATACGACATGGACTATAGCCTTACAACATACTTATTCCACTTACCTTTACTTTACACAAAAATATTTGAATAATAATAATAATCATCATCATCATCATCATCATATCATCATCATCATAATATGGATACAGGGGCGTTGTTAAACTCATCTCCCCTACAATGTTTCCAAACCCCCAACTAGTTAGTCTTATAAACCAGAACTAAGCTTGGACAAAACCAGGACTAAACTAGGACTAAACCAGGACTAAACCAGGACTAAACCAGGTCTAATCTAGGACTAAATCAGGTCTAAGCTAGGACTAAACCAGGTCTAAACTAGGACTAAACCAGGTCTAAACTAGGACTAAACCAGGTCTAAACTAGGACTAAACCAGGACTAAACACAGGCCTGTTACATTCTGGTTCAGTCCTGGCTTAGACCTGACTAAGCTTATTACTGGTTTAGACCTGGCTTTGTTTAGATTGGTTTAGAATTTAGAATTTTTTATTTTTTTTTGCCTTTATCAGCCTGTTTATCCCATTTTTGTCGTTTGGTTTAGACCTAGTTTAGTTCTGGTTTAAACTTATTTAAAAATTTTAAGATATGCACATAAATTTGTGAACACGCACATACTTAAAAACACGCACACATTTAAAAACATGCACATAAATTCAAAACCACTAAATACTAAAACACTACATGAGATTACAGAAAGGCTAAGGACCTTTGTGCTTGGCTGTGATTGGACAGAAGAGAGCTGTTTCTGTTTGCTGTGCTGTTTATAAAAAAACATCTCACTTTTATGTGGCAGCTGAGTAAATTTTCAAAGAATTTGGGGTTTATATATATATCTTTAATTGCACTGAAAGCGGCATGACTGTTACTGTAAAAACTATATACAGTAATAGCACACTCGCTGCTTATTTGACCACAGACGAAAGAAAGAAATAAGAAACAAAAATAAATATGTGGCATAGTCTGTATGTCACATCAACTCATTCCTCTGACATTTGGTCACTGACTTGTCTCATCATGACACTGAGGCTCCCAGACACCAAACTGACATTTACCATTTTAATGGTTGATGGCATTTTGTTGAGTCAAACTCTGCATTAATTAAATGTTTATTATGTTCAAGCAGGACACTCTTGCTGAAGGACAGAACAGACCCAAACAAACTCACAAGAGACATGTCAGAGAAGGACATGCAGCCTGTGTTCAGAGGATGTGTTCAATGTTCAATGTTATAGAATTTTAAAAGGATTGTAGTTTAAAATTGAGCTGGAGGCAGGTCAGAATTCTATGGTAGAATCTGCTGCTAAAGACTGAAAATGCAGATGTCTTGGTGAGGTTTATGGCTAACACCTCTGCAAGTACTGGAGCTATCCACATGCAACAAAAACTGACACAAAGTTCAAAGTTTTCTGTCAGTACAAATGACCTAAAATGATGTTATTTCTTCTCTGCAGCATCAAAAGTGGTGATATTATTGAAACACACAGGCATGATTGCTGTCAGTAGACTCTGCATTAAGCCACACGATTATTATGGTGTGGCTGTAGACCCAGTTGCTAACAAAACATGATAAAGTTCAATATTTGTGGGTTTTGTGTTTGGATATTTCTTGTAAAAATAGTGTCTAACCTGTAGAGTAATATTGGCCCCTGCCCTTCATCTGAAGTTTTGACCCATTCTTTTAAAATAAAAATATTACAGAACAGAAGAAACTTTTTATAGCCCTACACAAATCAACTGCAGTGCTGACCTTTTGTAACCATCACTTTTAGTTCCAACATGTTGGCAAAAATAAAACACTTTTAATTAAAAGCATGTCCTATCAGAGGGCAACTCATTATAGTGCTGTGTGAAAATGGGATTTTGGTTTAATTATGACAAATGAAATACTCAGAAGATCAGTGAAAGTACTACACACCATCATAAAGTATTACATGAGATTGGCTCTGGTTCTCCTCAGCTCATAACATGGTCAGAATGGCTGATTTTATCATATTTAACAAACTCTCAATAGATTGGTCTGAAACAATTCAAACTGAGCTGGAGATGTACAGTAGATTCCACAATGAGCTCAAGTCTCCCAGTGCAGTCGCCCACTCTTCACGTCTCAATCAGATCATGTTCACCGCCTGGAGGAGTTCTGCTTGTTCACACAATCCACAATACGCTTTCATTTAATCAGGTCCAACCCAGCGTCTGCAGAAGATCAGACATGTAATCACTTTACAACCCCATTCCACACATCAGTGCAGAGGAACATGTCAGCCAGGAGGATACCGCAGAGAAGAGGAGAACATCAGAGAAAAAGAACGTGTCAACCAGGAGGACACATCAGAGAAAAGGAGAACATCAGCACAGAGGAACATATGAACCTGGAGGACACATCAGAGAAGAGGAGAACATCAGCACAGAGGAACATGTCAACCAGGAGGATACCGCAGAGAAGAGGAGAACATCAGAGAAAAAGAACGTGTCAACCAGGAGGACACATCAGAGAAAAGGAGAACATCAGCACAGAGGAACATATGAACCAGGAGGACACATCAGAGAAGAGGAGAACATCAGCACAGAAGAACATATGAACCTGGAGGACACATCAGAGAAAAGGAGAACATCAGCACAGAGGAACATATGAACCAGGAGGACACATCAGAGAAGAGGAGAACATCAGCACAGAGGAACATGTCAACCAGGAGGACACATCAGAGAAAAGGAGAACATCAGCACAGAGGAACATATGAACCTGGAGGACACATCAGAGAAGAGGAGAACATCAGCACAGAGGAACATGTCAACCAGGAGGACACATCAGAGAAAAGGAGAACATCAGCACAGAGGAACATATGAACCAGGAGGACACATCAGAGAAGAGGAGAACATCAGCACAGAAGAACATATGAACCTGGAGGACACATCAGAGAAAAGGAGAACATCAGCACAGAGGAACATATGAACCAGGAGGACACATCAGAGAAGAGGAGAACATCAGCACAGAGGAACATGTCAACCAGGAGGACACATCAGAGAAAAGGAGAACATCAGCACAGAGGAACATATGAACCTGGAGGACACATCAGAGAAGAGGAGAACATCAGCACAGAGGAACATGTCAACCAGGAGGACACATCAGAGAAGAGGAGAACATCAGCACAGAGGAACATGTCAACCAGGAGGACACATCAGAGAAAAGGAGAACATCAGCACAGAGGAACATATGAACCAGGAGGACACATCAGAGAAGAGGAGAACATCAGCACAGAGGAACATATGAACCAGGAGGACACATCAGAGAAGAGGAGAACATCAGCACAGAGGAACATATGAACCAGGAGGACACATCAGAGAAGAAGGGTTCTGTGGCAAAAAGAGTGTGCTTCGTACAGACAACAAGAGGCCTCTGATCCAACATCTGTATATTTTTATTTTTGGATAGAAATGAGTATGTAATTATCAGTATAGTGCATACCAAAGAGCAGATAATTACTTGTATTAAAAGTAATTGGGTTTCACAACAGGGATGTTTCACTGGCTCTGTTTGACTCCAGCATTTAGTCATTAGTAATCTCAAGCCAACCTATAATTTTAAATGATACATCAGCATCTGCAATTATCCTTGTCCCTATTATCTCCCTCTGACTTCATCCCAGTCACACTCATGCAGACCACAGTCTGAGGCTCAGCTGAAGCCTGTGTGCACTATCACAGCAATACACAGCACTGTTACAGGGAACAATGTACTGGCACTGTTCTAGCTTGGTTTTTACTGACATGGGAAGTAACTTGTAGGGTTTTCTGTATGTTCCATCTATAAATAAAATAAAATAAAACCAAATAAAATAAAATACAACCAAATAAAATAAAACATAAAATAAAACAAAATAAAAAAATAAATATAAATATAATAAAATAAATAAAAATACAACAAAATCAAAATAAATAAGACTAAATAAAATAGGACACAATTAAAATAAAATCAAATAAAGCAAAACAAAAATTAAATGAAATGGGTTCGATCTTTGGGCCTGGAGTCTGGATGTCCTCCTGTGTTACCATGGGTTCGCTCCAGGTACTTCAGCTTCCTCCCACTGTCCAAAGACATGCATGTGTTGGTGAATTGGTGACTCTAAATATCCCCTTAGTAAATGAATGTGAGAGTGAACGGTTTTCTGTCTGTGTGTGTCTTGGTGTCAGCTCTGAGACTAAATGACCCCTGTCCAAGGTGTACCCCACCTAAGCCCCAAAGCTACTGGGATAGGCTCCAGTACCCATATGTATTGCCATTTATAATTCACAAAACCCAATTAATAGTGACAAGAAAAAAAAACAATAGTTCTTTTAGTCTTTAAAAACACAGTGATATATTGTAAGTCTTCTTGTGCAAAATATTGATAATCACAATATCGCCATATCGTGATATTATCAGTACCGTGAGCCATGTATCGTGTATCATAACAGTGAGGTACCCAATGATTCCCAGCCCTAGCAGTAAATGTAACTAAGCTGGTGGGACGGGCAGATAAAGAACATTTGGAGCAGTGTACCGTGATGACATATGCCAGGCCGCTGAGAGGAGGACTTGAGCTGTGAGTGATAGGACAGGCCTAATTAAGACAGAGGTGCTGCAGTGGTGACAGCGACGACTCTGCTCCATCCGCTAACCGTCTCCAGGGCTGATAGGCTCCTCGCCCTTTGATTGCTTTCTAATCTGCACCTAAACATTACATAGTTCCAATCAATGCCACTATTGATCCCTGTATTGGCAGACACGAAGCGCCTGAGCTGCCTGAAACAATTACTGTTAATGGGAGCAGCTTTAGGGCGGTGCAGGGGTCATGCTCCCGCTGACCTCTGGCTACCAGTGTTAGGAGCCTCATTATCATGGAAATAGCTGCCGGGGTTAACGAGGGACGAGTGAAGGGATGGCTGTAATCTGCACGCAGCGCACGGCGGGCCTGGGAGCGTATTGATGAGCCACACACAACAGGTTTATCAAAGTCTGTCATAAATAATACTCTGTTTTTATCAGGGTTATGACAGTAATTAAAACTCAATGAGAGACGCCGGACTAAATGTTGTTCAATAAAACTGGCTTAAATGACTGTCTGTGTGAGTCTGTGACAGTGGAATGCACCAAGCTTACTATGTTTCAAGTTGTGTTGTCAAGTTTAGCCTTACTGATATTGTTGATGGTTCCTGTTTCCTGAGTGTTCTGGCAGCCGTCAAACCCTCAACCTCATGAGTGCAATGTCAGAGCCTGGTTAGAAATCATTACAGAGTGTATGCTCTTTCTTTCTTTCTCTCAATTAGCATGTAGAGTAAAGGCTAAATAATATAACACTCTGTTTCTGCTGGACAAGAGAAATGTGGTGAAACACAACAGTTATAGACCACAATTTATGCCGAGGTTTATTCAATCAATAAATCACCACAAATCCTCCTTTAACAAGTTGGGGTCAGTAAAAACAAATGGGCCAAACACTGTTCACATAGAAACCTCTGGCGCAGCCTCTCACCATTAATTTGCATTGGTTTACATCATTAGAGCCATATTGGCGCGGGCGGACATTGGCGGCAAATTTGCTGTATCACAGCAATAGGCCAAGGCGACCAACGAAGCATCAACGTAGTATATAATGTATATGCATACCCTCTATGAAGCTCAACAGTGCCTGCTCCCCTCTGGTGCCGGAACAAAATTTCTCATTTATTTTTTCCATAGACTTTTCAAAAAATCCATATATTAGAGCTTTGTGGTAACTCATGACAATAACACGACTAATCTCTATCAAAAAGATTGTCTAAAACTTGAAAATTCTGCAAAATGCATTTGTAGCTTTGCCTTTTTGCACGTTTCAAACCAATGTTTATAGCAAAATTTTTTAGTATGGTCATGAGTTACCACAGAGCTGATTAGCCTCCCTCAAGCCGTTGAACTCTTAATATACGGATTTTTCAAAAAGTCAATGGGGAAAATGAATGGGAACCTAGGGTGAGCATGCTAATTATGTCAAAATGGAGGGCAGGGGCCTGTGTAAATGTATAGGTGAGGTACTATTTTTAACTTAACTTTGTGCCAGTTTTTGTTTCATGTCCATAACCCTAGTACTTACAGATAGAGATATTAGCCATAAACCTCACCAAGACATCTGCATTTTGAATCTTTAGCAGCAGATTCTACCATAGAATTCTGACCTGCCTCCAGCTCAATTTTAAACTATAGAGGGTATGCAGATGATGTAATGAGGTGAGATGAGTAATACCTGTTAGCACAAATGCTCAAAAACTCAGGTAAAATGGTACAGAGCGTTGCTGTGAATTTGACTGATGCAAACATATTCAACAACAAATCATATCTGAAATATTTAAAAAAAAAAAACTGAAATCTAAAAAAGAGGAGAAGCAAATGGACTGTGGCATTTCCAGTAAACAACCCTGCTGACCAAAAGTCAATTTGTAGTTTTCCACAAACTTTTGGATGAATCACCTTACCTTAAATAATCTGTTTAGGACTTTACTTCTTTCTGTACTACTCAACAAAATTGTTACTTATTAACTTATTAAGTATTAAAGTAAGTATGCATTTCCCTAAAGGTGAAATAACATTAATAAAACTATATATAGAAATAATATAAACTATGATGTCATTGGCTGTTTTAGTTACATAAAAATGTTAAGAAAGTGAAATCCTGGCCACATATATCTGTGGATAACTGGTTCTTGGGTAGGTTTGTGTGGATCACGGTCGAGTCCAGCTGCCTTCATTAAGTAAATCCTCATCAGTTTTTACTGTCACACTCTCTGTAATGTACGCAGACACTTGTTTTGCCACTCAGTCTGAACGAGGGGGGCTGTGCATACCCTCTATTAGGTTCTGTGTACACTCGCTGTATACAGTATCTGAATGGACACTCTAAACACCTAATTCTAGTTTAGTGTAAGCCCAGTGCTTGAGACCTTGTGTACTGTCAGTGTTGAGCTGGATGTCTCCCAGTGGGTGCCACTGCTCTCTGGTGCACTTCCACATGCCATACACAGCAGCAGATGGCTAGAAGTGCCACTCTGACTCCAGCCAGTGTAATCTCCAGGCACTGTATCCAAGGCTAGTTCATTTAAAGCAGAGATTAAAATCAAGTCTTCAGGTCTACAGTGCAGGTGAAGTTCAAAGTTGGGATATTTCAGTTGAATTGTGAGGTGAGTCATCAAGCCTTTAGGTTCGAGTCGAGTCAGTGGAAACCTCTCATCTCTGCTAATCAGTTCAATGACCTTTACTAAACCATCCTCATGTCTGTAACAATATAGAAAATCATTTTTTCCCCCCACTGCCATGCTGCATTTTGCTACGTTGCATAACACAGAAATGTGCAGGTGATTAAACCCTCGCAGCCTGTCAGATCATGACACTGAATTCTAATCTGATTTTCATCTTTTGACTCCTCACCAGAAAGAGAGAAAAATAACTCTTCTTATTAAGAGTAATATGTAGGAGCAGAAGTGTGACATCTAGTTACCTGAGAACTGTCGCAGAGCTACAGAGCACAAAACATCCCTGGAGGAGCCGACTTTTACAGAAACACTTCCAACAAAACCACGCAGAGAACTCTTCAAACTGGAGCTTTCTGCTGTCAGGGGAATTCAGAGCAGAGCAGCTGTGTTTGTGTCAGAGGCAGGTCCAGACAGAGGTCCACCTGTTAAAGACCTGCTCCTGTCTGTGGTTCTGAAGCTCCAGGTGTGATCCTCTGGAGCTGCTGGACCAAAATAACCAGGCCATATGGGCCACAGTGTGGGCACACTGCCATTACAGATAATAAAGGGCTAAAGAGATACTGCTTCAAAATGAGTTACAAGGAACTAGGGCTCTCAGTGTTCACCTGTTAATGCATGTGATTCATCTAAAAAGTTCTATGTTAATACTTTTATTATGCAAATTAACCTCACGACCTGTTTTAACCCCCCTCAGTCCGTTCAGCTGCAGAGAGTGTGATGAAAAAAATCCCAATGCAAGTGTGGATAATACCAAAGCAGTCTGAACTGCATTCATGAATTCTCTTTTCACTAAAGCAGGACCAGTTTCCAGCTTCGTTCAAACAGATGTGTGCCTGATCTTGGTTCTCTAGCCCCTGTAAACCAGGTGAGAAAAACTTGGGAGTTAAGTGTGACAACTGTCTGTAATCTGACACACAGACTGACAGTGTTGTAAAGCTCTGTCTTCTGGCCAAAGCAGAGCCTGGCCAGCATTGCCTGATGACTGTCAACCTCTTACTCACGGAGATCACAAATCAAGGACATGGAGGCAAAAGGGGCGCAAATGAGCAAATATGAGTTTTATATATCAAATGAAAGCTCTCAGTGAGATCTTTTCAATGGCAAAAGGACAGAATTTAAATGTTGACCCAAAAGAAGAAAAATTGTCCTGGCCCTTGTTTTATGTCAGTTATTGAAATCAGAAATGGAAGCATCTCACAATGTTTTTAAGTTTCACGTTAATAGGAATTTGGTATTTTGGTGCATACATAAAAGAGTAATGTGTTATAGGAAACGTATAATCATGTAACCTGTAAAATAAAATAGGGTAAAATTAGATATAAATGGACAAATTTAAATTTACAAAACTTACAGATATGAATAAAACTGTTTATGTATTTACAAAACAGACTGTAAAGTATAAACTCTTAAACAGAATAAAACTCCCTTTATTATAAGATAATGTAGATAAGGAGACTGCAGAATTATGTTAAGAGTTGATGTTTATGATATACTGAAAATATAATTAGTTCATTAGTCATAGTGATAGTTTATACTTTATTACTTTTTATTACTTGTACTTTTTTCTCCAGAATATAGAGCCTTGTCAAAGTTGCTGTGTGTGTTCAAAGATGAAAATCTTCATTCTGTCTCCATTTGTACATACGCCCAAGTTCTATTTTTATTCCATGTTTATTGGGAAAACGTGAGTGTCAAAAAGGCATATCTCACTATTTTGCCATTTTAAAAAAAGTTTAATAAATAATTTCTAACTAAAACTTTAGTACTATGAATTTCAAAGAGATTCTCAATTTTATAACTCAAAAAATCAAATATTGTGTTTGATTTGAGGCAGCGACAGCTGATTCAGTTTTGGTGAAAATTTGTTTTGGCTCTCCTGGAAAATCTGTAAAATGGCACTTATGCTCCTCTGCTTCCAAGCCCTGGATATAGCAAATGAAATAAACCATGCAGTAATGAGAGACGCGATCCAAAACGCACGTTACACAATGCCACAATATTTTATCTGTATTAATACAAAAACAGGGGGGCACTGTGGCAGAGTGGTTAGTGTTCTCGCCTCCCAGCAAGGAGATCGATCCTCAGCCGGCCAACACATGAACTGTGGAGTCTGCATGTCCTCCCTGTGTTACTGTGGGTTCTCTCTGGGTACTCTAGCTTCATCCCACCATCCCACATGCATGTGTTGGTGAACTGGTGACTCTAATTTGCCCCAAGTGAATGAATGTAAGAGTGAAGGGTTGTCTGTCTGTGTATGTCTCTGTGTCAGACCTGCAACAAGCTGGCCCCTGTCCAGGGTGTACCCCGCCTGAGGCCCCAAGTTACTGGGATAGGCTCCAGTCACCCGCGACCCCTAACATGAATAAGAATGAGAAGAATGGATGAATGACTACAAAAGCAACATAAAACACAAGCAAGATAAAACCTGAGTCCAGACGTCCTGACAGAAGCTTCTGTAGCCTGCAGTGTTCTCTGGAGCCTCTGTCCACAGCTCAGTGATGAGACTGAACACTCTGTGACCCTGTGTGCCCCACAGGAGAACCACTAACACAGGATTTCAACAAAAGTAATAAGCAGCATGTGTAAAACATAAAAATCTAAATTTAAATCCAATTCTGCTCCAGTCTGTGTAGAGAAGCAGCTCATGTTTAAAATGTGAGTCGTTATAATAAACAATGTTCTGTCCTGAAACTTGAAGAGATGTAAAATTATAATTTGTATCCATTTTTTACTACAGCGTAGTAACTGCTGAAAATCATATGATCATTTAAAATGCATCAGATTATAGCTACCCCCAGACCCCCCCACCATCTATTGGCCCTCCAGCGAAATATACAAAACATTATACCAAGTTAGCATACCATTGCCCATTATTAAAAGGCCTATGGATTATGATGTCTTAGGACTTAACCCTCTATTTGTTATATTTGTTAACATAATAATGTTAACAAATATGTTAAAATATAATTAAAAATTGAGTATAAATGAGCAGTTGCTTGGTATTTTGGCATGTGTGTGTGCGCCTAAGCATTGTGTTTAGTGTACGTTCCAGGATCAGTGTTGGCCTTGTGGACTCCGGTGTCAAAGTGCAATTTTTGTTCCAGCATCTTTTGATTTACAAATTCAGCCCTGACTTAGCCACATGCTTCTTGGGTCAAACACAGGGTTGTTTCAGCACAATCCTTTCATCAGACAAATACTCAGCCCATCTACCTCAAACTGCTTCTTTTCTGCAGAAGAGGGCATGGTGGCAAAGTGGTTAGCACAGCAAGAAGATCCTGGGTTTGATTCCTGGACCAGGATGGATCTTGTGCATGTGGAGTTTGCATATTCTGCCTGTGTCTGTGTGGCTTTTCTCTGGGTACCATAAACCTCAAAACATGTTCACTACAGGCTAATCCTCTGGACCAGGGTTTGGCCACTGCTCCTGACAGGTTGCCCCAGCAGCATCAGAAGGTGAGTCAAATGCAGAGGACAAAATACCCCTCTGGAGACAATCAGGAGCCTGACTAAACTGAAACATGCATTATATATTTTCATGCAGACAATTAGGCAGAGCTCAGTTCTAGAATGAACAGTAATGAACATTTGTAATAGGGCAAAATGGAGCTAAAGAGAGGACCTAAATGAAACTGAATTTGTCCAAACGAGACTAAAGGGGACAAACATGACTGGACCAACTGACTATATTTCATTTGTTTTCCGCAGTGTTCCAGCTCCACACTGACACTTGCAGCACACACACACACACACACACACAGAGTCCAGTAAAAGTCTCAGTCTAATCGGTGTCGAAGCCCCCCTCAGCCCCTCATTCTCAACCACAGATGTGGAAAAGCCATAACGAAAACAATTATCCGCCGGGAAATGATAAAGTAAGTCATTTCATGGCCTGCTGCTTAAGTTGTGGCATTCCTGTCAGCTCGCGCCAAATCACCAGCATATATCTCTTTTCTATTTACTCCAAAGGCAGCGAATGGCAACTGACAACAGGCAGGAGAGAGGCAGAAAACCCCCAACTCTGAATAAACACATTACTGAGACGTGCCAGTACTATCTTGCTGCAAAAGTGGATTATCCAACATTTGTCAACAAAACGCAGTCATTTCTAATCTATAAAAAGTCATTTGGCTCTAAATGCTTGTGTTAATAATATGAGAGTGCGTTAAGCTCCTCCTGGAACAGATATGGATTAGCGGTTTATGACTTTTTGTTAAATATGTCTGGATAAAGCTGAGCAGAAATATACAATGTACAAGCCAAAAAGCACAACCTAAAAACTGTGAGACAGCTGTGTCACGGCTCAGTGAGGGAGATACAACTTCTTATATATTCACTACTACACTATGTTAGACCTGAGAGCTTGTAAGAAAATAAATAAGTTAACAAAATGACATTAAGGTTTACAACCCAAACTACAGAAATTGTTTTTTAAATTTGAATTAAATAAAAACTAAAAAACGTTTAAACACATGAGCAACTATTTTATTCACAATAGAACATAGATAACATAACAAATGTTTACACTGAGAATTGTTACACTTTTTTGCACAAAATGAGCTCATTTCAAATTTGATGCCTGCTACAGGTCTCAATAGTTGGGACAGGGGCAGGTTTACCATGGGGTAGCATCTCCTCTTCTTTTCAGAACAGTTTGAAGACGTCTGGACATCCAGGTTATGAGTTTCTGGAATTTTGTGTTGGATGTTGGTCTCATTCTTGCCTGAAATAAGTTTCTAGCTGAAGAGCAGCTCAGTTTTAGAGCAGATGTTGCTCTAAAACCTTTATAAACCTTTCAGCATCCATAGTTCCTTCCAAAATATGCAAGCTGCCCATCCTGTATGCACTTATGCCCCCCATCCCATCAGAGATGCTGACTTTGAACTGAACACTGATAACACACTGGAAGGTCTCCTCCTCTTTAGCCCGGAGGACACGGCCTCTGTGATTTCCAAAAAGAATGTCAAATTTGGCCTGGTCTGACCATAGGACACTGTCCCACTTTGAAACAGTTCATTTTAAATGAGCCTTGTCCCAGGACACGGCAGTGCTTCTGGGCCATGTTTATGATAGAGCTTTAGTTGGTCTCTGCAGATGGGATGGAGGATTGTGTTTACCCACAGTGGTTTCTGGAAGTATTCCTGGGCCCAACATTTTCAGAATTTGGGTTGTATATGCTGAGGTTGGATATAAAATAATAAAAAGAAAAAATCAAGCATGCAATAGAAATCTCCACTCTCCTCTGACAGTAACATTACGTATATATTAAGCACAGATTATGTTTTTCTGCAGTATATTAAAACATCTACAACAACAGAAAACATTTTTTCCAGAACAAATGTTTTATCAGTTTATCTCACAACTGTCAGCTTTTATTGACAAAACAGTTGGACAGTTTTTGCTTCGGGTGTCAGTTAAAAATAGACTGCTGTGTCCAACTATTTTTCAAATTCACTGCCTGAGTTAGATAAATAGTCTTTAAGATGACAGGAGCATCAGACATCTGAAGAAAAGAAGCTGCAGTGATATGCTAAACTAAACAGTCACATGTTTCACAATGAGAAATACAGACAGTAGTGTTATAGTCAAGACCGGAATAATCAAGACCAAGACCAGTCCGAGTCCAGAGTGAACTGAGACCAAGACAAGGCTGAGGATTTCAGGGTTTGAGGCCGAGTCGAGACCAAAACCAAGGCAAACCGAGACCAAACCCTGTGCCCTAAGACTAAATAAAGAGGAGAGTAAAAAAAAAAAAAACTGGTTCAAATACATTAATGATTATTTTTATGAATAAAAGAACTTTGAGCAGTATTTTTTACATTTTATAAAAATGACCCACATGTGTGCCAAGATATGAGGTAACCATGTTGAAATCAAATATTAGTTTTACTGATAACAATGGTACAGCTGATTTATTCACAATAAAAAATGTACATACATTTACATAATGCTTAAATTGTTATATTTACATTTTTTGTTTTGGTTCGATAACTGCATTGCCAATTGTTCAATCAGAAAAAGACTGGCAACCCACAGACCATTGTTTTGATTTAGACTGCAGTAACATTTCCAAACCAGTATGGGTGCATGCTGCTTACAGTAGTTTAATGCTGCAGACTCCACAAACAAACAGAAACAGATTATTGTCCTGGTTCTTCTGATGCAGAAAACTCATTACTCCAAATTTATGAAGAATAGCATTTTCTTTTAATGTTTAGTACATACAATCTCTGAGACTGAGACAACACTGAAGAAAATGGATTTGAGACCATGACCAACACCAAGTAAAACTACAGCCAAGGCCATGACAAGACCGAGACTGGTCTGGTGCGACAACGCTACAGAGCAGTATGTGTGCTCAGAAAGGACTGAACGCAGGGACAGGCCCTGTCTGCCATTATTACACTGTAAAAGTGTTGAATATATTAGTGTTATGGATTGCTGGGTGTGTTTTGTGTCAGAGGGAGAGAATGTGGACTACAGTCACCACAGCAGCAGCAGTGTTCTCTCCTCCATTAACGTGCTATCTTCCACACATTACAGTGTTTTCAATAATGTGTGGTCACTGACAGCCCAACACACTGCGACTGGATTTTAGAAGCAACAGAAATGATCAATTGATGAACAGCATTTCCGCTAGAAAAAAAAAAAAAAACAGAAACAGAATAGCTTAATACATGGGCATCCACTACATGACTGCAGTATCTCTGCTCAGTCAAACTGGCTGTTTTCTTGTTAGTGTAGATATTTTATCTGCTTTTTTTCTTGTTTCCTGGTGCCCTGGTTTCCCAGGGGCATAGCATGAGACAGTGCAGCCAGGGCAACACCACTGGGGGCCCAGGAAGTTTAGGGGCCCCTGAGACTGGCCTTTATTAATTTATGGTCATTTTCTATTCATGAAAAACAAGAAGAGTACTTCTTTCATTTATCCAATACAATGTTTTTTGTTAACTAAATGTTTTACAAACCTATTTTTTTTCTGCAAAATTCTAGACTTTATTTATTTATTTAATAATGAACCATAAGTTTGTTAAAATTAAGCTTCAGATATTTGGGACCTAATGTGAAAACCTGAACTGGGGCCCCTCTTTACCAAGTTATGCCACTAGTACAGCCCCGTGTATAGTCAGTGGTACACACACAGGTGTCAGAGTACACGCAGGTTTGTAGTAGTGCTAAGCAAAGCCACTGCAGATGATAACACTCATGAAAAAAGACATTTGGACTGGCTCACCCTGAACTCGCTGTCTCTGTCTCACACATGTCCTGCACTACTCTCCCTCCCCCACAGCTCCTCTCACCGCACCCTGTCATACATCGCTCTAATCTTACATAAAAATCATAAAAACCATTATGTTGTGATGTATTGAGCGCTAAATAAATGTTGTGTGTCTGTGGACGCAGGCTGGACAGAGTGGCACATTCACAGTGTCCTTAAACACAGCAGGAGCAGCTTCTGTGGCGTTCTGATTAAAAACAATATTTATTTCACCTGCTGCTGGACACTCACGAGGACACACACAGGCGCTCACCCGCTGGGACAATCTCCACACACACAAACACACACACACAGGCCAATTTCCACACACAAACAGACCCATCACAACACACAAACCTCTGCACTCAAACGAACAACAATCTCCGCACAAAAACACACACCAATCCCCACAGGCGCCGCTGTGTTAAGTGGACTCTTCCTGCTCCACTGAGGTCTGTAGACTCTACACAACACGACACAAACATGCTGTGTGGTACTCTCGTCTACACAACACAAAACAAACATGCTGCGTGGTACTCTCGTCTACACAACACAAAACAAACATGCTGCGTGGTACTCTCGTCTACACAAAAAACATGCTTCGTGGTACTCTCGTCTACACAAAAAACATGCTTCGTGGTACTCTCGTCTACACAAAACAAACGTGCTGGGTGGTACTCTCGTCTACACAAAACAAACATGCTGCATGGTACTCTCGTCTACACAAAACAAACATGCTGCATGGTACTCTCGTCTACACAAAACAAACGTGCTGGGTGGTACTCTCGTCTACACAAAACAAACATGCTGCGTGGTACTCTCGTGTACACAACACAAAACAATCATGCTGCGTGATACTCGTCTACACAAAACAAACGTGCTGCATGGTACTCTCGTCTACACAAAATAAATGTGCTGCGTGGTGCTCTCGTCTACACAAAAAAACATACTGCGTGGTACTCTTGTCTACACAAAACAAACATGCTGCGTGGTACTCTCGTCTACACAAAACAAATGTGCTGCGTGGTGCTCTCGTCTACACAAAAAAACATACTGCGTGGTACTCTTGTCTACACAAAACAAACATGCTGCGTGGTGCTCTCGTCTACACAAAACAAACGTGCTGCGTGGTGCTCTCGTCTACACAAAACAAACGTGCTGGGTGGTATTCTCGTCTACACAACACAAACGTGCTGGGTGGTATTCTCGTCTACACAACACAACACAAACATGCTGCGTGGTACTCTCGTCTACACAAAAAACATGCTTCGTGGTACTCTCGTCTACACAAAAAACATGCTTCGTGGTACTCTCGTCTACACAAAACAAACGTGCTGGGTGGTACTCTCGTCTACACAAAACAAACATGCTGCATGGTACTCTCGTCTACACAAAACAAACGTGCTGCATGGTACTCTCGTCTACACAAAACAAACGTGCTGGGTGGTACTCTCGTCTACACAAAACAAACATGCTGCGTGGTACTCTCGTGTACACAACACAAAACAATCATGCTGCGTGATACTCGTCTACACAAAACAAACGTGCTGCATGGTACTCTCGTCTACACAAAATAAATGTGCTGCGTGGTGCTCTCGTCTACACAAAAAAACATACTGCGTGGTACTCTTGTCTACACAAAACAAACATGCTGCGTGGTACTCTCGTCTACACAAAACAAATGTGCTGCGTGGTGCTCTCGTCTACACAAAAAAACATACTGCGTGGTACTCTTGTCTACACAAAACAAACATGCTGCGTGGTGCTCTCGTCTACACAAAACAAACGTGCTGCGTGGTGCTCTCGTCTACACAAAACAAACGTGCTGGGTGGTATTCTCGTCTACACAACACAAACGTGCTGGGTGGTATTCTCGTCTACACAGCACAACACAAACATGCTGCGTGGTACTCTCGTCTACACAAAACAAACATGCTGCGTGGTACTCTCGTCTACACAAAACAAACGTGCTGCGTGGTACTCTCGTCTACACAAAACAAACGTGCTGCGTGGTACTCTCGTCTACGCAAAACAAACGTGCTGGGTGGTACTCTCATCTACACAACACAACACAAACATGCTACATTGTACACAACACAAACACTGTGAATATCTGACACCAGCTCCAGTGGCCGCAGTTAGTTTCTAACAAAGAGTTTTAATTATCTGCTGCTTTTTAATTGTAAACAGCTCATGCAGACTTTTCTATAATAAAAATACAGTAAGTGTTACAGTGTAGTAAGTGAAACATCCCTGAAGCCAAGAAATAACATGAAAAATAAAATAAAATAGTTGGTAGGTTGTGGGGATGTGTTTTATAATATAATGAATGTCTGAAAGTGTTATTGTGTGATTTGTTTTTTCACAGTTAAGTGGACGCATGGAAGCAAACCCAGAGCAGAAGAATACACAATCCCAAGAGTAAACAACCATCGATCAGTCTCTCAGTGGGCGCCTGACTGGAGATTCCAGTGTCATTTCTGTTTCTGCTTCCCCCACTGCTCACTCATGTGCCCCCCACACCCCAACACCCCAACCCCCACCCACAGCCCCCCTGAGCCCGCTGTGTTTGACCCCGGTGACCCCTGAGCCCGTAAACAGCCAGATGGTGAGGGTCCATCCTGAATGTCCGAGCCGGTGGAAGACAGCGCTGGACAGAGGCACAGAGGGAGAGCTCACGGGAGGCAGGAGCCCTCCGCTGAGCACAGGCCAATCTGCAATGCAAAGTGTGGGCATAAATCAGAGCGTGCCGAGCTGCAAATGAACCCACGAGCAGTGCAGAGAGGCAGAGCTGAGGAGGCACAAGGACCAGCGCTAAATCAAACCACAAGCCTTTCCTACTTTTGAAGGTTAAGTTAAAAAAATCCACATTTGTACAAACATAGAGTGGATTTTGTGGCATTAAACTTTTCTGTTTGATGGACTAAACAAAGATGTCTTCATTATAACAAGTGTACCAGAAGGTTAAAATATGTTATTATTGCCAACATTAACCCAACAAGAGGAATTTGTTTCCTTAAATGGCCCATATTATGCTTTTTTGTGTCTTTTAAATTAATTTAGGACACCTCTTATTCAGCATCTTATGATTTGTTGGTCAGAAAGTGGAGTAATTTTTGAAAATTTGAAGAAACGCATCAGTGTCTCTGTGAAAAACACTCAGATTAGGTCCCTGTCCTGTTTTTATCAAAAATATGAACTTTAATGGCTCAAAATGAGTTTCTCACAAGTTGAGTCAGACGCTGTATCTTCACTTCAGTATAGCTCATGTACCTGTACTATATTCTGAGGGCTTTTACATTTGTTGATATATGATGCCTGATGAACCTGATGTATTGGGCATTTCACTCCCAAAAACAAAAACAGATTTTTTTAAGAATGTTGGCAGTAATATCTAGTTTACTGAAAGACAAAACAAGATTTCCATAATCCCCTCTGTAAAAACCCTTTCATCTAACATGTCACAAAATGAAGCAAACCCATCGCTATCCAATATTCAGATTTTATTGTGTTTAATGAATGCAAATGTGTGCATTTTTATGCTTATAATCCCTCATTTCCATATTAAAGCATTAAATTACACAAAATTTGCAATATCTTTTTTTCAGTAATGTAGTCTGATGCAAGTTTCAAAATGATACCAGTTGGTTGTATTCTGATTTTATTGACTTTTTTTTAAAACCAGTCTGGGTCACCTCAGCATGTTTTACAGCCTTTAAAAACATGTGACTAAAAAATAATGTTTTTAATAAGCACTCTACTGGTGCCATAAAGAAACAGGAGAAGAGACCAGCAGAGGGCAGAGTGGTGCGGTCTTATAAAGACAAACAGATGACTAAAAGCTTTTTATTAACCCAAACTTTTTGTATGACCCCATTTTACTCCAAAATAAAAAAATGTCTGTGAGGAATCAGTAGAGACAAAGGTTTAGACTGTTTTTTTTTTTGTTTTTTGTTTTTTTGATAAATTAATGAGAGCAGACTGGAGAGAAAAGTGTGGATCATTACACTACATTAGCATTTGTAAAATATTAATGATGTCTTCTTATTGTGTCAATACGACCATGATCTTTCTTATATCTAACAACTATGAGGTGGTGGACGCAGTTTACCACAAACATTACTGCACCATGGTATATCCCATACAGAAAAGACAAAAGGGCCATAATTCTTGAGCCATTTGGAGCAACAGAGGCTCAACGCTCTTTCCCATATAGTCTGTGTCAGTCAGCATGTTTTTGTGTTTAGAGCATTTGTTTGCAAAACCTGCTTTGGGGAAGTGGGGATGCTGAACCATTTCCCTCCACAAACAGCAGGATACCACTTAATGTGGAGTTTTCATTTGCAGAGCTAGGAAGGAAGGAACTAGGAATGCTGTGAGACGTCATTACACTCTGTAACTACTGAAGTTACCAGACTGCAGACCTGATTTTGTTAGGGGAACGACATCCAGTTCTCTGATTAAGTAGGTGGAAGCAAGGCTCTTCCTATAGGCAAACTAAGCAGCTGCATAATATGTTGCTGATTTGATCAATTTGTCAACTCTAGTTGATGAATATTCTGGTTATAATGTTCTGCATTCTATTGTCATTTTTGAGAGGGCCTATCTGAAAGTATTTTCACCCTTATTCCACAAAGGTTCATTTGGTCGCCACAAAAGTTTATAATATATTATATTTTAACTCACCCCCACTCCCCTGTCTGGATGAGGACCACCTGCTGCATCCTTACAAACCTGAACTATGATCCTATAGATGAGCTAATGGAGTAACAGTCCTAGACACATGTTGCCTGTTCATCCTGGGAGAGGATCTCTCCTTCAATGTGGGCTCCATAAGTTTTCTTGTTTTTTTCCCACAGCTGGGTTTTTTAGGAGTTTTTCCTTACCGAGAAGGAGGGTCTAAGGACAGGAGTGTCCTGGGTCTGTTTAGTTTAGTGTAGTTATTGTTTGTGTTGATTGTGTGTTAAGTCTGATTGTGTGTTTATGTTTGATCAACTGTTTGTGAAGCCCTTTGAGGTGACTTTTGTTCTGATACTGGGTTATACAAATAAAACTGAATTGAATTAAAATATTTTTTTAACAGACCAGTACTGTGTTTTCATACCTTTACATGTTTTGGACTAACCTGGCAAAACCCAGATTGACATAACTTTAGCAACTCTTTGCTAATGTTATATCAATCTGGAATGGCTCTCATCGAAAAAGTTTGTGAAGGGGCGGGACATTCAGAAGAATACTTGGAGGTGATTTGATAAAGCGCCAGGTCCGTAGCTAAGCAACAAACTGCTCCAACAGTAAAACAACACAATAAAGACGTTTTTGTAAATGTAGAGCAGCATACCTTATGTTTTTCTGGGTTACCATGTTGTTAACAAGTATCGCTAAAAGAGCTTGATTTTGTCAGCAAACCTAAAACCCGCCCACTCACAGCAGTACTGCCACACCATTGGCTCAGCTGCCACAGGTCCAAACACAAACGGATCAGCGAGAGCAGGATAAGATGGATTTCGTGAATTTGTGAACTTACAAATTTCACAACAATCCATCTTGCTGTGCAAGGTAAGTTTATACGCTTCCAGCATTCTTCCATAGAAGAGTTACCTGATGTTACAGTGACGTATCTCGCCAGCTGGTTTATACAGATTTTGGCGCTGTTCTCCTACCTGGAGTGGTAGGGGAACCACACCATCTGCAATAAACACTGACGTTGGATAAAGGAGGCAATTGAGATCTGGAAATGTGCCCACAGGACAATAAACCGAGACAAGAGGGGCTATCAGCTTTCACAGACCTGAGATACTGTCCTGAAGACGTCAGACTGCAGAAGGGGTAGGAGAAACCTGTATAAACCAGCTGGCAGGGCATGTCACCTTAACACCACATGACTCTTCTGAGGAAGGATTCAGGAAGCGTTTGAAACATGTAAATGTACAAAAACACAGTACTGGTCCGTTAAAAAGAAAATCTATATCATAAAAATGTTTTACTCCCTGTTTACCTGCCCCCCCCCCCCCCCCCCCCCCCCCCCTTGCTGAGTCAAAAGTGTCTCAAAGCATCTATTTCCTCAGAAAAACTGTCAGTACAAAATGTTATGTAAAATTTACATGGTTTCAAAAATGACAGAAATGCTTGGCCCCCTGCTTTGCCCCCAGTTGACCTAAATCCCCAGGAGAACATGGGCCCTTGGATCTCTGCCTGCTGAAGAGCTGCTCTGCACCATCTCTGCATCAGACACAACCACAACTCGTCTCAAAAACCACTTAACAGCCCAGGAATGAGTGAAGTCACTGCTGCTTTCCACTCCAGCCTCAAAGTCTGCCGTACTCATGTATTCATCAGCTTCAATTCAGCTACACAACATCACAAATGCATGAGCTCACACCACACATGGCCACTAACTGCCCCATCAACCACCATCTAAGCGAGAACCCACACCATTTTCAGCTCAGCAACAGACAGTTCTCCCAGCTGATGTCAGACACATGCAATTAGACTTAAAAATGTGAACTTAGCAGCACTTGTGGCTTTGCTTCTTTCTCTTCACGTGTCCCACTTCTGTTGGTTCTTGGTCTTCAGGAGTGGCCTTGATTTTAGCATCCAGAATGGTTGTCGAGAGCTGGTGAGGAGCCACTGAGCATGTATTTATTTTTAGGACTTGAGACTTGACAAATATTGCAAAATGACTTGACTTTGACATGCTCTTCGTGACTTTAGACTTGACTCAGACTTGAGGTAATTTACTTGAAAGTACTTGTTTTTACAGAAAATTCAGGACGAATTTGAGTGTAACATAAATGTATTAAAACAGCGGCGCATTTGTGTTTACTTCTGCTAATGAACCATGTGAACCATTTTAGTTCCGTTTTGAAAGTTCCATTTTCTGCATGCTTTGACACAAGGGTGTAACTTTGGGTGTAATATTGGGGGGGGGGGGGGGGTTAAACTCTCTGCCTATTTTTTTTTTTTTTTTTTTTACACATTGAATCATGTACTTTTGTAAAAGGAGTGTGCTAATTTGGAATTTCTGTATTAGAAAAGCATTATAATATTTTTACTGTGATTTACTTAGCTTCAGCTATGTGCTAGGCTACTGTCAGTGTCAGTGTTGGCACAACAGCAAGGCTGATTAGTAAATAATGCCATCTCTCCACTTACTTAAATTAGCATTCAGTGGTAAATTGACATTAGTCCTGCACACAGCACATATTCCGTGGCAGCCTCCTTAGCTTTACCTCACACTGGCAATTTAGTTAAATCATCAGCTAACTACACAATACGACTGTTTACCTCCTCTTGGGCAGTACTTTGTTTTCTTTTTTGTTTTCTTTTTTTTTTTATTGTTGACTGGCTCTTTGGTGCTCTTTTCATAACAGCACAGGTTAAAGCCAGCCAACTAACACCGCTACAACACCAGAGACTGAGCGACACACAGCAGACAGCGAACGCTCAGGAGAGACAGTGGACAGGGCCGTACCAAGTAATCTGCATGGGGAGGGGAGGGGGTGGAATAAACTAATTACTATTTTGCTGGCAAACAAAACAAATACAGAAAATCAATGAGCTATTCGTGCAAGATAATTCATAGTTGTATTCATCGCAATGTTGTGATTATTGGGGGGGGGGGGGGGGGGGGGGGGGGCAGGGGGGGGGGGGTATATTGGCTCGACCTGATTTTTGGGGGGGTCATAACTCCCCTAACCCCCCCTGAAATTACGCGCCTGCTTTGACATATACTTTTACATATATAAAAAGAGTAAAAATGCTGAAAATAATGAAATATTTGGTATTTATGATCAGGGCATAAGTTGACTGAAAGATTTATGCAAAAAAGGAAAAAAAATATAAATGTATACATTTTTGATAATGTTTTGTGACAGGGACACTTTTGCTTAACAGGAGCAGTGTAACTTTTTATAATTGAGGTACAAGATTTAAGATGTTTGAACAAGTCGTGCACACTTTTATTTCATCTCGTTTAGACTACTACAATGTACTTTGCTCTGATATTAGCCACAATGCACTTGCACATTTAAAGTTGATCCAAAATTTGTCTTTTTACTGGAAGCAAAAAGCATGAGCATATTAACCCCTTTTTGACATCTTTGATCTTTGCACTGGCTTCTTGTTTGTTTTTCGAATTGATTTTAAGATTTTATTGTTTCTTTGTCTTTAAATGGACTGGACTGGGCTGGACTTTAAGGGGATGTGGACTGCCCCCCCTTCCACACACACACATCAGAGCAACCCCCATAGTGGAATGTTTTGGCCAGGTCATGTTTACAAATTAGAGGTGGTTCGCAAACATTTTTACCTGGTTAATAAAGGGTAAATTAAAATATATATATATATATATAATTTTAATTTTCGTCTAAAGACCCACTTTAGAAATATTTCTCAATTGATAAAACATTTCATAGTCAACTTAGTCCAAAGACAAAGAATTATCAAATTGAACATCAAGGTTTCTGAGGCTTGACTAGACAGAGGAAGCAAAAGAACCAAGGTGATGTCTGATGAGAGTGATTTTCTGTTCTGGAGCGATAATCAAAGTTTCATCCTTAATTAAATTTAACTGAAGGTAATTATTTGCTAACCACTTCTTAATGTAAGTGAGACATTCCAGCAAGTCTGTCAGCTTGCTTTTCTCTGAGTCATTAAAAGAACTGGATATCATCTGCATAAAAATTACATAACATATTTAAATGACTGATGATTTGGCCAAGAGGGCTTAATTACATCAAAAATAAAATTAGACCAAGAACTGAACCCTGAGGAACACCACACAACAAAGGGGACACTTCAGACATGATGTTGTTCACAAAGACAGAAAAGGATCTGTTGCTCAAGTAGGATGAAAACTAATTCAAAACATCCCATTTCATTTTGCAGATGGCATAACAGCATTTTATAACCCACTGTATCAAATGCTGAAGCTAAATCTGAAAGAACTAATACAGTATACTGACCTCATACTGAGTCAGCAGCCATCAGGACATCATTTGAGACTTTTAAAAGAAGCTGTCTCAGTGGAGTGCAGTTTGTGAAAACCAGACTGAAACTTGTCAATCAGATTCTTCTCATTCAGAAAAACCAACAGCTGCTCAGCTACCACTCTCTCAACTATTTTGGATACAAGCGGCAGTTTAGATATTGGTCTGTAGTTGATATGTTCAGAAGGATCTAGATTAGGCTTTTTTAGAATAGGGCTGAGAACTGCTTGTTTAAAAAAGGTAAATTTTAACTCAGTGCAAGTTGTGTGGTCCTGTGTTTTTTTTATTTTTTTTTATTGTTTTTGTTTTTATTTATTTTATGTTTTTTATTAATTATTGTTATTTTAGTGTGTTACTCTTATTTGATATTACTAGTTTTTATTGTTTTATTGGGAACTAGTGAAATTAAATGGAGTATTTATGTATTGTTTTTATAAATTTGTGCAGCACTTTGGAAACTGTCTTTGTTTGTAAAAGGCAAGGCAAGGCGAGGCACGTTTATTTGTATAGCACAATTCATACACAGAGCAATTCAAAGTGCTTTACAGAAAATAAAAAGGCAAATTTAAAAGTACAAAACACAATTAAAACAATAAAATCAAATTTAAAGAGTATAATTAAGAATCAATTTAAAATTAAATTAAAAAAGAAGAGTGCAGATAAAACACTTTCAGTTGACATATGCACAGTTAAAAAGAACAGTTTTAAGTCTGGACTTGAACATTGTCAGAGTAGAGGCCTTGTCTAACATCGTCAGGAAGACTGTTCCAGAGTTTAGCTGCATAAAACTGAAACACTGCTTCACCGAGTTTAGTCCTGACTCTGGGACCAGCAGAAGTACAAGTAAAATGTACAATATAAATAAAGTGGATTGGATTGAAACAGCCTGACCTCCAGTTCCCCTCCCCTCTCACTGCTCTGGACTCTGTCCACGTGGCTTAGCTTCCACTGCAGATAGAGCTGGAGCTTAAGGAAATCCCAGGCATTCCTCATGACTTTTTCATTTTCCATTTTTATCATTTTCACCTTTTGACCTTTCATCCCCAGACCGCATTATTTCAAACACCTTTCTATTATTAGATACAGTCATATATCCACCATACCATATACTGTATTTATGATCCAAAACTTCATATCCAGCATCTTCAGAGAATCTTCCCACGCCTCACAGAATATCATTTCTATTTTCCATCCCGGGCTCTCCTCCTGTGGACGTCTCGGTTTGGTGGTGCTGTGTGTTCCCGCGCCTCACTAAAGACTATGATTGGAGCTTTGTGGAAAATCCCTCAGCTTCCGTTTTAAATGCAGTGGCCTCAGTGTCGGCTCTCACACAGGGACTCGAGAGTGGGGGGCGTGAGGAGGGTGGGGGGGGGGGGGACTGGATTTGTGAGGAACAGAGCCATAAAAGAAGCACAGGAAGAAAGGCGGTTTGAAGGAGACGTCTCACTCGCTCACTCACTGTGAAAAGTGCCATCAGTCAGGAGGAGAGCAGCCGAGCAGGAAAATAATAATATTTAAACAGGGAAAAAAAAAAAAAAAAAAAAAAAAAAAAATGGAGAATGGTCCTTCAAAATACAGCTTTATTATTGGAAGAAGTGAAGCGATAATAATGCCACATACGTCTTTCCAAGCCCAGTTGATATATTGGATAACAGCGGTGCTAAAGTTGTAAAATAAAATAAAAAAGTAATAAAAAAATACATTTTATGAACATATACGTACATATATACATACATATATACTGTGTATATTTATCTGAGTCAAAAGTTCCAAACTTAGATATAGATAATTTCTTAGATTTTAGATGCAAAGGTCTCAGTGTATTTCTCAGCTGCTGTCATATGAATAAAGCTCATTATCGTGGTTTTGGGATGTTCTCAGGGGTGGGCTGTAATAATGTGTATCTGTGTATATGTGTCAAAATGTCATTATTATTTTAAATGTATGTCAGTAATGTAGACTCCAGCTGTGTTTTATTGGCTGACACATTTACAGGTGTGTATGCTGCATTTTGACTTCTATACACTTTCTTTTTATTTAGGACCTGGTCATAGGGGCAGCAGATACAGATGTTTCCATCTGAGATGACTTCACACTGGGCAGACTGTCCCAGTGCTGAATGTGTGTGGTGTTTGATGAAAGCGAACATCTTGTGCCTGTGAGAGCGGCAGAAGAGACACTTCAGTTATTCAGGTAAATATTTCTATAATGATACATCTTAGACTAAATGGCCCTGACCTGTGGGTCCCCAAGCGGTCCATTCTGTGACCTCTTTTGTTTAATCTTTACATGCTTCTTTTAGGCCACTTAATAAGCTGCAAAAATATATCCTCTTACAATTTTACAGATGATACTGAAATAATCATCATTGGCCCACAGAAACAAAGAACGCTGCTGCTCAGGTCCTGAGTAAAACCAGGAAGTATGACCATATTAGTCCTGTCCTCAGGTCTCTGCACTGGCTTCCTGTTGCTCAGAGAATAGCCTTTAAAACATCTCTGCTTGTGTACAAGTCTCTCCATGGCTTAGCACCAAAGTACATCTCTGACCTGTTGGTCCCATATGAACCATTATATTAATCAGGAAAATGATGTTAGACAGGCTTCTTCTCTGACAATGTTTAAGTTCAGACTAAAAACTGTTCTTTTTGGCTCTGTGTAACTGAATGTATTTTATCTGGACTCTTTTTTTTAACCCCGTAGCACCCTCTGTTGCAAATATGCAGCATATAATTCAAAGATCATGGCAAAAAAGTAGGAGTCTTTTTTTTAAATGTATTAACTAATTCATGAATGCTGCTTACCAAAAATATTGACAAATTTTTGTTCTTACCCATCCCCGTTGACTAAAATTTAGCACGGATGATTTTTTTCCAACAAATATTTCTATGTCTGGGTTCTACAGGGTTAAATTAGATTTTAAATAAATTCTTACTTTTTTTAAAATGTGATTTTTCCTTTTATTTTATGTAATTCTTGTCTATGCACTTTTAACTTGTCTATTCTCTGTAATACACTTTGTATGACCCTGTGTGTGTACTGTGCTATACTTTGTGACCTGTTGCTTGCTTTATTAGACTGTGTGTGTATTCATATTTCACATGATGTTTATTGTTTTATATGCATTCTCTTAATGGTAACTTTCCCTGTAATTTAATCATTTTGCAATGGATGCAGTGTGATGTCGTGAGGCTGGTCTCAAATGGCGGGTCTTCAGATAGTAACTGAAAAAAAGTAGGTTTTGATTTCATTATCAACATTAATGCAAATATCTCATACTTAAGTGGATAAGATTTGATCAAAATGAATGCCATTGTTCATTCTGCTCATCACCCTTAATGTGTGTGGAAAAAAGTCTTACATTAACTTTCACCACTGTAGCATCAGATCCACTAGCCACAAATGTGTTATTGTGCCTATTTTAAAAACCTAAGAGTATTATGATCAGTAATTGAATCAAACCTTTTGTTGAGATCAGTTAAGATGTAAATGGCCATCATTCTAATCTACACTGAGATATTAGGCTACAGTAGGTAGTGTGTAACATTTACTGTGAAGTGTTTTCACTTTAACAAAACACTATTTGTTGTTTTAATGGTGATCTAAGAGCAGGTTTGCACCACTCTGTCTAAATCAAGTGCCACATAGCAATCATACAGGTAGGCCTCATATCTGTGTTTACAATGATCTGTCTAAGTCTGTTACTGGATGTCTTATGAACAGAGAAAGACCCCCTCTGGCAGACATAAAATTCCAATGGATTGCAAAAATTAGAGCCAGTTCTCAGTTGGAACCAGTTTTCAAACCCCTTCTTTCAGGTATATATTATATAACATAAAATATTGGGTTAAAGCAGAACTTGGTAACTTTTTTACCTGATATAAACATTTTCGGCATTTGTGTGATGGTTAAATGAGTTGTTGTGGGGTAAATGAAGTGTACAGCATCTCCCCCCGGTGTCTCTAGGCCGAAAGTGACACTTGCAACAGTGAGTGACATTGACCCGCTGTTATGGAAGTCTCGAGTCTCGTGAGAAAGTGTGTTTAGCAAAACAACAAGCTAGCGTTAGCTTTATTTCTTGATTTTTATGATTTACGATAGTGCTTTACTCCTAACTGTAGGGGGAGCTTTATAGAGGAAAATGAAACAGCGAAGAAACGATCAGAGTTACTGAGTTCCACTCTAAAATTTTTCTGCTCATGCACTAATCTGAACTATATTAGAGCTTCAGCTCTGCGATATTAGCAGTGACATCATCCAAACTCTAAATTCCAGATGCATTTCCTGACTGTCAGTCACAGTTCTAAATAAAGAGCTGTTACTGGAAGTCTCACAATGGCTCTAGTGTAGCTCTTTCCACATGTGCCTTATGAACGTATCGATGTTTTCTTTAGCTCTTGGCTTTAGCGCCTTTCCCTCTGGGACAATGAAGTGGAATTGAATGAACGGCTTCTGGCAACGCTCAGTGGAGTGCTGACTCACAGAACACTGGATGGAAAACTTTAGCATACCACACTCAATGACATCTACATCTCCAAGTACTTAGGGCTGGTTCTAATCTTCCCATGACCCACTTCTACGTCTCAGACCAGACAAAACACGCTGCGTTTTCAAGGCCTAATCTGGCCATGGCTGTTTGTGTTTGGTCAAAAATGGACCTGGAATGTTTGCATTAGACTAACTCCCAGGGTGATCTTTAAGTGTGTCAGCACATTTCAATCTGAGTTCAGAGGCCAGGCGCCTTTCAGGGTCAATTAAAGCAGGCCCCACAGGTCAAAGGTCAGTTTGATCCAGTTTGGTTGAGGAAAGTTTGTGAAACCCAGGCTCACCTCATGGCAGTGGTAGTTAGTGACATCTGACTCTCCTCGGGGACAGGGCGCAGTATAAATAGTGCAGTGTTGTTTTTTTTTCTTTTCTGGAGTTATGTGTGAAGTAAATGAGTCCCTGTGGAGTCTTCAGTCTGTCAGAGAATATCAGCACCATCTTTCACACAGAGCTTGCTGCAAATTATCCAGAGTTTAGCCCAACTTTCACCACTGCCACTCTCAGACTGTGAGAACACATTCACAATTAGTCTTATACTTGGGCATTCACACAGGAACATCAAGTTCTCCTTATTGCAACCATTTGATTGATTTGAGGAATTAAAACATTAAAATGCACACTTCTAATTATTTTCTATGGCTGGTGTTATGATGAGAGCTACAGCCTCAGTGAAAAAGAACTGTATTATTACTGATTACAGCTTCATCCTCACAGCTTTTTCTTCAAACACTAATGCAGTTTTTTTGGCACATATTGTCCTTGACTGTAATGTAATCCTGCAGTTCCATGGATCCTGACACCAGAGCTGAGTTATTCTGGCCTATTGTTCTACGTACAGAACTATTTACGGTTTCTGGAAACAATGAGTCCGCAGACCGAAGACTGCTCTGCTCTTTTGTCTCCAATTCATCACGCCCTGAATGTTAACTTCTATTGTAACTTTCAAAGTGGCCCCTTCAGCACATTTTAAGCAAAGCGGGCAATAACTGAATTCTGCCAATATAAACGGGACAGAAAAAGAGTTTGTGGAACTCGCATTACATCATATCGACGGGTTATGACTTCTGTAGCACAGCCATGCATCATCTTTCCTGCGATCCAGTGGCTTTTGTTATAGGACCTCTGGTTCTTCACTTCAAAAGCAGACTTATAAAAGTATTTATTCTGAAGTTAGTACTTGGACCAGAGCTGCCAACAGTTTGAAGACAGCAAATAACATGTCACTAAATAATGCTTAAAACATTCATAACATACAGATTTGATTAAAAATAATAATAATAATTAAAAAAATCCACATTTACAATTTTTGGTAGGCCATAACTTAAAAAATATACAGCCGAGAAACAAATGTTTTATAGGCCCTTTAACTTCCACACTAAGGAATACATTTATAAAAAAAAAAATAATCAAATGGTAAAACTGTGTTCCTGACTCCTCCCCTATCAACATTTCAGGTTTTAATTTTCAGATTGACCAATCAGGAAGCAGATATGCAGGCCAACCAGGCGGTTGAGCTGTCAGTTTAGGGTCATTTTGGACATTCATGGATTTCTTTCATTTTTGCAATAAAACAAGATTTTTGTGCATAATAAACATTACAGAGTAGAATTTATGTTATTGTATTGTGTGTGTGTGTGCGCGCGCGCGTGTGTGTGTGTGTGTGTGTGTGTGTAAAGGGGTGGGGGTGGAAGTGAGAGTGTGTGAAGTTAGGCTGCATAGTTCTTTTGCTGTTAGTGCTCCCCATTCAAATGAATGTCTCTCCAGTGTAACCAGAGCCAGACTGTGTTCTCTGAACTGGCATTGTTACCAAGCGGTGGACCATGTTTTCTGAGAAAGCACAGATGTATATTTTTATGTTAAATTTATTCCATTTAAACTAAAATATGATTGTTTGGGGGTTTAGAAATCATATCTAAGAATATTTTTTTTCTTACCTGTAAAATTACTCATGCACTGAGTGATTTTGAGTCATGGTTAATGCTGAGTCACTTTTGCTTTTTTTCCACAGCTTTCAAACAATGATATTTCTGGACAGCAGTGCAATTCAGTGGATTTACCTGGTGTTACATACTCATACATACATGTGGTGAACAAAAATAAATAGCCAAACATTTTTTTTTTGTTTTTAGTGTGTCAATATAGAGGTAAAAGAAAGGTCAACCTCGCAGTTATAATGCCAGTTAAAAAGTTAAAGGATTCACTCAGTGTGGAACAAATGTATTCATTTTCAGGGATTATGGCACGTGGAAGAGTGTCATTTTGCAATTGTTTCGTACTTTTTATAACCTTGTTATCCATCTGTCAGCTATTAGCATAAAGTTGACAGTCTATTGTTAGGGTGAAACTGAGTATGATTTTGTGTCAGTACTGAGCAGTTGACTAGAGGAAGATTAAATCCTAGGCCTCCTCCCTGTTTAGAGAAGGTTTTTCCTTTTCACAAAAATGGCTTCCCTAATACCAAGTTTGTACGAATCACTCTCTTTAGCCAAAATTAGATTAGATGAAATTAGATTGAGCTTTATTAATCTCACAGTGGAGAAATTCACTTGTTCAGGCTGCTCTTAATATAGAATAAAGCGCAGAAAGCAAGAAAATAAAGTGAGCATACATCAAAAACTAAAAAGTGCAATATAAATTATTTACAAGTCTACAAGTCTAAAGAAGCAAAAATATGAATAATAGTATTATTATAACTATAAACTATAAAATGAACAGTGCAAAACAACCACACAGACTGTATATGTACTGTACATGTCAGAATATGATGAATATAATGATATTCACAGTGATAGGGGGCATTGCACAGTACAGAAAAATATAATAAATAGAGTTTTACAGTCTGACAGTGGTGGGAATGAAGGACCTGCTGTTGCGCTCCTTTCTACACTGAGGGTGCTGCTGAAGGAGCCGCTCAGCCCCTCCACAGTCTGATGCAGCAGGTGAGAGCTGTTATCCATGATGGATGTGAGCTTGGCCAACATCCTCCTCTCACCCACCTCCTCTACAGAGTGGAGCGGGCAGCCCAGGACAGAGCTGGCCCTCCTGACCAGCTTGTTCAGTCTCTTCCTGTTTTTTGGACATTTTTCATTCTCAATAGGCAACTTTATGTTTGTATTTTTTTTTTTTTTTTTTTTTTTAATATTATTAATATAAGTCTAAATTTAAAAATGAGAAGAGTATAATTTAAGAAAAAGCAGAAACATATTTTACATAGGCAAAATAAATGTGTAAGCTTCCTATGGTCACAGCTCTGTTTCAGGGACATTTCTGAGATAAACACTGGGTTTATTTGGTTCTTATGGTTATTCCACCTGTGGGCTGCTGCATAACAATAGCCTACCATCTTCCTGTGTTCTTTGCCAGATTACTCTGTGTTGTTTTGCTGTCATGCAACACTTGTCCCAACCGTGTCTGTGTGCGGTGTCGGCGTCTACTTTGGCAAAGTTGAGCCACTCTTTTTTTTCCTCTCTCCGTTTGTGTGCGGTCGTGGCGTTCTGCTGTGTGCAGCAGCCCCGCCTGCTCTGCTCCAATCACACACAGCAGCAGCTGAGGGAATTGCGATGTCTCGTCTTTTATGAGAGGAGCGAAAAGTTTTCACGTATGTATTTGACTACATGGCATTTATCGTGACTAGAACACTGTTAAGGCTGAAGCTTATAATACCGGGTCTCGGTACCCAACCCTAGATCTTACCCTACATTTGGAAGTAAAGCACTATGGTAAAATCTCAGGAGACCAGTTGACTCCTGTGTGACCTCTGGCTCAGCTTGACTGTGATTTTCTCCTCCCCGTATCTGTACAAAGGTCTCCTCTGCCTTTTGGCTGCTGTTGAGGCTGTGAGTGATTTTCTGTAAAAAAAAAAAAATAAAAATACAGTTGGAAGTAGTTAAGACATACATTTCAAGCTTTATCTGGCTCACTGCCATAGTACAAGTCCCATATGGATATGATCTGCAGGCAGGTGGGGTAGAGTACCACATGCTTCCTGTGCATTGCATATTTTGTTTTGATTATAATATATGACCCTAAACAGGTCTAGATAGTATTTGAGTTTTGTTTCTCCCTCTACCCCTCCTGAGCTCAAAACCACATCAATGGCATGAGCCTGACCTGTGCAAACCTCCCTGGTCTGGATCTAAACCAGACTACCTCATGCACAATCAAGTCACTGCAGAAACAAATCTGTAGCTCCATAGCCGCTCTATGGTAGAAAGAGTCAAACAGCAGTATTTCTAATGTGAACCCTTATCTAGCAGGCCCTTCATTCAGAGGCAGTGGAAAATCCCGCTTCCACTGACAGATGCTCGTGCGGCTGGTGTGGATGTGTTCAGAGCAGGCCCTGAGGCGGATCTGGACAAACAGTTGGCCATCGCTCCATAAAGCAGCACTCTGATAGAAGAGCTACAGTCATAAATGGGGTTTGGACTGAACCAATGCCAGACAGAGGAAACACTATCTCTGTGTGTGTGTGTGTCATGTTCCATATTATAGTATAAATGTGCAGTATATGACTATGTGACAATGGTACTGATATAAAAAGACTTTATGAATGATGACTTTCTGGATAATGAATAATGCAACAGCTATCACAGTGAGACCACTCTGCTATTTGCACATGCATTATGTAAAACGATTATTATAGTTTTTGTGCTCTGATGTTTCTAGTTGCTAATGCCACCTTAAAGAGATAATGTCACATTTTTTTTTTATTGAGCAACACTCAGTGACAGAAAAAGTATATACAATATTTACAATACTGAATGGAATTGGGTGTGAGAAGTGATAACAACTATAACAATAGAATTATAAGAATACAAATATTACATTATTCTGTCTTGGTTTTTGTTGTGTGTGTGTGTGTGAATAAAATAACAAAATAGAGAAAAAATATATTAAAAATCAAAATAAAATACATTGTATCTACATCTAAACATGCATATATACACATGCATATGCATATACACACGCATTCATATATTATACACAAATCTCCATTATGGAAAATATGTCAAATTAATATTGTGGTGTGTTATTATTGGCGCTGTCCACTGTTGTGTTTAGTGTAGATCAGTAGTTCTCAACTGGTCTGGCTTCAGGACCCACCATCACCCTAAAATGACAAGCCACAGCCCAAATAAAAAGATTTAAGTTAAAATTAACTTGAATGAATAAAACATTGTGCAGTTTGAACCTGAGAAGGGATATTATCACAGTTTGTCAACACAAAAAAGAACACATTTAAAGATAAACCACGTGCCAGTGTTACAGAGGATAAAGCTGCATTCATTTAAAACCCTAACTCTTCACATAAGAAACTTTTAACAGACTTAATAGTGCTTTCATGCACAGACACAAAATAAAAACAACTGCAAAGTAATTTCAAAGACTCAAATAGACTTAAAATACTGTTTGTAGCTTCAGCCGAATACATAAAAATGATTACAATGAATTAAAACAAGTCACTTCTTCGAGAACTGATGGCATCAGTCTTCTAGAATAATGGTGACATTGCAAGAGTCAAGCAAACGTTAAATCACTGTCCCATACTGCGCCGTAAGCCTAGACCACCCTCTGCGCCTCTCAGCCCGGCCACAGCTCTGCCAAGGGCCCACTATCCTCCCTGGTGCTTTGGTGGGGCTCCGTAGGATTTAGCGGAGGGGAGTGGTGGGGCTCTGATGCACACGGACACCAAGGGTTTACAGAAAACAGCCCCGGATATAAAACTCACCTCCCCAGTCCCTACAGTTTATAACAGAGAGGATAGCTGAATGTAAAAGTAGTGGCAAATGTTGGTTTAACTAATGCCCCAGACTTGGAGGCCACACGCCATGAGCCCAGCCACAGCTCCGCAGAGGGCCCGCTTCTTTCTTGGAGCTTTAGCGGGGCTCCTCAGGATTCAGACGAGGGTGAGCAGCGAGACACGGATGCACATGGACCCCACAGTTTACAGAAATTAGCCCAGGACTTAAACTCACCTCCCCAGTCCCTACAGTCTAAAAACAGAGAGGAGAGCTAAAGAGTTAAAGTAATTAAAGAGAGATGTCTTTAATTAAAGCTGGGACAGGAAACGTGACAGTGATTAGTGCTTACTGGTGTAGAACATACAATATATTTATTCCATTTTGCATAGTATTATGTTGAGTGGTATTGTATGGCCTTGATGTTGATGGTGGTACCTGCCTATTTTCTATCGGAAAGAAATCAAATTAAATTGTCTAACAAAAAAGCAAAGCAAAATTTGAAGAGTTTCTTTAAAAAGCAGGTGGTAATTGCAGAAAGCTAATTGCAGAGTGAGTCATGAGAACTGAAGCTGTGTGAGGCAACCACTTCCAGCCAAATGCTTGAAGCTAAAGAGAAAATGGGCAGTTAGTGCAAATGAGTCATTGAGAGTGTTTAGCGGCCCGGGCCCGTGTCGCGGCGCTGAAGGCCTGGTTAACGGCAGTGGGCCTAATCACATCTGGAGATCTGAGTGCTGTAAGTACATTAAAGCATGAACGCTAACAAGCAACTGAGGCTGTGTGGCAGTGGGAGGATTCACTCAAAAGGATTAATTGAGTCTAAATGGCTGCCGTAAGATAAGAGGAGTTTGTGAACAAGGCCAAATGAGCCTTGTTTGATCCAACGTGGCGGCCCTCGCTGCGTTTTATGTTGAGGCGAGCGAATTAGACAGGAAGAGCTCAAAAAGGGGGCTTAGTGCAGAGGGGCTCAGAGTCAGGCTGTCCAGGAAATAGAACAGGGAGCTTTCTAATGTCTGTCTGGGTGAGTGGTGTCACTGTTTGTTATGGTGGTGGGACACGGGGGGGTGGGGGGGGGGAGGGGGGCTAAAGATGCAGAACTGTAGTTTAAAAATAAATTTAATAAAATGAAAAGAATTGCTAATACAAAAATCCAAAAGAGGAAACAGTCCAAAAACAAAATACAAAACCCCCAAACTGGGCAATAACAAAAATACTGAAGCAGAATCCAAAAAAGACAAAACATGTGAAATGCATAATCAGACTAGTGTTGCCAGATTGGGCTGGTTTCTGCCCAATTGGGCTTCTTTTGAACACCTTGGGCTGGAAAAAAAAAAAGCATTGGGCTGTTTAATAATATTTGGGCTGCTTACAACATTTGGCAGATTTTTTGAAAACTATTCTGGAGAAAATAGTAGATCATTGTAATTTTATGGCAGATAAAGTAGAAATACACATTTCTGTGTAAGTGCCGTGTCCTCCCACTCCTATCATTAGTTTATTTTTTTTTAAATGAGTAATAAATATGTTTGGTTGCTCACATTTCATGTTGGTATTTCATATGTTTTTTGTGGTTTCTATAACACACCTGATTGCATACTTTGTGGGGAACCTTTCTGATATATTTGTTTTAGTGCTGCTGCAGAGTGATTTGGGCTGTTTTTTCTTGAGTTGGGTGGGTTTTAAGTACTGTTTGGGCTGGAAACTGTCAGGGAGATCAGGCAAACCTAAATCAGATTTGCAAAATCTTGAGACTTAGGAGGACAGAGGCAAGACACGACGAGACACAACACAACAAAAGAAAGTAACACTCAGAAAGTAAAAATGAGATGCTGATGAGATAATTCAGAAAAGGTCAGTAAAGGCCCAAAGAAATTAAATATTTCCGTCTCGATACAGGGGTTTTTTTAAGTGCTCCTTACCTTTGCTATAGATAGGGTCAGGTTTGTATGGAAGAAACATAATTTAACACTTTTGTTTATGTTCTAGAAAATGGGTTGTTGTAAAAAGTCAAAGCTCATCATGCTGAAGAGAGATTAGATATGTTTTCATTACAACATAGGTGCAGTAGGCTATATTGCATTTATATCATACATTTAGCCAGAGCTGGTGCAGCAGGTAGATTGTCCTGCCAGGCTACCGTACCCTAGAATGAGCATGTCTAAAAGCAGCAGCACCAGCACTGAACAGCAGTGTCGCATCAGTCACATATGAATCACTTTCTGTTTAACCAGTCTGACAATTCACACCAGAGATGGCAGACACAGGTCACACGAACAATTCGCCTTTCTGCTTCACAACAGATAGGTGTAAGTTTAATTTTTCGAGCGGCTCTGTGGCAATCTGCAGAGCTACAGACAAGGAAACACAGGAAACAGGCCAAGTGTCAAAATCAACTTCTGCTTCTCTTTTAAAATAAAGACTCACTGACACAGCGCTAATGTAAACATCGCACACCGAGTAGTTAGTTTCTGAGAGGAAGAAATGTAACGCAATTTGCGACACCAAGCAGCCATTTTACAAAGACAACATGCTGAAGTTGAATGCCTGGGGCTCAGTGGTGACAGTTTTGTGTTCAGACGGTGAGTTGTCTGTAAAACAACAGAGGGGAGACTGGCACCAGCAGCTGGAGCAGCAGCAGATCTGTCGCCCTCGGTGTAAATTGACGCTTTTAAACAGACGTATGCACATTTGCTTCTGCGATGCCTCCAGTGTAAATTCGGGGTAAGTTAGTGTTATTTCTATCAGTTGTTTGGGTTTTATGTCTTTGTATTGACTGTAGTTTGGTCCTAACTTTCTCTTTCAGTAGTAAACAAGGTTAACTTTCCTTTTACATTTTATTTTCATTTGTTTCCTTCAGTCATTAGGTTGGTTTTATTTTTTTTTTTGGTTTGCCTTGTGCACCTTCTGCTGTAGGGCCTAATTGAGCGTGGTCACTGAAGTTGGAGGCCAGGGATAAAAGTCTTTCCCTCCTCATGTGTATTTTACACATCCTTCATGTTGTGCATGCTTAAATTATATCTATTTGCTATGTTGTGAGGTGAGGCGAGCACTCTGTCCCATAGATACACTGTATATTACAGTGACCCTGAGGGGCAAGTCACACCAACAAAATCAAAAACATGCAAACAAAAACTGAATCACGGACACAGATTTGGAAACATGCACACAAATTCAGACAAACACACACATTCAAAAACATGCACACAAATTTGGAAACATTACAGTGAATGAGTGCTGCTGTTTGTTGTTTTTGCTTCAGTTTGTGTGCATGTTTTCAAATTTGTGTGTGTGTGTGTTTATGAATTTGTGTTCATGTTTTTGTATTTGTGTGCGTGTTATTAATTTTGTTGGCTTCACTTGCCCTTCAGGGCCACTGTAGTATATGGCCGGCCAGAACTTAGCATTTTAACTGATGTATTGAGCACTGTTCTGTTGCAGTTTTAGGAAATTATCTTATTATAAAATATAAAATCCTAATCTTTCTATTTGACCTCCACCTTCATCCACATTTTAACTTTTATTTTAGTGTAAAAGGACATGCTGAGCTCTGAAACGTAGCCCCTTGGTTACACTGGTAAAAGCTGACTAAAATAGTACTATTAGCAAAACTGTGTTCTAAGTATCACACAAAGTGAATGTTTTCAAGCAAGGATGGACCTGCCGACGCTCCAGTTAGTGGGCAACTGGACCCATAAAGACTGCACAGTGTCAATACATAGTTTGTCCCTCTGGTGTCTCTGTTGGGGTTAGTTGCTAACATGGACATGGCCACTGAAGTGTGAAAAGTAAAGCAGTTGCAGGATGTTGCTGTCAAGTCCTTCTACATCTTAACTATAAATACCCCCAACTAATCCTGGCCTGTGGAGATCCCGGAGCAGACGGTGACTGTGGAGAAGCTGGTTACGTCTGCATCAGAACTTTACAATGATTTATTCAAATGTACCTGAGATGAGAGTAGCTCTCTTCTGAATACACTGACAGTGAGGTATGGGGAGCTTTCATCTCTAATGAGTTTGAAAAATGGGACACCGTGCAGTTGCTGTATTTAAGAAAAATAGCTGGCATCCGGTGCATGTGCGACGCTGAGCTGCAGTCTTCTAAGAGTTTACACAGATCCGAGCACATCCCAAAATTCTTCTTCCATGGAACACAATACCACGTCCAGATGCTTCCACTGTGTTCAGGGAGAGTGGCTATGTCATCTCTTAATAAGGCACTTTTGAAATAAATACAACCTAAATTCTGGAAATGTTGGTACAGTTTATTTATTTTAATTTTTTTTTATTAAAAATGAAAAAAATTAAAAATAAAAGACTTTCAAATCACATGAGCCAATATTTTATTCACAATAGAACATAGATAACATCAAATGTTTACACTAAGAAATTTGACACTTTTATGCACAAAATGAGCTCATTTTAAATGATTAGCTGTAAAAAGATGAGGCAGAGACGTCAGAAGTAAAGATGAGCAGAGGCTCTCCAATCTGTGAAAGAGTGAAGAGTAAAAAGATTGTTGAATACTTTAAAAACAATAACCCTCAACACCAAATCCCATCATTTACAGAGCATAACATCGTCAAAAGATTCAGAGAAACTTGAGAAATCTCTGTGTAAAGGCCTCCATACACCAAGGTGATGGTTCTTCCACGTCGCTCATTTCCGTCCTTTTGATATGTATGCGCCGTCAGCCCCCATCGCTCCAGGACGGAGGCCGTCTGACTAGTTTCCTGCCAAGTGGCCTTGTTGAATCGGGGTCTTTGGTCTTTGGCATGAAGCGCTCTGATAGGCCTAGCACTACAGCTGCCGCGCCAATCAGCTCACGGGAATTTTAGCGGAAGTGACAGAGTGACGAGAGGTGACAAACGCTGTGGCAGCGTACCGTCACCAGTTTAGCATTCTTCGCAATTCAGTGCGGAAAGTTATCTTCTTCAAGTAACAGAGCAGCGGCACCTAATCCACACAAAACAATGTCCAAACAGGCCATTATCACGCTTCTCAAATGTTCAAACAAGCTGAGAACAGTGGCAGACCAAGGCGCGCTACATGCAGATGTACTCCACAAACATTGTGTCACTTCTGTTGATCTTTGTTCACTGGCTAGCACCATCTGCCTTTTTTTTTTGGGGGGGGGGGGTAATTACATCACGTGCATGCGCAAGACACGGTCTTTAGGTCGGTTGACGCTTCGGTGTATGAAGAGGGAAAAAGGTCATGTGATGTGAGGAAACGGGAGGGAACGAGAGGAGACGAGAAGAGACGAGCTGTCGCTCCGTCTTATCGGTGGCAGTCTGGGAGTCGCCTTGGTGTATCTAGGCCTTACGGGACAAGGCCTCAGACCTTTATTGGAGCCTGTGGTTTTGGGGCCCTCATACGACACTGCATCACTCATCAGCATGATTGTGTCAATGACTTTACTAAAGGGGCCCAGGAATACTTCCAGAAACCACTGTGGGTAAACACAATCCACCGTCCCATCTGCAGAGGCCAACTAAAGCTCTATCATGCAAAAAGGAAGCCATATGTGGACATGGTCCAGAAGCACCGTCGTGTCCTGGGACAAGGCTCATTTAAAATGGACTGTTTCAAAGTGTGTCCTATGGTCATTTCTTTTTGAAATTACGGATGCCGTGTCCTCCGGGCTAAAGAGGAGACCTTCCAGTGTGTTATCAGTGTTCAGTTCAAAAGCAGCATCTCTGATGGGATGGGGGCATAAGTGCATATGGTATGGGCAGCTGTGTGTTTTGGAAGGAACTATGAATGCTTAAAGGTACACTATATTGCCAAAAGTATTCATTCATCCACCCAAATAACTGAATTCAGGTGTTCAATGTTCCAATCACTTCCATGGCCACAGGTGGATAAAGTCAAGCACCTGGGCTGCAGCTTTTTGGAAAAGTTTGGGGATGGCCACTTCCTGTTCCAACATGACTGTGCACCAGTGCACAAAGCAAGATCCATAAAGGCATGAATGAGTGAGTTTGGTGTGGAGGAACTTGACTGAGCTGCACCTTTGGGATGAATTAGAGTAAGGACTGTGAGCCAGGCCTTCTTATCCAACATCAGTGTCTGACCTCACAAATGTGCTTCTGGAAGAATGGTCAAAAAATTACATAAACACTCCTAAACCTTGGGGAAAGCCTTCTCACAAGAAATAAAGCTGTTATAAATGCAAAGGGTGGGCCGACGTCATATTAAACTCTATGGATTAAGAATGGGATGTCACCTAAGTTCATATTTTGGAAATATAGTGTATATAGAGCATATGTTGCTCTAAAACCCAGCTGCTCTTCAGCTGGAAACTTATATCAGGCAAGAATGGGACCAAATTCCAACACCAAAACTCCAGAAACTCATAACCTGGATGCCCAGACGTCTTCAAACTGTTCTGAAAAGAAGAGGAGATGCTACCCCATGGTAAACCTGCCCCTGTCCCAACTATTGAGACCTGTAGCAGACATCAAATTTGAAATGAACTCATTTTGTGCATAAAAGTGTAACATTTCTCAGTGTAAACATCTGTTATGTTATCTATGTTCTATTGTGAATAAAATACTCTATGATTTGAAAGTCTTTCAGTTTTCATTTTATTCAAATTTAAAAAACATCTCACCATTTCCAGAATTCGGGTTGTAATAGAATGAGGATAGACAGGTAACTTTCATATTTGCTGTCATTGCAACCATCTACATACACATGCAAACCACAGAGGAGACAAAAGCTCTGATCAAATGTTATGAAAAGATAAAAAAAAGTGAAATGAATATGTAATAAGTCAACGGTGAGAAATGCAGAGTGAAAAATCACACATTCTCTCAGTGTAATTCTGGAGACGCTGCCTGACAGATGGGGGAGCAGAAGGATGGACAGATATAGACAGATTGACAGAAATCCTAAACTAGGTCAAGATCGACAAAAAATCGAAAATATAAAAATATAAGCCAGCTCTGTGTGTACATAGAGGTGTAGTATAATCAATATGAATAAAGACAGACTGGCCACCGTCAGGAGACAAACCGTTGGAAGCCCTCACAGTGAAGTGGAGAAAAATGGATGATTCCCAAGACAAAAAATCCAGCAGACTGATGCCACAACAAAGCAGTGGGTTAAGTGTTCGCCCACCAACTGGAGGGTCGCAGTTTGGACCATTGGTGTTTATTAATACACTTTACACTTACTTTATTTTAAGGGGTGACAGTTAAGCATTCGCTCAGCAACCGGAGGGTCCAAAGGGCATACTGTTGTTGTGTCCCTGGGCAAGACACCTCACCCACTTTGCCTACTCCTGTCACAGAATGTGGCTGGTTGTGACTGGAAGGGCATCCAGCATAAGAACACTGCCAAATCACCGTGTGACTGGTTCAGTGTGGCAACCTTGACTAAGAAAGGGAGAAACCAAAAAAATAAAAAATTACTTGCTTTATTGTAAATGCAAATTCTCCTTTTGTTTTTTTGCTTTAAAAATTACATTTCAATATTTAAAAAAAATACCTTTAAATAACAATAATTCAAATTTAGCATTATAAAATTATTACATTAACTTACTACATATTTCACGTAGTTAATAAACTCATAATACATTTACTACAAAAAATACAAAGACATTGACATTACTAAGAAATATGTATTTAAAATAATTATAGTTATTTTAATCACCCCCCCCCCTCTGAAACAAGCAATTACATAAAAAAAATAATATTATATTATATATATTATATTATATTTTTAGCAGTTTCATCTCCAATTTGTCATTGAGCGCTTGAGCTTACTTGTTTTTCACAAGTTTCAAATATTTTCTTGTTAAATTTTAGAATAAGTCCAAGTACTCCCTGCAAAGTGATCCCATACCCCTAGGGGTCCTTGTACCCCTGGTTGGGAAACACTACACTAACAGACAAGCAGACCAGCAGATACAGTTTACACACTTGTAATTGGCCCTAACTTGCCATACAGGAAGAGCCTCATTCATTTTTTGAGGTTTATTTTTTCACACGACTTATTTTTGGGTGACTTTTCCTCAGATGTAAACCAGAATGGCCACAGTCCAGTTGAGGATGAACAGTGCTTACGTTACATAAAAGCAGTGGTCTCCAGTCTGCCCCCCTCCCCTCAGGAACACTCAGTCCTGTTAAACACACGCTCTCATATCTGAGCTGACCTGCGTGTAAACGTGGTGAGGGAGCAGCGCTGCTAACTAGGCCGTCCCACCGGAGAAGCGTTCCCACCATAATGAAGAGTCTCATAAAATCCGACAAATCATAAAATCCCTCAGAGCCGTGTTTTTACGACGTCCGTTTGACCACCAGGGGCTAGTGAAAGGGCCCCGCCTGCAGCACCTGCCTTTTACTGGGGCCTCGTTACTGCTGAGCTCATTCTGCTCTGTGCTGCTGGAAAGACACCACACGCTTCAGGACGGTCCTGTTTGAGACATCAGTAAAACGTACTTGCTACACTCTGAAAAAATAAAAATAAAAAAATAAAAATGCTGCAAAAACTCAAAGCAACAGGATACAGCAGTTTTGGGGCCAGCTCAAAATCTCAAATTTTCAACAACTATTATTTTTTTGTTAACCTAATTTGATGTTCATATGTCTAAAACTTTCAATTTTTAGTTTTACTGTCTATCATTATTTTTTAACTCATCTTATAGCTGGAACAGAAATGAATAAGTCAAATGTATATAAATAAAAAATTTCTTTGTTATTTTCAGTTTCAATCTCTGTTGTTGCTGCTGTTTTTTTTTTTTTTTATACATGTCTGAGCACAACAACTGTGTTGCAATTCTTTTGTTAAATTTAGTATATTATCTTTTTTTATTATTATCAATAATAATCCTGTTTCTGAACAATGGATTGTAAAGTTGGCTGTAAGATGAGTTAAAAAATAATGATTAATGTGTTGTAATGATACATTTTTGCAACAATACAATAGATATTGAATAGAATTGTATCAATCTGAGTCAAGAACAATATTGGCTAATTTAGAACAATTTGATACAATTCAACACTTTCATATCGATACAATCAATACAGCAAGCTTTTGTCAAAAATCATAAAAGTACTCTGTAAATCTAGCATTCCAGCCAGGGTTGATGATGTCCAGCAGATAGCTAAGCACAGTTGAATATAACATTTTATTTCTTGAAAAACTGACATCCAAGAAGATGTATCTGGTTGTATTTTAACATGCAGAGTTCTAGTTTCAATATTTACAATATTATTGATTGATTTTCCATATATATAGATATACACAACCTAGAAAATGATCCAATCTGATAAAAGGCAATGTGTATTAATATAGTTGTATTGTAGGAATAAAAAAATCAATACATCAATACAATAACTGTACGTTACACCTAAATGATGAGAGAGTAAAAATTGAAAGTTTTTAGAATGTTGAATTATGTGAACAATAAATATTAGTTGATAACTTGAGATTTTGAGTTGGTCCCAAATCTCAACAATCTTGAGGGATCCTGTAGCCTTGAGTTTTTGTATTATTATTTATTTTTTACAGTGTACAGAAAGCTCAGTAATCCAATGTTTGTATTAAATATAGCTCTGAGCCTTTTTCACAGTTGTCTTCACTGAAGCTGTCCTTGCATATGCACAAACATGATAAACTGACATACTGTAAATATTCTAGTTAAATAAAATGATTTCATATACGTATGTCAGACTCAGCTGCTGTTCTGCCCTGGATCTCAGGCCTGCTGTATGTCTGCTACAAACAGGTGTGGGATATGTTCTCCTCTTTATTCTCATCACTGCTCCAGTGTTGGCCTGGGCAGTCTCCTAAAAAGTGGAGTTATGATTGTGCGGCGCTGATGGATCCACGGAGCAGCGCGGCCCCCGGCAGGTTATTGCAGTTATAAAAAGGCCATATATGTCTGTGTCTGTGCCCTCCATCCGTCATGCAGCGGAGCCTCATCGTTCGGACACAGATTGCCCCGGCTCCGAGGGAGAACCCTGTCTATGTGTGGTTGTTTGAGTTTAAGGGGTGGGCCACGGGGGTGCTGTTCGGGGGGGGAGAGGAGGATTTCATCTGTGCAGAGATACTGCGTGCATGGACTGTGTAGGAACTTTCCATTTTAATCCCAGAGCAGTATCAGACACCACATACATCCATTTGGTCAGACCTGGGGGGGCTTTACTTAATACAATAGGTGCAGGTTGAAGCAGGTGATGGAGTATCAGAGGCAGGATCTGGAGTACACAGGCTGTGGGTCGGTCTCCAGACAAGGCCACTGAAGAGATTTGTGGTGATGTGATGTTGTAAAGGGGAAACTGACCTGAGCCTGTACTGTGTCCAGAGACCAAATTCTGTCTTCTGTAGACCCTTCCAGTGTTTGTAAACAGAATGTCTGCATTCCAAAGACTGCTACCGGAAGTTCAAAAGACAATAATACACTAGGGGTGTAACAGTGCACTAAAATCACAGTTTGGTTTGTTTCAGTTTTTTGGAGAGTTTCATTTTGGTACATTTTTGGTACAAAAAAAGCAGAAAGAAACTTGCAAAATGTATTTCATCTCCTACTGTGATGTGATGTAGTTACTGTTAAATATCTTTCTGTAGTGATGTCCATCCATCTGTGGTCAGAGACACAGCCACACACCACAGAGGTCAGAGGTCACAGAGGTCACAGAGACCCACACCTCAAGGTTGTTATAACAGGTTTACTGTAGAACTAAACCAGGACTAAAGCAGAACTAATCCAGGATTAAACAAGGGCTAAACCAGAACTAAACCTGGACTAAACCAAAACTAAACCAGAACTAAACCTGGACTAAACCAAAACTAAACCAGGACTAAACCAGGACTAAAGCAGAACTAACCCAGGATTAAACAAGGACTAAACCAGAACTAAACCTGGACTAAAACAGGACTAAAGCAGAACTAAACCAGGACTAAACCAGGACTAAACCTGGACTAAACCTGGACTAAAGCAGAACTAAACCAGAACTAAACCAGGACTAAACCAGGACTAAACCAAAACTAAACCAGGTCTAAACCAGGACTAAACCAAAACTAAACCAGGTCTAAACCAGGACTAAACCAGGAATAAACTAGAACTAAACCAGAACTTAACAAGGACTAAACCAGAATTAAACCAGGTCTAAATCAGAATTAAACCAGAACAAAATCAGAACTAAACCATAACTAAACCAGGACTAAACCACAACTAAACCAGGTCTAAATTAGGATTAAACCATAACTAAACCATAAATAAACCAGAACTAAATCAGAACTAAACCATAATTTAACCAGAACTAGGCCAGGACTAAACCAGGACTAAACCTGTTACAGCAGGACTAGACTAGGATTAACCCAGGACTAAAACAGGACTTAATTTAGGTCTAAACCAGGTTTGAACCAGGACTAAATCAGAATTAAACCAGGTATAAATCAGGACTAAACCAAGCCTAAACCAAGACTAAACCAAGTCTAAACCAGGACTAAACCAGAATTAAACCTGGGCTAAACTGGGTCTAAGCCAAGACTAAACCAGGTCTGAATCAATACTATACTCTGTGTTAATGCTTTGACTTGATCTGAGTTACTTAAATTAACTTTTTTTCCTTGTAGCTGTGACTTTTACAGTCAGGTGATGTCGTTTTAAGACGTGGTGCCTTTTGCAGACCTGATCTTCATGGAACTATGTCCACACTCGACTCTCCTTTTATCCACTTGTCTTTGCCGTCATTGGTTTTGATGGGAAAAATGTTCCCATACAGGTGACCATAGTGAGGTGAGAGGGTCTATAGAGATAGGAGAGGGTCACTTTGTGTCGCCATGGTGAAATCTCCATTACTTCCTAGCATCCATGCAGAAACTCTCATATGAAATTTAATTCCGCTGCACTTAAGTTAACCCTAAATCATATTAAACTATTAATTATTATTATTAAATTATTACTCAGTTTTCGACATGGCAAAGCAGGCAAATGGCAGAAAAAACTTTGTACGGATACGAGGAGGGGAAAATGAAAGTAGAGCCGAGTAAGGATCACAATAGGAGTCACCTGGACATGTGAGTATTTATGATAGTGCTTTACTCCAAACTGTAGGGGGAGCTCTGTAGAGGGAAAATGAGGCAAAACAGCAAAGAAATAAGCAGAGTTACTGAGTTCCACTTTAAGATCTGTCTCAGGAATAGTTACACATTGAATAATGTGAAAAAGAATGTTTGGGTCAAATGAGGGTTACAGATAAAAGTCTAATACTGACCAGGAGGTTTTTTTGTCCCATGAACACTACTGTCACTTTTCCAAAATGGCTGAATAATGTACAGTCTACTCAAAGACTTCTTCTTGAGAGTCTTAATATTTATTACTAAAAACTTTCATCAGTAAAGTATCATGACAAGAGCTGGGTACTGGTAAACTATACCTTTGTCATATTGAAAGAAAAGTTACAATGCTACTGGTATCAACTTTTTTTTTTAAAGCTTTTTCAAGTTTCAATACATAGTGGGACCTTTAATGTTCCTTTGTGTGTATGAATCAAATAAATAAATAAAATAAATAAATCATACAAACTACTGGTTTTAACTAAGGATTTTGCTCCAGAAATTTGCCTTTTATTAAGTATTGTTATATTTTATAATTGTAGAAGATAAATTAGCTCACCATAGGTATCAGAAAAAGAATCACTCAGGTACTGGTATTGAAAACCAGGTATCGTTCATGAAAAATCTGAATGGTACCCAGCCCTAGTCCTCACTTGTTGAGCACAGTGGCTATAGTTGTACAAGAATTTAACTCTCCTCAAGCCATTTTCAAACATTCTCAGCTAATGTCAAACGTACCATGAAGCCTTCAGAGTGTACAGACCCATCAGTGTGTAGAGCCTGTGGAGGAAGAGCCTGAACCCCACAGCACCCCTCCTGCCCATGCTCCGTCAGAGAGCCTCTTCTCCCAACCCCCTCTGCCTCATCTCATATCAGACACTAATATTTCATGCACTAATACAGCAATTTCCCGTGCTCTTCCCAGCTGCCGTCTCCTTGAGCTGACACTCACCTGCAGCACACTTTCACTCAGCGCTGGGTATTTATAGAAAACATGATTTCATTTCTATAAATTCATGGGTTGCATGCCCTATATTTACCATACTAATATCAGCAATATCACACCCCCAAGGCCCAATATGACAACATTTAGTCACAGGCGCATCTGGGCTGAAGCTGAAGGTGCCTTTCAGATCTCAGACTGGAGCTGGTGGAACTTGGTGAAAAATGACACGACTCATGTAGTCATGGAACTCTTAAAGCAAACTCGGAACTGCTTTGTGATAAATAAATAAAAAGCTTTAAAGAAAATGTGAACAAGAGAGTGGCACTGAGGAACAGACAGAAGCAGAGCTGAAGATGTCTCACTGGGAACGACAAGGATGGAAAAGATCACGCAAGAGGTTTTGGAAATGATGTTCCCAGACTGAGATGGTTTGGATATGTACAGAGGAGGGACAGTGAATATACGGGCACAGAGGAAGTATATAGTGACTATATGGATACAGAGGAGGGATAGTGAATATATGGGTACAGAGAAGGGATATAGTGATTACATGTGTACAGAAGAGGGACAGTGAATATATGGGTAAAGAGGAGGGAAAAAGAATATATGGGTACAGAGGATGGATATATTAAATATACGGGTACAGAGGAGGGATATTGTGAATATATGGGTACAGAGGAGGGACAGTGGATATACGGGTAGAGGAATGAATCTGAGGTTAGAGCTTCCAGGAAACAAGAGGCCTAGAGGATGACCAGAGGAGATTTATGTAGTGAAAAGACAAAGTTAGTTGGTGTGAGAGAAAAGGATGCAGAGGAGAGGGTCAGATGGAGGCAGAGGATTCACTGTGGAGACCCCTGAAAGGGAACAGTCAAAAGGAAGATAGTATGATAGGATATGATCCTCATGTATCTTATCACAGATAATTCATATTAAAATATGATGATAAAGGTGCTGTAAGCAGCATGCGCTCATACTGGTTTAAAAATGGTACTGCAGTCTAAATCAAAACAATGGTCTGTTTTCTGATAACTAAACAATCGGCAATGCAGTTTTAGAACCAAAAATAAAATGTAAACAAAAACAACTTGGTCATTATGTAAAACACATTGTTAATAAAACAGCTGTACCATCCATCCATCTTCTTCCCCTTATCCGGGACCGGGTCGCGGAGGCAGCAGTCTAAGCAAAGATGCTGTACCATTGTTGTCAGTAAAACTAATATTTGATTTAAACATGTTTACGTCATATCTTGGACACACCTGGGTCATTTTTATATAAAAATATATACACTATAGTGCTCATAGCACTTTTAAGTGTTACACAGAAAGAATGTGCGTCCTCTCTGAAAACATCTATAATCTGTATGCTAATGAAGTCAAGTAAGGGAAAAACTGAAAGATGGGGAGTTTTCCATTTTCCACAATAACTTCAGGTTCATAATTCTTTTGTGAGCGTTAAATATAAAGAACGCCACTAGATTTTTGCGTAGCACTAAGCCACAGGGAGCTTTTTGTCATTGTTAACACATAATGGAGGATGTGAGAAGATCTGGGAGCTCTTAGCACCTTCCCACTGACGGAGGCGAGTGAGTGTGATCCCATCAGAACGCACAGTGCACTGCCAAGGCACAGGCAGGCCACTCATATACTGAGATCAGACCCACTGCAGCACCAGCCTGCCTACAGCCTCACGCTCTGCTCACGGTAAACACTCATGCGTCATTCTGAGTCAAAAAGGCATCATGGAGATGTTTGGTTCACTGTGGTGCTGGTATTTTGACATCTGGACCTGGACTGGCCTTTGAGGGAGTTGAGCAAATTAGTAGAGAAAGTCTGAGAAAGAACAAACAGTAGTGGACAGATTGGGCTGGTTTCTGCTCAATTGGGGTTCTTTTGAACACCTTCAAAATAGCATTGGGCTGGTTTATAAAATTTGAGCTGCTTTTCAGAACATGTGGTGGGTTTTTAGAAAATATTCTGGAAAAAAACAAAAAACAAAATGGTTATATCACACAATATATTGCCAAAGTATTTGCTCATCTGCCATTACATGCATATGAACTTAATTGTTAATCCATAGGGTTTAATATGACGTTGGCCCACCCTTTGCATCTGTAACAGCTTCAACTCTTCTGGGAAAGGTTTAGGAGGTTTATGGGAATTTTTGACCATTCTTCCAGAAGCGCATTAGTGAGGTCAGACACTGATGTTGGATGAGAAAGCCAGGCTTGCAGTCTTAGCTCTGAATTAAGTTATTTGGGTGGATGGGTGGTGAATACTTTTGGCAATATAGTGTATATTAGTTCATTTGTTTTAAAATGAAGGATTCATGTATTTGGTTGCTCACTTTTCATTTTCTGTGGTTTCTATGACGCCCTTAGAGAAATGTAGGCATTCAATAACATTTTTATTAAAATTTTGATAATAACAGTACATAGAGTGAGAAAGATAAATAGATCTTCTAGAAATTCAAATGTCCCCTAGTAGCAATGTTACAGACAGACAAAAAGTAATATGTTTGTATAAAAACATAAACAAAAATATCAGTCAAAGTGTATATCCTCAACACAGACAGTCATTCCTGCTACTCCTCTGCAGCCAGTGTTGTTCAGAGGGTGCCTGGTGTTACATCTGGTGTCATCGCAACACATTTTTCACTTTCATTTCATTCATTTCACGTTTTCTCCATATATTTCTATTGCTGATGTGAGGCGTGCCATTTAACACTGATCAGAAAATGATTCAAAAACGAAACTTACTGAAAATTTGCCAAAGATAACGTACATTCAAAAAACCAGCAGATGGCAGTGTTGTCCCCAAACTCATTAAGATCAAATTAAACAAACTTTTACACAGTAAATAATACAAATGAAACAGAAACAACAGCACAAACAGGCCATAAAACACTGTACCATTTTACATAGAAAATGTTAAGATTACAGATCTAGACAAACATTAGGCTACATGTAAATCATCAATCTTTCAGTAATTGATAATGAAAATTTACAGTGGATATTTCACACCAAAAGTGCTTGCAACATTAGAGATTATTCTTATTTTGTTCTGTTTTGTTTACTAATTTTTATTTATGTTTGTATTTAGTAGGCCTATAAATTAGGGTTACGAAAACATTTTCTGCCTTCCATGTCGTTCAGTTCAGTAGAACTATAGACTCAATACCAGAGACATAATTCATGACATTTTCTATGATATATTATTATTAATTTGGGTAGCCTATATTAATGTAGACTGTATTTGCCTATACCTGCTTTCTCTAATTTATGAAAAAGCAATGAATAGTTTTCACAATTTAAATCTCTAAAACATCAGAGATTCTTTATATTTTGTTCTTGTTTTTTTTTTTTACTATTAATTACATTTATTTATTTTACTTTTATTACTTTTATTGAAATTATTTTATTATTATTATTTTGTATGTGTATTTTATTATTATTATTATTATTATTATTATTATTATTATTATTATTATTATTATTATTATTTCATTTTATTTTATTTTATTAAAATTCCTTTTATTATTATTATTTTTTAAATATTTTAACATTAAATTTCTGGACCAACAGCAGAAACACAACATTACGTCACATCCTGTGTATATTTAGCGTGCCATGGTGGACCAAAAGCTACACTTTTTGTGCTATAACTACAGAATCACGAGAATAATCCTAACGTTTATGCGAGCTGTGTACTGTAGGAGTATCTGTGGAGTATGACGGGACATTGTCATGAGAAAGAGAAGTTTACTGAAGAAGTAGATGATGCTGGACTTCAGCGGCGAACGAGACCCGGACAAGGCCTGTCCTGTTAACCAGCTTGTCCAACCTTTTACAGTTTTTGACAGAGATGATGTTCCCCCATCAGACAGCAGCATAAAAAAGAACATCAGCAACAACAGACTGATAGAACATAGGACAACATTTCATTACACACACCAAAGGACTTCAGCCTTCTTAGAAAATAGAGCTTGGTTTGGACATTTTTGTAAAGGCACTCAGTGTTGGTATTCCAATCCAAGTTATTTAAGCGGACTCCTAGATATTTGTATGTGTTTAGTGCTGCTGTTAAGTTTTGTGTTCTTCTTACATATAATGGTTTTAACATTTAGAGTGGTTGGGATTGGGTTTTTATTGTGTTAGACATGGTTTTCTGTTTGGTCTGGAAACTGTCAGTGAGATCTGGCAACCCTGCTTGAGGTAAAGTCATGGTCACGGCTGAGTGTTTAACGGTGGACGTCCTGGATTCGTTTGAAGCTCACAGTTAAACAGCTTGACTACAGCTTGCGTTTGTCCCCAGTTGGAGGTCCATGGTGTCCCCCCCCCCCCCCTTTCAGAAACTCTGCCCCACCAGCTCTGTGTTGTTTTTTCATGAATCTGATGACCATGTGAATGACTCAGACTCTGAGCCCAAACTCAACCTGTCTCGCCTTTAATGACTTTCTTCCTTGTTCCTTGTCCTTCAGAAAAAACAAACAAAAAAAAAAAAAACTGTATGTGAAGTTGCATGTGGAGCTGTGGGGCAGCTTAATCTCTGTGTGTGACAAATGTATTCTATTGTGTTTGAATGGAAAGTGCCTGAGTGAAAGCCTTGTGTTTTGGAAAATAATCTGCCATTATGAGTTATGCATGAAGTGGATTTGACTGACAGCTTCCTCACACACCTGTGCACTGTAATGACATGCATTTGTCCCGGCGCATAGAGGTGCACAGTATAAGGAGCCTTTTAATAATTCTCCTTTTATTACACAGTGCATTATTTCCCAGGCCAGTCCAAATCAATATCATTGACTTAAATATCGAGCAGTCATAAACTCAGGTGCATTTTAGAACGCCCCCCCCCCCCACCCCCACCCACCCACTCCCCGTGATCTGCCTCTGCCTTTGAATGAGTCCAGCCTCGGTGTTTACAGGAGCGCTCTGAAGAAGTGTCAGTCTGTGTGGCTTTTAAAGAAAATAAGAATAGGTGATGGAAATATTGTTTTTGTTCAGTGCTATCTAGGGCAGTGTTTCCCAACCAGGGGTACAGGGACCTGTAGGGGTATGTGAGCACTTTGCAGGAGGTACCTAGGAATTTTTCTATCATTTAATAACAAAATATTTGCATCCGTTTATCCATCCATTTTCTTCCACTCATCCGGGACTGGGTCGCGGGGGCAGCACTCTAAGCTGAGATGCTCAGACTTCCCTCTCCACAGACACTTCCTCCAGCTCTTCCCAGGTCAGCCAAGAAACATAGTCCCTCCAGTGTGTCCTAGGTTTTCCCCAGGGCCTCCTCACAGTGGGACATGCAAGGAACACTGCAACAGGGAGGCATCCAGGAGGCATCCGGAACAGATGCCCGAGCCACCTCAGCTGGCTCCTCTCAATGTGGAGGAGCAGCAGCTCTACTCTGAGCTTCTCCTGGGTAACTGAGCTCCTCACCCTATCTCTAAGGGAGCGCCCAGCCACCCTGCAGAGGAAACTCATTTTGGTCGCTTGTATCCGGGATCTTGTCCTTTCAGTCATGACCCAAAGCTCATGACCATAGGTGAGAGTAGGAACGTAGATTGACGGTAAATCGAGAGCTTTGCTTTTCGGCTCAGCTCCTTCTTCACCACAACAGACCGATACAATGGATATATATATATGATAATTTTAAATTCAATTAAATTATTGAAACTTGTGAAAAATAAGTATAGGCTCAAGTGTTGAATGACAAAAAAGAGGTAAAACTGCTAAAAAATATTTGTACATTGTTTATTTATTAGTATATTTCAAAGGGAAGGGATTCAAAACATTATTTTTGACAAATTCTTCTTAGATTTAATAAAAAAAAATAGTAATGTTTTGTTGTGCATTTATAATGGGTTTAAGATTATAATTTTTCATTTTGAACATTAAATATATAGTCAGTTATTAATGTAATAGCTACATATAGATATTGTTACATGTTTGTTATTTCTATTTAAAGGCATTTTTTTTCTCAAATTTAATTTTCAAAGTAAAAAAAAAAAATATAATTACCATTTACAATAAATTAAGTATATCATTCATTCATTCAAACTTTATTAAGGACACAGGGCATTTGGTCCATAGAGAGAAATACAAAAAAATAATAATAATACTAATAGTAAAAGATATATATATATATATATATATATATATATATATATATATATATATATATATATATACATACATACATACATACATACATACATACATACATACTGGCAGGATCGCCAGTGACTCCACATTTTGGATATGACCCTAACTAGCTTATCCTATAAATAAATAAACACAGATGTTTTCTATGACATTTTTTTGACAAATGAACATGTATGAGAGGGGGGTACTCAAGGCAGAAAAGGTTGGGGACCACTGATCTAGGGCACTGTGCTTGTTCCTGCACTGAAATAACTGAAGAACGGTTGAAGAATTAAACAGGATTTCCCTCAGACTCTGACATTTTCTTGATTTTGTAGTCAGTGATCATTCCAATGGTTCAATAGTCATGAGGTGAAAAACTTTAAATACAAGCAAGTAAGCAAATCACTGCATATCCATGTATAACTGATACTTTTTACAAATCAAATTTTAACAGCTTTATTTTTGACCAGTAGATTTTTAAGCAAAGAAATTTTAACTTGAAATGAAACTTTAAATAGTTTTTAGCTGCATTCAAATTTAACAAAGCATTTAACAACACTGTAAACATTTTTTAAAAAGTTGTGAAAACTCATGGCAACAGAGTCGCTCAAGATTTGTGATTTTTTGGGGCAAACTCAAAATCTCAAGTTTTTAACAACTAATTAGTTCTTCTTTTAATTTACGTTCATATCATATTTTTTTTAACTCATCTTACAGCCAACTTAATATCTATCCATTGTTCAGAAAAAGTTATTTTTGCAAAATGTATTTATTTATTTATTTATTTTTTTTTTTTTTGCTAAAATTGTTTTGCTAAATTAATATTAATATTAAGTTTTTTTTATTATTATCAATAGTAATCCTTTTTCTGAACAATGAACAGTCAGTTGGCTGTAAGATGAGGGAAAAAAATAACAATAGTGAGTAAAACTTAAAATTTAAAGAAAATATAAAGAGAAAAAATAAAATAAAAAAAATATTTTGAGATTTTGAGGTGGCCCCAAAACTCCTGTTGCCTTGAGTTAGTGAGTTTTTGAAATGTATTTTATTTATTTTTACAGTGTAGCAATCCAAAACATAAATTGAAAAACACTATTTTAATTTAAATGCTTTTCCCAGAATATGATGTTTATACAAACTAATGTTTTAACCCTAATCTCTTTAATTTTTCTAATTTAAACTAAAGCCATTCAGGTACATAGCAAAATATAAAAAAATACATTTTACGCAACACAATGAGGTGCCACTGAATGCACCATCACATTACCTGCCGTGCCACGCTGACCACGCCTCCATCTGGGCACAGGAAGCCACTACAGCAAGGGTTAATATTAGCACTGCTCCAAACACTTCTCACAGCTGCAAGATTTCATTCTCATGGCTATTCGAGAAAAACAACAGCGACTTATCGAGAGCTTGGAGACAAAGAGGCTTAAGTGGCATTTTGGGCAAATATGAGTATTATATATCAAACAAAAGTTGTCAGTGAGATCTTTTCAAAGGCAAAAGGACAGAACTGAAATGATAGCCCATAAGATGTAATTTAAGAAAAACTAAAGGGCGTAACAGTAAAAGTGAGGTTTTGTACAGTGTCAAAAAGGCACACGTTCACCTCTGTCCTTTGACACTGAGCACATCACTGTACAACCTTAGACATAACTCAAAATGACTCAGAGTGAAGCATGGTCTCACTATAAAAATAAATATATATGTATTTATTTCTTTACATTTAACCTTTATTTAAGTAGACAAGTCTTGTTTAGGATAAAAATCTATTTTGCAAGAGTGTCCTGGCCAAGAGGCAGCAGCACAGTTTCATGTCAGTTACAGAAATCAGAAATGAAAGCACAGTGTTTTACTTGACAAAGAATTTGCTTTTGTCATTTGGTGCATGCATAAAACAATAATGTGTTTTAATAAAAATGCAGAATAAAATAGGGTAAAATAAGATACAAATGTACTAATCAAAATTGACAAAATATACAGATATGAATAAAACGCTGTTTAAGTTATGAATATTTACAAAACAGACTTATAAACTCTCAAGCAGAATAACAGACTATACTCCCATTATTTACAGATTAGTAAATAACAAGGAAACTACATTTTATTGTGTTAATTGTGCAACTGTATTAGGGATTGATGTTCCTGATGTACTAAAAATATAATGAGTTAATACTAGTTGTAGGAATAGTTTTTAATGTTTTTAAAAGAAAAATCTGTTTATTTGATACATTACTTTTTCCCCTAGGATATAAAATCCTTGTCAGACTTGCTGTGTGTGTTCAAATAAGAAAATCTCCATTCTGTGTGCAGTTGTTTACTCACATACTCCCATGATCTGAATGTTTATTCCATAAGTTTACTGGGAAAACATTAGTGTCAAAAAGGCATAGTCCTCTTTTTTGCCATTTTTAAAAGGTTTAATAAATGATTCCCAACTTAAACTGTAGTAGTATGAATTTCAAAGAGATTCTCAATTTGATATTTGTGTTTGTGTTTAGGCAACAGCATCTGATTCAATTTTGATGAAAATTTGTTTTGGCTCTCCTGTAAAATCTGTAAAATGGCACTTGGCTCTGCTTCCAAGCCCTCGCTATTATACTCTATGTGATTATATCTTTTTATCCTTTGTATTTTTAGACATGTATAATTGTTACCTTGTGTGCTGTGTGAATCACTGTATTTTTACATTGAACTGCAGTGAAAGACTTTTTTTTTCTGGAAATAATTAAAGAGGCAAAAGGAAATAATAAAATCTTTTGGAAAAACACACAACCCAAATTCCAGAAATGTTGGGACAGTTTTTAGTAAATTTAAATAAAATGAAAACTAAAAGAGTTCCAAATTGATATTTTACTAGCAATAGAACATAGATAACATAAATGTTTACAAATTTGACACTTTAAAGCACAAATGAGCTCATTTCAATTTGATGTCTGCTACAGGTCTCAATAGTTGGGACAGGGGCAGGTTTACCATGGGGTAGCATCTCCTCTTCTTTTCAGAACAGTTTGAAGACGTCTGGACATCCAGGTTATGAGTTTCTGGAGTTTGGTGTTGGAATTTGGTCCCATTCTTGCCTGATATAGGTTTCCAGCTGCTGAAGAGGTCGTCTTGTGGTCGTCTTTGACACATTTTTTGTTTATTAATGTGCCAAACATTCTCTAGAGGTGACAGATCTGAACTGCAGGCCAGTTCAGCACCGGACTTGGCGCAAAGACAGAGGTGACGTTGACGCAGCTTTTTGTGCCTGTGTTCAGAATGTGTCCACCAGGACCTGCCACCACCACCACAGGACGTGTCAGTCTACAATAAAGGGGAGGACTGCTCTAAAAGCCAGGTGTGGTGTGGCACAGATGGGCATGGAGCTGGTGTCATCAGAGCACTCATACAGCAATAAACAAGATTGGAGTCCTATAATTTTAAAAGTCATTTATTCTTAAGAGTGAGTGAGAATGGGAAAGGGGTTTGTGTAGTTCAGCGGAGAGCTCCGTCCAGGGGGCCGGGGCGTGTGCCTCAGCGATCTGCTCCACTGGCTACTGTCCTCTCTACTCTTTAGGGCTTAGATTGGGCCCAAAAAATCCACCCCAACCCAAGCCCGTTCACATACTCTCCAAACCATTATGTGTAATTATGGGCCCGAGCCAAGTCCGCGCACGTTCTAACTGACGTTTCTATGCATGATCCAGAGTTGTTTGATTGATAGTGTGTGCTTCCTGCTACAGTTAATTACATGTGGTAACCGGAGATCCAGGACAGAAGGTGTTCGTCCTCCGGGGTTAACGCTCTCGCTCCCTTCACTCTTTGTTTGCTGAAGCACTTGAGGACACAGTAGACCTTGTTCACTGGGTTTGGGGCTTGATTGCTGTACTGCACTCTACATTTTGAGCCTGTAGTAACCAGCTCCTCTCACCACCTCTCAACTCAGGCAATTTTATCTTCTCCATGGGGTTGTTCTTAACAGGGTGCATTGGTCACGCACTTTTATTCACACGAACACTCACTCTCCTACAGCTGAAAAGGGATGCTCTCTGCTGTATGAATGCACAGCTCAGTGTTACAGCCTGGGCCCGGCCCAACCTGGACCTGAACCATTACGTGTAATTATGGCCAAAACTCAGGTCGGGTTCATATGGTTCTCAACCTGGAGTCATGATTCCAACATTTGTTGGTGTTCCCAACCCCCCACTACTATCAGAGGCACTCCTGCCTCATCTGTCGCCGCTGTCCATGGTGCTGAAAGCAAAAAAGAAAAGAAAAAGCAAACTGTAAACTGTTTACTTGTATGTCAGCTGCGCCTGGCTCCCTGACAGAGCCTGAGGAAGTGGAGAGAGGCTGCAGTAAGAGGAGAAAGTGAAGCTCCTTGTGCACGCATTGGATCACCACGGTCAGGTCAGGACGAGGCGGGCACTGCCCTGAGCACAGCCAGGCACAGAGTTATGCCGCTTGCAGTGGAGAAGTTTTTCTCCATCAGCCAGGATCATGTTTCCTCCTCTGAGAAGCGGGCACTTCTTTTTTCAATAAGGACACAATTGCAGGACTGGGGCTCTGCATGCCTTTCAAGCAACCTTCTCTTTGATTTGTTAACTGCTTGAAACACACTCAAACTATACTAACTAACTGTAACTCCTTAAAGAGCTGGGAACACGGACTCACGGAGGACAAAAACTCACACACAGCCTTCAATTGCATTTGGCCAGCATGCACACACCCATAGGTGCAAGCTATAACCATTTATTAGCTTAACACAGAGTACAACACAGTGCACATCACACATTTAAATACATGTTTACCTAATATTTACCCATTCACATACCAAAAAGAAAACACATACATTTATCCATTCTGATTTTAGTTACAGGTTTAGTTAAAATATCCGCCACCATATCAACAGTTGGAAAGTAATGAACAGTTATTTTTCCATCACCGAGTGCCGATCGGACAAAATGATATCTGATGTCAATGTGCTTACACCTTTGATGACACACAGGATTCTTTGAAAGGGCAATAGTACCCTGATTGTCCTCAAAAATTGTCACTGGTGTGTAGTCACGTGCATCATCCATTCCATTTAGTAACTTCACAAGATACAGGCTTTCCTGTGTAGCAGTTAGTTTATCCACAAGTGGATAAAGCAACTGTAGGTTGTTTCTTAGACTTCCAGGAAATAATGGGCCCACTCAGACAAACTAAAACAGTAAGCAGTCACACTTCGCCTATCATTCTGGTGTGCTGCCCAGTCTGCATCACTATAAGCCACAAGGTTTAGATTTACATCAGTTTTCTTGTAACACAATTTCTGGTTCACACTGCCGTTTAAATACATCAACACATGTTTTGCCACGACCCAATGTTGTTCTTTTGGTTCAGATAGATGTTGTGACAGTTTAATAACAATAAAACTTAAATCTGGTCGAGTACATATCATGGCATAGATTAAACTGCCAACTACTTCACGATACCTCTTTGAATCAGCAGGTTCACCTTCATTGTCAAATTTTATTTTGTTTTCACATGGAGTTGACCTTGATTTGCAGTGAGTCATGTCAAACCTCTCCAAAATCTTTGTAATGTATATTTTTTGATTCATTTTTATTTCACCTTCTTCCTGTGCAAAATCAACGCCCAGGAAATGTCAAAGTTTTCCAAGATCTTTAATTTTGAATTTGGCTCTCAACATTTTCTTTACACTTTTGAGTGTTGGACTGTCACTCGCTGCAATAAGAAGGTCGTCAACCCAAATGATCAAAATGACCCTTTCATTTCCAGTTTGCTTACTGTAAACACAATAGTCAGCTGAAATTTGAACAAAATTATTTTCAACAAGGAAATCATGCAGCATTTTATTCCAATTTTGTCCTGACTGTTTCAAACCATACAGTGACTTAAGCTTACAGACCAATTTCTCCCCTGTTTTTGACTCGACCTCAAACCCTTCAGGCTGCTCAATATATATCTCACAGTCTATAGGGGCATGCAGATATGCAGTTTTGACATCCATTTGATGTAATTCCAAATCATACTGTGCTGCAAGCTGCATTAGAACACGTACAGAGGTCATATCAGCAGTAGGAGAAAAAGTCTCATTATAATCAATACCAGCCACTTGCCTATAACCTTTTGCCACATATCTGGCCTTGTATATTGTCTCAACAGGATTTTCTTTAATGGTGTAAACCCATCTGCCCCCCACTGCATGTTTACCTTCAGCTAATGTTGTTAATGTAAAGGTATTGTTCTCTATCAGAGAGTCAATTTCTTCCTTCATAGCCTTTTCCCATTGTTCTGATTTTGAGAAGCTCATAACCTCCTTCAGTGTTTGGGGTACATCACATAATACTCTATAACAATAGTCAGTATTTGTTAGTGCCTCATCCTCTTCACATTTGACCTCATACTCACAGACCGTATAGTACTGAGGAGGTCCTCTCTCTCTTTGGATAGCGTGCACAATGACTGCTTTCAATATTCAAGTTGGTATTAATGTCACACGTCTCTGCTTTTATTTCTTGAGGAATCACCTTTGTCATGTCAGGTTTTAGTAACTGGGTTTCAACCCTTTTTCTGTACTCAAAGTGCTCAAACATGTTTTCATCTGTCTGAGTGTCACATTCAGTGGTACTCTTTGTGACAAACTTTACCAGCCTGTTTTTGAGTACTTTCCCTGTGTCTGGATAGAAGACAAGATATGCAGGGCTAAAATAGGACAAAAATAGACCTTCCCCTTTTCATAGTGTGTATCTAACTTTTTCTTGTCATATTTATATGCATAACTTTCTGACCCAAATGTCCTCATTTTAGAAAGGTCAGGCTTCTTTCCAGTTAACAGGTAATATGGAGTCTGTCCCACACGTCTGTTGTAACACCTATTTCTGATAATAGCAGCTGTTTGTACTGCATATGTCCACAACTCTTTTGGTCATTTGCTCTCAATTAACATGCAGCTCACCATTTCAAACATGGTTCTCCAGGCCCTTTCCGCCATCCCATTCTGATGGGGCGAATAAGGAGCTGAAGTTTCATGCCTAATGGCATTTTTGTAGAGCAGTGACTGGAATACAGAAGATGTAAACTCTGTTTGACCGTATACATTTAATTTTTCCATAAGGTGCAACATCAGCAATAAACCTCTCTGTGGCTTTAACAGTGTCACTCTTAGCTTTCAGAAAATAAATAAAGGCAGCTCCTGAATAATCATCTGTAATCGCTAGGACATATCTGAAACCATCTTTTCCTGCTGGCTCTATAGGTTCAGCCAGATCCGCATGTATGACTTCAAGTATCTCTTTTGCTTTCTCATCTGGATCTTTGTTTCTGCTCTGAGCAAATTTACCTTTTATACAGACTTTAGACTTCTCATTTTCCCCCATAATTTTGATCCCGTCCATAACACTTGGCAACTTTAACACATCATCATAGTTACAGTGGCCTAAAATCTCATGCCACGTCTGAATGTTATAACACCTGTTACATTCATCAACCTCATTTTTAACAATACTTAAATAAAACAGTCTGTCATATATATGAATGTCAAAGGTCGAACCATTTTTGTGAATGAGCCGGTTCTGTCCTTTGAAGATGACTGTCGCTCCTTGCGCAGTTGCCGCTTTGACCGAAAAGATGTCCCGTGAAAATGATGGGACGTATAGCGCCTCCATCAGGATCATATCCGCATTACGGCCTTTGCTGTCTCTCAGATGCACCTTAGCAGTGCCCTTCTTCAGCGCGATCCCGCTGGCCCTCACTCCATCAGCCAACTCCAAAATTCAATTTTCAATTCAATTCAATTCAGATTTATTTGTAAAGCCCAATATCAAAACAAAAGTCGCCTCAAAGGGCTTCACAAACAGTTGATCAAACATAAACACACAATCAGACAACACAAACAATAACTACACTAAACTAAACAGACCCAGGACACTCCTGTCCTTAGACCCTCCTTCTCGGTAAGGAAAAACTCCTAAAAAACCCAAAATGTGGCTCTGAGGCTTAAAACTTGAGTCAAAATCCTCGAATTTCCCGATTTCTGTGACAATGTGTTTAGTTGCTCCCGAGTCGACCATAAGGCCTTTCACCTTTACTCCACAGACCGGGGCGTCGTCCACCTGCTCCACCTTGAAAGCGAACATGTGTTCCTCCTCATCCACCGCTTGATTCACTTTGTCCCGCTTTCTCCGCCGACAGTGCGCGTCTTTGTGCGTGGTGCTTTTACATAAGCTACACCACTGTCTCTGCTCTCTCCGCTCACCGGCAGCTGACGTGCACTCCATGACTTTGTGGCCTTTCTGGCCGCAGTTAACAGGTGAGTTTCATGTTCCAATTGTCTCTTCCTTTTACTTTCATCACGCTGTCCTCTCCAGAGCTAACAGCACCAAACTTCTCTCATCGCTCTCATAGCTCCTCAGCTTTGTTTTAAACTCGGCAAAAGTTAACTTCTCATTGCTCTGCGTAACATGAAGAGTGAATGGTTTAAATACGTCAGGCAGACCCTTTAAAATCATTGCAGTCAATGAGCCGTCACTCAAAGTCTCTCCTGCATTACGCAGTGCTGTGATAGCAGTCTCTGCGACGCTGAATCTGTGACGCTCTCATTAACACCTTTCTGAAGAGATGTCAGTTCGTGTACAAACTTACCACGCAGTGGCTTCCCTTTACCAGCGTAATGGTCTCTCAGGATCTTTAGCACCCTCCTACCATCATCCACGGCCTCTCTCATTACTAGAGACAAACTTTTATCATCCAACAGCTGAATTAGAACTGCGTCCACCTCTTCATTTTTACTGGCATCTCCCTCCGCACCCTCACCACCCTCACCGGGCGGTTCACCTAGTATGGTGCATTTTAAGTCGAGCAGACGAAGGTGTGCCAGAAATTTGGTTTCCCACAGTTCATAATTCTATTCATCTCCGTCAAAACATAAAAGGTTCCATCACCTCCCAGACTCTTTACTAGGCCCATAACCTGTTGACGCAGACATCCTTAAAGAGCTGGGAACACAGACTCACGGAGGACAAAAACTCACACAGCCTTCAATTGCGTTTGGCCAGCATGCACACACCCATAGGTGCAAGCTATAACCATTTATTGTTAATTGCGCACCGGTGTGTAACTCCGCCCACTTTCAGAAAATTAGGTCAAATCAAAGAACATAAACAAAGCTCAACAACTCCAATTTGAAAATCAGGAGACAAACAAACCATAAATAGTTACAGACCAATAAGTATTTTTTCAAAGGTTGAAGAGAAAGTAGTAGCTGAGCAGTTCACTAAACATCTTGAAACAGAGGCCCCCTGCTTCCCTCACAGTTCGCCTTCAGAGCTAACCACTCTACTGAGACCACATGCTGCCTTTTTCTGGAATCACAAAAATTAAGTCTGGACACATGAAAGGTGGTAGGTGTTTTATTTTTAGACCTCTGCAGAGTGAATTCTGTGGTATTAATATCAAAGCTGACATAAACTGTCCATGGATATCCTCAGTTGGCTAAAATCCTTCTTGGGTGGGCGCTGCCAGTTTGTCTGCTTAAATGATGAACTGTTACAATATAAATGGATAAGGAGAATGGACATATCACCTGCTAAGTTGCACCAATTTAATATAGCCAATACTTGCTTAAAGACCAAAAAAAAAAAAAAACTTATTTCATTGTGTTTGGGAGTGTCCACACATATTGTCTTTATGGAGCAAAACTTTAGACTTTGCTAGCCAAATCATTGGCTAGGAAGTGCCTCTTAGCCCTAAACTGTGTCTGCTGAATCTCTATCCAGAGGACTTCACTACCTCTAAAACAGTTAGGTCTCTATTTAACATTTGTTTTTTGGAGGCCAAATGTTTTAGCTACTTCATGGAAATCATATACAGTACACTCTGTGCCATATCACAATGGTTGAAGGAAATTACTTTTTATTTAGCCATGCAGAAGATAGGTTAGGCAACAAAGAACAAAATATGGAATATTTTCTCCAAATTTCTTTAGAATAACAACATGGCTGTTGATGGTTGGCTGGATGATAAGATTGATTGAACCCCCTCCCCCCCCTTCTTTTTCCCCTTTTAGTTAGCTAATGTCATCTTAATAACTAAACCACAATGTCTTTCCTTTTCTCTATCAGTTAAACATGTACAGTCATATGTGAATGTGAGTGAGTGGTTGGTGGTGGTCGGAGGGTCCGTTGGCGCCGATGTGTGCAGCCGCGCTTCTGTCAGTCTACCCCAGGGGAAACTGTGGCTACAAAATGTAACTTACCACCACTGAGTATGGAGTGGATGAAATACCCCTTCCCTACTGTGTGTAAAGTGCTTTGGGTGACCTGTGTCATAGTTAAAGCGCTATATAAATACCATTTATTTCCTCTTTCCCCCCTTTCATATGTAGAAGTTTGGGCACCCCTCTGAGGTTGCATAATAATTTAATCTATCTTTACAAAAAAAAAGATCAGAGGTATGTCATTCATTTTCTAGTGATATCTGAGTTCTAGGGTGAGCTTTTGCAGACCTCAAGCAGCTCTGTGGCATGGCATCACCCTCCCATACAGGTGTTGTTTGTGCAAAGTGCTCTGAATTTTTGACCAATGCACAGAAACACCATCTGCAGCAGGATGATCTTGTAGGTGTTTTGAGGTGATCTGTGGGTCGTCTTTAACCATTTTCACCATTCCTTGTCTATGTCTCTGGTATTTTTCTTGGCCTGCCACATCTGGCCTTAACATCAACTTTGGACTCACAATTGTAACTCAATACTGCACTTTTTCTTTTCACTTCAAATCCCTGTTTTGTGATTTATAGTTATTATTATTATTATTATTATTATTATTATTATTATTATTATTATTATTATTATTATATGTGACTTGTTGTTTTATCTTATATCATTATTGATAAATGAAGAAAATTTTAATAAATAACTGTTTAATTAAAAAATATGCAGTGTTACGAACGGAGGAGTGCACCATGGGCATACCACAAGGATCTGTGTTGGGCCCACTCTGTGTGTGATGATGTTGAAGTCCAAATGTACGCTGACAACAAAATGAACAACACAATGATTGAAAGACTCTTGTTTGACTTTAAATGTGGGGAAAACAGCAACTGTTTTTCTCAAGAACAACAAAATCATAAAACATACCCCACAGTATCCGTTACGGGAGAAAAAAAATACAAATATTGATGTGTTCAGATACCTGGCCAACATTCTAGATCTTACATTGAGTTTCAAACAACATATTAAAAAGGTTTGTCATACATTAAAATACAATTTGTACAACTTTAGAGGTATAAGAAACTCACTGACAACTTAAGGAGCCAAGACCTACTTAAATGCAATGATTCTTTCTCATTTATCTTTTGATATTTAATCTGGTCCCAAGCAAATAAGATAAACCTCAAGCCACTGTCTCTCAATAAACAAGCAATTAGTATCCTGGACAGGAAAACACGACAATATCATCACTGCCAAGATGAGTAAAACTGCACAGTCAACATCCAATGGACAATGTACCATAGCCCAAAAGAAAAACAGCATTAGGACAATTGGCATTCTCATTTAAGACAATAAGAGAATGGAATAAACATCCAGCAGAATTCAAATTATGCAAAGATTTTAAAACATTTTAGATTGAAACAAAAGAAGACAGACATGCAGCATTAATTAGACAATTTGTGGTGTTTTCAAGTGGAATTGAGGAAAACTGGCTGGAGGGTGAACTGTTTTATTATTACTATAGTTATATTATTTAGTTTTTTACTGTACTTTTAAAGTGTATTTTATACCAGTCCATCTGTATATATGCACTGTATTGTTTTTAGAAATCACCTGCCTCCTAGTGTTCACTGATTGGCATACTGATTTGGATGGTTTTATGGGAAAGTAATTGGGAACAAAAAAGCTGTTTTGTGTGCATGTAATGATTAATCATGTCTGTCATTGTTTTTGTAACCTAAAGCGAAAGTAACCAGCCTGTTCAGTATAATATCTAAAATATAATATCTTTCTGTAGTGATGTCCATCCATCTGTGGTCAGAGAGGTCACAGAGGTCACAGAGACCCACACCTCAAGGTTTTTATAACAGGTTTACTGTAGAGCTAAACCAGGACTAAACCAAGTCTAAGCTAGGACTAAACCTGTTCCACCAGGACTAAAACAGGTCTAAACCAGGACTAAAACAGGTCTAAAGCTGTTGCACCAGGACTAAACCAGAAATAAACCAGATCTAAAGTTGTTACACCAGGACTAATCCAGGACTAAACCAGAACTATACTCAGTGTTGTTGCTTTTGCTCGATCCAAATTAAAATAAAAAAAATAATAATACATCAATCTTATATAGCACTTTTTAGGACACTCAAAGACGCTTTACGTGAGAAAAAAACAAACAAACAACAACAACAACAGAGAATTAATGTGATGACAGAGAACTCTAAACAGGTGGGATTTTAGTTGAGATTTGAAGGTTTGTAATGAGTCTGAGATCCTAATGTTTTGTGGGAGGGAGTTCCAAAGGTTTGGGGCAGCAGCAGCCAAGGCTCGGGCCCCCAAGGTCCAGTGCTTGGTTCTGGTGCTGGGGGTCAGAAGGTTGCAGACTGCAGATCGTAGATGGCGGGTGGGGGAGTGGCAGTGGAGAAGGTCAGTGAGATAAGGGGGGGTAAGGGTATTGAGTTCTTTGTAGGTGATGAGGAGGAGTTTGTATTGGATGCAGTAATTGACTGGGAGCAGGGGCGTAACATCAGGCAGTGCAGCCAGTGCAACTGCTCTGGGGCCCAGGAGGTTTAGGCTCTTGTAGGTCACGTTTTGTCCCGTCTGGGTTTGAAATAGTCATAATAAACAAGAGCAGCACATGATTCGGTTTCAGAATAAAGTTTTTACCAGAAATTTAAATTAAAAATGATGAACTTATTTCAAAATGTAAGACCAGAATACACTGTACACATTTAAACATAAGGTATATACACTGGAAAAAAAAAGCTGTGAAAACTCAAAAACTCAAGGCAACAGGATCTCTCAAAATTTTTGAGTTTTGGGGCCCAACTCAAAATCTTAAGTTTTCAACTTTTTTTTTTATGTCCAAAAACTTTTAGTTTTAAATTTTACTCACTATCTTTTTTTTTAGCACATCTTGCAGCCAACTTATTACCCATTGTTCAGAAAAAGCTGTTAAAATTGTAAAATTGCTTTTTTAAATTTAGTATAGTTTTTAATATTATCAAAAATAATACATTTTCTGAACAATGGATATTCCGTTGGCTGTAAGATGAGAAAAAAAAAATATGGTAGTAAGTAAACCTTCAAATTTAAAGTTTTTAGACATCTATTAAATTGAAGAAGAAGAAGAAGAATTAATTGACAAAAAATGTTGAAACCTACACTGTAAACCCAGCTTTTCTGTTTTTAACATGTTTAGCTGTTATTACTAATATTGTTTGTTTTTGCAAAGGCCAGAGTCATTACTTAACCTGACCAGGTGTTACTAAATGAAGGTCAGACTGTGCCTACAGGACTTCCACAGAATTTTTCCAAGACTAATTCTGTAAGTGTCATTTTGCATTGTCCACACTAAGTGGGCTGGGTCTCAGTAGTTACATTTTTATTTCCAAAAATGTGTATGACGTGTGCTCATGAGTTTTTACAGTACATGTGTCTGTGTAACATTGGCAGTCAAATTCTGTAGTGATGTTCAACTGTATCTGTGTTTATATTTTAGTGTGAAAATAGTTACTAAACATTAAAGAATATTAAAGTTTATTTGGTTCTCATCTTAGGACACCGATGACTCTTTCACCAGCTGGACTTTAGGATCTTGCTAAAAAACTAAACTCACTAAACCTCAACTAAACCTCACGAGACAACGGGTTTCCTGGCGCAGTTCTAGTAATAATTACTAATTCGGGTTTACAGCGTAGAGATTTTGAGTGAATCTTGAGGGATCCTGTTCCCCCATCCCCCAACACACACACACACACACACACATTTTTGCAATATTTTAAATTAGGGCCTACAATTCTGATAGTAAGTTAAATTCACTTAAATAAGTGAATAAAAACGGACAGCTCTGATGTTATAAATTAGACATCTAACAGATGAGCTTAGTGTACATCAGATATTTAGGGCCCATTCTTAAAACATGCACTGGGGCCCCTCATTACCAAGTCACGCCACTGACTAGGAGCCAGTGGAGTTGTTCATATGGTCTCTGGAACAAGTGTAGGTTAGGAACTGGGCAACTATGTTCTGTATATATTGCAGTTTTTGGAGATTGGTAGAAGGAAGTCCATAGAGATGGCTAAATTACTTGATTTTTCCTCATGACCATGACATTTACAGTCGGGTTTTAAGTGCATAAACAAATTTGGATGTGTTGCCTGCTGCGTACCTGATCTCCGTGGAACAATGTCCACACACAACTCTTGTCTTATCAGGTTGTTTTTGCCATCATTGGCTTTGACGGAAAAATGTTCCACATACAGGTGGCCATAGTGAGGAGAGAGGGTCTATAGAGATAGGAGAGGGTCACTTTGTGTCGCCATGGTGAAACCCCCATTAAATTGTGTTTCCGCCGCACTTAAGTTTGCCCTAAATCATTAAATTTAATTATAAATACTATCAAAATGATACACAAGTGGTCCAAACCAAACATATTGTACCAAAACAATTCACTACAGCCTTGTGGACCATTACATCCCTACTTGGGACCATCAAATAAATGACACTGGCCTGTGACCCGCTGTGGCTGGACCAGTTGATGGAACTCTGAAGTGAGAGGTTCAGAGGAAACTCTGGTTTTCTAGTCTTTTGTTTTGGTCTTAAACGTGTCTTTCCACCTGCAGTCCTCCTGAGTGGAGTGCAAGAGGCTCTTCTGTCAGATTGAAACCCCCTCTGTCTGTGTTGTGTATGAATGTGCACGGCCCTGAGCCAGAAGAGCTGTTAGAGGTAGATTGATCTATTAGTTCCAGCTGATTGTCCGCTGGGCTCTTCAGGCCCCTCCTCCAGACGCAGACAGGTTGGGGGTGGGGGCTGTGGTGACAGGTTTGGGGCCGGGCTCTGGCTATAGACACGGCTCATTAAAGCGAGAGATGTGATCCACTCATTCATCTCTCTCTCTGCATGAGCACTAACCTAACACTGAAGCCTTTTCAATAGCTTCACTGTATCATTAAAGGTACTATAAGCAGCATGCACTCTACTGGTTTGAAAACAGTACTGCAGTCTAAATCAAAACAATGGTCTGTGGGTTACCAGTCTTTCCACTTTTCTGATTGGACGATCAGCAATGCAGTTTTTGAACCAAAACAAAAAATGTGGCAAGTAATGCCAAGTGACAGGCCACCGAGCAACTTGGCCATTATGTAAAATATGTTTTTACTTCTTAATAACTCACCTGTACCATTGTTATCAGTATTCAATTTAAACATGTTTACATCATATCTTGGGACACACGTGGGTCATTTTTATGAAATATAAAAAATATATATTGCTCATAGCACCTTTAATAGCAGATCATACTTTGGTGATATATTGCTCCAGGGCTTTCACAGACAGATCAGTGTGGTCAATCATATTTATGTTTTCCACACATGGAGCTACAGTATATGTCCTATGGACCACAGTGGGACCACAGTCAGAATGCTGGTGTAACCTAGCTGTAAAATCTAATAAGAGTATTCCCCTTGCTAGTACTGAGCTGCCGTTACCATAGTAACCCTGCTGAAATCTCGCAAAACTTTGCATGACTTCCACTTGGACGTTTGAACACTGTGAAGGAATATACAGAGCAGACATGCACTGCCCCTAGTGATTGAATGTGAGAGTGAATAGTTGTCTTTCTGTGTATGTCTGTCCAGGGTGTACCCGGAGGCCCAAAAGTTACTGGGATACTGGGCTCCAGTACCTGTGACCCCTAATGGGAATAAGCAGAAGAAGATGAATGAACATGCACTGTTTGTTAGTGTGTGGGGCGGAATTGCGTCGATTGTGACCCAAGTAAAGGAAAGGAACTGGCCAGGTATTTGGGGACTGTGCATGGACAGCTACCAGACAATGCTGTCAAGAGGAATCCTTCTTGCTACTACTACTGGGGTGTGGTAGAAGGCTTGCAGCCAACTCACTTCTGTCTCATTCCCGCCATCACTCGCATGCTTTGGATCCTGTTTGTTGGACCTGTATAAGGGACTATTTTTGAATATTCTGTTAAAACTGAGAGCGGCAAGTGGATTATGGTAGCGTTGCGTTGGGAATCTCACGCTAAATGAACTTTACTGTCCTAAAAAACTGTGTCAAGGTCAACCATTGTTAACGGTGCACTTGTACATATTGTATATATTTATTTATGTAACACTACACTATATGGTTTCTCGGTTGCACCAAACTCAGGTTTTCTGTCTTTATTGAGCACTGCTTCCTTTCCTCCCAGAGACAAACCAGATTAGTTACAATACAACCGTTAACTGTAGTCTACACTTCACAGGTTACACTGGACTTGTGTCATGTGATGGATGAGCGCCCATCGGGCTGTCCACTCTTCGCTTCCTTTAACTCAGGAAATACAATAAGTGCTCAGTGCCATTTTGTCCGATGGACTTTAAATGGACTCCTCATTGTGAGATAATTAAAGTGAATTAATCAAGGAGTGTGTGCTGTGGGCCTGAGTCTGTCTGCTGTCACACAGGCTTTCACACATGAGCCACACACACTGGGGTGAATGTAGCTCAGTTGGTAGAGCGGTTCACTGTTCCTCCACTAACCTGAAGGTTGGTGGTTCAATTCCCACTGAATGTGTCAGTGAGATTAATGGTGGTTGGAGAGGCTGTAAGTGCAGAATGCATCGCCACCACCAACGTGTGACTGCAGAGGGAAGGAATAACGAAATAATGTAAAGCACAATATAAATCTAATCCATTGCTAGTATTATTATTATTTTTTATGATTACAGAGCAGAGGTACTAGCCAATTAGTGTTTTCATTAGCCACACTTTAATTAATTTAAATGTTTTACTATCTATTTTATGTCACACAATAGGCTTAAAAATGTAGAACTTTGTTTTATGTATGGACAGGGATTAATCAAATATCTAGAAAATAGTTTAACAGAAGCAGAATAAATTGTATCTTTTTGCATGTGGTCTATCTAAACACAGGTTTTTAATGTTTTTTCTCTGATCATAATGAATGCATGAAATCCAACCAGCCAAAGTGGCTAGTAGTGAGACTAAATGTGTTATTAGCCAAAATGAAAATCTGCCAGCATTTGGCAAGGTGGCAAGTGTTAATGTAAAGCCCTGAGATACTACAGAAGTCACATGTCCCAAAAGCCACTGCAAGGTTCAGATTCAGACTAAATATTGACCAAAACTGCTGACATCTATGAGTAACTTATTTATTGTTATTTATTATTGATTGTATGCTCTTATAGTATGCTAATATTAATTTTATTTATAAATTCTCACCAGTGCTGTCCCTATAGAAACATTTCTCATTTTGCCTGCCCTGAGTATGTACAGAAAAGTGACAATAAAGCTAGACTGACTGAAACTTAAAGGTCTCCATTACAGAGAACACTTAAATTAGGCGTCTGTCGCCCCCTGCTGGTAACGCTGGGGACTGGACAGAGCATAAAATAACAATTTGGCACAACTATTAGCAACACGATGCTAACAGATAAATGAGCTGACTGCGAGACAAAACGAGCAGAAGCACTTCCTGGTTTCACGTGTCAAAATTAGCAAAGTATTTACTTCTGATGTCTAAGTATATTACCTCTGGAGCATGCTCAGATCGCCCACCTCAGTCTTCATCTGCCAGTACAGATACATCTGCTCACACTTTTTTTGTTTAAAAGACGTTTTTTTTTTCTGTGGTGAACTGAATTTGCTTTGTAGTAATCAGGTTGAACACGGAGATAACTCCCAGTGAGCCAACAGTCAGCACTTTGATATAGACAGCTTCAGTAAAATCAACTTTCACTGTCTGTGTGTAGAGAGCTGCTACATGTTTTCAGGGGTTAGAGCAAAAAAAAAAAAAAAAATTCTGAGCCTTCACTTTTTTTCAGCGAAATGGGTAGGGGTCACGCTAAAACATATTTTTAACATCAATAGAAAAATAAGTCATTTCTTTAGTGTGAGATTATTGTATGAGATTTATTATTATGTGTACCTCTGTAGCATGTGGATATGTCTAGTGTCTATTGTAATTTATAGGGACTATACTTTCCGGGGGGGGGGGGGGGGGAGTAAATTGAAATATAGACAGCTTCTTGGGGCCCCCTGTAGTACCTTCGCGGACCCCCAGGGGGCCCCGGACCCCACTTTGGGAACCACTGCTCTACAAGAATCAAGACAACACATTCTGTATCATGAGCTGTTATATATTAGGGACTGGTAGACTGTTGGTCTAGTTTAGACTAGACATTTTTGTATAGAGGCTGTAGAAAAGACTCAAGTTTTTAATTGCTTTTAATAAGCAAATGCTCTGGGTTAATACTGCACTTTTTATTTTAGTAAGCTATTTATAATCATATTGCCGGAATTCATCAAGTCTCAGATGAAGGAAATCATTGTCACTCCAATAAACAGTTAGACTAAATGAATCCATTTCTCAGACAGCTCTGCTCAGGAGGAAACAACAGTTCCAGGTAAATATAGCTGCTTTGCTAACTTTAAGCAGACTTCTGTTTGTTGCACACAATATCTCTCTGTCTCTTCCTGGCACACACTGTTAATGGAAAATAAGCTTGTTATATAAAGTTCAGGAGCAGGACCACACCCCGCCTACACCCCTTCTGCCTCTAAGTTTATTTATACCACCTGTCCCCATTTCCTTTTGTTCTAATTCCATGCCCATCCCTCCCACCCTCCTTTTATTATTTCTCCACAGGTAATGGGGGATGCCCGAGCCTGGGAGCTGGCCTTCCCTTCAGAAGCCCCAAACTGCTCGCCACTATGCTTATTCTCATTCATTACATTAATAAATCTTTTGCAAACACTCTATGTTGTGGTCCTTGCTCATTAAAAAGGTTTAACAGCAGATACGTGTGTTTAGTTCAAAAGCTGCTCCACCGAGTATGTAACAAAAAAGTGAGCGCTGTGATGACTGACAGAGACGAGAATGAAATGAATGGAACATTTTGCTGAAAACGTGATCGTGAGCATAGTTTTGAGCCTCATCAACAATCCAGCTGGATCATAACACCGAATCCTTTCAAGGCCACCTCCAATAGTCTATAATAGTTTTGTAGGGAGAGAAAGCTGTGTTACTTTAGCTTGTTTACAAATAGCAATCTCTTAAGTTTTAATGTCAACAGTTTTTTTTGTTTTTTTGTTTGTTATATAAATACATTTCTTTTCTGCAGCCAAGCACCACATGCCAGTACTCTTTCACAGTGCCCGAGAACGTTTAGCCCTGTGTTTTAAAGAAGCTGTTTGGTCTGCCTTACTCACCAACAGCATGTTCTACAAACGTCTGGCTTTGTTCACCGCTGCTTCAGAGATGGAGACATCAGCCCAGAGCTCTGTTCACACTGACATACCAGCCGAGGAGCTCTCACCTGCCGTTCAGCAGCAGACTCTCAGCAACAGCACGTTATGTGAACAAAAGTCGAGCAAAAGCTATAAAAATATTGGCTTGGGTCAAAAGAGTAGATTTAAAGAAGGACAGCTCCCACTTTGTCCACAGCTGAAGCACACACCATATGTGCTAACAGATGATGAACATGATGCATCAGTTTTAAAGATGTAATTGTGGTCAAATATAATTATGAGATTCTATAATTAATATGTGAAAGTATGAGCCTCTTCTGGACATATTTCACTTTTCTATTTTCTATAATGATTCAAAAACACTAACTTAATACAATGGTGTATTGTGGCATTCATGACCATGTCTCAGGTAAGGTGCTGATGATGATTTCATATTGAACACGTGCACTTTGAAGAGTCCCAGCTTAATAGCACAAACAAATAAAGCAGCCCTCCTCTCACTTCCAGACCACAGCCCGGTGACAACACTGCAGCTGAAGCAGAGGCAGGAAAGTGCCAGGTCTCAGCCTGAGGTGAGTGTGTCTGACTGAGACAGTGAGCTGAGTGAAGGGGTAAAGGCTGTTCAGAGCTGCTGCTGTAGCAATGGAAAACTATATTCAGCTCCATCCACACACATATATTAAAATGACACAGTTCACTATGAGTTAACCAACACATTTTACACCATGCTCTCTGAGTATGTTATTAACCATACAAATGAGGAGAACAATGTCTCTCTCTAAATTTAGTTAGATATCCTGGTGAACCTTTTTACAGAAGCCCTGAAAGGCAAGCGCAAAACAAATATGGCACCCCACTGTGGCACTATTTTCTAACTACAAAATTGTTTTCTCTCCATTAATGACTCCTAAAAGGCAAGTGCAATTTTTATCATTTTTCAGTAATTTTATATAAATGACCCCTAAGAGGCAAGCGAAAAAATTTATGAATAAATAGCCAGGGATTATATACCACATAGTCACCGTTTATGCTGGCCCCTCATAGGAATCCTTTCCTTCCCTGCTTTAGAATCAGATTGGCAAACCTAGAAAGTCAGTAGTCATCTGTTTTATTAAAATTGTCTTATTTTGTCTGCAGTTCAGAGTGTGTACAGTAAAGTAACAATAAAGCTTGATTAACTGATTGATTATCTCTAGTCATTTTTTTACCATTATCATTTTTACAGTAGTTATTTTAATTCAAACACACAGATTTTTTTTCTCTTTTTTTTTTTTTTTTTTTGAAGTATGGCTGTTTTGAATCTGTGGTGTTGGTGGCAGAACTGGCAGATATGTCGTCCCTGTGAGTGGATAAAATAGCCTTGTGTTGGGTTCACCCATTAAACCTTGCCCTGGTATTTAACTCATGTAGTTGCATTTTTCAAATGTATTTATATTGGTCTGTGGTACAGGTAATCAGGACAGTCAGGTTAATTATTCCTTCTCTACACAGAAAGCCTTATGTGGTATTGCAGTCCAAAAAAATGCATTGAACCAATTCAGAGATAGTATAGTACAGTATACAGAGACGTCATTGAAATGCTTTTCACATCAACAATAACTATAATAACAATATAAATACTACTGTTCTGCACATTTGCAGCCAAATGGACAGAGTACTTCTTCAGCAAATGAAACTCTTCTAATGAAGCTGTCCTGGGATTTAAACCCAAACCTTTTCTTCCCTGTGTGATGGTTTGACATTTTCTAGATTTGACCCAAATGTAGTATGCAGAAGTATGTGGATTTAAAGTGCTAGAACCGGGGCAGTTGGAGGTTTAACTCTGGTGTTTCAGAACTGGAGAGCAGACCGTTCGTAAGTGTGGCCAGTCCTGTGATAACCCATCTCTCCAAAAACCATTTTACTAATTCTCTCTTCATCTGCAACCTTCCTTATCATTGGTCTAATTCCCCTGAACACCTCTCCCTCAGTTACTCGGCCTTGTCATTTCATCTCTGCTGCAGGCGCTGCACAATTAAAGTCCAACTAATGGCACATCTTTAACCGCAGAGAAGATGGGAGTGAGGAGCCTGGGACGGGAGCAGGAGAGCGACGGGCCCAGGATAAAGTCGTGGAAAATGAAAGTCAGATAATGAAGTAATCTGGGCCTGGTTGGACTCTCAGACAGTCGGACGGACAGGCGCACAGATAAAGTCTGTGGCTATCTGAAATGTAATAAAAGTGGAGTAAATGAGTTGATATGCTATGGCCTGCTGAAGGCCGAGGCAGCGGTAATAGCGGCCACTACAGAGGCGCACTGACTTGAGCAGTAATAATGTGTGACGGCGCTCACTGATAAGCTCATTTGTATGCCGGAGCAGCCCCGCACAGACTTGTTATTCCACAGCACGCGGTTGCAGGTTCAAATCCCCAGCTGGCCAGCTGGAGTGTGAGCTGTGAATATGAAGTACTCATGTTGTAGAGAAACACATGACCTTCAACAGGACCATCATGCTTCAAAAGACTCTTCATCTCAGAAGAGCAGCCCAAATGGAGCTGCAATCTTTGCTTCACTGATGCAGCTCCCCAAGTCCAGAGAGGAGGCGATGGAAAGAGTTAGAATGGACAACAGTGGAAAGTACTTTTTTTTTTTTTTTTTTTTGGTGTGTGTCATTTTCAGATGATCTATTTAACAATTTCAAGATCTATTTGAGGGCAAAAATCAAAAGTGATACTTAGTCGTGATCATGTATAGGCCCGATCTCAGTGATGCGCTTGGTGCACTTTTTTGCCAGATTCAACTCGATCTGGACAAGTCTAACAGTCGACATAACCAATCCAGCAGCAGTAAACAGAGCATGCATGTTTACAGTTACTGCTGTAAAGCCAAAACTTTTCTCCACACCAGTATTGGGCAGATTACTGTGGAAAAGTAATAAGATTAGTGATTACTGATTCATTACTAACTTGGGCTGAGACTGATGATTTTTCACAAGTTAGAAACGGCATAAGTAACTTCTCGTTTCTTCTCTGTTTTAATTGCATTTTTTTCTCTGGAGCGCCCTCTACATTTGGGAGTAAAGCTCTGTGATAAAACCTCAGGAGTCCGTGAGACCTCTGTGAGAACCATCACTCACCTTTTCTCTTGTTTTCTCCCCTGGTTTCCCTCTGCCTTTTGGCCACTCTGCCATGACTAACATCTCAGAAATAAAGTTACTGCTGGCTTGTTATGACTGAACCAGGACAAGACACCAGATTTAAGGGACACTGGGTCAGTCCTGGCATTCTTACAAGGCTGTTAAAAGGTCTTATTTACCCTGCAACAACTCATTTACCGACTCTGACGTTGTTTAATTAAGATAAATGTTGCATTAGTCTTTACTTGTTGGAAGCCTCTGCTTTGCGTCCACTTGTGAGGGTGAAGTTGGGGACACTTAAATCAAAGCTCTGTGAAGTGTGTGGAGAAGGACACTTAAATGGCTCCTAATGGCGATAAGGCTAAAAATATCAGGACGCAGTAATTGAGAATATCTCTCCATCTGCAGGCTTTATGGACAGAATAATAACCATATGTTTGAGAGCTGGAGACTATTTTAAAGTTGTCCTTAAAAGTCCTGCCAAAATGATGCTTGAAAAGAAGCAAAAGAACAGTTGAATGATGAAAATTGTAAAAAAAAAACAAAAAAAAAACACACATATAAGGGCTTGTTATGAATTCAATTACCCAGTGCTTTTGTCTCTTTTAGTACAATGGAGGTGTGGGAAATGACAGCCAGTTTTTACACCAGATGCCTTTCCCCAGCCACATACTGTACTATGACAGGTGTAGGCAACGCGGGTAAAGTGTCTTGCCCAAGGACATAACAACAGTATGCACCGGGTTGAAGCGGAATTCAAACCGGCAACCCTTCGTTTTTTGGGGTGACCAACTTAAAGGTTCTGTAAGCAGCATGCGCTCGTACTGGTTTGAAAACAGTACTGCAGTCTAAATCAAAACAATGGTCTCTTTTCTGATTGGACGATTGGCGACGCAGTTTTAGAACCAAAACACAAAATGTAAACAAAAACAACTTGGCCATTATGTAAAACATATTTTTAATTATTATTAAATAAAATATACCATTGTTATCAGTAAAACTAATATTTGATTTAAACATGTTTACATCATATCTTGGGAGACATGTGGGTAATATTTATGAATTATAAAAAATATATACTGCTCATAGCACCTTTGACCTTCGCCCCAGAGAAACTTTGTACTAAACATGAGGAAAGGAGAGAAGAAACAATCAATCATGCCACAGAAAATTCATGCAACAGAACATGTTTCATTGGCCTATCTTGAGTGAGGACTGAGCCCAATGTAAAACTTTGCTTTAGTGGATTTTGTGTTTTTTTTTTTTTTGTTTGTTTGTTTGTTTTTAAAGCCTCTAACTTTAACCTAATATAACAGTTTATATCTCTATTGTATTTTGCATAGTTTAAATAGTTTATATTTATAATGTATTTGCATGCTATTTTAAATGCCTTTTTGCCTGCTGTTAAATTATTATCATTTATTGTATACATTTAGAATTTAGAATCTTGAATCAGTCATACATCATTTAGAACAGGACCCTGCAATCCACGGACCACGGTCTGCATCCGGACCTTCAGAGGTTTTGATCTGGACCCCAAAGCAATTTTCATAATGCTCCCATATTTTAAAAATAGCTAAATATTACTGCATTTTGTTTTCAAACAGGCAGGTTACTGCAGGCAGGTTACTGGAGTTACAGAGTACACTGATCTGACTGAGACAGCCGCAGATTTAAATGAGCTAGAAAGAGCTGAAAACTGCTAAATTAAAAGTGAACTCCAGTGCAGATTTACACCGCGAGAGGCAGCCTGCTTTTATCTGAACAGCTCTGTCACTGTCCCGACTTTAGAGCCTCTTTAAACTGGGCTGAAGTTTTCTACAAGCCAGGACTATGGACTATAACAGTTATCAAATATAAATTATTCCTTTTATATCAAGATTAAAAAAATCTGTATGAAGACGTCTGTGTGGTGAGTTTTGGAAACGTTTGTTTTGTCCTGGCACTACTTCTCTAGCTTTTGTTTTTAGCATCTCATATATCAGCTTCAGCAGGCTACAGCCCACAAACACTTTTCTCTGAATTAATATGGACTTTAAATAGCAGAAGTCTCTAATGTCATGATTTCTGGCCTCACTTTCCTCAGGTAAACAAAGCGCCAATGAGGCATGAATGGACTGAGTTCTTATGCATATTAATTAGCCGCTAATATGCGCATTTATCCAGTATTATTGCTGCACTTCCCTGCATCATTCTCATTCATAATTAATATATTTAAAACTGTGTTATCCAAATACTGCAGCCTGGAGGAGAGTGGCAGTCTTTATAAATCCATCTGTCGCCAATATGATCTGAGTCAGACACAAGTTCAAACATCAGCTGCAATTAAAGTGGAAATAATAAATGTTTTAGTAGCCCAGATTAAATACATACATAACATTGTAATATAACCTATTTATTATTTTTACACTGCAAATAATCATGATCTACATTAGATACAATTACTTGAATTCAGATTATTAATATTGATTTGAGCAATAATTCAGATCATCAATCTTGATTTAAGCAAAAAATAACTAGGTTAGATTTATTTAGTTATTAGGAAACTTATTACTAGATTATTTGCCTTGTTTGAAAGTATTTTTTTCCTGTTTCAAGCTAAGCAAAATTATCTTACCCCATGGACAGATAATTTTGCTTGAAATAAGTAAAAATAGCTTGAAACAGGGAAAAATACTTTGAAACAAGGCAAATAATTTAGTAATAAATTGCCTAAAAAATAAATAAATCTAATCTAGTGAGAATTACTCAAATCAAGACTGATGATCTGAATTTTTACTCAAATCAAGATTAATATTCTGAATTCAAGTAATTTTATCTCATGTAGATATTGAAAAATTGCAGTGTATTTGTTATGTTAGGACCCCTGCGGGGTAGAACGTTAATTCTGTGGACCCCAAGCAATTTTAGTTGCTGACCCCTGATTTAGAACAATAGGTGGGCCTATGTGTTGAATGTGTATACTTCATTTTTCAGACTTTGCACCCCTAATTTGTCATCGTGCAGCACAGTTGTGCTGCAGACTCCTTTTCCCACCGAGTGTGACACACATCCAACCACAGCCAGCTGAAACTGCACTAGCAAGTCCACAAGTTTACAGGAGAGGAGTGAGCTCACGCTGGAAGTCATGAGTTCAATCATGTGCACAAGGAGCAAAAGTCATATTTTCATGTCCGAGCCCATGGGCTCGGACATGAAAATATGACTTTTCTGTGTGAACATTACGTCTTAACTGGGCACATGCATGTGCCCAGTTAAGAAGTAATGTTCACACAGAGATGTGGTTGAGAGTCTGCACATGAGGTTTTATTTTGAAATATACTGGATCCTCTTCACTGGTCCTCTGTCTGACTTCCTGTCCTGGCTCAATCTGCTGTTTAACCTGACCCTCAGTCCCCCGAGCTCCCTTTTAGAACTTTTCAAATGTGTTTTTTGCTCTCATTTTGGCATTTCTTATGCTAGGGTGATGATATTTGACAAAGATGTTCATTAGCATGGGGGGCACAGTGGCAGAGTGGTTAGTTTTCTCGCATCCCAGCAAGGAGATCTGAGTGGAGTCTGCCTGTCCTCCTTGTGTTACCGTGGGTTCTCTCTGGACACTCCAGCTTCCTCCCACCGTCCATAGAGAGTGAATGGTTGTCTCTCGACCCCTGATGGGAACAATAAATGAATGTTCATTAGTAAATTCATTCAATTCAGAATTTCAGCATCACAACTGAAAAAACAAAACAAACAAGCAAATCTTCTACTGTCTAGACAAAAAAAAAAAAAAAAAAAAATCACTTTCTTCTTCTTAAAGTCATTTTTGGTCCTATTGACTTACATTAAAATCATTTATTTTCACTCTGCTTCCATTGTAATACAGAAATGTTAAAACATGTTCATTTCTCTGTAACCCTGTCAGTCAGAGGCTAAAAAATACACAAACAAAAAATTCACCAGCAGAGCCACCATTTTCTTCTTGTATTGTGGGAAATGAGTGACTGTAGACCTGCCTCTTAAGGCTTTAAGAGGAAGAGTGAGAGTTTCTGCCATATTTTTGTAATGGCACAAAAAGTAGTGTCAAATTAGTGAGTTTTTCTGAGCCTGGAAATCCCTGCACAAACAACAAACACTGATCTGTATCTTTAAATAGTTTTTCATGTTTTATTTACAAATATGTGGGGATTATGTAAACAAACTGGCTTTTAGGGAATTCAGAATATAAAAATGAGTTCAATTTTGCTATGTATGATGAGGACAAGAGGTAATGGTCAAAAAAAAAAACAGTTTTATATTTTTTTTATGTGACTGGAAGAAAGTGATTGTTTATGCATGAGGGCTGCGGCATCCATCAAAAAAAGACTCCTTGTGTATTTCTATTGGAGCGTCAGACATGCATTGCATTGCAGCCTGTGTGAACTCATGCATTGACTATAAATGGCGTCTGTTTGTTATGGAAGTTGGAACATAGATAAATGACATTTGGTGGCAAATCACACTGTCTGTAACTTTAGAGGGTGCATACATTTATAGATTTTTAGTTAAAAATGTTATTAGTCATAATCTAATCTTGGTGCAAGGGATCGTAAAAAGAAAGGTTAATTTTCTTTTTTTTCAAGAGTTTTTCAAGGTTAAAAACTCCAGAGGCTATATTAGGATTTTGAAACATTTTCTGGTTAAATTTTACAAACTGTAACGATGTTATAATAAAACATATAAAAACAACAGAATGTGTGTATTTCTAATTTGAATATGCATCTGCCACTGCAGGAAACAGAAGCTGAAGGCTTTATGTGGTAAGACTGGCCTCAGGAGCAGAGCTGACAGTTATGATACAAGACTGTGAGAAGAGGTCAAACAGGGAGTAAACAGTAAATCCAAATACTCCTGACAAACACCTGACTTTAACTGATTCACAGTATTTAGCCCTGTCACCCAGTACAGCGCTGTACTGTGACTGCGAGGAACAGCAGACAGGCCTTAACAAAAGCTAATGTTTGTGCGCAGACCCTCCAGAGTGCCAGTGATGTATGACCCGGGCTCTAAGGGACTCCCTGGTGCTCAGGTTTTCCTCATGGGGCCGTCCTCTGTGAGATGCCCACCTGCAGGAGGAGCCACAGGGGGCCACAGCGGCTGTTCACAGCTCAGACCCAGCCGTTCCTGCTGCATCTGCTACAGCTGCATATGCAAATGGATTTTATGATTGTTGTCATTAATAAGTTCTTTACAGCAGCCCGCTCAGTCACAGCCCACAGTTACACAAAAGAAGCTTATACCATGTGTAGGGATGTAACCATTCATTGTAAACTGGCTAAAAATTGATGCAAAAGAGAGAAATTCTGAATCAGTGGAGAAAAAAAAAAAAAGAATCATGATGTTTTTTTAAAACAGTGCCCAGGCCACCAAAGTTTAATTTCACAAAATCTGGCTCACATGTTTGGTGCTAGACATCATTACCTGTCCAAGGTTCATAAAATCACTAACCCAGGATTCTGGGAACGGAATGGAAGGACACAACTTTTGTATTCAATTTCTGTTAATAAGAACTGTACAACTATTTACGTTTGATAAAGAGATACAAATAGGCTATGTAAGAAAAAAAATCTTTTGGTCATAATTATACTGCAACTAAGTCTGGGACAGGGCATGAGGGTGCAGAGGCATGGTCAGGTGGAAAAGGCAGACACCGATGAAATGAGCTGTTTTGGCCTCTCACAAACTCAATGTAAAAGAAGAAGAAGAAGATTAATCAAACATGCATGAATGAAACAAAACACAACTCCAGGTATAATGAGGAAACATTATAACATGGTAGAAAGCTCAGAAAAGTCAATTTTGCATAATATAGCTCCTTTAAGTTCACTTTCAGTACCATTACAGCACCTTCGGTCTGTCTTTCGGACTACTTTAAAAGTCAGTCTAACAAGAAGTGTGTGTGAAGGGTAAAAGTCCAGTGAAGATACATTTTTTCCTAAGCTCACAGAGAGATTTAAGATGACGATCCGACAATGACCTCCGTCAGAGCCTTGGTGTGCAGCGTACGATGTGCACATTCATAAATACTGCTCCTCTTCACTTTTGACAATGTCCCTGTCTGTGGCTCTGGTCTGCTCTGAAACGACCCATGCAGAAGGAGCTGGTGGAGGAGTGGACCCTTCAGTGTGCTGCTCGTTCTGCATCAGAGTTCCAAGGACTCTGTCACTCCCTGACTCAACACAATTGCCCTCAAAGACCTCAGAGGGTTACGGTTATGAATATATTTCATGGATGGATGTGTATCACAAAAACACATATCACCTTCTTACACAATATACTTTCAGACAGAATGAATAAAGGTCATAGGTGTATTTTATGTGTATTTGTTTCAAAGCTAAATAATACTAGTGCCAAGTACATTTAAGTAAGTTTTAAGAATTGTAGGATGAGATTTATTGCTTGTGATTCCATATTTTAATTTGATTTTATAATGTTTTAGGTCTACCATTCTGCTAAATGGACTTTCCCATTCCTTTAACCATGTTATAATGTTGTTTCCACCTCAAAAACAGACCTGAAGTAGTATTTTGTTTCATTCACATACGTTTGAGTAATCCTGTATGCTGAGGCGCTATCACCCATTCTGTCCACCATAACAGTGTTTGGACTTAATTCACCATTTTATACAGACATGCTTACAGAATCTAAACCATATTCCTCATATTTGCATGAAAGGCTTTTGGAGATCTGACAGTGTACTGATGTCATCAGCGCTGGCTCTGATTGGAGCAGGCTGCTGTGGTTTGGATGGAAGCCTCTGGGCAGATTTATGGGGGTGCAGTGGTACGAGCAGTGGCTCTCTGTGCCACAAATAACCAATCATCAGCCACTCCACACACAGAGCCATTTCCAGCTGATGTTTGTATCATTCCAGTGGGAGAATACTTTATGGCTCTGAACTTCCATTTGTGCTGCGTTCAGGGGCTCACGGCAGTAATGGCTGGTGCTGTGAATGTGTGCAGACTTACATTGACTGATGATGGGCATGACACTGAACCACAGCTCACCTGTACAGCAGAAGAGAAGCCATTTCCTTACAGTGACCAATATAAAACGTGTTTGCACATGTAATAAGAGCTGCCAGGATTGGAAAAAAACATCATCCCATCATACTCTACATCAGAAACATGAGGATTATTTTCAAACCTCTTGTATGTTCAGCACCACTGTGTGAACCACTGTGACATTTTTACTCACAGTGTGACAGCTCTGCTTTTCCATTAAAACATCCAGCTTAGGTGGCTGCTGGAGCAGTCTTTACTGTTTTAGATGTGTGTGGTGCGTCATAGTATTGTGACATAAACAAAAGCATTTCCATCTCAAAGAAGTCTGCAGCCTTGCAACTGCTGCTTTGAACTGGACATGCATTCATGAGTCCTGAGGTAATGCCATGGATATTTTGGCCTTTCATGGCGTTCTTAGAGGACAGAGACATGACAGAATATGACAAAATCACATATTGTTTATTACACGTAAAAATTAATAGACGAACATGAACATGTATTGTTGACTGTGAGATTGTGGGTAGATTTGTGCAGGGAGGGCGTCGCCCAGATGCTCTTGTCCTGAAGTGACTGGATCCTCTGTGACGTCGTCTCCTCTGAACGGTGTGTGTTATTTCGTCTCCTGCTCTGACTGCGTTTATCTGGTGCATGATTAAAGTGCGCGGCTGCCTGCTGTTCAAGTCTCTGCTGTCAGTCAGAGTAAGTGGCACATTTGTGTATTTACAGCGGCCCATGGGGTGCCCTGTTTAACCAGCCGCTAATGGCAGCCGGCCTGAGGCAAAGATGTTAGCAAAATATACAGTGTGCAACTGCAGCCCCCACTGCTCGGCTGACAAGTGTGATACCTCCAGTAATATGGACTTAAAGTCCCAAACCTGAGTGCATATCCAAAATCCTCCAGAGTTTCCACATTCTGCGCGTGTTCTCTGCTAGTAATGGTTTTCTGCCCCCCCTCGCTCTAAACTGTGGCCTGTGTGCTCCAGGATGGTAATTAAAGTGTGCCATGATTGGAAATATATCCGCACACTGCATATCATTTTAATGCCAGGGCCCTAATATGCCAAGATACTGGCTGTAATTGGATTTTGATTGGTTCCTAATGAAGATGCACCTCCTTGGAGACAGACGTGACAAGTCATCTGTTTTAGCCTCCACACACACACTCTCGCACACTTTTACACAGGCAGGAGTCCGGAGCACTCAGAGGAGCTGGCTGGATCCATGCACCAACATTAATACATGCTTTTATAGGCTTACTTATGCTTACATATACCCACATATGCCTATGCTTATATATACTCTCATATAAGATAGAAGTAACAATTTATGACCTGTTCCACCTCAGCAGGTCAGCACATCCACCTGACCACTCACACAACACTGTTTATGGACATAGTTGAAAGTAAAACCTGCACTCTCTGTGCCAGTGCTGGTTTGTTTGTTTGTCTGAGGAATGGAACACGTCACTAGTTTTGTGTGGATCTAAATCTCTCGGTCCAGAGTGGAAATGTAAGGCCTTGGTGGAAATCTGTGCTATGCAAATATTCTAGTTTTTGTTGTAATTATTCAGATCTATACTATATCTATAATGTAAACCTGATGCTGTCGGCTGTTTAAGGTTCAGTTGTAGTTGGGGTACAGTATCTTGCATCTCTTGTATTATGTTTCCACTTTCTCCAAAATCAATACATTTCTTAAGTTCTTGTCATTCATCGGTTTACTGCTCTCGTTTCAGATGAAAGTATAACTCTCTTTTGCAGCAGCATATACACATATAGGTGTCACACTGACAATTTAATTTGTGAAAACAATATGGTACACATGTAGGCCCTGAATAAATGTGCTACAGTATATACCAGTACCACTCCGCCTCAGTAAGGACTTGTTTTTACTGATGGCCCCAATGAAACTTTACTGTGGCTTTATACTCCTGAGCTTGGCTTTGTTACATAGACTTCAACATTGCCACCTTGAGACCACTTTATATGGGACTATTACTGTAGCAAAAAGAATTGTGTGTGTAAATAGATTTGTCTGTATTAAGATGCGGTAACAATTGTAAAGTGGTGTAAAATAGCTGAGCCCAAGTATAAAAAAAAGTTTTTGCTCTGACAACAATCAGCCCTTTGACTACATTTCATACTCTACAAATGTAGAGACAAAAGATACAGTTTATTACATATGATTTAAAATAGGTTATCTCTATCTACACAGATGAGCATGTTTTCATTAACAAAACATCAGCATCCATCTCACCGTCAATCAAAATCAGCAGTAATTATATAAACTACAGGTCTGTGCTGAGTTAGAATTCATTTTAGCCTTTTTCAGGCTCACGGAATTTAATATTACATTGTTTATCTACTGTCACTGGTAGTTAGCTAACTGTTGATAGTGTGGCAGTCGGCAAGCAGCTAGCAAACTATAGATACAATATTAAACTTTAACTTAGATTAACATTTACAAGTCCAACAACGTCACCCCAGAAATTCCATCTGGAGAATTTCAATACCAAGGCACACAGGTTCATTCAATGAGAGACAGAATAGCCAGGTTTCATTTAGTTTAACATTTATTTACCAGTTTTTTACAAGTTAATTTCATTTACTTTTTTTAATAAAACGTGTGATAACTCTCTCACACATTCATTTTAAAAAACCTCCAGCAGTCACAGGGAGTTTACAGAATAAAATAAAATAATAATAAAAAACAAAACAAAACAAGAAAACTAAAAGAAAACCAAAAGAGACAAAAACAGCAGTGTGGGCGTGCCAGTGCCACTGCTCCACTGAATGGGGTATTGAGCAAAACCACTCCAGATCTCCTATAAAAATGACAGAGTTATCACTTAGCCTAGCGTGTGAAGGTAATTCATGTTGACCAACAATTACTTGACCTACCAGCACACAGTCCACAGGCTTGTGAGGACAAGGAGTCGGCAGCATTCAACGGGGATCAGTGGACCATGAGGGACACATCTGCCAAACCCCGCGAGCAGCAGCCACACAACAAGACTAAAAACATAGCCCCATTTAGTGCACTGCATGGACATATGTATACAGAGAATAATGTTACGGTAATGCGCTCCCATCTTGCCACAACAGAAGAGGACACATGGTAAAGCGCAATAGAGCGTAATGGGGCAATATAACAAGAGTCTTTCAGACACACACAGCAGCACTGGCAATGGAGGACGGAGTGCACAAAACTCACCAGTGAGCCTTTGCCTGGCTCTTTGGTGGGTGTCTTTGCCGCTGTAATGTCCACAAACATGAATTTTGTCGAGCTTATTTAAAACATTTGCTCCATTTTGCCTTAGACAAGTGCTCCAGTCTGCTCTCTTTCATTTATACAAAAAACAGTGTACAGCTCTGTTTCCACTGATTCCTCACAAACATGTTTACTTTTGGACTAAAATGGCTTTAAAGAATAAAAGTTTCTTTTATTATTTAAATTATTTGCAAAAGACACTCATACGTAGCACTCTGCTGCCCTCTGCTGGTCTTGAGTACATATTAAAAACATTCTTTTAGTCACATAATTTTTTTAAAAGTTGTAAAATGTGCTGCTGTTCCAGAGGTGACAAAGCTCGGTATAAAAATATGAATAAAAGCAGATATATATGGTTCCTTTAAACTCGTATTAGCTTTACTGATGTCACTGAGGGTGCGTCTCAATTACATGCATAGGCAAAACCAAACTGCTGAACAATAGTTCCTTCCAGTGGATTTTCAAAATAAATGTACCATATCATACAATATGCCCATAACACAAATTAAAATACATAAATCACAAGTATGGCAGTTTAAATCAGTATTAAAAAAAAACAATAGTACAGTACATACAAACAATAAATCTGTATTTTTTTCCATGAATGTGCTCATATTTTTGCATTAGATAACGTCAGTGCTGCTGACTGTTTAAGGATAAGCCACATATCTCCACCACAGAGCATCACAGTGATGAAAGGGAGATGACAGGCTGCTGTTCCATAAAGAATCCAGAGCATAATCTGAGCATGTGTGTCTAAGCTCATTGAACACACAGCACCGCGACATGCAAATATTGTCTTTGGAAAGCATTCCTGTGATGCCAGAAGATGCCTTTATGATGCAGATGAATCCACCTCCTCCACAATGAGCCGCTGTGGTTGTGCTCACATCAGTGCTCAGAGCCGTGAGTCACTGCAGAGGCCAGAGCAGCTTCACCATATACACAATATTTACTGAGCATCGATAATGGTGATCATGAAGGGAGCAGCAGGAAGTGGAAGAGAGTTGGATCATCCTTATATAAAATGTAAAAAAAATGTAGAGATAAGGTTAGTCAGTCCTGCTGTGGACGGGACATGAGTGGTGACTGTAGTGAGTGGAGAAGTGGGGTTATAACGTGCATTAGTTACAAGTCACATAAATGACACTTGAAATATGATAGCTGATCCTTTTGCTGATTTTTGACTGGTTAAAGCAATAGGTTGTGTTCACATTCTAGAATTTGATGATGTCAAAACCTCAGACTGTAGCCTTTATAAACAGGTACTATTTTTAAAAGAAATAGCCCAGAGATCTTGATTTGGCCAATCACAGAGCCGCAGACTTACGTCTTTACTTTTGAGTGATGGCAGCAGTAATAACAAGCTATAGTGACCAAAGTTGTTTATTAAATGCTAATCTATAGCAGTGTGGAGTTTGGAGGATTTTTCTAAGACACTGAAATTAACTTAAATCACCATAACACTAAAGAGGAATAAATCATTTCTCCAAAGTTTCTGGGACAAGTTCGTCTGAATGCACTGGCTGCACTTTCAATCAGACATTATACAAAAACCACCGGACTACAGTGACAGAGAGATTAACGTGTTTTATTTACACGTTTGCCTCGCTAAAAGGAAGAATAGAGATGTGAGCTTCATTTATAATAAGGTAACCCACACATTTCTCCACTTCCCTTACAGAACATGACATGTAACTTAGGCTAAATGGACTGCTCTCTGCTCTTTCTGTTATTGTTCGCCTCTTGCCATTGTCAGGTTGTTAGATGATACATATTTGGATTAAACAATGGGGTAAGGTGCTGTTGTGCATTGTCTGATTTGATTTATAAACGTTAAGAAGTACCTTGAAGTTATGTGCAAGCGTTTGTGTGAGAACTTTGCATTAAATAATAGTTTCTTAGTGTGGAAGTTGAGCAGTTGCTGTTTATGGCCTGGTGTTAATACTGAGTTCTGTGTGCTATTATCAATGCATTATCCCCTCCGCCCAGAGTCACCACCAGCCGTCACTGGCCATACTGAAGAAATAATTTCACTTTAGGTCATTCGTATTGACTGATAAGATTTTGAACTTCGTGCTAGTTTTTGTTTCATGTTGATAACCACAGTAATTGCAAGGATTTCAGCCATAAACCACACCAAGACATCTGCATTTTGAATCTTTAGCAGCAGATTCTACCATAGAATTCTGACCTGTCTCCAGCTCAAATTAAAACTATAGGCCAGTTAAAGTTCTATCACATCATGTGAACATAACCTATAAAGACAATGATGATAATTGTCAAATTACTTGTCTACACTGCATATGTCTAGCTCATAACATAGTTCAACACTTATCCTTTACAAGTTAGGATGAACAAGCAAATGTCACAAGCAAAATGCTGGTTACCGTTTCTTACACAGCTGTACCCTGAGTTTGACAGCTTTCAGAGCTGGATACTCAATGATACAATGAACAAAGCTGTGTTTTAGTGCATATGGAATGATGACAAAACCTGAAAGTGCTGTCAGTTGCTGAAGTTTTTTTAGATAGTGTCCTGGTCATTAAAATCATAGTCAAAGTTGCAAAAATCCCTGTGTAGTTGGGCGCACCGTCCTTAGTTGCTTTGGATAAACCATTTGCATAAATTCCGCCCCACTGCAGAAAAATGACTGTGATAGGTCCAGACAGGTCCAGCTCGACTGAAGCAGGGAGCTCCTACAATGGGGTACCAGACCCAACTCAATAACTTTTCTTGTTTCTTCTCTGTTATGCCTTATTTTCCTCCACAGAGCTCCCCCTACATTTGGGAGTAAAGCACTATCGTGAACACTCTCAACTCCAGTAGATTCCTGTGACCCCTCGTTTGTCTTTACTGCAGTTTTCTTCTCTGCCATTTGGCCACTCTGGCACAATGAAAATCGAGAAATAAAGCCATCGCTAACTTGTGTAGTTGATTTGCTAACTGCGATGTGCCACTTTCTTGCAAGACCAGAGACCCGGTTGGTGACGCTCAGACTTGCAAGTGTTATTTTCACCCAAAGACATCAGAGGGAGATGCCAAACGCTTCATTTACCCCACAACAACTCATTTAACCATCACACGCACTCTGAAACAGTTTATTTAAGGTAAAAATGTTACTGAGTACTGCTTTAAGTGCGTCGGGCAGGCTGAACAGGTGAAGAGGCTGGAGGAGGAGTTGGCTTTGGAGCTGCTCCCATCAGAGGGCCGGGTAAACATCTGCAGGAGTCATTTAGACCTTAGCTGATGGGCTATCAATGAGGCAGGAATGTTTTGAGTTTTTTTTTAAAGCCACAAAGTTCAGATATAATCAGTTTTAACTAACCAGATGTTGCACTGGCCTATCACTCATTAGTTCTTCTAAGTTTACTCAGACTGAAAACACGTCTACCCGCCAGGTTTGACAGTGATTTAACCCAATGATTCCCAACCTGGGGGTCGCAACACCAAAAAAAGGGCCTCTCAAAAAAAATTCAAATAAAAAAGTCTAAGCTAAGGATGTATGATACTTGCCACAAAAAAGCATAAATCCAGTAAAAACGGGAATGTGTGTGTTAATGTGTGCATTTGTCTTTACATATGCCAGTGGTTCCCAAAGTGGGGGTCAGTGAAGGTACTGCAGGGGGCCCCTAGAGACTGTCTATATTAAATACATACAAAAGAAACAGAGTTTGAAATGAAGTACAGTTATATTTGTTTAAAAATATGACTTTAAAACAATTTTTAGCCATTAGTCAGTGCTTTTTGTAACATTTTAATGAAAATTTATGGCGAAAAAACACGGCATAGTCTTTTGAATAGAGTGAAGTTTTATTGTTGGGGGTCCGCATAAGATTTTCGGACATTAAAGGGGGCCATGATCCTCCTGACTTTGGGAATGGCTGACCTATGCAAATGAACCATTTTGATTTTTAGGTTTTGATTTAGCAATGCGATGCCCAGGTGTTTTTTGTGTAATGGACAACTCAAAGACCTGAATGTAAGGGAAACTAAATGATGCATTGCCGTGGTCACAGTAACAAATAGAAAAATGACTGCATATTGGAATATACTCACTGTAAAGGTTAGGTGATTGATGTTAGATTGATAGTTCTGTGATGTTTTTATTATGCACTGGAATTTAATAAAATATATGACTTTATTTTTCCTCAGCAGCAGTGTGTGTCAGGTAGCAGAAGAGTAAGAGTCGTCAACATCTCCACCGGTAAAAAAGGTTGGGAACCGCTGAATAAAGGTTTTATGAGCAATATTTACAGTATTTTATATATTTCATAAAAATAACCCACGTGTCCCCAGATATGAGATAAACATGTTTAAACCAAATATTAGTTTTACTGATAACAATGGTACAGATGAGTTATTCACAATTAATAATTTGTTTTACATAATGGCCGAGTTGTTTTTGTTTACATTTTTTGTTTTGGTTCTAAAACTGCACTGCTGATCGTCCAATCAATACCATTTTCAAACCAGCAGTGGTGGATGAAGTCCTCAAGTAAAAGTACTGTTACTTCAAAAATAATATTACTCAAGTACAAGTAAAAGTGGCCAAAAAATCTTCTTTTTTGAGTTTTGAACCCAGAAGTTTTTGATTGCAAGTCAGATGTGCTACTGACTACACAGCAGAGGAAAAAAAAAATACTTTTAACTCCTCAGAAAATTTAAAGTTCCATCCATCCATCGATCCATCCATCCATCTTCTTCCGCTTTATCCGGGGCCGGGTCGCGGGGGCAGCAGTCTAAGCAGAGATGCCCAGACTTCCCTATCCACAGACACTTCCTCCAGCTCTACCGGGGGCACCCCAAGGCGTTCCCAGGCCAGCCGAGAGACATAGTCCCTCCAGCGTGTCCTAGGTCTTCCCCGGGGCCTCCTCCCAGTGGGACATGCCCGGAACACCTCCCCAGGGAGGCGTCCAGGAGGCATCTGAAACAGATGCCCGAGCCACCTCAGCTGACTCCTCTCAATGTGGAGGAGCAGCGGCTCTACTCCGAGCTCCTCCCGTGTAACTGAGCTCCTCACCCTATCTCTAAGTGAGCGCCCAGCCACCCTGCAGAGGAAACTCATTTTGGCCGCTTGTATCCAGGATCTTATCCTTTCGTTCATGACCCAAAGCTCATGACCATAGGTGAGAGTAGGAGCGTAGATCGACTGGTAAATCGAGAGCTTCGCCTTTCGGCTCAGCTCCTTCTTCACCACAGCAGACCGATACAACGACCGCATTACTGCAGACGCTGCACCGATCCGTCTGTCGATCTCACGCTCCATCCTTCCCTCACTCGTGAACAAGACCCCAAGATACTTAAACTCCTCCACTTGAGGCAGGAGCTCTCCCCCAACCTGGAGAGGGCAAGCCACCCTTTTCCGGTCGAGAACCATGGCCTCGGACTTGGAGGTGCTGATTCTCATCCCAGCCGCTTCACACTCGGCTGCAAACCGCCCCAGCACACGCTGAAGGTCTTGGCCTGATGAAGCCAACAGGACAACATCATCTGCAAAAAGCAGAGATGAAATCCTGTGGTTCCCAAACCAGACTCCCTCCGGCCCCTGGCTGCGCCTAGAAATTTAAAGTTATACTTAAATAAAAGTACAAATAAAATCATCCAAAATTTACTCAAGTAAGATTAGAAGTATGCTCTACAAAATGTACTCAGAAAGTACTTTGTCTTCAAAAAATATAGTTAAGTAAATTGAGTAAAAGTATCTAGTTACTGCCGAGCTGCTTACAGTGCCTTTAACCTGTCTGTATTGAGGCTTGAAGAGCATTTCCACCAGATTCTAGCAGTATTGTCAGAAAAAAAAATGCACCATGTACTGTAGTCTCCAGAGTACCTACAAATGAAACGATGCTTTGTTAACATGACCACTCATGTTATGAAGCTCTTCTAAAGCTGTGTGCTGTGTTCCATGCATGCAGTGATGCAGCTCTGCCTGTGTAGAGTCACATGAGGACAGCCATCTGGAAGAGCATCTGGGTCTCAGAGGACCACTCACAGCTTCCACGGTGCCTGTGCTCAGACACAAAGCGCTAGGTGACGATGTTCAGATTAATGGCTCCTGATCAGCTACAGCTTGGGACTCGGTTTGATCATAACATGCAGAACGGACAAAGGCACATGTATGACATATGAGGAATATTCAGTTCAGCGACCCTATTCATCTCAGTGAACAGTGTTGTTTTTAATGTACAGAAGGTCCCCATCCTCATGAATATCGCTTTGTGTCTTTATTGTCTGGTATGATAGAAATTATGCAGCATTTCATAATAAGGTTTCAGTTATCCTTAATAGAACTCCCATGGTTAAAACACCAATGGACTATGTTGTGTCCTGTCAATTAGAAACCACACTTCAGCCAGACCATAATAACAATCTGAGGAAATTAGACAGAACAGTGCTTTAGTTTATTTTTGTGCTTTAGTATCTTTCATAAACACATTCTGTAATCTTGTGGCCCTATAAAAGCTTCAGTGAACGTGTGAGTGCTTGTTATTTACTGAACATAGCTGGTGTGGGTTCTAGGAGTGAGAATCTTTGGTCAATTCATGATTTGATTTTAATTCAGAGTCCCATGATTCAATTCAAAAGCGATGCATCCAGCACTATTTTGGTTTGTCAGCTTTAATTAAATAACATATGACTACAATTTGAAAAATGAACTATGAATTATTTATCCAACATTTTGTAACATTTTAATTGCCTTTCTTTCTTACTCTGACAGCACCTGTACTCAGCACAATGAGAGTTGTTCTATGTGTATGCTTTTGTGGCCCAATCATCAAGCTTTCATTTGACGCACCTCGTAACCATGGCAGCTCTTGTCCAAGGCCTGTTTGCCTCGAGTTTTCAATATAAAACATACAAAATATGTGCGTTCAAAGCAACCTGCAAACCAGCAGCTTCAGTCATGAGTAGTCTTTATAAAACTCAGATTATAAACTTTTCTGCATTGTTTTAAAAAGTGGGTTCTCTCTGGAGCCTTGGCCCTCTCCACCAGCCAAATACATGCACGTGTAGGTGAATCAATCATTAGTATGTCTCCAAATGCATCCAATTACTGTGCCATTACCTCCAGTTGTAAACATCAGTCTTCTCATAATACCATGATCTGTTTTTAAACTGTAATAGACTTTACTGCTGCGTGAGCTCAGGGCACAGGGGCAGTGTCCCTGGAGGCAGTGACCCTCTGAATCACCTGGACAGTCCATTCCAAACAGAACATATATTATTTACCAGTATTTTGGCAGAAAAGTGCTCTGCTGTCAGTTAGCTGCTGCCCTCAGGGAATGTCAGAGGAGCAGGCTGTACAGTCAGACCCAGACAAGAGCTTAATGATCAGACTTTCAACATGGACAAATCAGCCAGCACCTTTGCTTTCCTCCATTATGCAGTACAAGACATGAGATACTGTTCTCATGGCCCTTTTCTACCAGCACCACTTGGTTTTACTTTACTCAGTTCTACCTGCTTTGTCAGCTTTTCCATTAGGCAACTGGTACCAATACCAGGTACTTTATACCTGCCGAGGTTCCAATTGAGCCAAACCAGTATTAAAATGTGAAGTTGACCGATTCCTGGTTGCTGATTGGTCAGAGAATGTTGTCAGTTGTGAATGGTACGTGCAACATTAGCCCCTTTGAACTGTTGTGTGTGAATGTGTGTTGTCAGCATGTGAGTGAGTGAGTGACAGTATTTAGTTCTGTTGGAAGTGTTTTTAGAATTTGCTTGAGTGATTGTTTTTTGTTTGGAGGACATAATATGAATCATGTACTGGTAACATGTTCTTAATTTACATAAACCTTCTGTTAAAATTGACTGTAACATCTTCCTCTACAGGGACTGCAGGTGGAAATTAGAAGCTCTGCTAAAACCTGGCACATAACACATTTCCCTTCTGAGGTCAGTGCATTGTTTTGTATGTTTCTTCAAATAAATAAATTCAAATTCAAAAATTCAAAGTCATACGTGCGATGTTAGCCACAAAAACAAACTGATAAAACCATTTTTTAGTCCCGACAACGCCTGAGCACATCTGTTTTTAGTCTTTATAGTTATTATGTATTCTAGCCTAATATAACAGTTATAGCCTAGCATTAGCATTTTAAAACTGGTCAAAATTGTTACCCTACATTACATTTTGAGTTATTACATTACCGCCTGCTATAAACCCACAAAATGTGCTTAACCCTACGTAAAACACACAGCAAAGTAATAAAATGCTTTTATTTTGCAAGCGTGAAAGCAACATTACTTTGCTACTTTCTGCCACTGTTACAAAGTTGCCTTGACTTAATCTTCTCCTCTTCTGCTTGATGTTGCGTTACAGCGTCCCAATCTCTCCTGTACTTCTCGACAGTATTTGGCCTCGCTGCTTGTAGCTTTTTTCGGCTCCTTTGTTTGGCTTTGCGGGTGACAAAAAAAAACAAAAAAAAAAACACAAAACCAGAACAGAGTACAACATTGCCTCTGTGTCCTCCATTGTTGTTGTGAAGCACCACCATCCCAGCCAACATTAAACCAGTACTACAATGTAATGGAAAACAACCCAACCTGAGTAAAACTGAGTAGAGTAAAATAAAAGTAAAGTACTGCTGGGGGAAACGGGCCAATACTTGTTAAAAAACACTGAGGCCTGTTGTGCAGCCAGTGTAGAAGTTGGTCAACAGTATGAGTACAATAATGAGCTCTATTTAGGGCTGGGACGATACGCTTTTGTCATGGTTATGATACTATCACCATACTTTGATGCTGATTATTGGAATTTCCATATGTTTGAGATACAACAAATAAAATGATTTAATAGTATCAATCAGTGGCACAAGGTGGTAATGAGGGGCCCCAGTGAAGGTTTTCAGAATGGGCCCCAAAGATGCTATGTAATTTATAGCCCAGACTGAAAGTAACACACTAAAAGAGACTATAACTCAGGACTCTCAATGTGGCCCCCTCATGTCCTGGGCCCCAGTGCCATTGCACTGGCTAATGTTATGCCCTAATTATTGCAATATGAATGAATGAATGAATGAATGAATGAATGATTTTATTATTGTGTCTTGCATTCAAACATGCCCAGCCCTTTACTTGGGCTTATAAGACACCATCAACTGAACGAAAAACTAGTTCCCAGACAGTAGGCACAATATATCTACACAAAAATATACAATCCAAACAATTTCATCTAAATAAACATGACTGCTGTTTTCTCCAGGCTTTACAAACAAATGTACCCAATTTATACACATTAAAATTAAACAACCATTTCATCTTCTCATCATCAGAGCTCCAGAACATCTCAGGTTTTTGGACAAACATCCCATTTAACAAAGGGATTCTAAATTCATCGTAAAAAGGACAATACAAAACAAAATGAGTTTCACTTTCCACTTCCCCCAACTCACACAGCCCACAGAGTCGCTCTTCCTCTGAAGTTTGGTTAAATCTCCCAGTTTCTAAGGCCAGAGGAAGGATTCCTAAACGCAGCTGAGCAATCAGAGACCTTTGATTCCTAGCAATATTTACTCTTCCTACCATGTAAGACAAAAGTTTGGGGCGACAGTGCCGTAGTGGATTAAGCATTCGCCCAGCAACTGGATGGTAGCCGGTTGAAATCTTGCCTGAAGTGCATACTGTTGTGTCCCAGGGCAAGACACTTCATCCTGATTGCCCACTATAGTCACTGTATGTGGATGGTTGCAACAGGAAGGGCATCCAGCATAAGAACTCTGCCAAATCACTGTGTGACTGGTTCACTGTGGGGACCCCGAAAAAGAAAGGGAAAGATAAAAAAGAAAAAACATGTAAAATGAAGATTATTTATATACTGTATTTTAACAAGAACCCACATCACTTTTCCTGTAGTATTAAATGAACTGTGTTTATTTTAACAACCCTAACATGTATTTAGGGCATCATCATAATGTCCTGGTTTTTCACCCTCTGAAGGTCAAGCATGCCTTTCATAAACTTAATGCAATCACCAACAAGACTCTGGACCAGTCACAGTATGTGGCTGGCTGCAACAAGAAGAGCATCTGATGTTAAAAACAAACAAACAAACAAAAACAAAACTGCCAAATCACTGTGCAATTGGTTCGCCGTAGCTGGAACAAAAACAAGGGAGCAGTCAAAAAATAAATAAAAAAAATAAACCTCATGAATGAGTCACATCTGGAACAGTGAGCTGTATGCTGGTCTGGGTCTTGCTCCTGCTGTTCTTCTCAGTTCTCATGTTCACTTGCTCTTGTTTCAACACTAAATTGCAAGCGCCAGTCCAGTGTGTTATCAAAAAGATCAGCATTTACACAGATATGCTTAGAGAAGGCAGCCCATAGGTGTGAGGAGTCTGTAGTATGCCTGCATGACCAATAGGAGCCTTGTCTTTTTCCATAAATGCTAGAACACACCAACCCACTGCTGCACTGGCATCAGAAAAGGCATGTGCGAGACGTATTCACTTTTTATGACAACAGGCGATGCTAGTGGCTTAAACTCTGCTGATACTCGGCTTCTGTAGATAAACTTGGCAACACTGTAGTAGTTTAAAGTATTTACCGATGAATAATAATCATACGCAATCTATTAAACTTGTCTGATCACAGTAATGAATAAAAGGGACAGGATTATTGCAGATGTTTGTCTCAGAGGAGGATGTCACATTTTCGTCTGTACTAAGCTATAGCACTGTAGAACATTAGCGTCACAGATGTAGGAAACATGCTGAAGAAGACTGACTGTGAATGGAGCACAAGCCAATCAGAGTTCTCCTTTAAGGCCAACATACTTCACCAAATTACACCCAACTGTCTTCTACTGCGTCCAAAGGTGCAGAACACACCAAACACACGGTACGACCATGCTGGACAGCCATTATACGTCCAGTGTGTCCCAGCCTTAAAAGTAATGTTGCTCCAACACTACTACACTCCCTGCCAGCATTTTATTTATTTAAAGTTTAAATACCAAAAGAAAGAAGAGAGTTCTTATTTCATAAAAAAAAAGTTCATTTGTATTTTTTGTCAACAGTTGAAGGATGGTAGTTTACAGACAAAAAGCTGAGAAAAATGCATTTGGCATTTAAGGCACTTTTGTATTTTAAGTTTAACAATAAATAACATTTTTACAGGTTCATTTTTACAGGTTTTTTTTTTTTTTTCCATTCTCTACCTTGTTTTTACCAATGCATTCCTGGCATTACGAGAGAAGGTGCTGCATTGTCAGCTTTCTGGTCTGGGTTAAATGAAGTTTTCAGGTGCATCGCACTACCACAAACTGACAAACATGACACAGCAGTAAGAAGTGAGCTGTAGCCTGTTGGTGCTGCACTGGTCCACTTGTCCTGGTGTGGTTGTCTGTGGTCTTCCTCCTTATCCTCCCTGGGTTCTGGCCTGGTATTTGTTGTCCTCTTTGTTTGAAATGCTGAGGGTCTGGTCTGGGACGTCCTCACAGGTAATCGGGACAGGCATATTTTTGACTCACTAACTTGAGCTAAGACCACGTCCTGTCTGCTCCTGAGTTGTGTTGTTTTGTCCCATGAAGTCCTTAAACTGAAATGTTGCATTCTGTCCTGTTGCCAAAAGTTTCTTCTTCACTTGATTTTCATGTAGCTAGTACTGTACTAAGTGCACAACAGCCTTCTGTGTCCGGTAACAATGAGAACACATAAAGCCATAAGTACTTGTGATTGGTGGTGAAGCGTGATGTTAAGCCAGGGCTCCAGACTGCAACCAAATGCTTGCATTTTGTGACCATTTTTTGGGTCCGTGCAAGGATTATTTTCCAACTACTCGAACACATGCGACCAGATATTTTCTGATTTTTATTATGTTGAATCTGAGTTTTTTCTTCCACTCTCAAAGGGGGTAAGTATTGGTACTAGTTTCATTAATTTGAGTAATTTGTGTTGTAGTTTTGACAATGATACAGTCACGCAGCTGATCAGCTGTTTTCGCCGACCCTGTCTCTGTCACTCTGCCCCACCTCCCTCTCTCAGCAGAGCAGTGAGTGTGACCACAGCAACAGCGAATATCTGGAATGTGTCTGAGGCTTAATGCTTACATGCAACACTGCGTCACTCTGCCACAGACTGCGTCTTTACGTGCTCAAAGAGCGTCTTTTGAGGAAAAACACAAATAGAAGCCTCTGTAAACTAACTCCATGCTTTGTCAACCAGAGCACAGACGTGTGTGGGCTGTAGTCTCTCTCGTAAAAGTTAGCTAAGAAGCTTCTGTAGTTAACATGAGGTGTTACTAACCTCCTACACCGCTGTCTGTAAAGTGCTATTATGCATTCTTTTTTTCATCTGCTTTAATTTAGTCCTTATCACAGAAAAAGTGGGACAGTTAAAAACACCAGTTTGCCCTTGTTATGAAGAGTAAAGCCACAAAAGCGCTGATAACTATAAGGAGAGAACTAAGGGAAACAATTTAATTTTTAACTCTTTATTATTCAATTCTTTATTAAGTGAAAGCCGCAGTCTGTTATGGATGTGATAGCCTATTTGTTACCTACCAGTTCAGTTAAGTTTTATTTAAGGATAGTGGGTCTCAGTCATGAATGTTCTCTTAGAAAAGTTTCCTAAGTCCCTTTTCTACAAACTGCTTAAGAGAACTCTATGTCGGATTCACAAGGGCTTTCATCAACCCTGCTTTCCTTTCACAAGGTTCCAACCGGACTTTATCAGCGGAGTCAGCACGGCTGCGCTCAGGTGCACGTGCACGTTTTTGAAAACCCCTGATGACACAAACACTTAATAAAATTAATAAAACGTAAACGTATTGCCTTTGTTTTAAACACCGTTTTTCTGGGGGATATAAAGAGAAAGTAAACTACCAAACGCACACCAAACATAAAACTCACCAAATTTGGCACACTTGGAGTCCGCCTGGGTTTTTTCCTACAATAACCTGTATAATTTGGCTATGATTTGTTCTAGAACCACTGAATTTGGAGGAGATGTCACTCAGATGTTGCTCTAAACATTTATTGAGCTTATAGGCTTATCTACACCGGAGTAACAAGGTTTTTATTGTAAATGTGTAGTTTTTCTCTGGGCAAAAATGATATTTCTGTGTTTCAGTCTTATTTTCTCTTAGACAGTATCTTTTTTAACAAATTTTCACTTCCACAGTAATCACCATGCCCCCCCCCCCCCCCCCTTTCATTGATACCAAGATTAGCCATGTAGACCTTGTAAATACTGAGAAACACCTTATATAGGTATGTCATTTTTGTGAAAAGGGCCTTAGGTCTTAAAGGGGGCATGGGGTTAAAGACGTAACACACAGTATACTCCATCAATAGCAGATTAAACTAGTTATTTTAAGTTTTATTTTAAGTTTTTTCAGTCATCACTTTCCCAAGAGGCTAAAGAAAAACATGCTCCAAATTACATTAAAACACTTTATTAAGGTGTTGCAGTTACAGTACTTGCTGCACACATCAGAACACAGTCATGTACTTGGAATAATCCAGATGCAGGCCATTTCAGTCCAAAGTTAACAGCAGTCTTGAAGAAGCTGGCACATTAATACTGCATTTGTTGTAATTACAAGACAGAAACAGAAATGTTACAATGCTTTTATAGTTAAATTTTGTGCATTTTCAGAATTTAACACACACTAAGTCCTCCGTCATTTGTACTTCAGATTTGCATTAGAAAAGTCATGCAGCAGAAACATTACCATTTATTTACTTACACTCTACAGCTCTGGTCACCTCCCGAGCAGGCTCTTAGTCCTCACAGTCATAGGCCTTGATTGTCTGTCGGCTCAGTGATCTGGGAGATAGTAACACTTTACTCTTAAGATATTAAAAACAAAGATTATACAGTACATGCAGTTTGACTGTCAGTTTATTAAAATCTACCATTTTTAACAATACTGGGTCAAATTAATGTAATGTTGAGTCTTACTGTGTGCTTTTAATCTTCAAAACCTTGTCAAAATCTAGAAAAGAAACAAATTAAAGATATTAACACATTCCTCAAAGCAGTTTTTTTTTTAAAATGTACCAACTTTTCATTTATCAAGATGTAAATTCTAACATTAGTATGTCCTAAATCCACTGAATCACATGTATTTTGCTTGTTTTCGAAGTGTTCAAACACAGAGGCTTAACCCTTTGGGTGCCAGATTTTTTTTCTCTAAAATACAGTTTTTTGACATCCAAAATTCAAAAGGTTGTGGCTTAAAACAATTAGAGATAGAGTTTTACTGTAAATGAGAGAAATGTCAGTTATGAACCAAAATTTATGAATGTAGTAATTATAGGCATCTAATCTGCATATATTTTGCATATTGTGACATCATTATCAGGCGGACATGCTGAATTATGTATTTTTGTCTTTTTCTCCAATTAATAAATGAGTAGAAACCAGGTAAACTCTAAACGAACATTAGTAAACTATAACTGTAACCTCTAATGTCCCATAACTAGTCAAATGTGAGGAAATAGAAATGCAGAATGTAAACATATAGGGCGCACTTTGCAAGGTTTGTCATGGCCTGGCTGCAGGTTCATCATACTTCTGTATCCACTCCTGATGAACGTCATCCTCTCATCAGTGCTGTTGCTAGTCCTGTTTATATTCGCCACGCTGCTCCCACCACGCCCTCGGCGACACCTGCCTCTCCCCACGCCTTTCTCTTCTCTCTCCTCTGCCTCTTCTACAGGGAAAAGTGTGAGAATGAACGGGGGGTGCTTGTGTACATTTATTTCACTCAAAACCACACTGTTCCCGAGTTCACTCTCAGTACTGCGGCTGAGGAGACTCTGTGCTGCGCCGCCTCCGCGGGAGAAAGTCGCGGGACAAACTACAGCCTCGCGCGCACTTCTCCCTCTCAAAACTGCATTATTTCTGACCTCAGGTTCACTCCCGGGGCCAGAGTGACTACGTGCACGCCTGCCTCTGTCACCTACAGTGGGAAGAGTGACAGAGAAACGCTGCGTGCAGGGACTGTGAACATAGCTCGCGCGCCGCCATTAGCTACTTTCGGCTTTTCCTCTCAAAACTGTAGAGGAATCTACTCCACGGAGGCGCTCCGACACGCCACTCCCCGTGAGACTCACTCACCTTTGAGCACGTCTTTTTCAAAGATTTTGAACGACAACTTAGGATTCTATTGGGCTAGAAACTGGGTTTTGTCCTGGGTGTCAGACACCTAAAGGAAGGGAGTAGAAACAAGATTTAACATTTTAATAGGAAGAAGGGGCTGTTATTTTTAGCAACGTTGCATGTTGCAATTCTGCGACTTTGGCACTTAGAAGGTTAAAGATAAACTTCCCAAACCCACTCCAAAATGTTAGTTTCCATTTAAACAAACACGGTGTACTCACATATTAGCCCATTTTGTCACTGTTTTGGCGATGTTTAAAGATTATGTCTTACCTCGCACTGCAGTCCTTGTATGTAGACAACATGTGCTTCATCCTTCTGTCTAATTATTAGTGAGTCTCAACCAACTGCACACTGCCACCTTCTGTCCTGGCATGATAGCGGCTAAAACTTGATGTTTTAAATTCATTCAACTTAAAGAAGAGATAAATCCTGCACACTGTCGAACTTGCAAAGGTGAGATTTATTTACAGGTGAAGGCTCAGTGCTGAAACGTTGTCAGACCTCACCTGTAAATAAATCTCACCTTTGCAAGTTTGACAGTGTGCGGGATTTATCTCTTCTTTAATTTGATGTGCGTAACGCGGGCCATTTCCGACGCACCTGTCTCAGGATTGAGATGTGCGAAGCACTTCCTTGATAAATTCAGTCAACTTAAAATATTTCACACACACAGCAATATGGTCAAATTAGCAGAATACACTAAAACGATTGTAGTATTGGACCAAAACTTTCACATTTACATACAACAGGCTAAGAAAATTTTATTACATTCAATATCCGGGTTTACAGTGTAAGGTTAACTATTAATATATACTGATTTAATTTTTTATCCATATTGCCAACATTATTTGATGTTCCTGAGACCACATTCCTCATTTTGTAAATATTTCAATTAAACTGTGAGCCTGTATGATAGAGGAAATGTTATATTTTTGATACAAATTGATTAATGGCTCGTGCCCCTAAATTTTCTGCTTTTGCCCCTAAAACATTTCAGTCAGGAGCTCCAAGCAAAAAAAAAAAAAAAAAAAAAGTCGGGAGCCCTACATGGATGACGCAATGTTCTGTGATTGGCAGTCAAAGAGCCTTTACAGCCTTTAGAGACCTTTACATATAAAAAGAAGACAGAAGGATGTAGGCTGTATTTATCTCACACACACTACATGCCTACCCACTGAGGTCCTCCATCTGGTTGTACATTAGGTTTTAATTATGAAAGAATGACACATGATTCTGAGTAAGTCACTGTTAGTAATCTTGTACATGGGCTTAATGATCCAAAAATAACATTTCATAACTCAGTCTTGATTACAGTCTCATAAACGTCGGGCGGCCGCTGCAGGAATATGAAAATGACTTTTTTTTGTCACTTGGATAGAAATTCCACAGAAATATTCAGACCATGACTAAATTAAACTCAAACATTCCATTGGAACGGAGGCTAATGAATTTCTCCAAAATAGCATGTGGCAATAAAAGTCTAGCACCGAAGCCAATACTAATGCAATTTTCCAGCAGCTTTTAGACTGGGCTCACTTTAAAATCAATCACTGCTGACTTCAATTAACTTTGAGGAAAACAGGTCTCCTTCCAGCCCCCCCCCAAACTGAGGCCCTCGTGTCCTCTGCCAAATTAGGAAAGACCTAACAACCAATAACATCCTTAGAATTGATATGTGCTTTTCATTGTGAGCAGCTTGACCAGGCTAAAGCCCTATCCTTGGATCAGCCTAGTCCTCAGTCTGGGGTAGGGGGGGTGTGAGTCATCTCAGGGGTGGGGGGAGGACCAATGCCTGCGTGAGGAAAAGCCAGCGAAATAAAAATTACAGAAATGAGATGGAAATAAGTAAATGTGAAAAAAGAAAACCAATTGTAAACTAAGGATATTTGTATTTTCCAGAACATAAGTCGCTCTGGAGTATAAGTCGCAACGGTCAAAAATGAATTATAAAAAAAAAAAAAAAAAAAAAAACATATGTAAGTTGCACTGGACTATAAGTCACATTTATTTAGAAATTTATTTCACAAAATCCAAGACCAAGAACAGACATTTTATCTGGAAAGGCAAGGTATTCAGCTACACAAGAGCACACAGAACAACAGACTGGATAGGTGTCCAGTATGTTAACGGAACACATTAACAGTTACTCAGCTACACAAGAGCATAAAGAACATACTTGGGAGGCAGAATGTGGTAAATTAACATAACAAGCCAGTGAGTCCAACAAGCAAGTTACTGGTAAGCAAGTTCACCAAGCTCCCGATCTCATTCCACATCACTGAATACTACTGACAGTAGTTGTCATAAGCCTAGAGCGCCCTCTCGCAGCTGTAGATGGTAATGTTTACTTCAAGGTTCATGTCAGTTAGTCATATATTTTAATACACTGTATAAGTCGCACCTGACTATAAGTCACAGGACCAGCCAAACTATAAAAAAGTGCGACTTATAGTCCGGAAAATATGGTAAACATAATTAAAAGTTTTGTCATCTCCAAACTTTTATTTTTGGCCAGTGTTCTCCTTCTTCACATAAACATATCATTAAACAAAACAACATGATTGTAAGTTATATATCGGGAACCACAAGAGAAGTAACAAAAAAGAACTACTGTTCAAAAAAAAAAAAAAAAATAGGAGGTTTAGGGGCAAAAGACTTAGGATTAAAAGTAAAAATAGCTTTTAAAAAAATACTGCATCAGGGATCACTAGGAATGCACCTCGGGTGGGTGAACATAAAGACTGAGAGGAAAAAAATGGGGCGTGCACGTCAGGGGCCTGACTCTAAACCAGCCTTTGCCTGACATGTGACCAAAACGTCTCCCGCTGCCATATTGACAGTGACGTAAATGTAAACAATAGCCAACTCTAATGGAAAGCAGTATTGAACAGCGCATATACACCTACCTACATTATAAAGCTTCACTGTTAGAGCTGAAGTGACTACAAGGCTTCAGCTATGCATGCACTGTTATTCAGTCAGTATTCTCCTCTCTGATCCTGTTGCAAATAAACCATTCACACTCACTGTGTAGGCATGGTACTAATATGTATAAGTATGTGATGATCAGCTGTTGACACTTTCATACTAAGCCAATTACACAGTTCTCACTGTATTCTGTGAGCTAATGACCTAATACCTAGTACTAGGTAATGTATGTCAATAGTCTGACACTGAAGTTTCTTACTGTAGCTTAAGGCAAAAACAGCTGCATTAACCCAGAGTGTTTTGATCGTGTGAAGTAAAGTATGATATATAACACAATGTTTAAATATATTTTTAAATACCCTGCTTAATTTGTAACTGTTTTTTACAGAAGCACATAATAAGTAGAGTTTATGAAACTTTTTTACTTACATATAAGCCAGCATCACGTGATTAACAGCATTATAAAACATAGCGTGTCACTGTCCAAACTGTTCAGTACACAGTGCACTAGTGATGCAGTAAACAGTAACAGAGTTTAGAGACTGACTGAGTGTGAGTCGGAACTTTCAGAACTGAGATTGTTGCTTGCTTCCTAAAATGGCAAAAACAACCCAGAATACACTCATAAGACGTCACCTCTCATTCGATTATTGTATGGAGACTATATACACGAATAAAACGTGGACTGGAATGGCTTGTCATCAAAAATGATTTTTAACAAAATGAATGATATTGTGTAGTGTGGATGTGCTATGTATAAATATTTTTGAAATGATGCATTTCATCGTGTCCTAAAGCTTCTTAACAACAGACACATGGACGAGAGCATGCGGGCCATCAGATGGCTCATTTCTAAATAAATACCTTTAGAAATACCTATAAGAACCACTGTGTCCTGGAGCTGCTATGTGAAAATGAAACAATTATCAACTTTTCCAGCCATGAAACACAGGAGCACTCATATTTAGTTATTGTCTGGTCCAAACTACAAGGACTCAGACTCATTCGTAACGTGAATTACCGCTCTGTCATGTATGGACTATTACAAGAATCTTTCTCATCAAATTTTTCAGTTAATCATCACACTTACTACTGTGAAAATCTGGAGGACAAGGACTAAAAAAGTAATTAATCAAGCTTTCATTGGCAGTAGCACAGTATTCAAACAAATCATCACAGAGCTTAAAAGGAGAACATCTATGGACATTAAGAATCACTTTCATTGGGACATTTTAAAATTGTAATGTTGAAATTATTAATTGTGTAGTCTGCCCTTGACTGATTTGGAGAAAAACAATATTTGTATATTTTCCAACCAATAAGTTGCAATTTTTTTCATTGTTTCGGTTGTCCTGCAACTTATAATCAGATGCGACTTATATATCAAATTCAACATGAATCAAGGAGTAAACATTACCAACTACCGTCATGAGAGGGCGCTCTAGGTTTGTGACAACTACTGTCAGTGATGTAGAATAAGATGGAGAGCTCGGGGAACTTCCTTACTGGTAACTTTCTTCAAACTCACTGACTTGTTATGTTAATTTAGCCTATTCAGCCTCCCAGGTATGTTCTTTATGCTATTGTGTAGCTGAATAACTGTTTATGTTACGTTAACATACTGGACACTTATCCAGCCTGTTGCTCTTGTGTAGCTGAATAACTTGCTTTTCCAGATTAAATGTCTGTTCTTGGTCCTGGATTTTGTGAAATATTTTTTTAAATAAATGCGACTTATAGTCCAGTGTGACTTATTTATGTTTTTTTTCCTCTTCATGACACATTTTTTGACCAACGCGACTTATACTTAGGAGCGACTTATAGTATGGAAAATACAATACTCTGTCACCTGCATTATTCATTCTACCAATATAAAGGCCATATTCTACGGTGGCCCTGTAGGGTCAACGAAATCAAAAACACAAAAACTGAAACACACACATTATAATCCATTATAAACTGAGCAGGTAAAAGGTCTGGATTTGATTCCAGGTGTTACATTTGGATTTGAAAGCTGTTTCTGTGAAATCACAACATACAGGATCTTAATGGAAGTGAACCAGACCATCCTTAGACTGGATCAAAAAATTTTTGAAAAACCCCTTCACAACAATCACCTCAGTGTAGAACACTTTCCAGGTCTATTAATTCTAGGTCCACCATAACCAGAAGACTTCATGAGAGAAAATGCAGAGGGTTCACCACAAGCTGCAGACCATTCATCAGCCTCAACAACAGAAAGGACACATTAGACTTGGCCAAAAACACCTAAAGAAGCCAGACTAGGTCCCAGGCCAACCTGTACCAGAATGATGGGCAGAGAAATGTCTGGAGAAGGCTTGGAACGACTCACCATATCTTCTGTAAAACATGGTGGAGCATGAGCTGCAGAACTTCCAATGACACTGGGTCACTGGTGTTTACTAATGATGTGACAGAGATAGAAGCAGCCGGATGAATTCTGAAGTGTCTAGGGACATCATTTCTGTTCAGATTCAGACAAAAGCTGAAGTTGATTGGACGGTGCACCACAGCACAGATGGACAGTGACTTAAAACACACTGCAAAAGCAACCCAGGAGTTTTTTAAGGCAAATAAGTGGAATATTCTGCAATGGCCAGTGGTCAGTCACCAGATCTCAGCCCAGTCCAGCATGAATTTCACTGTTTAAGACAAAACTTAAGGCAGAAAGACTAACAAACGACTGAAGACAGCTGCAGTAAAGGCCTGGCAAAGCAACATAAAATAGGAAACCCAGTGTTTGGTGATATCCACAGGCTCCAGACTTCAGGCAGTCATTGCCTGTAAAGGATTTTCCCCAAAGTATAAAAAATAAACTTTTTATTCATGGTAATGTTCATCTGTCCAATTACTTTTGAGCCCCTGAAAAAGAGGCAGCTACACATTAAATAGTTTCCCCTTTCTTCAATTTGGATGTGAATATTCTCAAATTACAGCTGAGAGTCTGCATTTTAATATTAATATATAACTGTATATGTATATGTTTTGGTTAACAGCTAAGAAATTGGAGTTGATTTCAGACTAACCAAGTTTTGTATGTTTGTGTCTGGTAAATTAGATCAACTTTGCTTTGGTTAATTAAGTTGCCTGGTGGTGCTCCTGTCAACAGTAGCTGCAGACAGAGCACTTGCCCTGGGCTGCTCCACACTTTCACCGAGGTCTGCCTCAGCATGGCCTGAGCTCACACAGCTGCTCCGCTTCAGCAGTTCACCCAACCACACCAGACAAACAGCACCAAAGCAGTCTAGACCGGCTCACTAAAGGCCCACTACTTGAGTTTTTGAGAATGTGAAAAAAAAGCTTTCCTCCTCTCTGTTATATTTTCACATTTAGTTTTGCTACAAGGATATAAGTGTGGTAGTGCATGTTTGATAGGATTAGCAGTGGGTGAGGAGCAGGAGGAGGAGACCGAGTTTGTGGTCTGCGAACACTACTTCAGTGGGAATTTGCTGTAAAAAGTCTGTGTGTTTGCTGCATGTGTAGACAGCAGCAGTTTCAACCAACACCTCTGCAGTTCAGCATTAACCTGACCTAACTGTGAGTACTGCACAGTCCCAGTATCTCCGCAGTAGGGTTGGGAGATAAATGGAATTAATTTGGTTATTTTACATTTTTAATTTTGAACAATATCAAAAATAGCCAAATCGTGAAATTGATCGGTTTCCTGTTTTGTGGCTAATGCTGCCTTATTCTGCTAAATTGACTTTTCCTCTCTTTTAACCATGTTATAATGTTGTCTCCTTCTCAAAAACAGATCTGGAGTAGTATTTTGTTTCATTAATGCATGTTTGAATATTCCTGTATGCTGAGGCACTGCCCTTCTCAAGAGCTGAAAACGCTCGGTCTCACGGCTCTACGTAAACACATGAAACCAGGAAGTGAACCTGTGCGTTTCTAAAGCCCATACACTGTCCCCGGTCTCGTTCTGATCATTTCAGTGCTTAAACCGCCATCACTACAACAGCCAGCAGCAGGGGGCGACAGTCACCTAATACAAATGTTTCCTTGCAACGTCAAAGTAACAGCTCCCCCAAAAAAGAGGTTTTCCATATATACATTATTTAAAGTGATTGGAAGGTGTCCAACACTAATTCAAAAAGCTCAGAAAAAACATAATACAGTACCTTTAAATACTGGCTGTGGAGACTCTGCCAGTGTTGTCAGATAGGGCTGGTTTCTGCCCAGTTGGGCTTCTTTTAAACACCTTGGGTTGTAAAAAAAAATTGTGTTGTTGTTGCATTGTGCCGGTTAATAAAATGTGGGCTGCCTTTTACAACAGTTGGCGGGTTTTTAGAGAATATTCTGGGGAAAATACCAACAAAATTATTGTCATTTTATGACAAAGTAAAAATACACAAACTAAAAATAAAATAAAAATAAAAATAAACTGTGTAATTTTACTCGTATCTCAGTTTATTTGTTTTAAAATGAGTGATGATTGGTTGCTCACATTTCATGTTGGTATTTCATGTTTTTTGTGGTTTCTATGATGCCCTGATGAGGAAGAGTTTGGGTGTCTGATTGCAGTCTTCTGCTTCTTAGTGCAGGAGGTGGGCCAGACAGTGGTGCAGAAAGGGGCCTTATCCCAATCCCTGGTGTTTAACGCTGGATCTAAACTCTAAAGAGTAGACTGGACAGTAGTGGTGTATGAACGAGTGTGAATGGATGAATGGTTCCTCGATGTAAAGCACTTTGAGTACCCCTGAAGGTAGAAAAGCAGTACATAAATGTGACCATTTATAACTGCTACTACAACATATCAAATATTAGTTCTCTGGTTTTGGGTTTTAAAGTGGAAAATCTTTAAAATTACATTTCAAATATAAAATATACAATTAAATTAAATTATTGTTAAAGAATTAATGCTGCCAATAACTAGAAAGTTGTCTGATGCATCAATGACTCACTTTTGAACCAATTCGTGAGATGCCCACCCCTAAATATAACTATGCAATAATCTCATTAAAAATAATAAAGCTACATTTAAACAGATTTTCATGCCAACAAGAGAAATCATAAATCGGCAGATTTTTTTTTTTTTTTTTTTTTTTTTCTGTTTGAGCCATATTGCCCAGTCCTACTTTGCTCTGGTCCAAGAACACTTTGGGAGGATGGAACTAGGGACCTGCATGGAACTGACTTTTCAGTCCTGCTCCCAAAGCTTCTCTGACCGCTCCCGTCCTGGTCCCGAGGTCTACCATGGCCTGACCACCCAAGGGATTCACATAGGTCCTTACCAGTCCCAAGAAATATGAATATATATTGTAAAGCTCTGGGTTCATGTGCTATGTTTGTTGTTGGGCTACAGATCCTGTGTTTCATATGCAAAGGATAAACAGCGTGGCTCCCAGTGTTGCTCTCTGTGTTTTGTTCTGTCTGTTTACTTTCTCCGCTGCTTTTCACGTCGGCATGTTACCGTAATGCCCCAAGTAAGCTGCAACCTCGCCCACATTTAGGTGTGACTGTTACCGTAAAGATTAGTATAATCATGCACTCAAAATTCTCAGGACGCTCAGGACCCGGAAGGTTTTTGCTTGACTGCCCGCTACTGCACGAGAACACGTCAATACTGCCTGTTCCCGAAGGATTTGGGTTGGGTCCCACCCACTTCAGGTGTCTAGATGGAACTTACAGCCCTCCAGTCTTTGGATGAGCCTCTACACCTGAGCTACCTCCACCCATAAGGAAGGAGCAGATTGAGGCTGATCCAACAACACTACCTTTGTCTTCATACCATTGTACAGATTATGCAAATATATCATCAGGTCTGTGTTAATGGCTCATACAGGCCTTACACCTGAGGGTTAGGAGCCTGTGTTCCCTGGAGGACGACTGAGGTTGGATCTGAGCGGCGGGCTGTGTGAGACTGAGCGCATTAGCATTTGTATTACCTCGTTCTCCTGCCAATGCCGTCCCATCCGCCTCTCTTCAAGTCTACACATTATTGCACATTCACAGCATTATCATTACACAGATTGCCAACAGTTGCCGCTCTTCTATTGGAAACTGATATCTGCTCTCCGGCACAAACAGCACACTCTGAAGGGGTGGGGGTGGGGGTTGAGGGAAAGGAATGGCTTTGCGTCTGGATGAGAACATTTAGAAAGCTTCAGACTCCTAATGACTTACTTTAGACTATCACTAGGGCCAACAGTTTCCACATCAGGCTTTTCTTAAAGACTTATAGCCTACTGTAGATTAGGGCTGGGCGATAAATCAAATTAAGTAGATTCATTTGTGTTTTAATTGTCAAAAAAAGTGAAATAGTAAAATCAAATTTAACGGAAATTAGCGTCCTCCTCCTACCATTTCCTGTGTTGAGGCTAATGCTACTGCTAGCTCCAGAGTAGCTTAAATACTGACTGTGGAGGCTCTGTAGATGCTACAAACAGTAATATTCTCAGAGAAAGGAGTCCCTTTACCCAGTGGCATAAGATGGTAATCAGGGGCCCCAGTGCAGGTTTTCAGAATTGGCCCTACCACTTTAAATCACATTTAGGAACTCTATATGTCCATATAACATAAGTTACAAAAAGTGCACTGTACTTTCCTAAAGCCTACTGTTACTTCTTCAAACATGTCAGTGCAACATAAATTAGATGTTTATTTTATTTAACAACAGTTTGTAAGCATCAAGAAATAAATGTAAAGAAATTATGCATATTGTATTTCTCTCATTTTTTTTTAAATAAGAAAATCTTGTTTTTAAACAGATTCATGCCTGCTGTGTACTGACCAGACTGAACATAACCCACCGATATAGGACTCTCAAGGGGGCTCCCTCATGTATTGGGCCCCAGTGGAGCTGCAGCTGCACTGTTTGTACTGCTTAAAGTTATGCCCCTGCCTTTACCTCTGTAATGTTATCATTTAGCTGTGGCAGATGCGGCAAAAACGAACAGCATAGTGTGATGTGAAGCAGCATGTATGCTAATTAGCCACATGATCTGGAGTTAGCATCTTTTCACAGGCCTTGTATGGTGTGTAAATTATAATAGACCTTGTCTTTAGAAGCAGAGAGGGCTAAAACTAAAAGACATTTGTCACTGTTAGAGTAATGCATATTGCTGCTGCCTGCTGCTTTGTGTACATTTAGAATGTACAGTGAAGCCCGAAATGATTCATACCCCTGGCAAACGCTGGCTTAAAGTTACTTTTATTAACTAATTAACTGTTGTTAGATAACTAAAGTGGCTGATATCCAAAAATCCTACCAGTGGCTAGAAAGGACTGGACTGAAGGACAGCACAGAGGCACTGATCATGGCTGCACAGGAGCAGGCCTTGAGCACCAGAGCAATAGAGGCCCAGATCTACCATACAAGACAAGAGCCCAGGTGCAGACTGTGCAAAGAGGCCCCTGAGACAATCCAGCACATAACTGCAGGTGTAAGATGCTGGCAGGGAAAGCATACATGGAGCGTCATAACCAAGTGGCTGCTATAGTGTACAGGAACACATTTATATATATATATATATATATATATATATATATATATATATATATATATATATATATATATATATATATATATATATATATATATATATAATATGTCTACATTTAAAGAGATTTTTATGCCAACGTAAATATTGATTAAAATTGAAAGAGAGATTTTCATTTTTAACCATATCGCCCAGCCCTTTTGTAGATATGTAGATATTCCCAAATTATATGCGCCTGACGCTCAAGGGGTACAGGCCTGTTTTTAGCCCGAGACGTGCACGCAGCAGGCATTTATCTGCCTCTCACAATAAGAGCTCATTAGAGTCAGACCACAGGCGGCGCGTCACCATCTTCGCTGTTTTAATTAGGATGAGCTCGTGAGGTTTGGAGGTTGTGAGAGAATCTCTGAATCACACTTCTACACAGCGCAGTGAGTACGTCCCATTGACTCGACGAGCAGGATTCAGCACATCCTCAGAACACGCTCAAAAGACTGGGATGAGAAATGTTTGTTATTCATTTAATTAAATACAAAATATAATATATATTAACAGTTTACAGTTTGAATTGTGTCAGCAAAATGGTAAACTTTTAAAGCTTTCATTGTAACTCTATCCTCACCTATTTTAAATGGACTTTTCTGAGCTTTTAACCATGTTAATAATGTCTCCTCCTCAAAAACATACCTGGGTTAGTATTTTGTAGTGAATGGTAATAAGATTTAAATTCAAGATTTTATACAATACTGATTACTTTTTGGGGAAATGTATATTTATTATTATATTTATTATTTCTTATGGGTAAATTATTATTATTTTTTAATCAAAATATTATTACCTTTAAAGACACATCACATAAAAATAAAAAAAAAACTTTCATGAGTTGTTAGGGTTATCGATACTTTATTTAAGTAATCAATTTCCAAATAAGTATCATGTAAGTATCGATATATTGATCCGCCCATTGCTAGTATTTTGTTTCATTCACGCATGTTTGAGTAATCCTGTATGCTGAGGCGCTGCCCTTCTCAAGAGCTAAAAACGCTTGGTCTCACGCTTCTTCATAGACACGTCAAACCAGGTGGTTATCTAAGGGCAATATTTATAGCCTATGTCATAAATAAACTATAGGAGCTTATTTGTATGTTCTGGCATATTTCAAACTAACACCACAGTCAAATAGGGCAGTATTCACCATCTGTGCATCAATCTCTGCCTCTGAATGGTAGTAACGTGGGAGCGTGGTGCACCTCTCTGCTCTTTCTCCTCCTCTATGCTCTGCCTGTAAACCCAACAGACTGCTGTCTCCTGTGTGCGTCAGTCAGCTGTGACAACGAGCCGAAATACAATGAGCGGCGCATTGAAGCAGTACGTTTGAAAGTGAAAGAGAAGTGACGCCATGCACTGGATGCGTGGGGCGGGCCTCGGGGGAAGTCCCACAGTTACCTGTTTAGACTCATATAGGCAGCTCATATCTAACTGACCACAGCTGGAATTACATGTACATTACATTTGGTGTTTTGGTCAGTGTGGATGTCCAGCCCTCGTTACCATGCGCCAGAAACTAGGTCACAGAGAAAAGCTCCATGTTGTCATCGACAAATGAAATAAAATACATTATTTTTTTTAACATGTTAATTTATTTGTAATTAATTTATCGCAATTAACACATCAAAGTCCCAGTCCTAACAGTGATATAAATGTAACACGACTCACCAAAGTAGAATCAGTGAACTCCTGGACTTGCAAGACTCAACAAGACCCTTCTCTTGCTTCACTGTCGGGTCTCTCCCTTCCTTTCAAAAAACCTCTCGAGTGACAATTGTTTTTTACTCATGTTTGCTAGGTTTAGCAGCCTAATTTAGCGATAAAAAATCCTAAGTGTCCCCCATTCCTGATCAACAGGACTTAAGTGGTGCATCACAATCATCCAGAGTTTTAAATGTCCTAAAACCAAATATAAATGAGGGTTATCTGCTCAGAATGTTTAATCTTTTATCGGCTGGCATTTTTATAACCTATTTATTTATTTATTTTACTATGACTTTTTATTGTCTTACTTCTGTTTGGCTAAATGTACTCTTGCATGTGTCTTTTCTTTGTTGATTTTATTGCCTTACATTGCTATGTGCTGTTCAGCAATTTGTAAACCTTCTTTTTTAAAAGTGCTATATAAATAAAGATTTATTATTATTATTATTATTATTAATCGTAGTGGTTACAATTAACATTTATGAATTCTTAATATTAACATAACAAAATAATGATTATAAGCAAGGGAAGTATTATTATTATTATTATTATTATTATTATTATTGTTATTATTATTATTATTATTTATTTATTTATTTATTTATTTATTTTTTCACCAACCCCCACCCAATGGTCCAGGGACTCCCAGTGGTCCTCAGACCCTAGTTTTTTTTTTTTTTTTTTTTTTGGTTTGTTTTATTTTTTTCAGAGTGTAAAACATAACATCCAGAAGTAAAAAAAAAAAATATATATATATAAAATAGAATAACACAATAAAAAATCAATAATTGTAATACCAAATAATAATACCCTCAAATACAATACAAAAAATACAAATACATATTTGCAAATGTATAATAATAATAATAATAATAATAATAATAATAATAATGTTATTATTATTATTATTATTATTATTATTATTATTATTATTATTATTATTAAAAGGAAGAAGAGGAATTGTATATATATAATATTATAAACATTTACAATAATAATGTTGTCCCTGCATTAAAAACATACCTTTGTTTCATTCATGCATGTTTGAGTAATCCTCTATTTATTTACGCTGACTTCCTGAAAGGACAGAAACGTCTTGTTTCACTGATGTCTGCCATTTCCACCTGACCATGCGTTGCTGCATGCTGATCTACCCAAGAGGTACAGCCAGATGTCCATACCTGAAGCACTGGAACTGCCAAACAAAGACTCCAAGCCTTGGCCACCCGCCTAAAGAGGTACATGAGAGAAACTGAAGCAAAGCGAATAAACCGGCTGTTCTCAACTCAACCAGCTAAAGTGTACTCTTAGTGGCAAGGTAATAACAACAGAGCAGACCCACCAAGGCTGGAGACTGAACAATACTGGAAAGGCATGGGAGAAGGAGGCGTCACACAACAGCAGTGCACAGTGGTTGGTGGGTCTAAGAGCAGACCACAGCAACCTCCCTGAACAAGAACCAGTAACCATCACAGTGGCAGACATCCAATAAAGAGTCTCACCCCCAATTTACACCAAAAGCAGAAGCAGCGCGGAACGGCACTGTTGTGGCTAATCCGCTTTCTGTTTATTCAGTCTGACAATTCACACCGGTGGCGGCACACGGACGTCCCAGGAATGGATCGCCGTTCCGCTTCGCTACAGATAGGTTTGAGTTCTATTTTTCAAGCGACTCCGCGGCGATCTGCAGAGGCTCCAACAGGCTCCAAGTGTCAAAATAAACTTCCCCCACACTTTCAAAATAAAGACTCACTGAAACAGCGGTAATGTAAACACGGCGCAAGTTTTTTCTTGAGGGGGAGAAATGTAGCGTAGTGTGTGACAGTAAGCAGTCATTTTAAAAGGACAACATGCAGAAGTTGAATGTCTGGCCACAGTTTTGTGTTTAGACGGTGAGTCGTCTGTAAAACAACAGGGGGAGACCAGCACCAGCAGCAGAGCAGCAGCAGCTCTGTCGCTCTCGGTGTAAATTGATGCTTTTAAATAGTCGCGCGTAAGCCACTTCGTGGCCACAACATTCCGCGATAGCTCTTGGTGTAAAATTTGGGGTCAGGTATGAAAAACTGGACAGCTCCAGGCCTGACATGATTCATGCCTACTGGCTGAAAAAACTAATTACAGTCCATGAGTGCCTGGCAGCAGGCACCCATCCTGAATAGGTAACCAAAGGCCCGATAATCCTGATCCAGAAGGATCCCCTGAAGGGAACAGTCCCATCCAACTATCGGCCAATAACCTGTCTCCCCACCACATGGAAGCTCATGTCAGGCATCATAGCGGCTAAGATAAGTGGGCACATGGATCAATACATGAACACAGCACAGAAGGGCATTGGTAAAAACACCAGAGGTAAACCAGCTGCTGGTAGATCAGTGCACCACCTGGATTGATTACAAGAAAGCCTATGACCCAATGCCACACACATGGATCATTGAATAGTGGAGATGTATAACATCAACAGGACTCTAAGAGCCTTTGTTGCAAACTCGATGAGGCAGTGGAAGACCACCCTTGAGGCCAACTGCAAGCCAATTGTACAAGTGTCCATCAAATGTGACATATACCAAGGAGATGCTCTGTCCCTGCTGCTGTTCTGCATAGGTCTGAACCCCCTCAGCCAAATAATCACCAAGACTGGCTATGGATACCAACTCAGGAATGGGTCCACCATCAGTCACCTCCTCTACATGGATGATATCAAGCTGTACACCAAGAGCGAGCGAGACATTGACTCACTGCTAAACACAACTAGGATCTACAGCAGTGACATCAGAATGTCATCCGGACTGGAGAAGTGTGGGTGAATGGTGAAGGAAGGTAGTCCAGACAGTAGGGGTCCCACTCCCAGATGACAGAATACCAGACATTGAGGACAGCTACAAGTACCTTGGAATCCAACAAGCAAATGGCAACCTGGACCAGGCCACAAGAAAAGCAGCCACAACCAAATACCTCCAACGAGTAAGGCAAGTCCTAAGAAGTCAGCTCAATGGCAAGAACAAGGTCCAGGCAATCAACAGCCTATGCCCTGCCAGTCATCAGATTCCCTGCGGGAATAATAAGCTGGCCAAAGGAAGAGATTCAGACCACAGATGTGAAAACACGGAGGCTCCTGACCATGCATGGAGGGTTCCACCCCAAATCCAGCACCCTGAGACTGTGCACTAAGTGCAAGGAAAGAGGCAGAGGACTGGTGAGTGTCAGGTCCACTGTCCAGGATGAAACATACAAGATCCTTGAATACATCAGGAAGATGGCCTCAACGGACGAAGTGCTCAGTGAATGTCTCAGGCAGTTGAAAACAGAGGACGAGGTGTTGGAGGAACCATCATGGGAGGAAAAGCCCCTACATGGGATGAACCATCGACAGATAACTGAAGTGTCTGATATCCAGAAATCCTATTGGCTAGAAAGGACTGGACTGAAGGACAGCACACAGGCTCTGATCATGGCTGCACAGGAGCAGGCCTTGAGCACCAGAGCAATAGAGGCCCAGATCTACCATACAAGACAAGAGCCCAGGTGCAGACTGTCCAAAGAGGCCCCTGAGACAATCCAGCACATAACTGCAGGTGTAAGATGCTGGCAGGGAAAGCATACATGGAGCGTCATAACCAAGTGGCTGCTATAGTGTACAGGAACATCTGTGCAGAGTACAGTCTGGAAGTCCTGAGGTCAAGGTGGGAAACACCTCCAAAGGTGATGGAGAATAATCGAGCTAAGATCCTGTGGGACTTCCAGATCCAGACAGACAAAATGTTGTGAACCAACCGGACATTGTGGTGATGGACAAAGAGCAGAGGAAAGCAGTTGTGGTTGACATCGCAATACCAAATGATGGCAACATTAGGAAAAAGGAACACGAGAAACTACAGAAATACTAAGGCCTCAAAGAAGAACTTGAGAAGGCCTGGAAAGTGAAGGCAACAGTGGTGCCCGTGGTCATCGGAGCACTCGGGGCAGTAACCCCCAAACTGGAAGAGTGGCTACAGCAGATCCCAGGAAAAACATCAGACATCTCAGTCCAGAAGAGCGCAGTCCTAGGAACAGCAAAGATACTGCGCAGAACCCTCAACCCTCTGGTAGAGGACCCAAGCTTGAATGGATGAGACCGCCCGCGGAGGTTTAGGGGACATTTTTTTTTTACAATCATAATTAACTATTCCATCCACTAAACCTATTTCTGATCAACAAACTGCACAAAACTGCCAATAAATTAAATAAATACATATTTCCAAGAAATGCAAATGTTCTATTATATTACATTATAGGATGCAGTTATAACATTTTCAAAGAATTTAATGTAATAATTCACATTAATGGCAAAATGCTATTACTTTATTGGCGCTAAAACTTTATTACATTATTGGCTTTATTACATTTAAAACTGACTAACATTATTATATTATTGGCCACTATTACATTATAAGTTGTTACATACATGGTGGAACAATTATTACAGTTTTTCTCAATTCCTTTGACACATTTCTCCATTCAGAATTGTCATTTGCAAAACAGGTCACACAAAAGTTTCAGTTTCAGGTTATCAAAACAGAGTTTGATCTTTGCAAAATGTTGTTCTGCAATCAAATCTTTTAAAATATCCCCTAAAAGAAAGTTTTTGTATCAAAAAAAAACAAAAAAAACAAAAACTGCAAACACATGACTTCATGCACACATTCACTCATTCACACAGTAGCTCAGAATCTGAGTCCTGCTCTCAGTAACTACAGCTCTCACTGATTTACTGCAGTCAGCCTCTGGGGTCATACTTTACACAAATGAATGGACAGGAGGCTGTGGCTATTTTCTCTCCCTAAAACCTGACCATTTTCATATTGAAACAGGAAAAATACAGACAAAATAATTATATATAAATAAAGAATGCATTTACCTATTGTACTGTACATTATTTTACACAAGTCTTTGGTTTCTATTATGGACTGTAAACCTGCAGTGGTCTATTCTTCATACTGTAGTATGAAGAATAACCATGACAGTACAGCAAACTGAAGCAAGGACATTAGTTTTATTCTTCATCCTGACATCTTTACCACTGTCAGTGGGAGCACTGCTAACAATAATGGAAATATAATTATTCTGAGAAAGAAAAAAAGTATGTTTTTCTTCCCTTGTGATGGCTGCTGGGAAAATCCTTGAGAGACAGATCCAACCTCACTGTAAGCAGGGGTTCTCGGTCCTTATGTTTTATTTTTTTAATAAAAAAAAGGAAAAAATATATAGTTTTCTATCAGTATATGTTTCTATGTTCAAAGAGCCAGCATTTTGACCAAAGGCCCTTTCCATGTGTGAACAGGACTGTTGTATTGGCCAAACAAAGTGATTTCAGTGAAGCTGTGTCTCTGTGTGAGAGCTGTGTGAAGAGTTCTGAGTCAGAGTTTGAAAACTGTGTGAAATTATGAAAAATGTTCTAAATGATTTGCAAACAGACAATCCTGTTGAAATACAGAGTAGGAGAATGCCTTTTTACTAAGCTCAGAATGCACTGATGCAACACTGAATGTGATCAGATCCTGGGAGCGAAGGCTGTGATGTTGCAGTTTGCGTGTGATATAACTGACATAACTGACTGAGAATGGATTTGTAAATAAATATGTAACAATGTAGGAGTCTGCGCATGTGTGACGAGGGCCAGTTAATGAGAGCACAAGGTGCAGTGGGGAGTGAGTACGAAAGCACTGTACTGCCACAGTGAAAGAAAAATTATTTGTAGCGTTTTTCGTTAATATGAGAAAGTTTCACGTTATAACAAGATCATTTTCTTGTTAAAACGTGATAATATTACATTATAACAACAGTAAAATTGATAGTGTACATAAAACACTTAAAGAGTTAGTTTCAACACTGTCTGAGTGAACAGATTTGCCTAACCCAGAAAGAGTAAAGTTTACTCTTGTGATAGAGTTAAATGAGTTAATCCAACACTGGCCAGAGTTAGTGTTTTACTCTGCACTGACACCAACTGTGTGTAACTGGAGTTTTACTGTGATATAACCAACTCTTTATAGTGTCATTTAAAGAAGACTCTGGGTTAAGTGTTAATCAGAAATAACTGAATCTATAGCTAAACCCATTTATTCAAAAATTACTTCCAAAAATACACTTAAAACTATTGCAGTGCAGAAATAATACACAATATATCCATGTTATCATACCTCTTTATTAAAATAAAACATTTGAGGTAAAACATACATAAAAGAACAATACTTTTTACATTCAACATTAAATTCCCCAAGAGAAAACTTCACCTGTGTTTTCATAAGAACATAAACAGTGCCCAGTCTGCTCCATCCTCCTGTAGTCTGCTCTGCTCTGATTGACAAAGTGTAACATTTTGTGAGGCATTATGGGAAAACGAGCTGTTTTAATCACTGACTGTATACAAGGAACTTCTTATACACCAATGGGTAAGTAAACTCATTTTAAAGGGATCATTTTCTCGTTTTAACAAGAAGGTTATTACGTTATAACAAGAATATTTTCTCGTTAAAAAGAGAAAGTTATCGCCTTATAACAAAAAAATTATCTTGATTTAACAAAATATTATCATTTTTTAATGAGAAATTATCTTGTTGTAAACATGAACATTTCTAGCATTAACGAAAAACGCTACCAATATTTTTTTCTTTCACTGTGGCAGTTGAGTGCTTCTGTAAGTGAAGAAGAGTGATGAAGCTGAGAGCTCCATGATAGACAGTGTCCAACATGTGACAAGAGCTGGCAGAGGCAGTCATATAAATTATATCCCCATAGTTACTGTGATGTGATGTGAACCTACAGTGGTGTATGTAGTATGTAAACAGTCTGTCAGAAAGGATCAACACAGTCACAGCAAACTGAAGCAAGGAACATCTGCTTTATTCATCAGCTGACAGCTTTACCAGTGTGGGAGCACTGCTATCAATAATGGAAATATAATTATTCTGAGAAAGAAAAATTTATGTTTTTCTTCTCTTTTGATGGCTGCTGGGAAAATCCTTTTCAGATACTGATCCAACCACAACAGGTGTTCTTAGTCCTTATGATTTACATATATATATATATATATATATATATATATATATATATATATATATATATATATATATATATATATATATATATATATATATATATATATAGTTTACTATAAGTACTGTATATATTATATATTGTGTCTTGCCCCTGTCTCTCTGCCGAGACCCTTTCCCTTAGTTTCCTGTGTGAAAACAGTGAAAAAGAAGTCATTTGCTTCTAATCAGATGCTGAGTGCTCACAAAAGTTAGATTTTTGCAGCTACATTTAAGTTTCTATATTTAAAGAGCCAGCATTTTGGCCAAACCTTTCCATGTGTGAACAGGACTGTTGTATTGGCCAAACAAAGTGATTTCAGTGAAGCTGTGTCTCTGTGTGAGAGCTGTGTGAAGAGTTCTGAGAAAGAGTTTGAAAACTGTGTGAAATCATGAGAAATGTTCTAAATGATTTGCAAACAGACAATCCTGTTGAAATATAAGTTTGAAGAAAAAGATTGACTGGAATCAAGTTTCAGTAAATGAGCTAAAGTGATTGAGAAAAACCGTAAAATTGGGGCTTAAAAGTATAGTTGTGCAGATCCTACCCTTTGTTATTTTTTGGGTGGAGTGTCTTGCCCAAGAACATAACAGCAGTATGCAATGCTGGTAGTGGGGATGGATCTGCCAACCTCCCTACAAAGCAAATTTTCAACTTTGGAATAAACTCTGTGGGTGTTAAAGACAAGCCTTTTTAAGTGTACATGTAGGACCGTCGATTTTACTCCAAAACTGGATATAAAGTTAATCTTTTCTTGGAGTAGATCATTGACACCTTATTAGTTAGAATAAACCCCCCTTGAGGTGTAAAAACAGTACTTCTAAAAATGTTAACACTTTTTCACTGTTACCATTTAACACTACAAAGGTGTTCATTTTATTATTTCGTAAATCTTTATATAAAAAAAAATACTACAAAGACAAAAATATGACAGAAATAATTTTTTTTATTAAACACATCATATCTTTCAGTAAAACATTTGCTATATGCATGCTCTATATACTGTTATATTACATCTACATGCCTTTTCATCATTTGTACAGATGATGAAACCATTTTTTTTATAGCAAGGTTTTTTTCAAACCTCCACCACTGTTCATGTGGGCTCAGTAATCTGGACATGTCATCAGCTAAGGAAAAAAAAAAACCTAATATTCATTAATCTTATTTAAAAACTCAATATAAAATAAATTATATACACACAAAACATATACACTTACCAGCACCAATAAAATGTAAAAAGGTATTTCTTCTTCTCTCCATATTCAACCTTTATCAGTAGTGACAATTTCTACTAGAAATAAAAGAAAATGAAATATAAAAGCTAAAAGGACTATTCACAGACAGCAACTAGCTTAGCCTGCCAAAGTACTGAAGTGATCACATGTACTGGACTTTGACAGAATTGTGTTCAGTACCAAGTTTGGGAGAATTTAACATTCATACAAATGTTATATGATAAGATAGAGCAATGCTAAATATTATAACATGTAGTTTTACTTACGGAAAATCAAAGTCCACGTTCTGGCATAAGTAAAAAAAAAAGCTAAATGTAAAAGCTCCTTAATTTAACATAAGACACACTGAACAACGACTCAGCAGACATCTACAAGAATGTGAATCAGTCCTGATATTTTACATTTTTCTGATGTAGAAATAAAACAGTTTACACACAGCAAGGGGTAGAAAAAACTGAAGTTAAACTAGAAAATGTAAAGGTCTAACATTCTGGGAGTGTAATTGTTTTGCAGGGCATTCCGTGACAGAGTTCCCCTGAGTGGGGTAATTGAGGGTTACTTAAGTGGGACATCACGAGAGCCCCCTAACCCTTTTGGGGGTCAAAGAGCTTTTATTTCTCCCAGACAACTAAACATGTACTTTCCTTTTTTGGTAAATGAAACTACATATTTTTAAATAATTACAATATTTTCTGTCATTTATTGCTCTATCTTATATAACTTTAATATGAATGCAACTCTGTCAATGTCTATGTGTTTGTTTCAAGCTCAGCCCATTGGTGTTGTGCTTGTGGTTATTCGTTTAGCAGAAAGCTAAATGCACAAGGAATCAAAAAGGTCCTTAAAGCTGTGTTTACTTGTCTTATTAAAATGGTTTAATTAAAAACTAGTTTACATTTCATTTTCTCTTGTTTCTTGTAAACAATGTCACTATTAAAAACAGACAAAGGTTCATGTTTGTTTTTGCTAAGTTCGTGAGATGTTCAGATTCATGAAATGATTGACAAAGATCTTGCCAAGAAAAATAATCTTTAATCACATTCAAAAGAGATGGTGTGGCATTTAGATGTATTATAAAAGTGTATTTTCTGTTTGTTTCTATAGAGTGCCTGTTTGATCTATGCACATGAAAAATATAATTTGTTAAATAAAACTAATTATTTCTGTCGTATTTTTATACAGATTTATGCAATAATAAAATAAACACCACTGCAATGTTAAATGGTAACACTGAAAACATGTACAAATAACAACATAAACATTTTTCAGAAATTTCCAGAATTTCCAGAAGCAGGTTTATTCTAACTCATAAAAAGGGGTCAGTGATCTACTCAATGAAAAAGGGTAAGCTTAATCCAGTTTTTTGAGAAGATGTGCCAGTGCTACAACCTGAATTCTGAAAATTGTTTTTTTTTTTTTAATTTAAATAAAATAAAACTGAAAAACTTTCAAATCACATGACCCAATGTTTTATTCACAATAGAACATAGATAACATAACAAATGTTTACACTGAGAAATGTTACACTTTTATGCACAAAATGAGCTCATTTGAAATTTGATTCCTGCTACAGGTCTCAATAGTTGGGACAGGGGCAGGTTTACCATGGGGTAGCATCTCCTCTTCTTTTCAGAACAGTTTGAAGACGTCTGGGCATCCAGGTTATGAGTTTCTGGAGTTTTGGTGTTGGAAATTGGTCCCATTCTTGCCTGATATAGGTTTCCAGCTGAAGAGCAGATGTTGATCTAAAACCTTTATAAACCTTTCAGCATTCATAGTTCTTCCCGAAACACACAAGCTGCCCATCCCATATGCACTTATGCCCCCCATCCCATCAGAGATGCTGCTTTTGAACTGAACACTGATAACACACTGGAAGGTCTCCTCCTCTTTAGCCCAGACGACTGTGATTTCAAAAAGAATGTCAAATTTGGCCTGGTCTGACCATAGGACACTGTCCCACTTTGAAACAGTCCATTTTAAATGAGCCTTGTCCCAGGACACGATGATGCTTCTGGACCATGTTCACATATGGCTTCCTTTTTGCATGATAGAGCTTTAGTTGGCCTCTGCAGATGGGACAGCGGATTGTGTTTACCCACAGTGGTTTCTGGAAGTATTCCTGGGCCCCTTTAGTAAAGTCATTGACACAATCATGCTGATGAGTGATGCAGTGTCATCTGAGGGCCCCAAGACCACAGGCTCCAATAAAGATCTGAGGCCTTGTCCATTACACAGAGATTTCTCCATTTTCTCTGAATTTTTTGACTAAGTTCTGCTCTGTAGATGATGAGATTTACAAAGTCTTCACAGTTTGACGTTGAGGAACATTGTTTTTAAAGTATTCCACAATCTTTTTACTCTTCACTCTTTCACAGATTGGAGAGACTCTTCACATCTTTACTTCTGACAGACTCTGCCTCTCTAAGACATCCCTTTTATAACTAATCATGTTACAGACCTGATATTAATTAACTTCATTAGTTGCTAGATTTTCTCCCAGCTGAATCTTTTTTTTTTTTAAATTTCTTGCTTTCAGTCATTTGTTGCCCCTGTCCCAAATCTGATGCCTGCTACAGGTCTCACAATAGTTGTGTGAATATTTTATTCACCCTAGAATATTGGCTCATGTGATTTGAAAGTTTTTTAGTTTTCATTTTATTCACAATAAAAAAAAAAAAAAAAATCACAACATTTGTCGAATTTTACATTTACATTCTAAAAGGGCTGTCATTAACTCTTACAGTTACAGAGTTTATTCCAAAGTTGATCATTTTCTGTGCAGTCCTCTGTTAATAATGAATGCCACATTTTAAGAACAATCCAGTTAGAGGGCATCAGAGGTCTTAGCCTGACAGTGCGGTCATTGATAAATAGCTCTAAATAATTCAGTATTAGACATTTCATAAGCTCCATGAAATATGTGAGACGTGTAGAGAAAAGGCGTAGTTGTGATATTGGCAATTGTCCGTCCCTCTCCATCAGTCCCGCCAGCGGTGGTGCGGCTCAGAGCTGTAGATATTCTGTGATGCTGTTAAGTATTGAGTGGAGGTTTTCTGCAAGTTCCTCCCACATCATCAGCGGGTCATTATGATTCGAGTCATTAGCAGGAGAGACGGATCGTTAGCAGAGACGCTCTTTGTCCTCATCGAGCGGCGGATTCTTTTCACACCTGTGTGCGGCTGAAAGCCCCGAGTGGACACAGGCATCGTTCACGGGGCTGGTGTCGTGTTGACAGCTCCATGAATTACCATAATGTGCAACAGACACATCACACCGACGTTTATGTAAGGAATGAAAAGAGCTTTGTGTCCGCAGCGGCCGAGTGCACTAAAATTACATCAAATTAAAACCCAGACATTCACCAGCACAGAGAGCAGCCTGAAATAAACTAAAAACAAGACATAAGGACATCAGTGTTTGAAAGATGATTTCTATTTGTTATATTGTTTCTTGGCAATAAATCTTGCATAAATACTGCCAGAAAGCCTGATTACTTACCTTTTTAATGGTTCCACAGTTAAAAGGATTTGTGAGATGAGTCACCCATGAAAGATTTGTCAAATCTTCTCTGTGATATTTGATGAATAATGTCTAAGTACAAACATATTCTTCAACCAGCATTTGTCACTGTCAGACTTTCATCTCGAGGTCTCTCTTGAAATTGCCTGCAATGACGTGTTTCCAGTGAGGAAGATGCCGTACTGCACCATTGCACTGCCTTCCACCAAAAGACTGGTCACTGTAGCGAACAGTCAGGCCCCTGATCACCGGGGGCACCAGAAGCTCAAAACAACAGTCAACAGCAACAGCCCAAAAAAGCAATATGGCACTGGAAATTTAGATTTGGCAAATCTTTGACAAGCACAACCTACATACTTAGCTCTGCTGCCACAAAAGAGTTTTGACTCAAATCGTGGAGTCGTGCATATCCTATAGGTGCTGTAAGCAGCATGCGCTCTACTGGTTTGAAAACAGTAATGCAGTCTAAATCAAAACAATGGTCTGTGGGTTGCTAGTCTTTCTGCTTTTCTGATTGGACGATCGACAATGAAGGGTTTAGAACCAAAACAAAAAATGTAAATATAAACAACTTGGCCATTATGTGAACCAGTCGCTAGTCTTCTCAAAATCTGTAATGACTGGGAAAGTCATGTAGTGTGTCCCCAGGTGTAGCTGACAAAGGAAGAGCGGCACGGTGGCTTAGTTTAAAAAAAATAAAATAAAAAAAATGTAATTGCTTATGTCCACTTGGCATGGAGCAAAAACAAAACAAACAATACACAAAACGGTGAAAAAAACCTTCAAAAAAGCACCAAGCCCACAAAAAATTCCCCTCTTCCAGGTTGCAACAACAATACAAGCTTGTACATTGATGGTCGCTCCAAATAAAATTTTGGCAAATGCTTTGCTCAAAATCTCATCACCTCAGGATTGGCAGCCTGGCCTGTCAGACAAACTCTCTTCCTATTCTATACAAAGAAGTTAGTCTGGAACCTCTTCGGTAACATTTCGTTTCTATGGCGGAACAATGACAGGCGGAGTAACCAATCAGGGAAACAAAAGGCGGGACATAAGGTATGCACTGCCTACCCAAACAGACATGAATTCCTACAGTTTTTTTTTTTTTTTTTCATAAAACAACAGAATATGCCTTATCATGAGCAGCTCTGTACTTATATCTGAATGGGGACAGCAGCAGAAGCCAGTTGTACAAAGATTTGTGGAAAAAATCAGGGTTTTATTTATGTGTTTGCTACATTGAATGTTAACGGGACTTAACTGTTGTTAAAATGGCAACAAGACAAAGACAAAAATCCCACAGAGGACTGGACAATAATGCAGATTTCAGCAGAACCAACAGGTGACAAAGGAAAACACTAAACGCCGTTAATCAGGTCAGAGAAGTTGTTAAATTAGCTTGGCAGAGCTATCTTAGTTAGCTCTTCCGCTTTTGTAAGACACGCTGCAGATAAACGACTATGATTGGCCATTTCCAAATTGAACCAGAGAAATGCTCCGCCCCGAGAGGAGAACCAGACTGTCCTGCTAGCGAAAAGCTGCTGGCTCACTAGGCTACAAGATCCGTGCACTAAAACAAAACGTGAAATTCATCTCCCACACAACCACCATCACACAAATTTTCACATTTTTCCAGACCTTCATACCGAACAATGACTTTAGGAATTCTGTTGTAATTTGTTCTAAAGCTGCAGATGGCCTGCCGATAGTTAAGATTCTCACATAAGTATTTCTCATATGTGTATTCCTGTTTGATTTCTGCAGCTTTCAATTTACCAGTTGATCTACGTTCCTACTCTCACCTATGGTCATGAGCTTTGGGTCATGACCGAAAGGACAAGATCCTGGATACAAGCGGCCGAAATGAGTTTCCTCTGCAAGGTGGCTGGGCGCTCCCTTAGAGATAGGGTGAGGAGCTTGGTCACCCGGGAGGAGCTCAGAGTAGAGCTGCTGCTCCTCCACATCGAGAGGGGCCAGCTGAGGTGGCTCGGGCATCTGTTCCAGCTGCCTCCTGGACCCCTCCCTGAAGGATGGGTCAAATGCAGAGAACAATAAAGTGTACCATGAAAAACACCTTGTGTCATGTCAAGGTGTAGGCACTATGAACCCCACTCCCCCTACTGGCCTGGCAGACACACTACAGTGTTCTCAGCAGCTGACTTCATATATACACTACAGTGAGGGTTTTTTACCTGTGCAAATGGAACCTTTGGTCCAGCTTCAGTCCCACTCAGTTGTTTACCCTGCTCCGCTGATCTACAAAGACCCACGCAGGTGTTAACATACTATTTCAAATCAGTGTGGATCCATTTAGATACAGAGGTTTACATTACATGTTTTGTCTGATTTTTTCTTTCTTTTTTTTTTTTTTTTATAATTCACTGGGGTAATGTAAGCCTTACAGATGACTGTTGAATTATTTACTGTGCAGTGTAAACTGTCCAAACATGTCCTGTGTGTATGGATTATGTACTAAAAAATGTTAAAGCAAGTAAACTAGAGATTTTGTACAGGAAAATGGTGCATGAGGAATAACATTAAATGTAAGTGTTTTCTGTATTTAATGTTTGTGTGGGAAGTTAGTTAGTACCAACATATTGGACAGGGTTATGGGAAGATCCCTTATAAATATGTGTTAAATCTTTGTGTGCTGTATAGTAAATGTCATCTTTCATCCATATGTGCTGATATTCTATTGCAAATACTGGGATACACTAGGGATCTTGCGAAAATCCTCAGTCCTGCTTGTAGATTGTTCTAGTATACAGTACATATTCAAGTTTTGCTCATTTCTCATGTTTCCCATATTTATAAGTGCTGCTGTTGCTCCAGATTCCCTCAGGCACTGAACTTCCACATGTGCACGCGCGCGCGTTTGTGTTTGCAAGTGAACTCAATATGGTGGCCATGCAGAAAAACATCCAGCCTCCCTGCTCCCACCCATGCGCTCACTGCACTGCAAGATGCTGGGTTTTCACCACAAAGAGATGTGTGGAGAGAGGTGGGCTCTTCCTCTGCACACACGCAACACACACACACACTCACACACCTAGACACACACATACACACACACGCACACGCGGCATGGCCATTCATCCCGCCTGCAGCTGAGTAATGAGCAGATTTAGCGAAGGGGACAGCTCACCTTCTTAGCAGCCCTCCTCAAGGAGACTTCTGATCATTGTTGTCAACTACAGCTAAGCACGTTAAATGGATACTGCTGTGTTGTGTGTAATGTGAGAGTCACAGAAATATGTTCCAGCAGGGCTCAGGGCAGACACACATTCGGCTGCAGTTCCATTTGTTAAACACCTTTTTGCTTATTTGTATGATTTCTTTCATTCTCATATAAAAAGGTGTTGTATCTAAGTAACATGAGTACATAAAGAATTAATGTTCAAGAAGAAAAAGAATATACAAATACAGATATAAAATGGATTGTGCGGTAATAACTATTCAAGCAGAGGTTGACAGTGTGGCCAAGGCCAACATGTTATACCTTTATTTATTCATTTCTTTACATGGAAATATATCAGCTCAACAAAAAGACAAAGTTTAACCCATTGAGTCCCAGTTCGAAGAAATGTAAATATGCTAGATTATTGCCTTGGGTTAATTTCCGTCTGCAGTCTCCTTGGCAGGTTGATGTTACAGAGAGGAATAAATAGGCAATATACAAAGAAGGACACACAGCACAACAAGGACAAATACATAGAAACTATAAAGTACATCACGGTTTAATATTTATGATCAGGGCCCTATAGACAGCCCCTGAAGTACCTTCGTGCACCCCCAGGGAGCCCCGGACCCCACTTTGGGAACCACTGCTGTAGACTGTAGGGATCCTGAGCAGGACCGGGCTGTTGGGACCAGGACAGGCCTGTTACAACCAGGACAGGACTGGTAGACACAGAATGGCCTATGTTTGGTCTGGTGTGTGTGTGTGTGTGTGTGTGTGTGTGTGTGTGTGTGTGTGTGTGTGTGTGTGTGGATGTGTGTGAAGGCAGCGTTTAGCAGCCAATCCATCAGCAGCTGTCACATGGCTAAGTGTGGGGAACAGTGTCAGCAGAGGTGACATGCACGTGCACGCTCATGCTCCCCTCGTGCACACCCACACACCCAGACAGCTCCAGAAACCCCACAAAACACCGGAAAAGTGGCTGGGTTTTACAGAGGATGAAGTAGTTCTGCTGGCTCATTTCAGAGCTGTGTTTAGTTTAAATTTTCCATTTAGCTCATATTGTCATAAATGATAAGCCATATTGAAAGTAAAAAAAAAAAAAAAAAAAAAAGTCAAATATATGTTTATTTAAGTTACCACTTACCACACTCATTTTGCCAACTCACATCTTAAGCTCAGAACTATGATGCGTATAATATGGTGGCCTTTGGTGGTTTTTGTTCTCTAGAAAAATAAAAGCAGAGGAGATTATTTTTTAAACCTAACCCTGAAATTTAAAAAAGAATATATGAATAATTAAAATAAATGTTTACATTAAAAAAGGAGCATCATAAAAATTGTTTTTGTCCACTAGAAAAATAAAAGCAGAGGAAGATGTTTAAATGTGTTGCCTCAAAAAAAAACTCACCTCTAAAAATGAATTCATTAAAATAAAGCCATGTCTCAATTTTAAAAAAGCTTGAATAAAATAAATAAATAAAAAAGCATGTCACAAAATAATAATAAAAAAAATCTTCTATTTAAAAAATGAGACTTTTCACTATTTAAATAAAGTTAATCCAAAAATAAGAACTAAAACAATATTTAGGCTTCAAAAAGATGAATATTGAAAACAACGTTCAATCCCTTTTTGGATCTGGACCCAGTGTTTGGAAAACACTGCACTAGAGCATGAGAGCACACCCTGTGATGCTACAGTGGTGTACAAGTGGTGTACAGTGGCAGTTGTGTGACTTATCAAAGTACAATTACATAACCTGCTGTTAAATGAAACATGTTTTTTCCTCATAATTCTGATCGTGTATCTGAATGGTCACCAGCTGAATGAGCTGCTGCTGCTGGGGCAGGTGGCGCAGGTGGAGCTGCTGTTGTGTTGAGGTTGGGCTGAACATGTAGCACCTGTCTGAGACGATGTGTGCGCTATTATTCCAGGAATTATGTGTTTGCATTTGAATATGTGGAAACCTCTCAGTGTCTCTGTGTAAACAGACACCTGACCTGAATATGGATTTACATACACTAGATCCTCACATAAGCAGATTAGGAGTGACACAGCAAAGCCTCCACTGCAGGGGACACCCGCATCAAAATGACAATGTTTATATTTAACACATTACTAAGGTACAATAGAAGCTGAGAGCAAGTCTAAACTGAGAGGGTTAGAAGTCACATGACTTGTCGACATAATCTGTGTTTGAACTGTTTCAACCATGTCAAAGAAAACATACTTTAATTAGATAACTGTTACTGTTCTGTCGTTTCAGGCATTTTAGGTCATTTTTAGTAAAAAGACTTTTATTTTGAAACGCACGTTTTGCATAACTACTGGTAAAAACTGAAGTAGAAGTAGAAAGTAAAATACAAACACAGGCTGGTAAAGAGAGATGAAACACGGCCTCAAACAACAAAGATAAACTAACTTAGTGTAACTCCTGCAGAAGCACAGCCAATCACACTGTTCACTCGAAGTCATATCCAGTCAGAATGTGTAACATCATCATTAAAGTTACACTGTGTAACTTTTCTCCTAAATATGTGGGGCATACTGACTTGTTTTTGTGATTTTTTGAGCGATTATAAGGCCTGAGGCGCGATCTGTTGCTCCGAGCGGGGCTTCTGTACTGAGAAACCGTCCTCGCAACTTGGCCGGGAGCGCTCCGCTGTTGAGGAAGAGTCACGTGACAGGGAACGACTTGAGGCGCAGGTATAACCAGGAAGCTACTTTTAGCGTTGTTATTTTCGCCAGTTCGTCAGGGCCGAAGGACACAAGAAGATGAAGAAAATGTCGGACGAGGCAAGAAAAAGAAAACGGGAAAGGGACCGCACCAGATCGCAGACAAGAGTCAACATCGGACAGACTTTTGCTCGCTGGCGTCAGATGAGAGACAGAGAAGGCTGCAAATCAGATCACGTTTTTGCTTCTTGATTGTTGGGCAGGTAAATTAGCCTCTTTATTTTTTCTTTAGAACGTGCTTTTTCATACAGTTATTAGTTGTTTTTACTGCGACCATTGCGCGATATTTGTTGATAAGCTAACGCTAGCGCTAACTCTATAGAAGATCCAGTCCAAACTTCCAAAGGTAGCAGCAGGTCAACTAAAGTTGAAACAATGATGGAAATAGACGCACGCTCGCACAGTTTCAGAAGGAGGAGGGGCCCTAGTGTTTACGTTTTGCGACGGTGCAGTGGCACCTGTGGCCTCTAGAGGCGCAAGACCGGGAATCTTACACAGTGTAACTTTAAGCGGTGCTACCCCAGCAGATTTTGCAACCCGTGTAGATTTTGTATATACACTGGTTGCAGGGATCAGGGTTAGTGGGCAAACGTCTCAGCGCTACTACTGCTCCATGTTAGCAAAGTGTTCCTGAGGATTTCCAATTATTTTACTGTAAGTAAATGATTGTCGCTGAACCATAACTATAACCAGTGGTTCTGCTGTACCATGGCCAGCAGACTCAATATGTTTCATTTGGGAAACAATAACATTAGAAATTTGTTAATAAACTCATCAAAAAGCCAACAGAAATAGAGCTCGCCTAAAGGGAGTGTGATGTGTGCCATAATCTTACACAGACAGCCCAGCCATGAGCCACGTCAGATACCAACAAAACAATACACACACAAGTATTATTCTGTAACGGGGCTATGCTTATTTTCAGGATTAGATCTGTGAACAGAGCAGAGCTGCAGAAGATGAGAAAATCACAACTAAGACGCTTCAGACACATCCAAGCAAAACAGACAATGACAGGAATAGGAATGAAAATGCAACAGAATAAAACAGAGGGTGTCTAAAGCCTGGGTCAGGGCCCGGGCAAATCCACAGGAGCCAACAGCAGAACTCTGTACAGAACTCAACACTGCTCTGTCTCAAATTCAGCAAAGTCAGCATCTGTTTACACTGAGATAAAACAGAACAGTCCTCAACAAACCTATTAGTCATTATTATATACTTAGATTGACTTCCATGCCGTGCAGCTGATAAAGACTCCAAAACACTAAAGAGTCTAAATACGACAGGCTCAACACACTGTACAAAAGTAACATGTATCTAAATGTATGTGTCTTGTAGATAAGGTTTCCATGCTGACATAACCTACAGGAGCCACATGTTTTTGTGCAGGTATCTGTGAATGGACTGTAGCAGTGCATTGTGCTGCACACTGCACAGATGTCCATTTACAACACAACTCCGTACAATTTCATTAGTGCTGAGAGGCGTCTGATCGCACATATTCAAACACTTTCTGGCCTTTTCTTAATCTCCCTTGATAAATGAGCTGCGCCGCGAGGAGAGAGCACTTTCAGAGCAGCCGTAAGCCTCTAAACAGATTACAAAGACTTATGGGTAAATAGAGGCAGTGGGGTGAAAAAACTCAGCATCCTTTTTAATCGAGCTTCCAGGAAGAAGCGCGGTAATGTGACGCAACTGTTTCTCTTCCCGTCAGCCGCTGATGAGGAGTAAATGAATGAGATTAAGGTTTTAGCTCGGCGTGTGAGCGAGCGTCGGGGGAGAACACTGATACTGTCAGGCTGCAGAGAAAGGATCAATGTGCCGCTTCTCAAAGTGGTTTAGGCCCGGCGCATGCTCCGGCTGTGGAGACTGCAGAGGAGGGCTGTGTGTACTGTTGAATAATTAGGAATTATTTTATTTTTATTAGTCAACTCATTTGATGATGAGCAGATGGGTTCAGTAAAATAAGAAAGTCCAAGATGGCCGACCTCCTGTTGCTGGGTGGGGGGGGGCAGGGCTGCTGTATCATTTCTGGTTTGTATGAATATGCTTGGTGTGTACTAAATTTCATTTGTCTATGACAAAGTCAATTTCAGGATTAGCCAATGCTGATTTTTTGGGCATTGCCATGGCAACACGCTTGGATCTAGAGCGCAGCCATCACTGAGGTCATGTGCAGGATATGTGTACTAAATTCTGTCTGTCAACAACACAGCATCTTATCCAAATCAGTTTTTAGCTCTGTAGGGAGCGCTGTCGCACCCATTCTTAATTTACCCATAAAAAGTGTTCAGGATCAAGGGACTGAGTGATTTGAGGCAAATCAGAAAAAAATATTGTGTGAAACAAAACCTAAAATGGTTTGGACTTTCTGTTCATGGGCCGTGAGATCAGCAAGCAACAAGATTAGCTTATGTTATAGGGATGACATTGCTCTATAAAGTGTATATCCTTTAATGTTAGAGTGTGGAATATAACAAGCTGAATATGGATGTGGCATGTATTTCACCCCTGAGGGTACTACTGCTAGTGTTTATTCTGTGTAATAACTTAAGTGAAAATACTTTATTGGCTAAGTGATACATTTCTCAGTTTGCATGAGCAAAAAGAGTTTCACTGCTGAACTAATCAGCCAAACTAAAACATCCACGTACAGACCAAGAGTGCACAGAATCCAGCTCATGACCCTCTGATGGCAGGACGAGCTCTAACTTCACCTCTCAAACCAAAGAAAACTTGTTTACCAAGTATTTTTTTTACATCCAAATCTCCTCAAGTAAAAGTATTAGTTTTAGAAAGTGTGCTCAGAAAGTACTTTTTCTTCAGAAGAAAAAACTGGTACTGGTATTGAAAAATATTATTTTTATTCAATACCTAGTGGGATCTTTAATATTCTTTTGCATGTATGAATCAAATAAGTAGCAGAACAAATCAAACTAACTACTTGTTTTAACTTACAGCTAAGAATTTTGCTCCTCTGTTTTTCATTATTATAGTGTTTTATGATTGCAGAAGATGATTTAGCTCATCATAGGTATCAGGAAAAGTATTGCTCAGGTACTGGTAACCAGGTGTTGTTTTAAGTACTGGTATTGAAAAGAATATGAATGGTACCCAGCCCTACTATGACGGGACTCTCGAGGACTAATGAGAGACTATAGAGGCTACAGAGTGCTCTAGCACACATGCTTTCATTTTTTTTTTGGCCAGTGTCAGCCATTGCTTTCCTATTGTATACATATAAATAGAATTTGTATGTTTTAGTAATTTTAACCTGTTGTGGACAGCTATGAGGAGTCCTGGACCTCCCCTTCTAAGCTCCTAACCCACAACACACTAAACTATTATTATTATTATTATTATTATTATTATTATTATTATTATTATTATTATTTTATTAATGCTATTGTAGTTGTAATCTTTGAAACTTAATCATATCAGAGATGAAAAGAGAAGCCAAAAATGGTACTCAAGTGAGAGCAGGGGCTTTTTTTTTTTTTTAATAATGTGCTGAATTTACTATTTTGTTATTTATTAGCTACGGACCATTTGTTCTTTCTGTGTCAATAAAGATTGAACAAATTAATGAATTAGCATCAGAGATCTAGGGGTGCTGAGGTACTTGTAAGCCAAGAAAGAAACAAACAAAAGAAACATAAAGCATTGAACAAAAAATAAACATTGTACAAATGTCATTTCTTGTATAGTGCAGCCTTTTATAATACTACAGTAAAAATAGGGACAGACAGCAGAGACCTGGAGGAGAAAAATGGTATGTGCCCTTATGAATTATGTCAGGAGTGGCAATATTGATACTTTATTCTTGTATTCTGGGGAATCACATAGCCGCTGAGTTACATTTAAAGGTGCTAGAAATCAACTTAGGGGTGCTGTGGCTCCCCTAAAAATGGTTTAGCTATGCCTATGAGTAAGAGCACGGTTACTTATATAATATTACTTAAGTAGAAGTAAAAAGTATGTTGCAACAGAGTAAATGGAACTCATTACTACACACCTCTGATTCACATAATTTAAATAAAAAAAAATATTAAATAAATAAATAAATAAATATTTAAAGGGCTCCACAGACAAACTACAGTAGGTTCACTGGAGAGTCCTGTTGTTGTAGGCTGTGTGGATTAATAAAGTGTGTTCATGATTCAGTTGTGTTATTGTAATGTAACCGCACACTCGAGGACTGGACTCTGCTCGCTCTGAAGTCTCTCTCCGACCCTCAGCGTATGATGCGATCACTGCAGACATGAGATCCACTGGTTTTCACTGATAACTCACTTACTCCGCATTACACTGGCCGTGAATGGAGAGTTCTCAGCGGGTCTGCACAAAGAGAACAGCGAGCGGGAGAGAAAGAGAGCAGCCTCGTCCACACTAGTGCTGTTTGTTCTGAATCTCAAGGCAATGCACCACAATAGATAAATACAGCACCTGAAAATATGTAAGCTCTGATGCATGTATGTATGTTCTTCCTCTGTCTCCGTCCACTTTCCAGCATTTTTTTTAATCTTTGTCAGTGGAGGGTGTAAGGCCCGAGCTCCTCTAGCTCCACTTTTCTGGGCTTTCTACCCTGTTAAAGTGTTATTTTTGCTTCAAAAAACATATTGTATTTTGTTTCATCCAGGCATGTTTGAGTATCCCTGTATCCTGAGGCACTGTCCTTCTCAGAAGCTGAAAACACTCAGTCTCTTGAGTGTATGTAGGCACATAAAACCCTGCTTTCTTCAGGAAGGGCTCATGCACATTTCTAAAGCACATACACTGTCACCAGACCTTCATATACACACACTAATAATCTCAGAGCTAGGGCTGCACAATATATCGCAAAATTATCTGTATCTGTATCGCAAGAATCTAAATATATCACAATAACGCTGTGGTCTTCCATCTGACAGAGATTTACACTGAAGTATCATTTTCCACCAGAGCCTTAAAAGAACATGTGTTGTGACTAAATAATTTTTTTTTTAAAGTCAAGTTTTAGTGGTAATTTAATTAATTTAGTCACAGCTTAGCCTTGTTTTATTCCTGGTTTAGTCTTTGATTTCGTCACTGTTTTGACTTGTAAATACAGGAACTTACATTTTTGTGAAATGTAGTGAATTTAATTTACTATGTTAAAAAAATAGGCTCTATTTTCAAATATCGCAATAATATTATCGCAATTTTTAATGTAGTTATCAAATATCGCATGTCTTTGCCATATCGTGCAGCCCTATTCAGAGCTAAACTGCCAAATCAGTGTAAATGCTGCATGTTGCAAATAGCCGTGCTTTTTAACCATCATACCCAGGTCTGTTCACCCCTCAACATTCAATACAAGCACTTGGATGGAACTTTATTCTGATGTGGACACAAGAAAATGATCAGGAGGCAGCACTGTCTGTACAGGGATTTCCAAGGGTTTCCAGCTGAAAGAAACAAAAACTCCCCAAAAGAAGACATTTTCAATAAATATCTAGGGATCTACAGAATTATTTAAAAACCCTGAAAAAGTATACCAGGTCTCCTTTAAGTGCACCAAGGATCGAGACTGGGTTAGAGCAGTGCATGATCCATGGAAATAACATCATAAACGTAGTCTCACTGCCAATCAGAACCATTTAAAGATACAACTCTCAGCTCAGTCAGTGTTGCCTCATCAGTGTCCAGAGTGGCAGAGGGAGGGCAGAGCGAGACATTCATTCATTCCTTTGCCCTATGACATATTACCACCAAGTTTATGAAATGCAGAAAGTTTGAAGAAGGCCCAGCCAAATCCAAAATGGAGAATCCATGACGGGCACAGAGAGTGGAGCGGAGTGCTGTCAGATAAAGTCATTAGAGCCAGCCTCCTTTTCCTGCACTCTCATCTATATCCATCTATATCTGCTGCCGGTCATCAGCTCATTCTCCCACGTTCCCGGAATCAAAGCGTGATGTTTTCCCGCCGATGGCCAGCGGATCCGCTTCCCGCAGCCTCTTTAAAGTGAAATAGGATCCGTGTACATCCAATCGGAAAGCTTTTAACTAGCAGAGCTCTGGGTTGCCAGGTGGGTAAAGTCTTTAGCAGCTGGGACACTTAAGCGTGTGTTTGTGTGGACGGTGTGTGTGTGCAGAGGGGAGTAAAACATTTAGCGGTCAGTCCACTTCAGGATTACAGCTCTGCATGAGGCTGTCTGGACTCCTTTGAGCAGAGTGACAAGCTTTATGAAACTCCTGAGTGGTTTTTGATTCTTGTTTTCAGAAATAAAATGTGTTTATTGTCAAAATTATTATTATTTTTGTTTACAACATCTTATGGACTTACGGATTTTTATTGATGGGAATGTTTGTCGTTTCAAATCTGTCCAGGACTGGTCAGTCAAACACTAGCAGATAATGATAACACTGTTAAAAAGGCGCACCCCTACATTGGACGGCATGGTGGCATAATGGTTAGCGCTACTGCCTCACAACAAGAAGGTTCTGGGTTTGATTCCCGGACCAGCTGGAGACTTTCTGTGTGGAGTTTGCATGCTCTCCCTGTGCCTGCTCCAGTTTTCCCTACCACTAAAGAACAGGTACAATAGTCCCTCATCAGGCCAGGAACTCCCCTGTAAATGAGATTCTGAATCTCAGTGGGACTTTCCTGGTTAAATAAAATAAAAAAATGCACTGTAAAAAAAAAAAAAGCAAAAACTCAAGGCAACAGGATCCCTTGAGATTATTTTTTTTAGTTTTAGGGCTCAAAAATTCAAAATCTTAAGTTTTCAATAATGAATATTTTTTTTGTTCACTTTATTTGATGTCCATTTGTCTAAGAACTTTAAATTCATCATTATTTTTTTTACTTATAGCCAACTTACTATCCATTGTTCAGAAAAAGTATTATTTTGTTAAATTTAGTATATTTAGGTTTTAATATTATCAATAATAATAATGGATAGTCAGCTGGTTGTAAGATGAGTACAAAAAAATTGATAGTGAGTAAAACATAAAATTAAAAGTTTTTATCAAATTAGGTGAACAAACTTTTGAAAACTTTTGAAACTCAAAAATAGTTTTTGCACCTTTTTTTTTTTTTTTTACAGTGTATTGGCTGTTGGTTGATCTTACTTGTCAAAAGTAAATCAGTGCTAATGCTGGTAATACCAAAAGAGTGTCTATTACCAAACTAGCTCTGTTTTTGTGGAGAACAGCACACAAATAATTCACATAAAGAAAAGAATACAAGTAAAACAGAAATAGCTGTGCATTTACAAGATGTTTCATGAGGCGACAGGAACAGTTCAGAAATATCATCATGAACACAGTCTCAGTACAAATCGGAAACACCTGAACATACAACTCTTCTTTCAGTCACAATGTTGGCTGATCAGTTTCCAAAGTGATACTCCTGTTGTGTCCTTGGGCACGGGTGTAGGAATGTGTGGGTTTGTGAGTGTGAATGGGTGAATTACAGTAGCCCTGAGGTACTACATCAAATTGTTTTTGTCCACTAGCAATTTTTTTTCAATCTTGTCTTAAAGAGACCCACCCTCAAATAAAAAAAAGTGTTCCAGAAATATGTACATAAATGTCGATATTAAAAAGGTGCACCGTCAAAATTGTTTTTGTCCACTAGAACAATAGAAGCAGAGTAAAATATTTAAATGTGTTACTTAAAGGTTCTGTAAGCAGCATGTGCTCATGGTTTGAAAACAGTACTGCAGTCTAAATCAAAACAAAGGTCTCTTTTCTGATTGAACGATTGGCAATGCAGTTGTAGAACCAAAACACAAAATGTAAACAAAAACAACTTGGCCATTATGTAAAACATATTCTTAATTGTTAATAACTCAGCTGTACTGTTGTTATCATTAAAACTAATATTTGATTTAAACATGTTTACATCATATCTTGGGACACATGGGTAATGTTCATGAAATATAAAAAATGCAGGTATATACTGCTTATACACCTTTAAAAAAAAGGAACCCACCTCAAAACATAAAAGAGAGTTTTTAAAAAAATAAAGCTATGTCTCAGTTATTTAAAAAAAAGCTTGTTTAAAATAACTCACTTATCAAAAAAAGAAAGAAAGAAAAGAAAACATTCTTCTATTTAAAAAAACAACAACTTTAAAATAAAGTTCATCTAAAAATACGAACACACGTGGCCTCAAATTAAAAGAAGACACTGTTTCACCAAAATGTCTCCCCCTTTAAAATTAAGGCTGCCACGAGGAAAAAAAAAAAAAAAAAACCTGCCTCAAATTATAAAAGGGTTTAGCTAATGTGGGTGGTGAATGGTTCCTTGTTGTAAAGCACGCTGTATTAATGTGGCCATAACACTGGTCTAAACCTGAAATCAGAGCTGGAAGTTTAAGGTCGGCTCTAAACTTCAGTTTGTTTTCATGTGTTTGGTCTGGAATTAGTTCAGTTAGACTTTTTCATTGATCTTCACAAACATGACCTTTCCTTGAATAAAACAGACTGGGCTTGATTATGAAACAGAAAAACTGCCTGGGAATTACTTTGTGGAAAGCTGCTCGGTGGATTGATGCGAGTGGTCGTGCTCATGTGATAAAGTGCAAGATTCAAGTCTCATATCTTTTCAGCCCAGACATATCTCAGCACACAGGATCAATCAATAACTGTAAAATATTCAAAATGAATAAAAACACCTCACACTTTAGGAAAATACTGAGCTACAGAATGGATCACAGCAGGATCTTTTATAGGAATATCTACAATATGTGCGTTATACATGCATGTTTTATGTATTTTTCAGGCTATGTTCAGACTGCTGGGAAAAGTGGCTCAGGTTTTGTGATGTGATTTTTTCATGACAGTGTGAACAGTACAAATCAGATTTTTTTTCAAATGCGAACAAAGCCACTTTCATACGTAATGTAAAAAAATAAAATAAAAAAATCTAAATTTCAAGGCAAGAGGAATTCTTCAAGATTTTTGAGTTTTGGGGTCAACTCAAAATCTCAAGTTTTTTGGTCACCTGTCCCGGATACGGAGTAAAGTGTGATGCAGGGAGAAGGAGGAGGAGTCACAGGATATGACTGTAGTGTGGGATGTAACTAGATATGGTAAAGGATTTCATGGCTATAATGTATAATAATGTTATTAACAAATATCTTAAAATATTAATAAAAATTGAGTAAATATGAGCAATTGCTTGGTATTTTGGGATTTGTGTGCATCTATGCATTGTGCTGTGTGTCCTTTTAAGACTATCAGTGTTGGCCTTATGGACTCCAGTGTCAAAGCATAATTTTCATTCCAGCATTGTTTGATTTACAAATTAAGCCCTGCTGTAGACAGTTCACACACAAAACTGATGAAGCTCACAATTAAAACGTGAACCACCTCTCTAAAAAAAAAATCAGATTTCAGAAAAAAAAATCTGAATTGAGCATTAAGAACTGCAGTGTTAACGTAGTCTGAGATGCAAAGTACAACATGACTGTCCTTTTAAAGCTCTTGTATTATCAGAAACAAAAGAGAAATCAAAATCTGTAAATTGATATCAAGCCTTGAAAATGAGCTAAACTCACAGATATTTTTATACCACATGTTTCATCAATAACCTTTATTAAAATACACCAGATAAATTAATTTCCTCCCCTCTGCACCATCTGCTCATCACACCTGACATTTCCCAGGGGCTAAGGTGGAGGAGGACACCTTCAGTCTCAAGGTTTATAAAAACAGCTCTTTTTTCTGCTGCTATTTCTGCTTTTACTACAGAAGCAGGAGGAAGTGTGAATTTGATCAATACGCCCAGATACTTGTTACAAACTGGTGTAACCCTTATAACCTTCTGAAACCCATGCATTATTCAAAGTGTCTGTGTTTCGGAGGCCTCCCCACAGCTCCGCACACCCGCCTGGTGTAATTACATTCGGGCGACTGGGACTGCACTTCACACATCACTGAAACCAAGAACAAACTCCACATTTGTTTCTGAGACTGAATAAATGCCTTGTATTTTCAATAATCAAGGTGCAGCTGTAATTTCACGGCGTTCCTGACAGTCCTCAGACAAATTATTTATTGGAAGACGTTTGTTGGTGAAGCATGAATCACCCAAAACAAACATCTCCTTTCCTCCACTCTTTCGGAATATTAAAACACTGGCAGTTTGAGCCGTTAAAAGGGAATTTCATTAGCATAATGAACAGCAGGAGCCAGGAGAAAGTCGTTTTCATTAAGTCGACTGTATAATCCACAACATTTGAAAGCAAGGTTAAGTGAGGATGTGTTTAATTGCCTGCTTAGAGCAGTTTTGTAAATTAATTGCAATGGGACAAGACGGTGGACCTAAAATGGAGAAAATTGTGTTTGATTCTTAAAAATCAATATCTGAAAATGATATCTAAAGATCCTGTTCACAAGTGTTGCACTTTAAAGTCACCTAAACACAATCTGTAAACCAGCCCTGTGCATCTGAAGGTCCTCATTTGATGGACTGTACATAAAATAAATCTTGTCTGTGATGGTTCTCTTTCATCCAGGCTGTCACATACCCTGGTGAGCCAGACTCTCATACTTTTTTTAGCAAGCAGGACAGTCTGGTTCCCCTCTCGGAGCAAAGTATTTCTCCGGGTTCGATTTGGAACTGGCCTGCCAGCGTTTATCGGCATTGTGTCTTACAAAAGCGGAAGAGCTAACCAAGGTAGCACTAGCTACTGAGCTAATTTAATAAGTTCTCTGACCTGATTAACAGTGTTTAGTGTTTTCCTTCATCACCTGTTGGTTCTGTTGAAGTCCTCGTTGTTGTTCAGTCCTCTGTGTGATTTTTTTCTTCATCTTGTTGCCATTTTAACAACGGTAAAGTTCCACTGACATCCGATGCAATGAACGCATAAACAAAAATAGAGAAAACTACAAGTTGTACAAAAACTTGTGGAAAAAGTTTTTGTACAACTGGTTTCTGCTGCTGTCCCTGTTCAGAAACAGAGCTGCTCATAATATGACATATTCTGGTGTTTTATGAAAAAAACCCTGGCAAGGAATCCATGTTTGTTTGGGTCAGTGGTGCATTGCTTATGTCCCGCCCTTTGTTTTTCTGTGCCTTTTATTGTTCCACCTCAGAAACAAAACTTAAGCAAAGAGGTACCAGACTAACTACTTTGTATAAAATAGGATAAGAGTTTATCTGGCAGGCCAGGCTGGCTGTCACAATCAAAACAAAAGAAGTCATCTGGACATTGTGTGTATTTTGTCTCTTAACCAGTTCTGAAGTGGTGTAAATAGAGGCAGTTCTAACCAGGGATCACCCGAGTCGCACCACTTTGTAACAGCTGTAAGAGTGTTTTAATTGTTTGATGTAGCAGTAGGATATTTAATCTGGCGTAACTCTGTTTAATTATGTTCACTGTGCAGTGTGCAAGGGTGTGTTGAGGGACTGTGCTGATGTCAGGTTCCTTGTCTGTGTCCTGTTTTCTGTGTTTTGTTTCCCTTGTGTTTTATTTTGTAGTCTTGGTTTGTCCTCGTGTTTTTCTGGTTTACTTCCTGCCTCTTGTGTTTCCCGCCCTTGTGATTACCTGCCCCGCCTTGTTTCACCTGTGCCCCATCCCTGTAGTGTATTTAAGCCCTGTGTTCTCCCCTGCCCTTTGTTGGATCATTGTCGTGTTATATGGAGTTACTGTCATGTCTTGTGGAGTTTTGTCTTGTCCTCGTTCCTGCACCAGCCTTCTATATTTCCCAGTTCTTGTGTAAGTTTTTGTTTCTTTTTGCTCGGCCTTAGTTTTTTGGATTTTGGAATCTTTAGTTTTGTTCTTTGTTTTTTCCTATTTGGATTTATTTAGTTTATTAGTCTATAGAGTCTGCATGTCCTCCCCGTGTTACCGTGGGTTCTCTCCGGCTTCCTCCCACCATCCAAAGACATGCATGTGTTAGGTGAATTGGTGACTCTAAATTGCCCCTACTGAATGAATGTGAGAGTGAATAGTTGTCTGTCTGTGTTCGTCTCTGTGTCAGCCCTGCGACAAGCTGGCCCCTGCCTATGGCCCAAAGTTACTGGGATAGGCTCCAGTCACCCGCGACCCCTAATGGGAATAAGCGGTAGAAAATGAATGAATGAATGAATGAATAGTTTATTAAAGTCTTAGTTTTTGCAGTTTTGCCTTTTTTGGGTCCTTTTCCCCCCTTGTTCCCCTCACCCTGACAGCTGATCAGTAGTGAGGCTTTGATTCATTTCATTTTGAATTAGGAATCAAAAAGTAAAACGTGTAAAAACAGCTTCTTTTTCAATTTTTCATTATTTGATATAAAACCAAATAACGGTTTATTTTTTTCATTTTTTGATTTGATGCTTAAAAAATTAACATCAGAGGACCGGCTCTGGGACAGAATTCAATATTTATTTTTCTGTAATTGTTTTATGTGACGTGGAAGTTGATCCTGTGGTCTGTGTATCTAACTCTTCGTTGTCACAGCAGTGACAGGTAGTTAAAGCTTTGCCGGACTCCCTCTTGGACATAGTTAGACCTGTGGTTCTCAGCTCTTTAGAGCCGCGACTCCAGAGAACCTTTGCTGATTTTCGTGACCCTCCTCCTCCTGCCCCCCCACCCCCACCCCCACCCGCTGTCTGTGGGGCTGAATGCAAAACTGACAGATCACATTATTTCTTATTACCCTAAATAAAATAATGGCTTTAATTTTACACTTTTAATATTACAGGAATGGACTCAAGGCAAAAAAAAAAAAAAAAAAATGAAGTGTGCTTTGTCATTGTCAACATAGCTACCTAGAGGAGAGAGAAAAAACAGCGGCTCTGAACGCGGATATATTTTAAGCAATAGACTTCATAAATGGCCTTTTCATGCAGTTTTGTAAACCTTAATAACTTTTATAGTTTAATATGCATAATGAACTTCAGAGCAGACACATTGAGTAGTGAATGTAACAAAGCAGTGATCTCCCAAAAAAAAAAAAAAAAAGTAGAAAACCTGATGAATTTGGTGTAGCATAAATGCAGTAAAAAGAGGAATATGTGTGTATTTGCGTACCTATGCAAATTGTTCATTTGGATTTTTAGTTGTTTTTTTTTTCTTTTTATGTAATGGACAACACAAAGACCTAAATATAAGGGAGACTGGCTAATGCATTGCAATGGTCACAGAAACGTTGTGGAGAAAATGACTGCACATTGGGATATGTTCACTGTAAAGGTTTAAAAGTTGATGTTAGATTGATAAATGTCCTGTGATTTTTTTTTATTTATTTATTTATTTTTTTTAATGCTCTGAAATTTAATAAAATATATTACTTAACTTGTCCTCAGTAATAGTGTGTGTCAGGTATAGGAGAAGGGTAAGGGTTGTTGACATAACCACTGGTAAAGAGTTACTAGGTAAAAAAAAAAAGGTTGGGAACCACAGATATAAAGAGTTTAACATGTTTTGTAAAGTAGTAATGTTGCTGTCACAGTGTGAGTATGTGACTGCTAACTGCTGTCCTGGTTATTGCAGGTTTGACACAGATATATCCTTTAGGTTAGTCTGCCCTGCCTACAGCTAGCTAGCCTCTGTACAAGTATTCTTTGTATTTCTGATCATATAACTCATCTAAAATAATGTTTTATGGCCTTGGCTGATGTTGTCTAATGACCTCACACAATATGGCTGGCCATGTGCTGGTATGTGCTGGTGTTTATTGATTTTCGTGAGGTTGACAGATCTTGGACAGGTTGGGTCTCTGAGTTTTTCCCACAGCTCTTTGCCAGAGAGCGCCTCAGTGCCTCCACAGCCGGTGTCCACACTGATGGGGTAGCCGTCTGTTATGAAATGAGAAATGGTGTCTAAAGCTCATATTGAGGATTCTTTTTGCCAACAGTTTTGGCTCTTGCCAGCTCGGCTCACACCTGGACTGAGATCTGGGCCAGGAGTCATTCATCTGCAGTGAGCTCTGGAGCTTTACCTGGAACAGTATCAGACAGACACTGTCCACTCTCAGCTCGTCTTCATACTATGCTATAATAAGACGTTTAAGTTTGTTAAATGATAACAAGCGGTGACAGTCTGTTGCATAATTACAAGATACAATGTGTGTGTAGTGTAGGTCAGTGTTTCTCAACCAGGGGTAAGGGAACCTATGGGGGTATGTGAGAACTTTGCAGGGGGTACTTGGAATTATTTACAATCTTGCCATATTAAATCTTAAAAGCCATTAGAGATATGTAAATTCATCTGCCCCAGAGACAGAAAAGTGTGCCAAGGTCAGCCAGTACAGTTTATGAAAACTACTGTGCACCGCTCAGGAATGTGTCCTAACATGTCAACAGCTCAGGATGAAATTGTCAACAAGCCAATCACGATCAGCCATGGCAACTGAGCAAAGCTTGGACCAATGAAGAACGTCCACAACCAGCTAAATGTTATCTTTAATAATGAACAATGTAATGCTTATGCTTAGAAAAGGATATAAAGGCATGTCATGTTAAAACTGGAGTTATTTGGGGCTTTTAGAAGACTCAAGAAGTTGGAGAGATGTTGGAAAATTCTGGAGGTTTGGGGGATTTTTGAGAGAGAAGAGGAAGGTTTTGTACTCTGCTTTTCTTGCTTTTTAGAATAGATTATTTTTCTGTAATGAGTTTAGGAGTTCCTCACTAAACGCAGCGTGTGCTTTTGCATCTGACTCACCTCGTCTCTGTCTTCATTTGGTAAGTGTTCCTGCCCATGATATCAGTGTTATTGCTGTTATTGTAACCTACCAGCATGGCCTCGGGACCCTCCTAGGAGCTAGTGGAGTGGGATGTCCAGGCGACTTCACCTGTTGACATTCCATAGCAAGCAAACTCTGGAGAAATCATTTTTACTTCAAGCCTATAAAAGCTGGTCTTAATCCATTCATGAGTATCTTGAAACTTATGAAAAACAAACATGCATAAGTGTAACTTATTAAAAATGATTGATTTAAAGGAGGTGGAACTACTAAAACTATTATTTGAATAGCTATATAACTTTCAAAGGAGAAGTATTAAAATGATGACAATTATTTCTGATTAATTTTATTGCCCATTTAAGATTTTAAAAGAGTTTAGGATCACTTGTTTTCAGTTTGAACATGAAATATATAGCTAAATAATTTACTAGAATAGAAGTTTATATTCTGTTTTTATTTGTTTTTTTTTTTGTTTTTTTATTAAAGACAATATTATTTGCAAGCATATACAATAAAATAAGCACAAAAAGTCTTTGTGCTAATAAACAGGTTTTTTTCTGTGACCGCTTTTTGAAAAAATAACATGCATACGAGTGAGAGGGTTCTCACAGTGTGACAAAAAGCCAAAAAAAAAGCCAAAAAAGGCTGGGAAACACTGGTGTAGGGTACAGATATACTGCTTGTTTGGTGAACTGTGGAGCTTTCCCCAGTTGTTCCTCCACTCAAGAGGCAGACAACAAAGAGGGCATCATTATCAGCCTCATGATGATCAAGGTTTACTGTAGAGACCATTCTGTCCTCTGAGGAAGAGATGTTGCAGCAAATAGCAGCACACAGTAACAGTAAGAGTAAATTTTACTTTATTCCGAGTGTATATGGTCCTTATCTATATAGTGTTAAATTTACTCTCAAAATTTAGGTGAAAAATGTAAACACAATTATGCCACTGGTGAACAATGCCACACATGACCTGACGTCTTAAAGAAACAAAGCAGTACATTTTAATGCACTCTCCCATCATTGAATGGGCATTGGTTAAAAGTTTTAGTACCTCTAAAGTGAACACTGCAGTGCTGCTGTCATAAAACCTTATTATTTAGTAAAAAATAAATAAATAAAAACAATGCATATTTAATTACTCATTAGAATTAAATCCAAAAAGTTCCAAACATTGTTCCTGAAAGTAAATTTTAAAGAAATATCCAGCTGTACTCAAAATCTCCATAAACATAACAGCCCAGTCCACATCAGTCAAGGTCCAACCATGACTCAGAGGAACAGTGACACACATGACTCCTGCATCAACTGAACACAGCTTGCTTTAAAAATAAAATAATTCTTGTCTAAAACATTTTCTTTTCTCCTATTTATTATTTATTTTTTACATAAACTTGTTTCTACTAAAAACAACATCAGTTCCCCCAAGCACACACGGGACATAATCCAAGTGCCAAGGGTCAAACCACGCAGCGGGAAACAGTATTTGTCGTTTAATTACTTCAAAATAAAGACTGCATCTCCAATTTCCGTCATGCTGATGCCTACTCATGGTCTCTGATTCTCTCAACTTAAATTTTATCACTAAAGAGAGTAATCCTAACTCTACATACAGTAAATGAGGACAATACACTCTTGAATTTTACTGCGCAGTAAAAAAAAGTGTGACCAAGGCAGTTAAATGAACAACTTCTATAATTCAGTCCTCCCAACTGTGTTATGTTAATGTTAAGTGATTATATAACTGGAAATGTAAACAGTTATTACTTTATATGTTAGATCTAAATATTGTATTAACATTTATTTACATTTTTTATCAATATGTTTGTTATTAACAAGTTACTCTGTATTTTTTATGGTGGAATTCTGGCAACCACAGCTGCTGTTTTTCTTTACTGTGAAAAAGAAAGTATTTTATGGTAAGATATACAGTTGGACACTTTTTTATTAAAGATAATAACTTTACATTTTACAGTAAATGTTGATTAACACTTAAGTCATAAACCGTAAAATATATCTATTTTTTTAAATAACTTTAAATTTTACAGTAAATGTTTAAAACTTAAATCATAAACTGTAAAATATACAGGTAATCTATTTTTTTTTAAGATAACTTTAAATTTTACAATAAATTATAATTAAAACTCAAGTCAAAACCTGTAAAACAGTTGAGATAATATTTAAGTAATATTAAATAGAGATCTCCTGTATTTTTTACAGTAGAATTCTGGTAACCACAGCTGCCAGTTTTTTACCATAAAATTTACAGATTTTTTTTTTTTTTTTTTTTTTGCAGTGCACGTGGTAAAATGTTCTGCCACTACTCAAAACTATTTTTGCAGTCAGAGTGTGAAAAAGACCTCGGTGACCTCGCGAGGCTGCACCTCAAAGATGCGATTGTGCCCAGAATAGATCTAAATGTTCTCTGATGTCTCACTTTTTGAGGGGAGCTCAGAGGTGCATTTTCACAAAACCAGATCTGTACTTTGTTCCATGGAATGTGAATGTTATCCTCGGAGCGCTCTAACAACCCTCCGACGAACCTTTAGGTCCTACTGATATGGAATGGCTTACCCTCAAGACTTCATTCCTGCCCGGGATCACATCAGCCAGGGAAACAAGTGGACTCCATATGTTTTCAGTGAGCAACTGTGGCGGGAGAAACATTTCTGCAACGGAAAAATGTTTTTTGGCATTTATTGCGATGGGTATTAACTGTGCTGAGGGTCTTTATGGGAAATTGGAGAGAATTCATATGATTCTGAGTGTCGCTAAAAGGTTTTTAAATGTAGGCAATATCACGGGCGAGGATCTCAACCTCACCTTGAGGGAAGGGTTCTCACAAGTGACTCAGTAAAACATTGGTAAAGGTCCTTTTTAACCTGAGGGTGGCACTAACATGGTTTGCCTTTGTCGTTAAACACCAAAGAACAGGAAGAAAAAGAGCAACGGTAGCAACCTTTATCCAGATTACTTTAATGTTCTTCTTTGCTCGAGCTCAGCATTTTTACTTCATCTTTGAGTTTCAGTTGTCTCAGTATATTATGCTGCGATCTCTCAGCCGGAGATGAGAACCTGGACAGGTGCCAGTCTGCTCAATGCTCCGTTAGGGCTTTGACTGAGTGCACCCTACACACAGGTTTTCAAGAAATCTGACTGACTCTGAGTGCTTTGACTCAGGGTCAAAAGCCTGTGTTAAAATCTTGGCTGTCTCATTGGGCTATAGACACCATCAGAAAGACATATGTGACCAGGAGTGTGCACGACAAGCTTTCAAGCACAATGGACACACGGAGGGGCTACCTCATGGGCCTTGTGCCGAGGGATCTGTTGAGACAATATTTAATCAGCGGTGACAGGGCCATCTCAGTCTACAAAGTTTCAAAGTTCTAGAGCTTACAGTAAATGTGGTTTAAGCCCTTCTGTGTTGCCTCCTTTTTTAACCTGGTAATGCTGGTCTGAAAAACATATTCAGAAATTCATATGAAGCTGGGGTAACAAAGCACACAATGCTTCGAATGCATATGGGGTTCTTTATTCTCAGAAAGAACAATTTTCTAAAAGAATGTCCAACAAACTTGAAAATACATTAGTCAGTTTATTATATAGACTTTGATTATATCATGAGTTTATTGCTGCAGAACAATGAATAGCGACACAACTCAAAATGGCTAACAGCATTTCTAGCACTTGAACTACAACACAATATTTCAGTGCAGTGGCACCTCTAAAAGAGAAATACACTCCACTGTTAATGCCAACACATTAGCTTAGTACTATCTTATTAAACAGACATTTGGCTTACCAATATTTTCGAGTTTTTGCTCATGTGGCCTAGCACATTTTCTTCTCCAACCAGTCCCGGCATTATCAAGCCCAAAATGTCAACCAATTAATCAAAATGTATTTATATAGTACCTTAAAACAGCCAAATGGTGTTCAAGGTGCTTCACAGAAAGGCCATATAAAACATTACATGATAGTCATAGTCACAGCTACATCAGTCACAGTCACATCAGTCACATCTTCAAGACATCAGAGAAATTAATTACGTATCAAATGCCAGTCTGAATGCATCTGGGAGCAGAAACAGCAAAGGAACGATCACCCCATTGTTTGTATCTTGACCTTGGGACCACCAGAGACCTATGTTCAGAGGAGCACAGAGCTCTGGCTGGGTGATGAACTGTCAAGAGGTCAGTCAAGTAGGCTGGAGCAAGGCCAGTGATGGCCTTGAAAATGAACTGCAGGACATTAAACTCAACCCTGAAACACACCAGCCGCCAGTGGCGAGGCAGAAGACCAGGGCGAGGGGGAACATGAGTGTGCTTAGGAGCATTTGAAAGAAGCTGAGCGGCTGCATTTTGAACCAACTGGAGCTTGCGGAGGAGGGACTGATTAACTCCAGTACAGAGGGCATAGCAGTAGTCGATCCTCGAGCTAATGAAGGCATGAATAGCCTTTTCAAGGTCGACACAAGATGGAAAGGGCTTCACCTTTGCCAGTAGCCTGAGCTGGAAAAATTTCGCTTTCACTACAGCACTAATCTGCCTGTCAAACCTCAGGTCACTGTCAAATATTACCCCTGGGTTCCTTACAGCTGGAGTGAACTGAGGGCTTGATGTGCTGAAGCTGGGTGTGCTGTGTCCTTCCTTCTAGTATATTTTCCCAAGTAAACCATGCGCAAACACACTGAGGTTTTAATATTTCCGGTAAACTTGGGCCTCTAAATGCAACCATTTTTTCATCTGGTTGCATATAACATTTTATATGACATATTTCAACTACTAAGCTATTTGTGGCTATGAAATATACATCTTTGTCTGTACAAGTTTACCAACATGTGTTTGCTCTGTTGAGGACTGTCTGACCCACTCAGCAGACTGAAGACTGCTGTGTAAATCAAACAATCAACTTTTACTTCTAGAGCACTTTACAGCAACTAGAGTTGACCAAAGTGCTTTACAATGTTGAAAACATAAATAATCCACTGAATGCAATGCAAGAACAGTAAAGAAGACATGACAAATACAGACAGTGTCACAATACTACATGTCGAAGCCAATCTGTAGAAGTAGGTTTTAAGTTTGGTTTTGGACAGGGGCAGGTCTGTGATAGGCAAAGTGTTCCAGAGTTTAGGACCTGCCACTGCAAAAGCGTGATCGCCCCACATGCTTACACCTGGAACGTGGGAATTCAAGCAGATGTTGTCCAGCAGAGCACAGGGCTACGGGGATTGACTTAGCATCTCACATAAATAAGCAGGTGCAAGGCAAAGAAAACAAAGGACAGAAGTTTAAACTGAATTCTGAACTAAACAAGTGTGATGTGGTTATGTTTGTGGCTGTTGGTAAGGAGGCTGGAAGCAGCATTTTGCACAAAGTTGGAACCGGTCCAGAGAGACCTGGTTAACTCCAACGTGCAGTGCATTACAAGCGAGAAGTACAGAGGCGTTAATGGCTTTTTTGAGGTCACTGCGGCTCAGAAACTACTTGACTTTGCGTAGAAGATGAAGCTAAAAAACATGGACACAATCTGCTTCTCCAGTTTAAGCTTACTGTCCAACATCACCCCCACATTCAACAACATGGTTAACATCAGGGGCCAAAGCAGCAAGACTGGGAGCTGTACTGGGTGAGTTGGAGGCGCCAAAGAGGATCTATTGTTTCTTGCTCTCATTCAGACAGAGAAGGTTCTGTGAGAGCCAGAGCTTAATGTCACCCAGACATCTGTGGATGGACTCAACTGCGTCTGGAGAGTTTGGAATAGATAGATAGATTTGTATATCTTCTGCATACAGATGAGAAGAAACATTAAGGTTTGAAATAAATGACCCCAATGGCGACATGTATAGTGAGCAGTAGGGATGTAATGTTATCCAAATCTCACGGTACGATATTTATTGGATTATATAAAAATGCCCTGCAAAGCCCTTGGTCCAATAATGATTGTCATATATCATGTTTTATCAACACTAAAGTGTGACAGATAACTAAGTTTTCATCTGGATCACATTAGTTTTGTCAGACAGCACTGCACAGAGGCAAGTGTTCACTGTTTGATTTTATCCACAAACTCCTGCTTACAGCACTTCCTCTGCTGCACACTGGAGTTAGTTTATACAGATTATTGTGCTTTAATGAACATGAAAAATACAGGAATTGCAGAAATCTAAACTGATCTGAACCTGATCTAAACTTAATTAACTAAAAATATCCCAAAGAGGCCTGGTCTCCTGCCTTTTTCCCAGTCAGGTTTTGACATATGGCATATGGCATTGGATCCCACCTCATGCATGGGGATCTCAAAGAACTAATGAACAGAACATTTTATGCATTTTTTGTTGTCTGGCTGCCCCTATATTCAGTCATATATTATTGCACTAAACCCCTTTCACAATCTGCATTACTTGTCCACTGCTATAAGCAACCTTTTTAACTGAGTAGGAATGCTTCTCCCTCCACTGGCCTTGTACTCAACATACCTTACATGGGCCTCTTGCTCATTTATGTTTAGAACATCACAAAGATTTGACTTCCTCTTCTTCAAAAATAGGATTGTCTTGTGTAACCCCTGCAAAATGGCATAAAACTATTAAAACCTTTTGTCAGTGAACTGCACCGGGGTCTCGCTGGATTTCAGTGCCATCTCGCGATAGTTACAGTTACATTTCAGTACAAGTCCAGTCCGAGCCTGTAGCTCGCTGCTCCGAACACTAATGAAGTGCACGTAGATGGGGAGAGAAAGGAACCAAACGAGCAAGGCAAAGTTTATTTAGTAACTTTTAGTGTCTTAATTACTAACCTCTTAAATCCGCCTCTACAGAAAACAGCCTAGAGTCTTATTATATTATTATATGATGTTTGCTGATTTATCTTGATAAAAAACACCGGTCTCCACCATGTTGGGTCATGTTTTGGCTGCACTCATGCTGCTTTCAAGTGTGTGGCGGACAGTTCGACTGGTAGTTTTCTCCGAGGGCAAAACTCGTTTATGCGACTTATGTGTATTCATGTCATTTTTGTTCAAAAGATGGGAACTGGAATATGTCATAACAGAGTTGACTTGCATTATGTGTTTGTGGCTTCTAATTATGTACTTCAATCACATCAGAAGTTGTTACCAGGACCTAATGATCATGGTCTATGTTGTTCTATATGCGTTTTACCATGCCGCTGCATCAAAACTATTGAGCTTTGATTCTGTGACAAGATCAAAACGATATCAAGAGACTTTTGCTATTGGATATCGCCAATACTGTTACATCCCTAGTGAGTAGAGGACAGGGCCTAGAATGGAACCCTGCGGCACACCAGAGGTGAGAGGGACTGAAGAGAAAGAGAGGTCATCAACCCTAACAGAAAAGCTTCTATCTATTAAACAGGATCTGTGGGGCCAGACAGGTCAGGAGGATGGAGTGGTCCACAGTATCAAAAGCTGCAGTGAGGATGACTATCACTAACAGCACACAGTTTATTTTAGTGTCAAGGGTTAGTGTTAGTTCCACCTTTTAGCATACTTTGGTTATCCAACAAATGATGCCAACAAGCAAAGAGCATATTAAGTATTTGGAGATAAGTTTTCTTTCCATTATATATATTAGTTTAGTCAACAGTGCGCAGTTGTGATGAATAGGTTTATCTGAACAGAAGACAAGCATAACAAACAAAAACAGATGACTATTATCCAGATTTCGTTTCTTCTATCACACAAACATATTCAATAACATTAATGATCAGACAGCAACAGAAATTGAGGACCTCTAAAGTTTTTGGCTTCTCTTTTTCTTACTCGGGTTTGTCACAATGAACCAGTTGCATGGTGATTTAGCAGAGTTTTTACACTGGATGCCCTTCCTGTCACAACTAGCCACATACAGTGACTGGAGTTGGCAATGTGGGTGAAGTTAAAGTGTCTTGCCCAGTGACACAACAACAGTATACACTTCGGCTCAGATTCTAACTGGCTACCCACTGGTTGCTTGGTGAATGCTTAACCCACTGCGTCACTGTCGTCCGACCTCTAAACAGAGCCGGTCATCAAACGAAAAGTGACTTAAAGCTTGACAAGTGCACTTGGACTATATGAACTCAAAACTCTCCCCAGTGTCAAATTTCTAGGTATATACTGTTATTCGTCAGGCCCATTTGGCCTTTTTGTGTGCTAAGGCACAGGGCAGTGGCAGGCGCCCCCCAGTCACTCTGCACCCTTAGCATTTGCCTATATCACCTATGCCACGGGCAGGCTCTGCCTCTAAAGTTAAGATAAGTGCACAAACCAGCCAAAGTGGCTAGTGAGACTAAATGTGTTAGTAGCCAAAATGGAAATATACCTGGATTTGTCTGGCTGGCTAGTGTTAAAATCAAGCTCTGTTCATGATACATATATGTATTTCATGGAGTGTCATAGAGGTCAGAGATAGACTGGATTCAGGAGCAGTGACTCCCCACTGTCAGTCCTGTGTCTGACGGCTTTCATATGTTCATGTGTTCATGTGCACACCTGCTGTGGCCTGTTTGTAGGAGTCAGGAGTCAGCCGACTCTGATAGATTATGCGTCTTCATGTGAGCTGGAGTCTGCGGAGGTCGTGACAGAGTGATAGAAAATCGATATAAATCCAGATTGTGCCATGTCTCTGAGTCCGCTTGGACAGATCCAGATCTCTGGAGGTGACCCCTGGCTCTGTTCCACTGGTTTAGACTCATAAACTAGATCAGTGTCTGATTTGTCTGGTATTCACAGTGTCAGTTGTTCTACTAACCAGAGCTCCCCTCATATTTAATAATAACTGGCCGTGGGCTATGTTTTATTTTCATATCCATCTATGCTGTGACACAATTCATAAATGGTGATGATGGCTGCAGGGCAGTTGGTTCAGAGGCTGCTGTGTTTATTCCACTGACACAGACTCTGTTCATCTGTTTAGTAATATTTTTATTATTTGAACTGTTTAATCATTCACATCCTCTGCTTCGTAGTGACCTTGTAATCACTTCAAAGTCATTAGCCGTGTGCTCAGTTATCTGCAGCTTTATGCGAGAGCTAATGATGATATAATGCAAGAAAGCAGTGTTTGAAACACATCTCCTCATAGTGAAGCGAGCTTATGTTCAGAGCACACCTGGCAGTTTTAGTCACTAGCTCCCGTGGACTAGTAAAAACAAATAAATAAAAGATCAAAAAGCATCTTTTTTTTTTTTTACATCAGTAATGAGATGACTACTTTTTGTTCCCTCTAACCCCGGATTTCCACTGCATGCGTATCCGCTGCACTGCGGGCCGCCATCGCTTTTGTGGAAAAAAATGTATTTTATTTGATTATTGTGCTTTAATGAACATGAAAAATGCAGGAATTGCAGAAATCTAAACTGATCTGAACCTGATCTAAACTTAATTAACTAAAACTGTCCCAAAGAGGCCTGGTCTCCTGCCTTTTTCCCAGCCAGGTTTTGACATATGGCAGTGGATCCCACCTCATGCATGGGGGTCTCAAAGAACTAATTGAACAGAAGATTTTATGCATTTTTTGTTGTCAGGCTGCCCCTATATTCAGTCATATATTATTGCACTAAACCCCTTTCACATTCTGCATTACTTGCTGAGACAGTGTCCACTGCTATAAGCAACCTTTTTAACTGAGTAGGAATGCTTCTCCCTCCACTGGCCTGGTACTCAACATACCTTACATGGGCCTCTTGCTCATTTATGTTTAGAACATCACAAAGATTTGACTTCCTCTTCTTCAAAACAAGGATTGTCTTGTGTAACTCCTGCAAACATGGCATAAAACTATTAAACCTTTTGTCAGTGAACTGCACCGGGCTCTCGTGGGATTTCAGTGCCATCTCGCAATATCTCGTAGTCACGTGACGCACATGAATCACGTGGACTCTTACTTAAAGCATGGCGGGTCAGTGTTGTCAGGCAGGTGTGGAGGAAGCAATGCAAAGGACTGCAGCAGGTCAGTAACAACATCAAACATAGCTAACTATTATAGTTCTGTGTGTACATCACCTTACATTTTGCCAAACCTTTGTAGATATGGTCTTGGATTGAAGCGACGTGACATGCTCTGAATTGTCACTTCGAATTGGTGAGTGTTTGGTTGTTTGCATGCTAAGTGGCGCTAGCCGCGGTCCATTCATATTAATGTTAGCTTAGCTTAGCTTTAGCCACTAACCATTTGTTTCAATAGATGCTCGTTAGGTTTATAGTATACTAGCAGTAGCTCCATGCACCATGAAGTGCCGTGACTAATGATGAGTTACTAATCTAACCAATGGTTCTCTGAATCATTGTGAATCATTGTATTTATTTATTTGCAATGAATATAAATGTATTTTGATGTTTTAATGCACTGAGAGATGTTATTTATATTATGAATGTATTTGTGTATACACCTGATTAACGGGTCCTGTTACTCACCCAAGCCAGGTCTTTTTTGATCCAAATATAAAGTTATTTTACTGGTGAGCTAAACCCAAACCAGGACGTTGAACAATCACCACCTTCTCCACCTGTGCGGTAGGAGATATTATATTATATTAGCCCATTACCCCCCATTGCTCTCATCCCCTGCAGCTACACTACTTGTTATGGACTGTGTGTTCTCATTTTATACCACCCTTTGCTAAAGGGTAATTTATAAACTTTGGTGGAGGGATCATTGATTGTGGGGTATACATTTTGCAGATGCTGATATTGTGTGCTGTATTGATACTTTAAAGCTTTATTTTTCATCATGACCACATGTATATAGTGTAAATATTTACTTTAATATACCAAAATAGAAGGTACCTGTATTTACAGTTGTGCTCATAAGTTTACATACCCTGGCAGAATTTGTAATTTTTTGTCCATTTTCAGAAAATTTGATAAATAATGATAAAACAAAAACCTTTCTTTCACTCATGGTTGGTGGTTGGGTGAAGTCATTTATTATCAAACAACTGTCCTTACTCTTTTTTAAATCATAATTACAAAAGAAACTACTCAAATGACCCTGATCAAAAGTTTACATACCCCAGTTCTTAATATCGTGTATTGCCCCCTTTTACATCAATGACAGCTTGAAGTCATTTGTGGTAGTTGTGGATGAGGTTCTTGATTTTCTCAGATGGTAAAGCTTCCCATTCTTCATGGCAAAAAGCCTCCAGTTCCTGTAAATTCTTGGCCTGTCTTGCATGAACTGCACTGTTTGAGATCTCCCCAGAGTGACTCAATGATATTGAGGTCAGGAGACTGAGATGGTCACTCCTAGAACTTTCACTTTATTCTGCTGTAGCCACTGACAGGTCGACTTGGCCTAGTGTTTTGGATCGTTGTCATGTTGGAACGTCCAAGGTACGTCCCAGTGCACATTTTCTGGGCTGATGAGTGCAAATTTTCCACCAGTATTTTCTGATAGCATTCATCTTGCCATCAATTTTGACCAAGGTTCCTGTGCCTTTATAGCTCACACATCCCCATAACATCAGCGATCCACCTCCGTGTTTTAAAGTAGGAATGGTGTACCTTTCATTCATAGGCCTTGTTGAATCCCTCTCCAAATGTAACGTTTATGGTTGTGGCCAAAAAGTTAAATTTTGGTCTCATCACTCCAAATGACTTTGTTCCAGAAGTTTTGAGGCTTGTCTCTGTGTTGTTTGGCATATTGTAAGCGGGATGCTTTGTGGCAGTTCCATAATAATGGCTTTCTTCTGGCGACATCGACCATGCAGTCCATTGTTCTTCAAGAACCTCCTTATAATGCATCTTGAAACAGCCACACCACTTTTTTTCAGAGAGTCCTGTATTTCCCCTGAAGTTATTTGTGGGTTTTTCTTCGCATCCCGAACAATTTTCTTGGCAGTTGTGGCTGAAATTTTAGTTGGTCTACCTCACCTTGGTTTGGTTTCAACAGAATCCCTCATTTTCCACTTCTTAATTAGTGTTTGAACACTGCTGATTGGCATTCTCAATTCCTTGGATATCTTTTTATATCCCTTTCCTGTTTTTTACAGTTCAGTTACCTTTTCCTGCAGATCCTTTGACAATTATTTTGCTTTCCCCGTGACTCAGAATCCAGAAAAGTCAGTGTAGCACTGGATGAAAGATGCAAGGGTCTGTCACGAGCCCAGAACCTCACTAACCTTTTAGACACACACACTGATTACAAGCAAACAGATCACAGGTGAGGATGGTTAGCTTTAGTAGCCATTCAAACACATTTGTGTCAACTTCTGTGCATGTTATTAGGCCAACATCACCAGGGTATGTAAACTTCTGATCAGGGTCATTTGGGTAGTTTCTGTTGTCATAATGATTTAAAAAAAAAAGTAAACACAGTTGTTTGATAATAAATGGCTTCACCCAACCACTAACCATGAGTAAATCAAAAGTTTTTGTGTTATCATTCATATTCTCTGAAAAATGGCCAAAAAATCATAAATTCTGCCAGGATATGTAAACTTATGAGCACAACTGTAAGTCTTCACTCTGTGTTTATTATACTGGTCCACAGCCTCCTAGAGTGAATTCCTGGGTCTTCTGATGGTAGCCTATCTAAATCAAACTGGTTAATTCTTACTTCCCAGCCACTTCCTTTTACATTGTACAAATTACATATTTAGTGTTAAAGGCTACTCTTGCTCCCAACTGTCTGGGTTAAGGACTGCCATTTGATTGATACTAAATGTTTTTATTAAAAGAGTTTTTAAAAGTTTATTTAATAAAGAGATTACTAAATACTTTTATTAAAAGAGTTTTTAAAAAAGCATTTAATAAAAAGATTACTAAATGGTTTTATTAAGAGAGTGTTTAAAAGAGAATTTAATAATTGGATTACTAAATGCTTTTATTAAAGGAGATCTATAAATATCGCAGCGCAGTGTTGCTTGGAGTCCAGTGCAGATGTTATATCATCAGGGACTTTTAAAACAGCTGTAACATGACCTGAACAAAAACCAGACTGTGCAGGAGTTAAAATATTATTGTCCTCAAAATAATTGATCAGTTATTTATTTACAAGCTTCTCTAAAAACTTCAGGTCTGAGCAATCACCCCCTTTAAAAAGAGGGCGGACCATTGCAGACTTCCAATCATACATAGTATGCTGTTCCAAAGACCCTGGCAGTTGTCTCTAAGGCAAAGTCTTGACTCTTGGCATTCACGTTCAAAAGTGTGTCTTTCTTTTCTGTCTACAAAATTTTAACTGTTTCCCTGTGAGCTGCTGAGTTTTTGTGCTCATGCATTTTTTTTTCCTAATTTCAAAAGCTGGACATCCCTTGTGTTTTCAAATGAACATATATTTCCCTCAGCCCAGTTAGGAGCAATATTTACACCACAGGATGCAACAAAGCCAAGATCTTTTACATTATGGCATGATGTGCAACCAAGCAGTCCACTATTAGCAAACAGCCATTATTTTTTGTCTTTGAATTGTTCATATTGTCCTTTAGGGTTAGGGTTAGTTCTAATTGTTCTAATGTGTGTTAAAGCAGCAAAGATTGGCCAGACAGTTGATCCCCTTCCACCCAGTACTGCGTACCCCCTCTAAATCCATAAGTACCATGCAGTAGCTTACTTTCACACCTATCTACGACAAACGTGCAGGAAGTGATAACCCAGTTTATGGTGAGGCAGACAAATTTTGAGGGCAAGAATAGCTTCTTATGGCATCTGTCATGTTCTTGTTAAACACAAGAATTCAAGGACAGTAAATTTGTAAAAGAAGCGTTTCTCTGGGCCATGGATAGCCTTTTCACTGGCTACGAATAAAACACAGGTAATGATGGAGTCTACAGAGGTCATTCTGTGCACAGACCTGCTTCTGTAAGGGGAATTTTTGGCCATGCTCCTGACATGGTTTTCACAAGGAATTCCATTCAACACTAGAAGACCCCAATGATTTTTTGATACTCACCGAAGTCACTGACAGGCAGCTTCATTTGGAGCTGCAGGGTAAAGATAAAGATGTGATGAACATGGTGACTTCAGTGAAGACATAGTAAGCTACAGCTGATGTTGAGGAAGTTGCAACATGGTGATCTGCAAACTTTCCTTTTATTCAACTGTAACAATTAGGTAAGGTGTTATAGAGCTGGACAGCACATGTAAGGCCAAAGACATACTTGCTGTTTAAGTACACATACACAGTGCGTACTCCCTTATTGGTTAGACATGTCTGCAAGGCAGCACTCCAAAAGTGAGAGTGATGCGTGTTTGAGTTGCAACCTGCAGATCACTGCTAGGATAGTTTTTGCGTTGAATGGTTCATCAGAGCAAATACTGTGGCACACTGGCCCTGATTTACCAAACATGTGCACTGCTCAGTAGGGATGGGCAAATTGATACCAAAAGAATAAATACCTTCAATTCCTTTGATACAATTTAATTGTGGTATTGATACCAATCTGAAAGTATTGATACCATTATAGTAATGACAAACAGTGTTATTAGTATAATATTCCACAAGATCCTTCATATATGCTCTACAGGTCCAACCCAATCCATTGTGTTCTGCTTCTCCAGTGGCATAAAGAAGCCATTATTAGTAACGTGTATGCATATAGACTTTTATAATTTACAAAAAATCAATTACTATAGAAGAAAAAACAGTGGTTGAGATTGTAAGGAGTGGTATTGGAATCGGTATTGGTATGGTTGATACCAGGCTCTGTACTGATTGGTATCAAATCGAAGGCGAGAAAACTGGAATCGCACATCTCTACTGCTCAGGCAGAGACACCTACAGCCACAGCAAATGCATTCCCGCTTTCCGTCCAAGGCTGAACCGCAGCCATTCACTGCTGGTCCAGGCTTGGTCTGGGTCTGTTATGGCTATGGCTTTTTTACATCTCTGATATTTAACACGCTTTACATGTTGCCAAACATCTGAGTATTGTAAAATGCTGAATATAATGTTGTTAGGCCAGTATTTTAAACTACACTGCTCAAAAAAATAAAGGGAGCACTTAACACGTTACTCCAAGTCAATCACACTTCAGTGAAATCAAACTGTCCACTTAGGAAGCAACACTGATGTTGCTGACATCAGCTTCACTGCTGTTGTGCAAATGGAACAGACAACAGGTGGAAATTATAGGCAATTAGCAAGACTCCCCCAATAAAGGAGTGGTTCTGCAGGAGGTGACCACAGACCACTTCTCAGTTCCTATGCTTTCTGGCTGATGTTTTGGTCACTTTTGAATGCTGGCGGTGCTTTCACTCTAGTGGTAGCATGAGACGAAGTCTACAACCCACACAAGTGGCTCAGGTAGTGCAGCTCATCCAGGATGGCACATCAATGCGAGCTGTGGTAAGAAGGTTTGCTGTGTCTATCAGCGTAGTGTCCAGAGCATGGAGGCGCTACCAGGAGACAGGCCAGTACATCAGGAGACGTGGAGGAGGCCGTAGGAGGGCAACAACCCAGCAGCAGGACCGCTACCTCCTCCTTTGTGCAAGGAGGAACAGGAGGAGCACTGCCAGAGCCCTGCAAAATGACCTCCAGCAGGCCACAAATGTGCATGTGTCTGCTCAAACGGTCACAAACAGACTCCATGAGGGTGGTATGAGGGCCAGACGTCCACAGGTGGGGGTTGTGCTTACAGCCCAACTCCGTGCAGGACGTTTGGCATTTGCCAGAGAACACCAAGTTTGGCAAATTCGCCACTGGCGCCCTGTGCTCTTCACAGATGAAAGCAGGTTCACACTGAGCACATGTGACAGACGTGACAGAGTCTGGAGTCGCCGTGGAGAATGTTCTGCTGCCTGCAACATCCTCCAGCATGACCGGTTTGGCAGTGGGTCAGTAATGGTGTGGGGTGGCATTTCTTTGGGGGCCGCACAGCCCTCCATGTGCTCGCCAGAGGTAGCCTGACTGCCATTAGGTACCGAGATGAGATCCTCAGATCCTTGTGAGACCATATGCTGGTGCAGTTGGCCCTGGGTTCCTCCTAATGCAAGACAATGCTAGACCTCATGTGGCTGGAGTGTGTCAGCAGTTCCTGCAAGAGTTGACGGATGCTTTAGTCCAGGTCTGGAGGAGATCCCTCAGGAGACCATCCGCCACCTCATCAGGAGCATGCCCAGGCGTTGTAGGGAGGTCAAACAGGCGTGGAGGCCACACACACTACTGAGCCTCATTTTGACTTGTTTTAAGGACATTACATCAAAGTTGGATCAGCCTGTAGTGTGTTTTCCCGCTTTAATTTTGAGTGTGACTCCAAATCTAGACCTCCATAGGTTAATAAATTTGTTTTCCATTAATAATTTTTGTGTGATTTTGTTGTCAGCACATTCAACTATGTAAAGAACAAAATATTTAATAAGAATATTTCATTCATTCAGATCTAGGATGTGCTATTTTAGTGTTCTCTTAATTTTTTTTTAACAGTGTGTATTTATCAGCTTTAAATGGCAAATGTATTTTTATATATCAAGGTAAATATCGGGGTTGACTCTAAAATGAAACCTTTAACATAATTTTTATTTCTTATTTATTTATTTGTGCATTTTCTGCTTTTGCCGTATTTTGTGCCTCCATCCCACAAACACCGTGGGTGAGGCCACCTGAATAGTGAATATTTAGGAGCGTTTCAATCAAATCATGCTCGTTTTCAGCCCGGGTATTTATCACCAGCTGGTTGTTCGTACGCCTGGTATGGAGCAACACGCACAGTTTCAGAATTCCCACATATCCTCAAGCGTATGCACATTTTTACGCAAGAATCTGCACTCGTTTCTACGCGAGTTTGATAAATGAGGGCCAATGAGAGCAAATTAACAAGGGAAGGTTTGAAGAAAGACATGCATAAATGCATGCATAAATATAATATGTCATTGCACAGCAGCAGACACTAAATAAAGTAAATGTCTTTGTTGATCTTTGATGAGAGATCCCACTGAAATTAAGTCGTTTTTCCACGTCATACTTGTGTAAAAGTCATCCTGTGTTGTGCCCTCTAGTGCAGTGGTTCTCAACTCAAACAAATAATAATAAAAAAAAATTCAACTTATAAAATGTATTGAATAAAACATGGTGCAGTTTGAACCTTAAATAGTATAATGTCAATATATATGTAGCCATGCTACAGAGGCAACTATTCCCTTCTGCATTCTTCTTTCTTCATTTTAATTTAAGACCACAATTCTCCACTTCAGTAACTTCAGCCTTTTTAACAGGCTCAGTGGTGCTTTCATGCACAAATACAAAAAAAAAAGTCTAAAAACTGAGAAGTAGCTTCAAAGACTCAACATACTGTACCTGTTATTTGACTCAGACCACCTTCTACAACATAAACTCAGTGTGATTAGGACACTGCAGCACAGAGCCCAAGAGGTGTCCACAAGCTCTGAGGGAAGGAGTAAAGCCCCCAGAACATGTGGATATCCCAAATGGGCCTTCTCCAAATCATAAAGGACAAGAAAACAGGACAGGAAAGAACAAGAGTCATTCCCAATATAGTCATTCATTACATTTCCAGCCTGTGCATTGCATTGGATTGATATAGCAGTTTTTAAATACCCAAAGTGTTTTAGACTGCATTACTCATTCACTCCTCAGTCACATGAACTACTTCTGTAGTCACAGTTGCCCTGGGGCAGACTGACGGAAGCGTGGCTGCCATTTTGCGCCTAAGGCCCCTCTGACCACCACCAAACACAGTCACACTGACTCATTCATACAGGCAAGGTGGGTGAAGTGTCGTGCCCAAGGACACAACAACAGTATGCAATGCTGGCAGCAGGGTTAGTGGGCAAGCATCTCTACCGAGTTACTGCCGTGTACTCCATCCACTGCAGTGAGAACTATAATGAACAGTACATTGGAGAAACCAAACAACCTCTGCACCAGAGGTTATACCAACACTGCAGGGCCAACTCCAGTGGACCAGAATCTGCAGTACACCTCCACCTGAAGAACACAGACCACTCCTTTGAGGACAGTGAGGTCTGAATCTTAGCCAGAAAGAAAGGATGGTTTGGGCAAGATATCAAAGAAGCAATCTTTGTCAAAAAAGATAAACCTTCTTTAAACAGAAATGGTGGTCTCAGATACAACCTTCCATCTGTCTACAACAGTCTCCTGAAACCCAAACAAAACAAACCAGTTTCACTCAGGTCATTTACATCTGAAGGAGCTGACCAGGCTGGGGAGGGTTAACGACTGCCCCCCCCCACTCCAGCTGAGGACAAAGGACTCCTAAGGACCCGAAACCACTGAGGCTCTTTCAAATCTTTTAAATCTTCTCTGAACCAATAGAATTTAATTTCAGGTCTAAACCTCCTCCTTCCTAGGGGCAGATAAATCAGCTCTCTTACCCGTTTCAGAATTGAGAATGCCTCTTGGATAACATCTACTTTGAAAAACCAGTCCTTTTTAATCTTTTGTTGTAATACTGTATGTAGCTTCAAAACAACAATGTCCGGTTTAAAGCAATCCAGTCATTTATTTGAGCATTTATTGTCAAGAATTATAATGGGAAAGCACTGAGGAGACCCAGAGCATGGAGGCCACTGCACTGTGAGCCCAGGCCGACCTCCACACTCCTCAGCCCGGCCACAGCTCTGCTGAGGGCCCACTACACCTCCCTTTTTGAGTCACATAAGCTTGTTATACCTGGTATTCTTATGCCTTTTCATTTCTGTCAACATCCAGACTGTTCAATCATGTCTTCTCCACTTCATTGTAAAAGTCCTCTCTCTGTCAGTGCAGCTGCTAATCCAGTCATTCTCAGCTTTTGGAAAACATGTATCATTTGTGCTCAGACAGACTGCAGTCATAGCGTGATATGTTTGAATAATTATCCTAAAAACATGTTCTAAAGCCTGTCAAGCACTGAACACTCCGAGTGGCTGCGAAACGCTCTGTCACTTGCAGCTGATTACATGGTGTCAGTGGTGCTCAGAGCCTCTTCTGAGCGCGCTTCAACACTTTCTGTTTAAACGCCAAGGATTTTCTCACATTCTTTATGAAGAAATACTGTATCTCAATCACCAATGGTCAGCCTTAAAAACAATGACATTTTTCAAACAGTCATCATTTTTTACAACAGCACCAGAGAAGAGCCCAGTATGTCACATTCTGCAGTAGCTCTCTTTGAATCATTAACGTCCCTGCAGCTCAGGCTAACAGTATGTCAGCAACATTTTTTTATGATGCATTGCATTATTCCTACAACTCCATTTTAAGTTGGGACTCTGTGTAGATTGTTAGTAAAGACAGAATACAATGATTTGCAAATCTTATAAAAACATTTTATTTACAATATTTATTTACAATAGAACATACACTTTGTTGGTATTGAAACAGAAATGTTTTACCATTACATGATAAATAACAGCTCATTTGGAACACCTTTAAAAACTTGGATGGATGTTCCTGATCTTCACTGCATTACGACATAACTCTGTTGGAAATCACTGCATGGACAGGAATACTGCATTTTCATCAGCTTTTTTCTATGCACATTTTTTGAAGTATCACATTAGAAACAAATGATGGAAATGTCAAGTTTTCAAAATAGAAACCTTAATTCACAAAAAAGCTAGTGTATATTAGCAACAGCTGTTTCTGGTTTCGCGAAGTATGACTCTTGCTTCAACAATCTAAACATTTCATTTATAGTTTATACTGGTTTTAACGTGAGTTAAACTCATGTTGTTGTAAGTTTAGTGGTTAAAATATGTTAAAATGGAGCAGAGAAGTGAATTTAATGCACCAAAAGCTGGCCGTAAACCTGAAGTAGTCTCCTGTTTACTGAAGCTAATACAGCTTTACCTCCAGCCTCACAGACACACACCAGCCTCACACAGACACACACCAGCCTCACACAGACACACACCAGCCTCACACAGACACACACCAGCCTCACACAGACACACACCAGACTCACACAGACACACACCAGCCTCACACAGACACACACCAGGAGTTTTTGTGTTTGAAGTATAGTTGAATATCTATCTATCTAAATTATTTAATGCACCTGCAATCTCAAAACATGCACAATAGGCTAATCCTCCAGCTGGGTACTGCTGACCAGGATCCTGGCTCAAGATCTGGAGAAGGGTCCCTGGGCGCTGCACTGTGGCTGTCCACTGCTCCTGACAGGTTGCCCCAGTGGCAATGAAGGATGGATCAAATGCAGAGAACAAATTTTCATATGGGAACAATAAAGTATACCTAAACTTTAACTAATCTTCATGTTTCCAGGAGCAATGGTGTCTGGGGCTGAAGGCCTTTGACTGTTAGGACTGTTACATTTCCCTGATGGACCCCCTCACATAGACTGACTGGGCCCTGCTGTCTCCTGCTGTATGTTTTAAGTCCAACATGTTATACAGTAGTTTTGCCTCATTTCATGATAATTAAATGTTTATTAAATTGTTATTAGTCTTATTACTAATTATTACATTTACTGTACTTTCATATTAGGACTGATACGATATGCAATACACGGCTCACGATACTGATAATATCATGATATGGCGATATTGCGATTATCAATATATTGCACAAGAAAACTTACAATATATCACTGTGTATTTAAAGAAAAAAGAAACATTGTTTTTCTTGACTGTATTAATTAAGATTTTGTGAATTATAAAATGGCTAAACATTCATGTTACCTATTATGGATATTGGCTAATTTATGCCACTGGAGCAGCAGAACACTTTCATATAGCAAGAATTGAATGCATCAGTATCGAAACGTATCAATACTTAAGTATCAACACTTTGGTATCAATTTACACAAACTAATCTATAGACTTAAATAAACAAGAAACCCAAAGTTCAGTTACCAAAGTAATAAACCAGCCATCAGTCTGTCTGGTATTTATTTGTTAAGTATTTGGAAATAGTTTTATTTGTGTGTTTTGCCACTTTTAACTGTGAAAGCAGCACAGCACTGTAGCCCATTATTATGTAGCCTGGCCTGCCAGACAAACTCTTTTCTTATTCTATACAAAGTTAGTCTGGTACCTCTTTGTAACATTGTGTTTCTGTCAATGACAGGAGGAGTAACCAACCAAGAAACGAAGGGCTGGACCTAAGCAGTGCACCATTGACCCAAACAAACATGAATTCTTGCGGTTTCAGAGAATGCCATATTATGAGCAGCTCTGTACTTATTTCTGAACAGGGACAGCAGCAGAAGCCAGTTGTACAAAGAAAATTATTTTATTTTTATTTTTTTATGCATTTGTTACACTGGATAGCTAGTGCTACCTTGGTTATCTCTTCTGCTTTCTTAAGACGCGCTGCAGATAAACGGCTTCAATAGGTCAGTTCCAAATCGAATCAGAGAAATGTTTCGCTCCAAGAGGGGAACCAGACTGTCCTGCTTGCAAAAGAACATAGGACAGTTAAGCTTGCCAGGCTAACTATGATGCATGACATCACAAAAAGCATCAATATCGGTATCAAAATATTAATACCGGTTCACAAGATATCGCAATATATCACAAAATCGATATTTTGTCCCACCCCTCCTTGATATGCACAGCTCAGTTGATACCTATAACTTGATTAGGTTGTTTAACTGGACTGGTCTGTGTCTGACTGACAGATGCAGGGGTTTTCATACATGTCTTTAAATAATCTGCCCAGTGATAAAATTGACCATATGATGTATAATATTTATTACTGAGCCGTGGTGCCATGTTTGCCACTTTCCTAGAAATAAAACATTTTTCATGCAGTATTTTTGTGATGGAGGTTCTTTTTCCCCAGACCAAACACCTGATGGTAGCACAGTTAAGTCCTGGGGAGCTTTCTGATTTCCCTCAGAAGGAAACGTTTTGCTGCTGTTTAGGGTCAGCTCTCAGAACAATCCGTCTGTCGGTGGAAGCCTGTGTGTTCTGGCTTTGGTGTGTGTTCTGGCTTTGGTGCGTGTTCTGGCTTTGGTGTGCGAAAGCGGAGGCGTGGAGAGCGTATTGATTTGCTGAGGGCTTTTTTCAGGGCAGTGTTGTGGAGGCCCCCTGCAGAGCTCCAGCTTGTGTTCCTCAGACCTCAGCTTGTTTCAGCCCATTATCTGTGCTTCTGTGCTTCCCTTCCACATCCTCTACATGACACACAATGCTCTAACTCTGTCTGCAGCTTCTAACAGGATCTCCAATCTGAAAACATCTGCGTAGCAACCTGTGAGTGCAGTTGTGAACGGGGAAATGCTCGTTTGTCCTGCTGCTGTGAGTGAATCTGTGAGGCTGGACACAGACCGAAGCTATCGTGTTTCATTTTGCTGATGTTTATATTCAGTTTGATTGACAGACTAATGCACGGAAATGCTGCTGGCAGTGTTATCCAGCATGTCCAGTACTCACTCAGGAGTTTATTACAAATGCAATGTTATGTCTCCTCCAGACTTCAGCCTTAACTCTTTCATGGCCAACATTTTCTCAAAAAGTTGCCAGCCAGTGCCAGCATTTTTGGTCATTTTCAACAATCTTTGCTGTCCCAAGGAAAATGTTGTGCTATAGTTTTATTTAAAGCTTCTGTATGCAGCATATACTCATACTAGTTTAAAAACAGTACTGCAGTCTAAACTAAAACAACGGTCTGTTTTCTGATTGGACGATCAGCAATGCCGTTTTAGAACCAAAACAAAAATATAAACAAAAACAACTTGGCCATTATGTGAAACATATTTTTAATTATTAACTCAACTGTACCATTGTTGTCAGTAAAACTAAAATTTGAGTTAAACATGTTTACATCATATCTTGTTGCACATGTGGGTAATTTTTATGAAATATAAAACATATATACTGCACCTTTAAAGTTTAAATACCAAAAGAAAGAAGAAAGTCTCTTCTTTCATTTAAAAAAACAAGTTCATTCATTCTTTTTTATCAACAGTTGAAAGTTGACATTTTCAGACAAAAAAAGAGAAAAATGCATTTTTGTAAAATAATTTTTGTAAAAAGTATTCTTTAGGCATTTAAGACTTACATTTACATAAAGGAAAATATTTTTTTTTCATTTAGTACAATACCAGTACTGTACCAAGTGCAGAACGGACACCACAACCCCCTGTATCCAGTAACAATAAACAGACGAGTTACGTGTGTGTAATATGTTTTGTACGCACTGTGAGCTTCTATACGCATGCACAAACCATAATACACACACACACATTTTAATACACATACAAAACATATTACACACAAAATGTATTACACACACACAAATCGTATTACACACGCACAAATCTAAATACAGACAAATCTATTTACACACGCACAAAATGTTTTACTACAATAAAAGCCCCATAACAGCAGAATAAAGGAGGCTTCAATGCTACTGCTGTCTACAGTTTTTATTCCTCAGAAAAGAGAGCATGAAGATCAGTGGTGTTGTTTTGAGTGTTTAATATATTTATTCACATTTAACTGTTCGAACAATAGTTGTGTGTATGATGCATGCATGAGCAACTGTTCCATTCCAAGGCCTGCCTCCTCCAATCACTGGGAGGAGTGGGCGCAGTCTTATCAGCCAAACCTTCCATGCTTTAGGGGCGTTCTGGGGATGGGCACAGTACAGTTAGCTTAGTGTGAGTGCACCCTAATAGTGATGAGTCAGTCGCGAACAAGTCGGTACACACAGTGAGAGCTGGCTCCCATCTGCAAGCTGTTTTTTTTTTTTTTCCTGAAAGGATCTTTTCAAGGGCAGATAACAGAGAGAAGAAACCAGACCAGCCCCTCTGAGCTGAGGCACTTGGTCTTCCTCACTGCCCATCTGCCCTGAAAAATAAAAGTTCAAAGTTACAGTTAGATAGTTGATGGTGGTTAGTTCAGAGAGAGATACCTGCAGCTGTTTGGTGCTGCTGTTTTGCAGCATATACATTGCAAGTATATTTCTATTATTTATTTTTATTAGAGTATATATTTAATGGAGGACCGTGAGCGCCACGCGAAAAGGAATAATGCTTTTATTAAAAGAGTTTTTAAGAGCCTTTAATAAATGGATTAATAAATGCTTTTATTAAAAGATTTTTTAAAAGTTTATTTAACAAAAAAGATTACTAATTATTTTTTTTAAAGAGTGTTTAAAAGAGCATTTAATAATTGGATTACTAAATGCTTTTATTAAAAGAGTTTTTAAAAGAGCCTTTAATAAACGGATTACTAAATGGTTTTATTAAATGAGTTTTAAAAAGAGGATTTAATAAATGGATTACTAAATGGTTTTAATAAAAGAAAGATTAATAGCGTTAGTCATTAATCCATTTAGGGAACCAATTTCTAAATGTATTTACAAAACCTTTTCAGAAAAGCATTTGCAAAGCGTATTAGCTTCTCCTTTTAGCTTTTCCGTGGCGTTCCTGGTCCTCCTGGCTAAAGTTAAATAAAATAAAAAGCAAAGTGATGTAACGAGCTCTGTGATTGGTCAGAGCTACTCGTGCTCTGATTAGCCAGTCAATTAGCTTGTCATCCTTAGCCGGCCCGGTGACAATAGGGGTTATGCCCTAACTACTACTACTATTTATGTGTTAAATATTTAAGTAATCACTGCACGCGGAGGCTGGGATATTGTTGTGTCAATAACTAAAGCCGTCACCCAGCACAGTTTATTTCAGCAATTAGTGAAATATTTAACACACAAATGCTAAAACCCTTGTTTGAAGGATAAAACTGTGTTAGCATAGCAGCGTTAGTTTGGTGATTTTATTTTGCGATGTGTAAAACATAAATATGTTTTTTGAAGCTGCCCTTGTCCAGCTGCTCGCTTACAAGCTGTGACCGAAAGTGGATCATTCAGTTTAGCCGAATACAGAAGTAGTTAGCGCATAACCCCTATGGCAGACGAAGACGTGATTGGAAGTCACAACTTTACTCTTTTACGGACTTTAGCTCATTTTAACCGGTTTTATGAGTAATTATATAGTTGGTTACAATGAAGATAATCTCAAATGAAAATATGTGCTCATATTATCAACATATTTGATAGAACTTTCGAATTTCCTGGCCAATCAGAGTGCGAGTAGCTCTGACCAATCACAGAGCTCGTTACATCACTTTGCTTTTTATTTTATTTAACCTTAGCCAGGAGGACCAGGAACGCCACGGAAAAGCTAAAAGGAGAAGCTAATCGGAGAAGCTAATACGTTTTGCAAAATAAATACATTTAGAAATCGGTTTCCTAAATGAATTAATGAATAACGCTATTAATCCTTCTTTTATTAAAACCATTTAGTAATCCATTTATTAAAGGCTCTTTTAAAAACTATTTTAATAAAAGCATTATTCCTTTTCACGTGGCGCTCACGGTCCTCCATAATATTTATGATTAGGTTTTGAGGTTGGCTGTTGCTGTTTTTACTTTTCACTACTCAATTAAAGTTGGGTGTGTGTATTTACAACCTGATTTTTTTTTAAGTTGAATAAAATAAAAACTAAAAGACTTTCATATCACATGAGCCATTATTTTATTTAATTTGTTGCTAGATCTTCTCCCAGTTGAATCTTTTTAAAATTCCTTGCTATTTCAGCCATTTGTTGTCCCTGTCCCAACTATTGTTAGACCTGTAGCAGGCAGGATGTGTTTTGTGTGTCCATGTGTTTTGAAAGTATTTTGGGTTTCATTTCATTCAAATTTTATAAACATCCCAACATTTTCAGAATTTGGGTTGCAAATGAACATTTTTTTAAGCTTTTCTATTGTTTGGTGTGTGTTAGTTTAAACAGCATCCTATGTGGTCAATGTGTGACTGGCATGTCGGTCTTTTATTACACTAAATGTTTAACCAATTTTTATTCACCAGGACAATACACTACGACTACTACTAAATAAATATGCGTTTCATAGAATTATCAATAACAGCTCATAACTGTTGATGATAAATGTGGACGACAGGGGATTGAAAAAAACGGACTAGATGAGGCACCAGAAAGGAACCAGCCATGACTTTGACAGAGCCACAATAAAGCTGTTTCTTCTGGTCATATATCAGAGAAAGTCCCGGGACAGGCTGGATATCAGGGATCCTCAGCAGACCACGATCTGTGTAACTGTAGACTATACTGTTGAGCCTTTCAGACACACTTCAAAGAAAGAGTGAAATCTCTGCTTCCAGGGGGCCGTGTGGGCAGGGGCCTGTGTGTGTGTGCATCTGTGTGTGCACATATATCACAGCTGTAATATAAGAGTGGGCGGTTACAGTGGTGAGGACGTGACCCTGAGGTTAATCCTAAATCCTGGCTGTGGAGGAAAGTGATCTGGTCTGCTGGCCGTGGGTGGAGGGTTCGGAGAGGGGGTGGGTGCTGGTGCGGGCTGGATGGGGGTCCAGGAGTGGTCTTAGCAGTATTTTAGTTTTTCTTTAAGTTGGCGTCAGACAAAGCCTCTTTCACAGCTCCAGTTCTGTCTGCTGGTGCTCATTCCGTCTTGTTTTTCTTTCCCCCTCCCTCGTCTCTTTGTGTTCTTTCTGGTTCTACTCGTTTTCCAAGATCAGATTCAAGAAATTTGAAAAAAAAAAAAAAGTCCATTTAAGTATGTAGTTACTGTCCACCTCAGGTCATCCTAAACCAGGTCTTAAGAACTCTACCTGAGACCTTGTTTGTAAAATGTGCTGTACAAATAAAGTGTATTTGGACCTGTTGAGTTGTGTGTGTTCTAGAGAATGCAAACTTGGTAATGTGCTATTAACAAGGCTGTTACAATAGGGTAGGTAATGTAGACAATTGCCTAGGGCCCAGAAATGGGGCCCAAATGATGCCCATTTACTTAGTGATCAAGCTGTTTCAGCAGCAGAAAACAAAAAAGGGCCATAATTTGAGAGAAGTAAAACTATAAATTGATGCCTTTTTAAAATAGGCCTACTAACTATTTAAAATGCACCAGAATATAGGAAATCACATATGTTTTATACAGATTTTGTTAGGGGAGACCCCCAGACCCCCTCACATATCTTGTCCTACATTCACCAGTCTGTTATGTGCATGGCCACAATTCAGGATGAGGCAAAAAATATCTATCAAATGCCCCTTGTTACCATGGTTGATTTGAAGTGGGATTTACAAAAAAAATTGTCAGATATCCCTCTCATCTAGGGCCCCTGTAGATTCTAGAAATGGCTCTTGCAATTAATTCCTGTAAAGTATTTATTAAGTCTGTAGAGATTCACAGTCATCCAGGTCGTCACAAGCAAAATAAGTTTAAAAAGAGTCATCTGGCTGTGGTTTGTAGAGTTGAAGTTGTTTCATCGCTCATCCAGAACTGACTGGGTGAGATTATTTTAACTATTTTGACACTTTTACTGTAAAAAGCCATTTCAATTCAGGCTCACTCCTGATGTCAGACACATGTTGAAGTAGTTTCCTTTGTGTGTGTGTTCTGTCTGTCCGGTCTGTTTGTCCAGTTGGTCCCAGGAGCCACATCAGCAGAGCCCATAAACCCCACCCCCTGGGCTCACAGACCTCTCTCAAAGCGGGCTTCATCACGGACCAACGACCGGAGCTAAATAAACTTTGTGCACAGCTGGCCATCACTTTTATAGGCCACATATTCAATTCCAATGCCTTTTCTCTCACTGTGGCTGTGCCCTCTCTGTGCACCTCAGAGTCTGAAATCCAGGGTTTGCAGCCACACATCTTCTGCTGACCATTAAAGCCATTTACTTCATACTTTCAGAGAAAATTGAGGGTATAAGGTAATGGGAGGTTGAGGTTTTTAGACGCAGGACCAGCAGAGTAAGGAGTCTTTTACCTTAAGGCAACTACACAAGTCTCATAGAGCTTCACAAAAGTAAACTTTACTCAAAAGTAGGGATGTAACAATACTGCTACATGTAGTTTGGTAGCTTAACTTACAAAATGTACTATTCCTGCCTTAAAAATGTAATTTATTTAAACTTAGTAAAAAGTGTTCATTCAATAGTTAAGCTATAAAAGTTATATGTGTGTTAACTTGACACTCCAAGGGCTATATTCACCATGACGTTGCTAAATTGCGAGTGCAGATTCAAAAAAGTAATTAGTTATAGTTACAAGTTACTTCCCCCAAAAAGTAACTGAGTTAGTAACTCAGTTACTCAGTTACATTATAAAAGTAACTAGTTACCAGGCAAAGTAACTATGGCGTTAAACACCATAGATGTTTTAGAACCTTTAGGGAGGTCCATTGACTTAGGTTGAGGCCAAGTTTAGTCATGGGTTAATAAATCTACTCCTGGTGTAGACCTAGTTTATTCATTACTTAGTTGTGGTTAAGACCTGGGTTTAGTCCTGGATCAGTCCTGGTTTAGACATGGTTTAGTTTGTATTTAGTTCTGGTTTTAGCCTAAAGGCTACAGTAAATACAGACCTCTGTGACCTCTACAGTGCAGACAGTGTGTGGGGATCATGCAAACCGGGCATTTGGACTGTGAGCCATGAGCGTCTGGGCGGTGTGTGACGATGAGAGGTGCTTCATGTCAGAAATAAATGATGACGTGCGTACTTTTTTTTTTTTAATTTGAGATGCGTAGCTGTAGAACTAGACTATCTAAGACTCTGCCGAGTCCCAGAGAGAAAGTGAAAGTGCAGCGGCCAGTGACCTGCAGTCTCAGCTCTGAAGCCCCACTAAAGCACTGCAGCCTCTCCCCCGCTCCTGTCGTGGACAAACTCGCAAAGCATTAAGCCTGGAGCCTTGCTCAAAGCAAGATAAACAGCCAAGTCTCTTCTTAGCCGCTCCTTGTCTGTCTCCTCCTTAAAGTAATGCACCACATTTTATTGCCTGCAACTGTAAAAAAAAAAAAGAAAAAAAGGGGGGGGGGTTCAGGAAATTTTTTATTCCCTCTGAGTCATGGTTAGACCATGACCAATGTAGACTTAGCTATGTCATATATGGAGTTCTTAGTACATATATTTTTTTAATTCACAATTTATTTTCAGGAAAATATATTTTTTTATCTTTACAAACCTAACTTTAATTTATAATTAAATTGGTCATTTAACTTAGAGAAGCATATGAGTTTTTTTTTTTTTTTTATGAGTATTACATATCAATATTCACTAAAGTGACATTCATTGACATTTTTAGCCACTGCCCTCTCGAGTTTGAGAGTGAGCACTATAAATTGTTAGCCTGGCAAGCCAGACTGTCCTATTTGCTTTTCACAAGCAGGACAGTCTGGTTCCCCTCTCAGGGCAGCACATTTCTCTGATTCAATTTGGAACTGGCCAGTTCGTCTTACGAAAGCGGAAGAGCTAACTAAGTTAGCACTGGCTACCAAGCTAATTTAATAACTTCTCTGAGCTGATTATCGCCGTTTAGTTCTTTTCCATCTAAGAATCCATGTTTGTTTGGGTCAGTGGTGCGCTGCTTATGTCCCGCCCTTCGTTTCTCTGATTGGTTACTCCACCTGTCTTTGTTCTGCCTCAGAAACAAAATGTTACCGAAGAGGCACCAGACTAACTTCTTTGTATAGAATAGGAAAAGAGTTTGTCTGGCAGGCCAGGCTACTAATTTTTTTATTTTTTTTTGTCTTGATTACATCAAGTCATGTGTGGCACTGTTCACTTGTGTCATGATGCTGTTTTGTTTTGTTTTTTTACACTGAAACTTTAACACTAAAAACAAAGTAAATTTAATACTAAATAGATAAGAACAATGTGCTCTCGGAATAGATTTAATTTACTAATAAATAATTATGTTGCTTTACTTTCAAGGAAACTTTGATTCCTTCATAAAAAAAATGTAAAGCTAAAAAAAAAAAAAAAAAAAAGAAATGTACAATAGGTACCCCGTGGGGCCAGGACTCCCCTGTAAAAGAGATCCTGAATCTTAGTGGAACTTTCCTGGATAAAAAAAGGTCAAATAAAATAAAAAGGGCCTGATCGCCCGCTTGGCGCACAGACAGAGGTAGGAGACAGGATAGGAGAAGGGATATTTCCTGCTGCTCTGCTGAAATTAACCTGATATGCTTTTTATCATAACAACCTTAAAATTAACATTAATTAGACTATAAAATTGAATCCTATAATTTTCATTTATTCTTAAGAGTGAGTGAGATTGGGAAAGGCACGAGGTCCGTGTACCTGCTTTTGAATTTCCCATCTCCCAATCAGAAAACAAAAAACAGAAATGAGCCATTATTCAATTACTATTTTATATTACTATGAATCAAAACTTGAAAAACAAAAAATGAAAATGTTGAGTGCTGTATTTTTCATTTTTTCTGAATGGTTTGACCTCAAAGTGTGTTTCGGGACATCAGCAGCTGCGCTCACTGTCTGGACCCAGGCAGCATAGCTTTGTGTGCAGCTGTTTCAGGGCAGTGCTCGGCGGCATGCTCCTGTCACAGCCACAGACAGGTGAGGGCGCGAACTCCACATGAGGACCGGACCCGGTGAGGCCAGGACAAGGCGGGCACTGTCCTGAGCACAGCCGCGAACGTGATGCCACATGGGCCAGCTCAGCCAGGATCATCGTTTCCTCCTTTGAGAGGCGGGCACTTCTTTTCCTCCTTGGCTCAAGCCCAGCCCACGTCCAAAAGCTTTAGACAAGGTTTTGTGCCCAGTCTAAAGAGCAGGGATTGGGATAAGGCCCCTTTCTTCACCACTGTCTGGCCCGCCTCCTGCACTAAGATGCAGAAGATCTGACCCACACTCATCTAAACTTGAGTCAAGCTGTGCAAGGGGCGCAGGAATACTGCTGTAAAGTCAGTCTGTGTGATAGATCTGGTGCCCACACTGAGTCAAGTTTACTCATTGAAATTTGATGTTTTGTTGGAATACCTCTAATTATTGAGTTGTGATACTCTGAACTTGTAAATATGATTTAAAATTCAAAAACTTGTAATTGTATGTGAAAGTAAGATGTGGAATGGAGTTACTACAACTTACAGGTAATGCCTTTTTACAGTGATTATTGGCAATAGTGCAATATTGCATTAGTAAAAGTCTGATGATATTGTTGTGGACTTGTACGATACTGTTTGGGGTCACAGGTACTGAAGCCTGTCCCAATAACTAGGGGCCTTAGGTGGGGTACACCCACAGAGATGGAGTGAAATTCTAGCTGCTCCTGGAGACTTTGGCTATAATCTTTACAGCCATCAAGACTGACCCTTCAGTTATTCAAAAGTACACAGTATCTGTTGATGTCCAAATATGTGTCATATTTTCAGCACATCAAAAGCTGTAAAGAGCAGCAGAAGGATAGAGAGCACTAAAAAAGACCTGTCCTCAGACACTACAGATAAGGCTGATGGGATAAGCTGGTCTCAGACAGATTTAGCGCTGTGTGGAGGGTGTGTGCAGTGCTGGGGTCCACGTTTAACCCTCATCCTACCAAACTGTTTTACACACAGATTACTGAGAGGGGTCGCTTCATACCCCACAGATAAAAACCTGTAAAAAAACAAAAACAAACGAAACCACAAAATACTGAGATTTTTTCTCTTTGGTCATCATTATTCACCCATCCAGGCCCAGTTCCAGCCTGGTGAACTTAGGTGGACTGACAGAAAATGTAGGTGGGGAAATATAAAGATTGATCCAAATAGATACAGTACACCCTGCCATCTATTTATCTTGGCTTGGGAATGTCACAGGAAGTACACTGGTTATTTTTTGATACACACTGCGTCTCGGCCACACCTCTCTAGCACGCAGTCTGTAAGCTGCCCACCCAACCAGGAGTTACAAAGGGGATGTGAAACGATTTTGATTGGGTGGGCGGAGCCCACCTTTGTCCTATACCCGAGGCTGGGTCGCGGGGGCAGGAGTCTAAAAAGAGATGCCCAGATGTCCCTTTCCACAGACACTTCCTCCAGCTCTACCGGGGAAACCCCAAGGCGGTCCCGGGCCAGCCCTCCAGCGTGTCTGAGGTCTTACCCGGAGCCTCTGCCCAGTGGGATATGCCCAGATTATCTCACCAGGGAGACGTCCAGGAGGCATCCAGAACAGATGCCCGAGCCACCTCAACTAACTTCTCTTAATATGAAGGAGCAGCGGCTCTACTCCGAGCTCCTCCCAAGTGACCAAGCTCCTCACCCTATCTCTAAGTGAGCGCCCAGCCACCCTGCAGAGGAAACTCATTTCGGCCGCTTGTATCCAGGATCTTGTCCTTTTGGTCATGACCCAAAGCTCATGACCATAGGTGAGAGTAGGAACGGAGATCGACAGTAAATAGAGAGCTTCGCCTTTCGGCTCAGCTCCTTCTTCACCACGACAGATCGATACAACGACCGCATTACTGCAGACGCCGCACCGATCCTCCTGTCAATCTCATGCTCCATCCTTCCCTCACTCGTGAACAAGACCCCAAGATACTTAAAGTCCTCCACTTGAGGCAGGAGCTGTCTGCCTGGTTGACATTATTATGTTAACTGTCATTTCAAGTAAAAATCTTTACTTTGTAAATAAATATTTTCATCAATTTGCATATAATTTGCATATTTAGTCGGATATATAGACTTTAATAAAAATGTCATGCTGTATGTCAAGAACAATCCACAACAATACAGACAAAGCTCCTCATCACTCTTCATTCTGCTGTGGTTTAGTTTAAAATAATTTTAAATTAACTTTAAATTAAATTAACTAATTTTGACTCATTTTTATTGTTAAAAATGGGTGTGGCCATATTCACTCTATTAGTTTAAAGCCAATAAATTCACCAAAACACATGTAAAGTTGAACTTTCTGAAATATAAATTTGTCTTTCATTACATTCAGCTGCAGTCTCTGAGTCCATTTGTAGGCCTCTAAAGTGAGGGTTAGATTCTGCTGTTATTGTCCTGGAGCTGAAACTCTGGACTTTCTCTCTGATCTGAAATGCTGCAGACAATTTGTCTGAACTGCTGTTTTGTTGCTTGTGTCTCCTGTAGGGGGCGCTCTAATGGTATGGTTTTTGAAACCAGGACTGTCCGGTTGCAGGACAAGAGCAGGACCTGGGTGACTTCAGACATGTTCCTGGCTGAGTTCAGACTCTGTCAGGACTTTATTTTTAGTGATTCTTATAAATATTTTTATTTTAAAGAACAGTTTTCTGCCTCAGTCAGAGCCCAGAGTGAGGCCTGTATGTGACCACAGGATTCTCTCTGTTGTGTGTGGACAGTGTTGTCCTGAGCCCTCAGTAAACCTGCACAAACTTAAAAATGACAGAACATGAGCCCCTGGCCTCCCTCTAGTGTGGTACATCAAATATTGATGTTTTGTAAAATAAAATTTTTTAAAGTGATAAAAACATTATAAATACATGAGTGAAAATAGGCACTTTTGACTGGGGTCTTTAGTGACCCCGATACCTTTCTGCTAATAAAATTCTCAAATTAAATCAGAAACACAAAACAACTATATGAAGTCATGGGCAATAGGTAGCCCGACAAAGTCATGAAAAATCCGAGAGATAAAATAAAGCATCTCTGAAATATGACAAAAAAATATACACCAAGGGTCAGGTTCCACCCCCCTTGGCTGGATGAGGATTAAAAATGTACACGTCTCCAAACAGACAGACAAACAGCTTAGAGGTCGCTCAGAAGCGCCCCGGGACACTGAGGAGTGCCTGCTGATTCCCATGACAGAGTCTTTGGAGTGTGTTTGGATAGAGCGGCTCTGGCCTCACATCAGCTATTTGCGGCTGACGAGCAGTGCAGCGGTGATTTGTGCACCCACACACATCTGCAGGCTGCATCTGTGTGTGGGACTGACAGCAGAGCACTCTATTTACATCAGACAGCACTTCTGCAGGTTTATGTTGACCTCACACTAAACTGTTTTCTGTTTCATTATAAAGTTACAGACAGGTGGTGTATCTTCAGGATCTGCGGTAATGTTCCTGCTCGCTGTACTACATCACAGCCAGAAATCTGTTTTGAATCTGCCTCAGCTAAAACTACAGAACCATACACTGTCGGTTAGTACGCACCAATAAAAGCATCAGCCGTGACGCAGTAACAGCATCTATTAAAGATAAAGAGATTTACTGTGTGATGACTAGGGCTGGGTACTGTTAAACTTTTGTGGTATCAAAAGAAAAGTTACAATCAGGGCTGTACACAGGATTTAAGAAATACCGAGGTCCATCATGTTGACAGCCAGTTTAGTACTTGTTTAGACCTTATTTAGTCCTGGTTTGGTCCTTGTTTAGTCCTCTTTGTTTAGCCCCAGTTTATTCTTTGTGTAAACCTGGTTTGGTCTTGGTTTAGTCCTGTCTTTTTCCTAAATAGGCCCTGGTTTAGAGTATTTTTTATGGTTTAATCCTGGTTTAGTCTTGGTTTAGTCCTGATTTAATACTGGTTTAGTCCTTGTTTAGACTTGGTTTAGTCCTGGTTTAGCACTGGTTTAGTCCTGGTTTAATCCTAGTTTGGTCCTTGTTTAGTCCTGGTTTAGTTTTGTGTAGACCTGGTTTACTCTTGGTTTAGTCCTGTCTCTTTCCTAAATAAGTCCTGGTTTAGAGCATTTTTTCTGGTTTAATCCTGGTTTAGTCCTGTTAATTCCTGATTTAGACCTGGTTTAGTCCTGTTTTTTGCCTGGTTTAGCTCTGGTTTAGTCTAGCAATAGAAAAATACCAAGGTCCGGACCTCTGTGACCTCTATGGTGTGTACGGCTAGGGTTACATTACTGATATCAAAAACGTTTTTTGATAAAATACCAAGTTTCAATACGTAGTGGGACCTTTAATGTTTCTTTGCATGAATCAAATAAATTACACTGAATAAATCATTAACTCAGGTAAGAATTTTTCTCCAAACATTGGGCTTTTATTCCATATTATGGTTTATGATGTAGAACAGTGTTTCCCAACCAGGGGCACGGAGACCCGAAGGGGTACGCAAGCTTTTTGTAGTGGGTACTTGGATTTATTTCATAACTTATTTTCAAGATGATAAGAAATTATTTGTGATCTTTTCATATTGGACTATTGAAAGTTATGTGTTCAAAATGACTATATATTTTTATTTTTAAAAGTTTATTCTTAGGAGTTTATATTGTTATTTTTATTTTATTTTTCATGACAAGTTTGAATTTAAAAGTACTAATAACAGATGTTTAATATAAGCACTTTTTGACGAGTATAGAGGGTACTCTGGTATGACAAAAGGCCCAGGTGGTACATGCAACAAAAAAGGTTTGGAAGCACTAATGTAGAGGATGAATTAGCACATCACAGATATCAGAAAAAGTATCACTCAGGTATCAAAAACCAGGTATTGTTAAAGTATCAAAAAAAAAAAAAAAAAAAAAAATCTGAATGGTATAAGTCAATGGTCTCTTTTCTGATTGGACGATTGGCAATGCAGGGTGAACCAAAACAAAAACTGTAAACATAAAGAACAAAGAACTTTTTTACCCACTTTACTCACATTTCACTACTCAATTAATAATTGATTATCAAAATAATCGTTAGCTGCAGCCATAGGCATGGGTGAGTTGAGTTCACTTCAAACCTAAAAAAACCCACAAACCGGGGAGTCTGGATGAAAGCCTCACTTGTGTGTGGCGTGCACTACATGTACAACCCAAATTCTGGAAATATTTTTAAAATTTGAATAGAATAAAAAATATTTAAAAAAAACTTTCAAATCACATGAGCCAATATTTTATTCACAATAAAACATAGATAACATAACAAATGTTTACACTGAGAATTGTTAAATTTTTTTGCACAAAATGAGCTCATTTCAAATTTGATTCCTGCTACAGGTCTCAATAGTTGGGACAGGGGCAGGTTTACCATGGGGTAGCATCTCCTCTTCTTTTCAGAACAGTTTGAAGACGTCTGGGCATCCAGGTTATGAGTTTCTAGAGTTTTGTGTTGGAATTTGGTCCCATTCTTGCCTGATATAGGCTTCCAGCTGAAGAGCAGATGTTGCTCGAAAACCTTTATAAACCTTTCAGCATTCATAGTTCCTTCCAAAACACACAGCTGCCCATCCCATATGCACTTATGCCCCCCATCCCATCAGAGATGCTGCTTTTGAACTGAATGCTAATAACACACTGGAAGGTCTCCTCCTCTTTAGCCCGGAGGACACGGCCTCTGTGATTTCCAAAAAGAATGTCAAATTTGGTCTGGTCTGACCATAGGACACTGTCACACTTTGAAACAGTTCATTTTAAATGAGCCTTGTCCCAGGACACGATGATGCTTCTGGACCATGTTCACATATGGCTTCCTTTTTGCATGATAGAGCTTTAGTTGGCCTCTGCAGATGGGACGCTGGATTGTGTTTACCCACAGTGGTTTCTGGAAGTATTCCTGGGCCCCTTTAGTAAAGTCATTGACACAATCATGCTGATGAGTGATGCAGTGTCATCTGAGGGCCCCAAGACCACAGGCTCCAATAAAGGTCTGGGGCCCTGTCCCTTTCACAGAGATTTCTCCATTTTCTCCGAATCTTTTGACCAAGTTCTGCTCTGTAGATGATGAGATTTACAAAGCCTTTGCAATTTGACATTGAGGAACATTGTTTTTAAAGTATTCCATAATCTTTTTACTCTTTACTCTTTCACAGATTGGAGAGCCTCTGCCCATCTTTACTTCTGCCTCTTTAAGACATCTCTTTTAGAGTTGATCATGTTACAGACCTGAAATCAATTAACTTTATAAGCAGCTATTTGTTCTCCCAGCTGAATCTTTTTTTAAATTTCTTGCTTTTTCAGTCATTTGTTGCCCCTGTCCCAACTATTGTGAGACCTGTAGCAGGCATCAAATTTGAAATGAGCTCATTTTGTGCATAAAAGTTTCCAGAATTTGGGTTGTACATAGTTAGTTTCATTTTCTGTGAAAGGCTAATTTAATTTGAGTTACAGCAGCAGAGAGCTGTGAAGTCAGGATGGATGTTTGAAGTGCTCATTGCTGCTACATGATGCTTATGGAGATGTATTCTGTCGTGTGATGGCCCTGCTGGGAGATTACTGCTGGAGTTAATAAAGTGGAAGAATCTGCCGTTTCCACGTGGAGTGTTGATAATCATCTGAGCTGTGGCTGTACGCGCGAGCCGTGCTAACAGCCAAACAAAGCAATGGAGCATGAAAAACAAGTAGACGCTAACTCCCACTGCCTTCTGTCCAAATAACAGCCATTCATATCCCAGCATGCACCAGCACATCCACGCACGGCTCCAATGCACAACACACCAGCATTTATGGGCTTTAGAAAGGGCCTGTGGGGAAATATGTAATTTAGTAACCAAAAAAAATGTCTGAAAATAATTTAGCACACATCCCACTTATTGCTCTTTCACACAGACGGAAGCACCTCCTGAGGGAGCGCACACACACCCAAGGATGAGCTATTCTCATTTATTCATTATCTATCTCCACACAGATATGATTCTTTTACGGGAGATGATTAAAATTACACAGCACAAGGAATATAATCCAGCATTTGTTTTGCTTTGATAATAATTAGTTCAACACCGCAATTAATGTCTTCAGAGGCTGAGCAGGAAAACGAGATGGAAGAATCCTGGAGGTGAGGCCTGAGAGCTGCGGGCATGTTCAAACTTTGTGTGATTGTAGGTTTGGTGGTGGTCGGAGAGGCCTAGAAGCATACAATGGCAGCCACGTTCCTGTCAGTCTGCCCTGGGGCTGCTGTGGATACAGAAGTAGCTCACCACCACCGAGTGTGACTGAGGAGGGAAGGAAGAATGCAGCTAATCAGTTGTGTTCATGTGAATTCTAAAGGGTCTATAGTTTTATTTGAGCTGGAGACAGATCAGAATTCTATGGTAGAATCTGCTGCTAAAGATTCAAAATACAGATGTCTTGGTGAGGTTTATGGTTAATATCTCTGCAATTACTGGAACTATCCACATGAGACAAGAGCTGGCACAAAGTTCAAAGTCCTAACTGTCAGTACAAATGACCTAAAGTGAAGTTATTTCTTCACTATAGCATCAAAAAATGGTGATACTGTTCAAACACACAGGTGTGATATTTGTCAGTAGAATTGACTTTAAGCCAATAAGATTATTATGCTGTGGTTGTGGACCCAGTTACTCACAAAAAGTGATCAGGTTTAATATTTGTGGATCTTTTGTTTAAATATTTCTTTAAAAAATAGTACCTCACCTATACATTAACACAAGCGCCTGCTCTCCATCTTTTTTGAGGTTTTGACATCATCAAATTCTAGAACTTGAACACAAACTATTGTAAAGTGACTTTGGCTGTGTCCAAACGTCATCCCTAGCCCCTAACCCCTCAGTCCCTATATAGTCCATCACTATATAGTGGACTAAACAGTGCACACAATTTATGAATGAATTGGACACCCACGCACTCTTTTTGTTTATTTTTATTTCAGTGAGCTCTGCTAATAATGGGCTTCAGTGATAAAGCCCAACCAGACTTTAGCAATATTTTAGTTATTTATAGATAAATAAATAAATAAATAATAATTATACGTGTGATATTTAACATGAGTTATCACTTTAATGAATAAAATGGACTGGGTTATTGTAGCTCTTTGCCTTAGAGGGGAAGCTGTCACCTGTATAGGCTAAGGTAAACTAATGTTAGCAATTTTACACCATAACAGTATATTTAAGAGCTATTTATTCATAAATACAACCTGACAGAAGTAAAAACAGCATTTCTAACTGGTTTCATTCAGACGTGTTGTGTACAGTTTAAAGTTCTACCATGGTCCCGCTGTTCTCCAACCAAACTCCAAAGCATTCTGGTCTATATTGACCATCGAATGACCATTGATGTCCACTATTCTAAATGCATTGTGAGAAATTTTGAGTGCACTTAACTAGACACTCGGACACTACTACAAAATGGCGTGACCACTGTTAGTGCACTATATAAGCATTAGAGTTTATAGAAAAGCACTATATACAGTATGATGCATTATTATGATTATTTTCCCAAAGTCAGGTGTAAATGTGCTCCTGTCCTGTGGTCAGAGAGCAGAGCTGCTCTCAGCCATGTACAGCCATCATCTGAATCATAATTTGTGTTCTTGCAAGTTATAGATAATAAGATAAGTTTTATTTGTCACATACACTATCATGTAAATACAATGTACAAGTGAAATGTATTTTTGTATCTCCAGTACCTTTGTACGCCCAGTAGCAAAAAATTTAAATAGTGGAATAGCAGAGCACATGGCACACAAGCATATGAAATAAATATATAAATATTTATATATTAATGTAAAACATATAGAATTTAAGGTGGCTTCTGTCGTTGGTATTTGCATTATATTGTGGAGTATATTATTGAAGCAGTAACAGTAAGGTGCATGGTGCAAAACAAATAGAAAAGAAAGTAGGACAGAGTGTGTACATACTGTATGTGAGAACTGTCCAGTTTAAGGCGTTGAATGGGCAGATGGGTTGTGGATAAAAACTCTTCTTTAACGTGTAACAACCCACTTAAGTTTCTAGGTCAGTGGTTCCCAACCTTTTTTCCTTGAAGTTACCAAAGAAAAAAAAAAAAATTTCAGCAGAGATGTACCAGTACTTAAGCCTAAACATACAGCTCTAACATACACAGAGAACGTCTCGGGTTACTTGAATGTAACCCTGTTCCCCGATAAAGCGGGAACAAGCTGCTACGTAGCATACACTATGGAAATGTTATTTGCCAGTCCGGTTGTGAAGCTCGTGTGTCAAACATGCCCAAAGCGATTTGGCCTGCTTATATACCTCATGCTCAATCAACAGCACCTGCGAGACTGGGCGCACCTGGTTGATTGAGCTGGGGAGGTATAAAAGGCACGTGACAGAAACAGATCAAGTTTGTCTGAAGACTGCTGAGCCATAAGGCCGGCACTGCAATCGGAGCATCTCGTTCCCGCTTTATTGGGGAACAGGGTTACACCAAGTAACCCGAGACGTTCCCCTTCAAAAGCTAAACTTCGATGCTGCGTAGTAGTGATGGTGAGATTGAACCACTTGAGCCAATTGGTTCGAGAAAGGGTTCATTTCTCGAAGCTTCATGTGCGCATGAAACCACCTACTGGCCAAGTGTATAATTACAGGCAGCTGTATCTGAACCACATGTGATGCATTGAATTTTTGTGTCTGTTATGTCTGTTGGGAGTGACTATGAATTACTAAAAATGTATGACCAAATAATTTCTGTACATATATTATCACATATGTGTATAATACATTTTTTATGTATTCTGTGTGTGTAAATTTTCCCAAAATGGTAATATCATAATATGGCAGGTCAAGCTGTTTTTCTGAAAATTGCAAGAGTGTAATCAGGCAGAGGACAGTGAAAGTACTTGTGGAACTAGGAAAAGGGCACAGATAATGCTTGTGTAACTTGGACAGTGATGTACAGGACAGGGGAAATTTTATTCATTTTTATTCAGAAACAAGAGTTTCTCAACAGTTTTTGATTTTAAACGATTTTTTTTTTTTTTTTTTTTTTTTGACACAACCTCTCCGGCCTTGGAGAAGACCCGTTCACAAGGCACAGAAGACGCCGGTGTGCACAAAAAGGCAAGTGCAAGTTTGTGTAAATTTGGGTAGAGTCGTTTTTGCCTCTCCCAGTACTCCAGAGGGTTTTCCAGTCTTCCAATATTTGGCTCTGAAAGGTACCACTGGACCTCCACAGTGGCATCTGCAGTGACATTTTGAGACCTCCTTGCCTCCATGACACCCCAACTCCTTGGAACACAATAAACACCTCACCTTTGAATAAAATAAGAAACCATGAAAAATAGTTCTTGATAAGCAAACCTAATGCGTCTGTAATGATGTTAGATTTAGCTTACCTTGTTAGGAGATATCAGATCAAAGTGTTCTCACGCAGGGAAAACCTCCTCTTCCTCACTGTCTCCATCCTATCACCTATCCTACTCTCCTCCCTCTCCTAAATCTCTCTCCCTAAACTCTCCAAACTCTCTCCAACCTCTCAACTGACCACAACTCTCCTTCAAATACCCACATTTTGAATGGAGGTTGAGGGGTCTATATAGCTGTAAAAGGCACGTTCGAGATGAGCCAGACTTGCGCAGTTTCGATCAGTGTCGGTCTGTGCGCAGTCCATGGAAAGCTCATCAGATCCAAACGAGACCAGCGCCTGAGCCACTGCAGTTCATCAGGAGCAACTGCGGAGGCTGTTTGGCTCAGTGCATGATGGGAAAACGCCCACCTGTCAGCGGTGAATGGACAGGTGATTGGATCTGAGTTTAATGCTGATCAGAAATGTAACGCATGACACTTCGCTGCCCTCCACTCCTCCTCTCCTGCCTCTTTTTTTTTTTTTTTTTTTTAAATACAGAGTTACAAAGTTATACAGTTTTGACCTGGATAAACTTTGTGCCCTGCTGCTCAGTGTGCAGTAGAATATTATTAAAAAGATTGTGCACAATATCTGCTGTTATAGAAGGCTGTTTAACATTTATAATGTGTAAACTTAGACATAAAAGCTAAGAACAGTGTTGTGCAAGTTCACACTTTTCCTGAACTAGTTCGAAGTTCAGTTCACACATGTTCAACATGTTCAAAGTGAACTGTTCACGTTCATAGTTCACAATTTTAATTTTGAACTAGTTCAAAGTTCAGTTCATTTTATTTTTAGGTGAGATATGTAAATGAAAGGCTGAACTTGCTTTTCAAACTATGACTTCTATCACGATACATGTACCTACCTTCTAGCCTCACTGTAGATCTTAAATTCTATCACACAAAATGGACATTTTTGCAGATATAAGCTTGCACAGAAAGGTTTCTTTCTGTCAGAGTCTTTGTGTGACAATGTGTAAAATGTCTGTAAATGATTATAGTTAGAGGCAGCATCGTCTGTGTTCTCTGCGCCTTCACTTGCACTGCCATTGTCAGACTGACTGCTGCTGCCCGCTCTGGCATTGCTATGAAGGCTACGCTCGTTGTAATGCTTCTAATGAATCTTTGGCTTCACACTACGTTACCCAAGATGCATTGCGCACACAAGCGCTCTCTGGTGAAGCGGTGCAGTTTTGGAGTGGAGCCCGTGGGCGGTGAGTGACAGCGCTGTTTAAAAAGTGCGAGCAGACCTCTTCACTCGACTCAGGTGAAAACAAATTCTGACGTTTAATTGAACCCCAACAGTGACGTACGTCGTTCATCTCACATAATCTGAACAAATTCACGTTCAAGTTCTTGATTTACAAATGTGTTGCGTTCAGTTCAAAGTTCACAGAAAAATGAACGTGTTCATGCACAACACTGGCTAAGAACCACTGCTGAATGTGCCTCATGTTGTGTGCTCCAAAAGAGCACCTCATTAACACACAGACTGTGGTCAAGCACGGGACAGAAAAGTTCTTACAAATCAGTTTAATGCATTTATTTTCAAAATAATATCCAACACATGCAAGAAGTGGATTTCGGGCGTGATGGTGCGTGATCTGAGCCACAAACTGTCCGACTAATCCTAATCCTGGCGCCACCGCCAGCTCGACACGCGACCCCCAGGATCACAGCAGGGAAGTGCTGTCCCACCTCCAGAAAGCAAAATGAGCATGCAAAACCTTAATGGAGGTTGCAGTGTTCGCACTCCAAACACACAAAGCAGAATTCGTGAAAATCCTCCTCTGCCAGCTGGAGGATTTTCGGGGAGGGACACACTTCCTAACATTCTGCTCAGACATTCCTACTTTATTTATTTATTTATTTATTTATTTATTTATTTATTTATTTATTTATTTATTTATTTGTTTGTCTCTTTCTACCACACAGAGCTCTGCACACACAGCGGTCTGAAGACAAACTGATCTGGAGAGTGTTTCTGTCACATGCCTTTCATACCTCCCCCAGCCCAATCAACCAGGTGCGCCCAATGTCACAGGTGCTGACATTGTTTCCATAGTGTATGCTACACAGCATCGAAGTTTAGCTTTTGAAAGGGAACACAGGTCCTGACACCTGTTATTGTGAAATCATTATAATAACAATAGCTTTCAATAAACGACATCATTACAAGGAACAGCCATAAAAATAAACAAATACACACTGTTATCAACACACACACACTGTTATCAACACACATGCCATTATCAACACACACACACGCTGTTATCAACACACACACACACACTGTTATCAGCACACACACATGCTGTTATCAACACATACACACTGTTAGCAGTTCTGTCTCATAGAAGTTCACATCACCAGTCTTGTTTGAGTTGGATGAGACAGCGCACTTGTGTCCAAGTCTGACTCCAGTGCTCTGAGGTCGGGCAGACTTGCCGCTGAGACACCGCTAGAACCCTCGGCACACAGACGCGCACACGCCCCGTTGATCTGTTCAGTCTAACACGGTTAACAAGTGGTTTTCAACTGGTTTTAACAATGTTACAATGCACGTTTAAGCCCATGGCACCGGGGCGCGCTGAATGGGTTGACGGAGGCCGGGCCGCACCAGCACGAGATGCACCCACAACACTCAGGTGCACATTGGTAGCTGATAAAGTCAAGGGCCACTCTGATCCAAAGTGTATCGGTCAGCTGTTCACACAGTGGTTGATTGTGATCTTGCAAGAATTCCTTTATTTTTTCTTGCAGTTTAATAAAACACACAAGCACTTGTCCACGTGACAACCACCGCACTTCAGTGTGGAGCAGTAATGTTTGATGTGCTTCATCACTCATGGGACAAGTGTCTTATAAGGGTGAGCTTTAATGAAGTTTATGATTTTAACAACACTTAACAGTTAACAGTTAAGATAAGATGTTACTTAGGTCCTCTGAAAGTTTTTTACTGGCCAGTGCTCGGTGATGGAGCACACCCCGGGGCCTTTTCCCTAAGGCGTCTATTAAATCGCTTGTTTTGGCCCATCATTGCCGCGGCCCATCAGTGCAACATGCAACCAGGTTCAGCTGAATAGCAAAGGAAATACTCAGAAGCTTCTTGTGCAGCTGATTTTAGCAATCTGCAGAATTTTATCGATTCTCTCTTTGACAGTGTTGTCAGAGAGTGGGACAGTTTTAACTTTATCGACCGCATGTGGTCCACACATTCTCTCCACAATTTTTAGGCAGGCAGGTTTGATTAGCTGCTCCCCAATGTTGTGTGTCTTTTAGCCTTTGCAATTAACAGGGCACACTCAAATGATGCCCCTGTGGCTCTGTGTAAATCACTATCTGCTCTTTCAAAAGCTTTTCTGAGGTCAGCGGATCTTCTTAATAGTGCCAGCTGCCTTTTCCCCTCAAAATATTCCCAACTTTCACCAATAGTCTTGAAGTCTAGTCTCCTTATGTCGTCTCAGTTTGCTTGGCTGCATGCTGTCATTAGCTAGCTTCTCACCACAAATGACACATTCTGGCCAAAATGTGTCCTGTCCTATAAAACTAAAGTCTAGGTAACTGTTATCATATTGCCCTGTTTTCTTTTTCAAAATCAATCGGTCATCTGGACTTCCTGCTTTACTCATTTTATTGACAGCGGTGAATTACTCCAGTTTAGATCTGACGAGACTAAACAAATGTTCAGAGGTCACGGGTAGTAATAAATCGTTGTGTTTTAATTTAGTTTATAGTCTACTTTAGAATACTATACATTTGAATATGTGGAATAAAATAAGGTTGGGAGACACAGTTCTAGGGTCACAGGAGAACCTGATATCAGCAGGGAGAAATAAACAAATTACAAATGAAATCTGCTTTTGGCCACAATACCAGCTTTTTAATTACTTGACAGGTGAAACCAAATACAATACTCTATCCAAACGCTCAAGCGCATCCCCTTTCCCTTCCCAACCCATACAACACAAAATAGTTCTGGCCAATGCCCCCTCCCCATATATGTTCCAGAGTCACGCGCACACAGCACAGCACAGCAGTGCTTTACTGTACAGCAACAGTTTGCTGTGAAAGCCGCAGGTTACTCACAGTACTGCGCATTCATCTCTACGCTTGGCGTTGATCCCAGCGTCCCATGTACTCCACAGTGCTCTTGCATAAATCCAGTCAAAAAAGGGCAACAGCTAAGTTATAATCCACAAAGTTAGCTCTGCAGCATCAAGACCACAGGCAGTAGTGATGGGAATTTGGGCTCATTTCAGTGATCACTTGGCTTGGCTCACTCAAAAGAGACAGCTCTTTTGGTTCCCAAATGGCTCTTCATTTTTCCAACTATACATTTTATATTTCAGACACATTTAGTGCAGTTTTGACTAATGAGTTGTATTGTGTACTCATGTATAACTCAAATACATGAATTGTGAGGAAGTAGTTAGAAGTTCTGATGCTTTCAAACTACCCAATGAACTGACAGAACCACTCTTCTACCCATTGCCATTTGAACACACATATAGTTAGGCATAAAAATGAAAAAGAACAGATGCTGATTTTTTTTTTTTTATTTTTTTTTATTCACAGACAACCCCTAACAAAAAGCAGGGCTCTATATAGTTTAAAAGTAAAAACAACAGCAAGAGCTGACCTCCGCAACCTACAAAACCTCATCATAAATATATACTCCAAAAAAATAAATAACAGAAATATATTGCAATGTGCATTGTGCCATACAGCAGCACCAAACAGCTGCAGGTGTCTCTCTCTGAACTAACCACCATCAACTATCTAACTGTAACTTTGAACTTTTATTTTTCAGGGCAGATGGGCAGTGAGGAAGACCAAGTGCCTCAGCTCAGAGGAGCTGGTCTGGTCTCTTCTCTCTGTTATTATCTGCCCTGTTTTTGAAAAGATCGCAGATGGGAGCCGGCTCTCACTGTTCACTTTAAAGAGCAGGCTCTTTGTACCAACTCGTTCACGACCAACCCATTAACGGGCCGAGATCCCAGTCGGCGTGTGACAAGGGCATATCCTCTATACATACAGCCCACGCATAAATAGTATTTTAAACACTTCTATGAACAAAAAATAATATAGTATATCTTTACAGTGATCATGCTCCGCACAAAGAGACAAAAAAAGAAGTTAATCCTTCTCTGCTGAGTATCAACTAGTGAGACTTGGCAATAACATTCCAGTATGGACCTATGTGGCCTTTACTAATCTTTCAGTCTAGCCCTCAGGCAGCAGTACCATCGGCCTGAGGGGAGCAGGGAGAAGAGAGAGGGTCTGTGGTGGCTGGGCTGTTTCAGGATCTTCCAAGCCCTTAACCTGTGTCCTGCAGTTTGGGGAGGGTGGTTCTGATCATGGTCGTACGCAGCTATGAGGTCCATGATGTCCAGACTTCAGTATTTTTTGCTCCATATTTTTATTATTATCCTGGATTATGTCTTTGGTTAGTCTTGGCATAATCCTGAGGCCTGTTCATTCTTTAAAGCGTGAAGCAGGGTGCGGGCATGAGTGCGTTTGGTGCATAAAAACTAAATCAAATCAAATCAAATCAAAGTTTATTTCTGTAGCACTTTACAACAACACAAGGAAGACCAAAGTGCTTTACATAAAAAACATAATAAAATTACAAATGTTTAATCAAAACTATAAAATTCATAAAACAATAAGACACAACATACAGTAACAGAGTGAACCAAAGACTTGAAGTTTAAGTGTTAAAACAAGTGAGTTTTTAACCTGGACTTAAACAGGGACAGCTCAGTGATCGCCCGCAGATCAAGAGGCAGTGTGTTCCAGAGTTAAGGAGCGGCAACTGCAAATGAACGATCACCCCACTGTTTGTACCGGGACCTGGGGACATCCAGAACCATCTGAGCAGACGACCAGAGGGCTCTGCTGGGGCGGTGGAGGGTTAAAAGCTCTGATAAATACAGAGGGGCAAGACCATTAAGCGCTTTAAAAACAAAAATTTAAATTTTAAAATCAATGTGATAGCGGACCGGGAGCCAATGGAGAGAAGAGAGAACCGGGGTGATGTGGCTGTGTCTGGATGAGTTTGTTAAAAGTCGGGCGGCTGCATTTTGTACCAGTTGCAAACGGTGGAGTGATGACTGCGTGATACAGAAATATAGTGCATTACAATATCGTCAATATGTGAACTGATAAAAGCATGAATAGCTTTTTCCAGATCACTGCGAGACTGAAAGGGCTTGACTTTGGCTAGAAGACGCAGCTGGAAAAAGCTTGCTTTAACAACAGCAATAATCTGCTTATCAAACTTCAATTCACTGTCAAAAATTACTCCTAAATTCTTAATGGCCTGACAGCTGGACAGTGGCACATCAGCACACTGCTTTTTTCTCGTGATGAACAAATACTAGGATAACTTTCCTCTGCCATGGGTAAAGCAGCTTTGTTGGACCTCAGTATTTTGAAAATCCTGCGTACGGCCCTGGTTCTGACGGTCTGTGAAGGTTACTTTGTCTTTAATGCAAAAGCTTTTATTAGACGATGAATTTATGTACCTGATTTTTTTTTGCATTTGAATTTTGTAAACTGATTTTTTTACTTCAAATTCTGATGACAATTTCAGGGAATAAAATTTCTTAAGCTAAATAGTGTTTAAAATAAAATGTAAAAATAATTTATATATATATAAAAAAAAGCCTAAAATTCAGTGTCACAAACTTGCAGAGAAGACTAAAGCAATTCTGTTTTACATTGAACTAAGCCAGCCAATCATGTTTTAAGTTTGCAGTCACATGACACTGAAAACTAAACTTTTTGTCTGGAGCCATTTGACTCCAAAAGTAAACATTTCTGTGAGCAATTAGTGGAAACGAAGCTGTACACTTTTTTTTTTTTTTAATGAATGAGAGCAGACTGGATGTAGAGAGCTTGTTGTTGATTGGTCAGTGCTTCCTGGAGTGGGCAGGGGTTTGTGGAGCCAAGCGTTCTGAGGCCTCACAAACTCAGCGCCAGAGAATACAAGATTACTCAAACAGGGGTGAATGAAACAAAACACAATTCCAAAAGCTTCAAAAACTCAAGGCAACAGGATTTTTAAGTAACTCAAAATCTCAAGTTTTCAACAATTTTTTTTTTGTTCACCTAATTTGACGTTCATATGTCTAAAAATAATGAAATATTTTAATTATTTTAGTTTATTATTTAATTTTAATTTTAAGTTTTACTCATCTTACAGCCAACTTACTATCCATTGTTCAGAAAAAAAAATTAAAATTGTTTTGTTAAATTTAGCATGCTAAGTTTTTATTATTATCAATAAAAATACGTTTTCTGTTGTCAGTCTGTTGACTGTAAGATGAGTTAAAAAGAATAACTTAAAAACTTAAAATTGAAAGTTTTTAGACTTATGAACATTAAATTGAACAAACATAAAACTGTATATTATTTGTTGAGGTCTTGAGATTTTGAGTTAGCCCCAAAACTCAAAAATCTTGAGGGATCCTGAGTTTTTGAGTTTTTTACAGTGCTGATATGTTTATGATGAGGGGGCATAATAACATGTTAGAAAGACAGGAAAGGTTGATTTTGCATAATATAGCTTAGAGTGTCTTCTGCACTCTCTCTTCCCACAGCAGTAGAGACCCTACTCTGTGGGACATAGAGGGCCACTGTCCAGCAGCATAATGAACTTCACTGTGTGTCTGAAAGAAGTCAGGAGAATTTCGAACATAAAAGAGGAAATGAGGTCCAGACAGGCTCAGGATGGAGCTTCATTCCGTCTCCCACCACAACACTACTATAACTCTACAGCTCTACATCCAGCCGTGTCCTGTCATAACCAGCATGAAATGAGTGTGTTAAGTTCTCAGAGGAACAGTCTGAGTGCTGCTCAGGTTTTTGACAAGGGCCACACGTTTTCAAGCTCAGTGTTAATGAGATCATCTGTTCTGGAGCTGCAGCTGTGAGGGGCTTGATTCTTCAGACGCATTTCCACTGAGGCCAGGGACGGCTGGTATCAGTGCAAAGGTGGACTCAGCCCTCCCTGTCATTTTCAAAGACAAAACATACTTAGTTGTAATAGTAAATTACCATATAGTTGTAACGCTGAACCCTCAGCTCCCCTGGCACCCTTTTAGGGTTTTTTTTCACTCCACTGCTGTTACAATATAGAAATGTTAGATCATGTTAATTCCTCTGTAACCTGACAGTCAGAAGGCTACAAAATACACAAACAAAAACATCAACACCAGATCCACCATTTTCTCATTGCATTGTGGGAAATAATTCCCTTATAATTTCCATTAGATAACGGTGACTGTAGACCAGGCCTTTTAGGGCTTTAGGAGGAAGAATGTGAGTTTCAGCCTTTTTTTTTTTAAATGACACAAAAATGTATAAAAATCTGTGTTAGTAATATAATCCCTGCACAAACAAGAATTATGTAAACAAACTGGCATTTAGGGAGTTAAAATATAAAAATTAATTCACTTTTGCTATGTATGATGAAGAGAGGGGTTAATGATATTAAAAAAAAAAAAAAGTTCTTTCATGTTTTATAGTTTTAAATGTGACCCAGTGACCTAAAAGAGCTTTAGGAGGAAGAACGTGGTTCCCTAAGGCAGGGGTCTGCAACCTTTAAGATGTAAAGAACCAATTGTTCCCCAAAATACAAAACTTACAGCTGTAAGAGCTGCAACCAATTTTAATGCACAAAAATATAGCACATGGGTGATCATTAATAATAGAAAACTAACAAAAACTGTGTTAAATACTGCACTAATTATCTCACTTAGAAAACTAAAGTTATATCCTGTAACTATGTCTTGGTGTTCGTGTGTGGCACTACTTATTCCTTTATTACATAACCAGATGTCAGATTCCCAAGAAGCCGCAAGAGCAAGACTCAAGAGCCGCATGGGGCTCTAAAACCATAGGTTGCAGACCCCTGGCCTAAGGGTTAATAATCTTATCTGTGTCTTATATGTGACTAATTTTATTGTTTTTGTAATTGTTTTTGTTTTAAAATAAACCAATATTGCCACAAAAAACAGAAAATGGGCTGTTTTTCATTAGCCCAAGAATTTCACAGCTCATCATATTAGAGAAGCTCCCATTCATATCTACACTATTAGGGGCTAGATTTATTTAGCCCAGAGATCTGACTTTTACCTGTACTTTTGAGTGAGAGTGGTGGCAGTAATAATCGTGAATAATGTTGTTTAGGTTTGTTTAATAATCTAAAGCAGCAGAGTTTGCAGGATTTTTCTGAAACTTTGAAATGAACTCAAATGGCCAATACAACCAGAGAGAAATATCTACGAACACTGAAGGGGATTAAATCATTCCTCTAAAGTATACGGAATGATTGACATGTTTTATTTCCACGTTTGCCTCGCTGAAAGGAAGGATAGAGATGTGAGCTTCATTTTTAATAACAGGATTGCTTTCTGCACCTTCTGTTATTGTTAGCCTGTTTTGCCAGTTTTAAGTTGTTAGATGATACATATTTGGATACAATAGTGGCTTTGTGCATTCACTGATTTGGTTCATAATTGTTGAGCACCTTCGAAGTTATGTGCAGCATTTGTGTGAGAACATTAAATAATATTTTCTTAGTGTGGAATTTGAACAGTTGCTGTCTATGGCCTGGTGAGTAGTGTATGCTATAAACAGTGCATTAGCCTCTCCACCAAGTGTCACCACCAACCGTCGTTGACTGGGGCAGTATGGTTCGGATCGGTAAAGACGTGTTTTTACTTCTCAAAGTGATCTGAAGCGTCCCCAGAAAGTATACTGTACTGTGCTATTTTTGGGACCCCTTGCTCCAGCTCTGGTACTGCTTTGAAAAAGGTGGAGCTACATGGAACAACTGATATATAATACCTGCCAACAATGTAATCAATAACGTAATATTTAATTCAATTCAATTTTATTCATATAGCCCAGTATCACAACACAACAGTGACCTCAAAGGGCTTCACAAACAGTTAATCAAACATAAACACACAATCAACACAAACAATAACAACTCTAAAATAAACAGACCCAGGACACTCCTGTACTTAGACCTTCCTTCTTGGTAAGGAAAAACTCCTAAAAAACCCAGCTGTGGGGAAAAAAAGAAGAAATCCAACATGTGTCTGTGTTGCCGATAATGTAAAAAAGTTTTTGAACCAATAACATAACATTATTGGCATTTAAAAAAAAAAAAATTAGAAAATGTAGTAACTGCAGCTTATAATATCAATAGAGCAGCATATTTGTAATTGATTTTTTTTTTTTTTTTTTCAGGTTTAGTGCAGTTTGTTCTTCTATTTGTCTATTTGGCCATTAATTAAGATCTACTCTGCACACTCTCTCCTTATTTCTGGGTGTACGATCCAACACTGAGAATTATTTGTAATACATAATCGTCTATTTACAATATTATTATTCATTATTTAATGTGTGGAGTTATGTTATTTAATTCATTATTGTTGCATTTGGTAGTAAGTGGTGTGCAGCGAGTTTGGTGGATGATCAGGCACAGTATTTTCACTGTAGAGCTGCATATACACCTGACAGCTGACTTTCCTTTACTTTCAAAATACGTTAAATGTTTTTCATATGCGGTAACAGCACAAGATTGGAAAAAAAAAAAAGTGTAGTGGGTCGCCAGCGCACCAAGCTATTATTTAATGCTCTAGGCTTCCAAGAAATACAGTCCTATTTGTCATGGTCTGAGAGGGCACAGAAGAAAAAAAGCAGAACTTCAGGAGGTGAAATTTATTAAAGGGAAACAAAACAGAGTGAAAAAACAAACCAATCTGGTCCAAATCCAAATGAAACAAGCAGTACAAAACAGTAATCCAACAGGGGTCAAAAAACAAGGAATAACTAAATGTAAAAATCCAAAACAAGGCTTAGCAAAATACAAAACATACGGAAAACAGGAATCACAAAGACACTGGACAGTTAGGGGAACATTAACTAGGCACAGACACTGACAAGACACTACACACTGCTGCAAGTTGGAAACATGAGCAGGTTTTGGGGGCGACCTGTACTGTACCCCCTAGTGGAAATGCACCTACAGAAAACCCCCTCACCCCTCCTCCTCATGTCCCTCGGGCCTGCTGCTGCCTCCACACACTACACCCATAAGCGACTTTTTCTGTGGGTGGCACTTCTCCAAAAGAATTTTGGCCAAACTCCCATTCCTATACTCAGAGCTACTCGCAGAACACAGAAGGTCAAAGAGCCAACCCAAGAAACACATCACACGCTACAAGAGTTTTTACACTTAAGTTACTAAGAGCACTATCCTCACACATTTATAGATAGACTGTAAAAAAAGAAGAAGCAAAAACTCAAAAAAGCAACAGATTTTTTAATTTTGGGGCCAACTAAAGATCAAAAGTTTTCAACAAATGATATGTTTTTGTTCAATTGAACATAGTGTATGTCTAAAAACTTAAAATTTTAAGTTTTACTTAGTATCATTTTTTTTTTTTTATCTTACAGCCAACTCACTCTCCACTGTTTAGAAAAAGATATCAATAATAATACTTTTTCTGAACAGTGGATAGTAAGTTGGCTGTAAGATGAGTTTAAAAACTGATGAAACTGAGTAAAACTTAAAGTTTTAAGTTTTTTAGTTGTTGAAAACTTTTGATTTTGAGTTGGCCCCAAAGCTCAAAAATTTTGAGTTTTTGAGAATTTGCACATTTTGAGTTAACACTGAAAACAGGCTTCATATCATCTGTTAATTTTGCAGTAACTACATGTTCCACTGTAATAGACCCTTCCAGGAATGGCGTGTTTAAAGAAGTTATGCATGCAGCCTGGTACCGAGATTATTGTTCTATTCCATACATTTCTACAAGAGAGTAAAATAAAAATGTTAATTAACAAACGAAGTCCTGAACATTGAGACCGCACACCTACCATTAGTCACAGCTCTAGTGCTTGCTCTTCTGATGCAGTTTATATGCTTGGCTAATTCAGAAAGCAGTGATGAATCACAGTTTAGATACTTAAAAAAAAAATTAGGAATGTTAGAATTGCTAAAATTGTCAAAATTAAAAAGGTTGTAATTGATAAAAATTTCACAATGAAGCCAATTCCTGTTTTTGTTGTTGTTGTTGTTGTTGTTGTTTTTTTTTTTTTTTTTTTTAACACCTTGACTGTCATTTCATGTAACGAAAAATAGGTTTCAGTGTAGTTGTGGAGGCATCGTGTGACCAGTGAGGCTCAAGTTTTATTTTTAAGACTCACTGGAAAAATAACAAATAATAAAAACTAATTTAAACAATAATAAAATAAAACAAAAAATGTGAATAAATAAATAAATCTATATAAATGGTTTCCAAAATATTAGCCTAATTTTTAAGACACTATAAGCAGTATACATTATTTAGATTTTATAAAAATTACCCACGTGTGCCAAGATGTGATTTAAAAAAAATTCAAATATTAGTTTTACTGATAACAATGGTACAGTTCAGTTATTAACATCTAAAAATATATTTTACATAATGGCCAAATTCTGGATGCCTCCTGGTCGCCTTCCTGGGGAGGTGTTCCGGGCATGTCCTACTGGGAGGAAGCCCCAGGGAAGACCTAGGACGCAATGAAGGGACTATGTCTCTCGGCTGGCCTGGGAACGCCTTGGGGTTCCCCCGGTAGAGCTGGAGGAATTGTCTGTGGAGAGGGAAGTCTGGGCATCTCTGCTTAGACTGCTGCCCCCGCAAGCCGGCCCCGGATAAAGCAGAAGAAGATGGATGGATAATGGCCGAGTTTTGTTTTGATTTAGACTGCAATAGCTTTTTCAAACCAGCATGAGCGCATGCTGCTTACAGTACCTTTAACCACTGTAGTAATGCTATTGTCCTAAGTGCTTTTGGTCCAGACACCCCGTATGTCAGAGTTGTGCTCCTGACACTGATGAGCTCTGTCAGCTCTGGTAATGAGCTCCGGTAGTTGCGTCACCAAACGCACCCAGCTCACCCCCCGCTCTGGCCCCGCTCCGGCTGGAGCCAGCACTCACATCTGTCAGTGTCACATTCAGCCGTCAGAAAGGCGTGTGTGAAATCAGACGCACCCAGAGCCAGAGGATCAAAGGCTCCAGCTAAATCCCAGCATGCATCAGTGTGACACCATCGATAAATAAAGCCCAGAGCTACACATTCAATATTTCATCGCTCCTTCATTGTTCAACAATCAGTGATAAAAGCGACGGGCGGGAGAGACTTACAGGCAGACGTATTGAGTATTGACTGGTGTAATAAATGTTGGAGCTGCCCTACCAGATTCCACTGAGAACAGCAGCACAGCTCAGAGCTACACTACTTTGTTAAACATTTACTTTTGAATTTTTCAAGCAGAATTTCTGGGTATATGCTGTCAGAGACAAATGAGGTTAAAGATGCAGGGGATTACATCAGTAGGTTACACAGTGCATTTATCAGGTATGACCAAGTGCTCTCCACAGGTGCTAGAATTTAGATCGGGCCCAAAAAACCCAGCCCAACCCGACCTGAGCCCATTCACATCCTGTCTGAACCCAAACTGGACCCAAACCATTACCTGTTATAATGGACCCAAGTTGTTTGATTGACAGTGTATATACTCCCAGCTATACGTGTGTGAACTGTCCCTGCTTTGGTCTCCTAACTGTGGGGAGACACGGGAGATCTGTAGTCTTCACCAGGACTGAAGGTTATTGTCATTGCTCATAATATAACAAAACTCTGTTGGAGCTGTTCAGTTGCAGCTAAGAGAAAAGAGACAGCACATCCATTCAAACATACGCATTCATACCCATTCAATGACATAATAGTAATGATTATAACTGTAGAATATATATAAATATATATGTATTAAAACACTGAATATCTGTTATTGCACGTCAACAGTTAGATTAAATATCACGTATCACGTCAATCACGTACAATAACCTTCCGCAATCTCAAATCTCTTAGTCCCACGGCTCTTTCCTCTTCCATATCCAATGCCTTAACTACTTCCTCCCTCTCTACAAATCCAACCCCCTCTGAACTTGTCAGCCATTACAACCACACTCTCTCCACCTGCCTTGACCAGCTCGCCCCCATCAAGACCGCAACAGTTTCCTTCACTCATTCCGCCTCATGGTACACCCCAGAACTTCATAACCTCAAAAAGAACTTGAACGTCTTCATAAGAAAACCAGACTCTCTGTTCATACAAAAGCTTACAAGGACTTCATAACCACTTACAATACTGCTCTCAAAACAAGAAAGTCTTCGGGTGCTTTTTGAAATTATCCACCGTCTGGGGGGCCCTCAGGCTCTCAGACGGAAGATGGCCTCAACAGACAAAGTGCTCAGTGAATGTCTCAGGCAGTGGAAAACAGAGGACGAGTTGCTGGAGGAACCATCATGGGAGGAAAAGTCCCTACATGGGATGTACCATCGACAGATAACTGAAGTGGCTGATATCCAGAAATCCTACTAATGGCTAGAAAGGGCTGGACTGAAGGACAGCACAGAGGCACTGATCATGGCTGCACAGGAGCAGGCCTTGAGCACCAGAGCAATAGAGGCCCAGATCTACCATACAAGACAAGAGCCCAGGTGCAGACTGTGCAAAGAGGCCTCTGAGACAATCCAACACATAACTGCAGGTGTAAGATGCTGGCAGGGAAAGCATACATGAAGCGTCATAACCAAGTGGCTGCTATAGTGTACAGGAACATCTGTGCAGAGTACAGTCTGGAAGTCCCGAGGTCAAGGTGGGAAACACCTCCAAAGGTGATGGAGAATGACTGAGCTAAGATCCTGTGGGACTTCCAGATCCAGACTGATAAAATGGTAATGGTGAACCAACCGGACATTGTGGTGATGGACAAACAGCAGAGGAAAGCAGTTGTGGTTGACATCACAATACCAAGCGATTGCAATTTCAGGAAAAAGGAACACGAGAAACTACAGAAATACCAAGGCCTCAAAGAAGAACTTGAGAAGGCTTGGAAAGTGAAGTGTGTATATATATATATATATATATATATATATATATATATATATATATATATATATATACATATATATATACATATATATATATATATATATATATTGAGCCTGTTGTGAACCTGGACATTGGGTACTGTCACAGGAGGAAGCAGAAATGTACATGATGATTGCAAGAGGGCAATAATCTGACTCTGTATGGAAGAGAACATTAGTACCAGAATGTCTGGAGAGATATCACTTTAATTTTGGTATTTCTAGTAGTAGTTCTAACCACTGTCTGTTTTAGCTCTGACTGCTCAAGCACTGCTCACCTTGCTGGCCTGTACAGCACATTCATACATCAACAGTTCTGGTTTATACTTAGATTAGGTTTGGTAAGATCTCTTTAGGCCTGATTGTTATCTTGTGCAGAAAATGGTACAGTGCTAAAAAAACAAAAAAAAAAACAGGATGTGACTGAACTGGAATGTACCATCTGATAAAAACACAGGGAAGCCGTTTGAACAGTTCCACTGCTTCAGGTCAGCACTGGGCCCTTTTACAGTCTGTTGGCGAAGCCATGACTGATGAGGCTTGCAGGAGCAGAGCATCATGGAAACATGACAACATGGCTGAGAGTGGAGTGAGTGAAGGCCCTGTCTGTTTGTGTATGTAGTGTGTGTCCGCATGTGTGACAGATGTCATATTGCTCACATTTGAGTATGACAGTGAATATGTATGTGTCGGACAGAGATGAGGCGTGTCCAAACAGGGCTCACACTGTAACAAGTCATATTACTGCAGTGACCACAAACACAACCACATTCCACATTTCTGATGGCCCATATTTGTTAGAAATCAAGACAAAAGCACCATGGTCCTGATGTGGACCATATCTTGCATAAACAATAAAAATCATCAAAAAGCATCTAGGTGCTCCTGCTCAGCTCTGCTAAAAACCTGCACAAGCAGAGTGGAATTTTATTTAGATGGACACACCATGCAGCCCTTCACATGTGAGGACAGACTAGGATCATATCATTATGTGACAGAAGTAAAGTGGGCTCTGGAGACAGTGAGTGTAGTGGTACAGTCCAGCTACACAGAGCAACAGAAAGAGATGGGTAATGCAAGCTTGTTGGGTCAAAGTGAAGAAATTAACAAAAAACAAAAAGACGCAGCATCTGACTCTAATATAATTGCATGGGAGACTGCAAAGACGAGCGCAGAATGTTGTAACTGTATTCTGTGCTTGCAAATTGTTTAAATATAGGGGTCTTACGAAAACACAAAATAAAAACTTTTACCAACACACAAACCATATATAATGCTAAATTGAGCCTAAATAAATTTAGAAGCCATAAGACCCAACTCTTCTAAGGCAGCTGAGCCAAAAGAGGCAGACTGCCCATCACTAGTTCCTTTCAGGGGTCGCCACAGTGGATCCTCTGCCTTCATCTAACCCTACCCTCTCTCTTTCACTACATTCAAAAAAATCTCCTCTTTGGTCTTGGGCTAACCATAAAATGTTATTGTTCGTAAAATGGAAACTTGGTTTACACATCTGTCAGATAGCCCCAAGACATAAAAATACATATAAATATAAAAAAAACCTTCAAGTCATCCAACATGAGCAGTCCCTCTGATGTACTCATTCCCAGTCCTATCCATCCTCGTCCTGAACAAAGAGAACAAAAACATCCTCAGATGCAAAAGGATACAAGAGAGTTAAATATGAGTGACCTAAAACTGGTTTCACTTGTATGTAGAATAAATACACCAGTTACAAAAGCGCTCAGAACATGAACAGCTCTGGAATATCTCTGGGACTTCCCTCAGACATCCCTGAAATATTTCCTGGACACCCCAGAGACATCTCTGGCACATCTCTGGAACACCCCTGGCACATCTCTGGAACACCCCTGGGACATCTCTGGAAAAACTTTAGAACATTTCTGGAATACTGCAGCTCTGAAATATCTCTGGAACATCTCTGGGACATCTCTGGAACATCCCTGGGAAATTTTGGGAATGCAGCATGCACTTGTACTGTTTTGAAAACAGCACTGCAGTCTAAATTAAAACATTGGTCTGTGGGTTGCCAGTCGATCAGCAGGGTTTAGAACCAAAACAAAAAATGTAACTAGAAAAAAACAACATGGCCATTATGTAAAATATATATGTTTTATTGTGAATAAATCAGCTGTTCCATTGTTAGCAGTAAACTAATGTTTACCTCATATCCTGGCACACATGTGGATCATTTTTTTTATGAAATATAAAAATATATCTCTGTGTCAGCCCTGCGACAAGCTGGCCCCTGTCCAGGGTGTACCCCGCCTTCGGCCCAAAGTTACTGGGATAGGCTCCTTTCACCCGCGACCCCTAACAGGAAAAGCGGTAGAAAATGAATGAATGAATAAAAATATACTGCTTATAGCACCTTTGACTACACAAAGTAAAGCATAAGTTGTGGAACCTCAGTGTCCACTCACACTGAGAGACAACAGCTGGACGTGACTTTTCACACCTCCAAGACCCTTTGCGCTATTGCCTAACTCTGCCTAATATAATAATGAAAGACACAGAAATACGAGACATACCGGCTCAGACGTCGCCCGGTCAAACAAGGTCTGTGTCAGGTGCTGGGGAACCAGAGCACCCTGATGAGAAGTGGGCTACTGAAACAAGACGGAAATGGATGAGATGCGAGAACAAGGCTCTGTTGGAATGCTACTACTCCAGTAACCCTAGTCAGAGGGGTTACATGCAGAGAATGTGGGAAATATGGCAACTTTGTAACCCACAATCAACACTTGCTGCTAAACAACTAGTAGCTCAGCGTTCCAACATCCACGAATGGCACTTGCTTTCACAACTTGAGATTGACGAGGTACAACACAAATGCTACAACAAGGGGGAGCCAGGACGCAAGGTCAGAGGGGAGTTAACACCAACTCCCCATCCAGAGTTTGGGTACGAAGCCCCAATAAGCACAATAACGCTGCGCGAGGCATCAACTGACCTGAGAGATAAGATCATGGCTAAAATGAACACCAGGCAACCCCGACACCAGTTACACAGGCTGAGTGAAGCACCATCAGAAAGTCTCCTGGAAGATGTGAATGCAGCTTTGAGAACGATACCTACTATGACCATCACTGAAACCAATGAGCTGATATACACTTCAGCAGCAGTGATCCTTGAAGTGCTTGGCTATCAACCAAAGAGCAACCATAAAGATCCATATCCACCATGGAAAAGAAGGTTGGAGGGTTGGAGGCTAAAATCAAGGCAACTTGGAGAGAAGTGAGCCAACTGTCAAAGCTCCAGAAAGGTGCAATGAAACAGCAAGCACCCAACAGGTACAGTCAGATGCCCATAGCTGAAGCACTGGAAACTGCCAAACAAAGAGACTGAACTATACTGGAAAGGCATGGGAGAAGGTGGCATCACACAACAGCGGCGCACAGTGGTTGGTGGATCTAAGAGCAGACCACAGCAACCTCCCTGAACAAGAACCAGTAACCATCACAGTGGCAGACATCCAAGAAAGAGTCTCAGGTATGAAAAACTGGACAGCACCAGGGCCTGACATGATTCACACCTACTGGCTGAAAAAGCTAACTATGCTCCATGAGCGCCTGGCAGCACAAATTAACCAGGAAAGTGGTTCCCAACCTTTTTTCCATGTGACCCCCATTTTATCAGTTGATATATTGACGCCTCTGACCCTTCGCCTCCTTGACCATAATAATTAGTAATTTATTAGTTAAATTTAGCTGCATAACAAAAACACCACAGAAGTATTATCAATCTATTTTCAACAATTTCTAAACACATTTTCTGTGACCACTGCAGTGCATTAGCCAGTCTTCCTTGCATTATTATTCAGCCCTAGCTTGGACCCCCAGGTTGGGAATCAATGCCCTAGGGGGTCATGTTTTAACAACCAGGCACTCCTTAAGATTTGAGGAGAGGGTCATGGTGACGGTGCTTGTGTGTAAAGGGCTTCAGTGTGTCCTGGTTCTTCTCCCTGCTCCACAGCTCTCTGTAGAACACTGCAGTGCTGTGTAACTCTGAGCTCCGGCAAAAGCCACTGGGGGCTATTTTTCACTGTGATTATTTTCTGCTCAGCACTCACATCATGTTCCTGCTTCATCGCCGTTTTGCTCTTATCACAGTAAACAACGGTCTCTGGGGTAATTTAATTGTATAAGAAAAAATATGAGCACAATGCCGCCGTATTTAATATCAAAACCCTGAAAACAGAAAGCGCTTAAAAACAGGGATATCAAGACTTGTAAAATTAATGACTATCGCACTTTGATCAGAGACACACAGAGATACCCTATTGAGCAACATTTTTCACTGTGGCACTGCTAACTGTTCTTTAAGTCACAAAAAATAAGTTTTCTATTATTATGATACTGGGAGAGGGAAGATCACACAAATTCTAAAGGTTTTATGGACTTATGTGTAAGCTGTTCTTATATAATTATAGATCATAATTTCATATAAGCATATACCAGTATGACCAAGAAGAGAAACATGGTGGACAGATTTTCTGGTCACCTGTAGTAGTATTGGCACATTTATCTGTCATAATGTGACATTATACAGATATATTTGCCACTGTTCATAATTGGTGGTATGTATTTGCAAATATGCCACAGATGTAAATGAGCTTTTGGTTACACAAAGAATATGAATTTTATATGAACATTCCTGTAGGACTGTGGGTCTTCACAGGATGCTCCTCATTCAAGTAAAGGCAGGTGCATCTGTGATATCACTGCTTCACTAAGTCTGTCCTCCTGGTCCAACTGTCTGCTGGATAGTGGAATTTACTTTTATTTTTCAGACATGTTGTGTCATGGCAACAATCTCTCGCATAAAAAACAAGGGTCTGGACTGACTTGCCTCCAGGTCTGGACCGGAGTCTGGACTTTGAGAAGTCCTGGCCAAGGGTGTTCTCATGCATCGTGCATAAAAGTGAAACATTTGTCAGTGTAAACATTTGTTATGTTATCTATGTCCTATTGTGAATAAAATATTGGCTCATGTGATTTGAAAGTATTTTAGTTTTTTATTTTATTTAAATTTAAAAAAAACGTAACCCAACATTTCTGGAATTTGGGTTGTAGAAGTCAGTAATATATATTTTCACTTCATTATCATCTTTTCACAACAGTACAAACTGCAGGGTGAGCCATATGAAATGTTCTAGAGCACAGCACAGGCTTGTTGAGCCTATTTGTACTATTTATACTTTTCACCTTAAATAGACTCAAAGTGTTATTAGAGTGGCAGTGCAGACTTCACTCTCAGTAAAGAGAACATCTTTTCTAAAGTTCCCAAACAGACAGATCCTCGGCTCTGATGTATGATCGCTGCAGGCACTTACATTTAAATGCTAATGCTTTTGCGCAGCCAGTTGACTACAATCTGAGCAGAGCTAACACTCAGCATTTCTCTGTAAGGTTAGGAAGAGCTTTAGGAGCAATGCCAGGCTGGATCACAAGTGTGAAGTTATGGAGCAGAATTATTCACCCGAGTGTTTGAAGCACTGAAAGCTTAATGACTACAGTCGAGTGTGAGAACAGAGAACAAGACATGCACCTCTCCACAACTACCAGGAAGGTGCCCTTGAGCAAGACTTGTCCAGGGGTGAGCAGTGCAATCCCTATGCAATCTCTGATATCAGAGAATAGAGTCAAAGAAGAGACAAAAGACAAATCTTCCTCTACTGCAAATGAGTTTAACTGTCAGTCATCACCTACAGACAGGTCTTCAGACTGACACCACTCATTAAACCTCACTGCTTTATCTTCTCATCAGCCATGATCACATTATTCAGTAGAACTGCATCAAGTACATTATACAGATTATTTAATTGCATGCGTGAAGGAGTTTTTTGGTCAAAATGACAGCTTTTGCTAATGCTAATACACTATTTAGACCTAGCACACGTAGAGACTCTCAAGTGTGCATAAGCATAACCTCTCTATTGTTAGCTAATTCTGTTTCTGGAGTGTCTGAAGAAGTCAAATATCATTATTATAACTTCAGTGGTAATAAATAAAATGAACATGTTTAAATTATGATCCGGGTGTATTTTATCTTTTCAAAGAGAACACTCAGGCAAGTCCAACCTCCACCAGAGTCCTGGTGCTTGTGGGTTCTGTGCAGTATCACAGCTTAGAGGACAGGAATCCCACATTTTAGATGATGGAGCCTGTATCTTAGATTCAAGATGTGACTGAATGACATCACGCCATTTGTGCAGCTGTAGTAAAAACGCTTCATGCTGCGAGAGAAGAATTTCTTTGTTTCATGTCGATAAGTCCATGGAATCAGGCAGACATTAACCGATTAAGTCTGCCTGGTGGATGGGCTGGCTTGTCTGGTCTGGTGTGTCTGGTCTGGTCTTGTCCGGTGTGGTCTCCTGTCTCTGGTCTGGTGCGCCTATTTTGGTGTGTCTGGTCTGATCTGGTCTTTTCAATTCAGTTCAATTCAGTTTTATTTGTATAGCCCAGTATCACAACAAAAGTCGCCTCAAAGGGCTTCACAACAGTTGATCAAACATAAACACACAATCAGACAACACAAACAATAACTACACTAAACAGACCCAGGACACTCCTGTCCTTAGACCCTCCTTCTCGGTAAGGAAAAACTCCTAAAAAACCCAGCTGTGGGAAAAAAGAAAAAACCTTATGGAGCCCAACTGATGGAGAGATCCTCTCCCAGGACGGACAGGCAATGCAAAAGTCTTGTCTAGTCTGGTCTGGTGTGTCTGGTCTGCTGTGTCTAGTCTGGTCTGGTCTGGTGTGTCTGGTCTGCTGTGTCTAGTCTGGTCTGGTCTGGTGTGTCTGGTCTGCTGTGTCTAGTCTGGTCTGGTCTGGTGTGTCTGGTCTGCTGTGTCTAGTCTGGTCTGGTCTGGTGTGTCTGGTCTGCTGTGTCTAGTCTGGTCTGGTCTGGTGTGTCTGGTCTGCTGTGTCTAGTCTGGTCTGGTCTGGTGTGTCTGGTCTACTGTGTCTAGTCTGGTCTGGTCTGGTGTGTCTGGTCTGCTGTGTCTAGTCTGGTCTGGTCTGGTGTGTCTGGTCTGCTGTGTCTTGTCTGGTCTGGTCTGGTGTGTCTGGTCTGCTGTGTCTAGTCTGGTCTGGTCTGATCCTATCCAATCTGGTCTGTAGCTGCTGCTCTCTTGACCCTCCTCACTTCAGACCCAGTGTGTTCAGCTTTAGTGCAGTCCTGAACAGACAGGACGGCGCTGCTGCTGGGACAGGTGTGAGTGACGTGTCCAACAAACGCTCTGAGACAGTCCTCACAGCTGCTCACCTCAGCTGTAGCAGGAGAGCAGGGGCTAAAGAGTGTCTGTGCAAATTTGTTTCACTGCCATCTCCATCTCCTCTCGTTTAAAGACGGTTTCTATTGTCTTCTGCTCAGTCTCACTCTGTTGCTGTGTTTGACTGATTCGGACAGAAACTTGATAATGCAGTGGAAAAGCTGTCAGATGAACAAAGTGGTCGTGTACTCTCAAAGTGCAGTGAATTTAACCCTACAACATGACCTAAGAGCTATATCTACAGCAGTTTTACAGCCTCAATAGCAATTTAAAATGTCCAAAAACACTAAGACGCAGTCAATGGAAGCTTATTTCAGTCACCAACTCACTCAAGTTAACAAGAGCTTTCATCTTTGTGTTGCGTATTTCATGAGTTGCATAAAATAGTGGGGTGCGCACAGAGACCATTGCGTCCTGGTCCTGGGTGGTGATGGGGCTGTTGTAGAGCCATGGCGGGGGCTACAGTTCAGGCCAGAGTAATACAGGAGTGTACACAGAGTAATACAGTACTGTACACAGAGTAATACAGGAGTGTATACAGAGTAATACAGGAGTGTATACAGAGTAATACAGGAGTGTACACAGAGTAATACAGTACTGTACACAGAGTAATACAGGAGTGTCTACAGAGTAATACAGGAGTGTACACAGGGTAATACAGTACTGTACACAGAGTAATACAGGACTGTACACAGAGTAATACAGTACTGTACACAGAGTAATACAGGAGTGTATACAGAGTAATACAGGAGTGTACACAGAGTACTACAGGAGTGTATACAGAGTAATACAGGAGTGTACACAGAGTAATACAGGAGTATACACAGAGTAATACAGGAGTGTACACAGAGTACTACAGGAGTGTACACAGAGTAATACAGTACTGTACACAGAGTAATACAGGAGTGTACACAGAGTAATACAGGAGTGTACACAGAGTACTACAGGAGTGTATACAGAGTACTACAGGAGTGTATACAGAGTAATACAGTACTGTACACAGAGTAATACAGGAGTGTACACAGAGTAATACAGGAGTGTATACAGAGTACTACAGGAGTGTATACAGAGTAATACAGGAGTGTATACAGAGTACTACAGGAGTGTATACAGAGTACTACAGGAGTGTATACAGAGTAATACAGGAGTGTATACAGAGTACTACAGGAGTGTATACAGAGTAATACAGTACTGTACTCAGAGTAATACAGGAGTGTACACCGAGTAATACAGGAGTGTACACAGAGTAATACAGTACTGTACACAGAGTAATACAGGAGTATACACAGAGTAATACAGAAGTGTACACAGAGTACTACAGGAGTGTACACAGAGTAATACAGTACTGTACACAGAGTAATACAGGAGTGTACACAGAGTACTACAGGAGTGTATACAGAGTACTACAGGAGCGTATACAGAGTACTACAGGAGTGTATACAGAGTACTACAGGAGTGTATACAGAGTACTACAGGAGTGTATACAGAGTACTACAGGAGCGTATACAGAGTAATACAGGGGTGTACACAGAGTAATACAGGAGTGTACACAGAGTAATACAGTACTGTACACAGAGTAATACAGGAGTGTACACAGAGTAATACAGGAGTGTACACAGAGTACTACAGGAGTGTATACAGAGTACTACAGGAGTGTACACAGAGTACTACAGGAGTGTATACAGAGTACTACAGGAGCGTATACAGAGTACTACAGGAGTGTACACAGAGTACTACAGGAGTGTATACAGAGTACTACAGGAGCGTATACAGAGTACTACAGGAGTGTATACAGAGTAATACAGGAGTGTATACAGAGTACTACAGGAGTGTATACAGAGTACTACAGGAGTGTATACAGAGTACTACAGGAGTGTATACAGAGTAATACAGGAGTGTATACAGAGTACTACAGGAGTGTACACAGAGTAATACAGGAGTGTATACAGAGTACTACAGGAGCGTATACAGAGTACTACAGGAGTGTATACAGAGTACTACAGGAGCGTATACAGAGTAATACAGGAGTGTATACAGAGTACTACAGGAGCGTATACAGAGTACTACAGGAGTGTATACAGAGTACTACAGGAGCGTTTACAGAGTACTACAGGAGTGTATACAGAGTACTACAGGAGTGTATACAGAGTACTACAGGAGTGTATACAGAGTACTACAGGAGTGTATACAGAGTACTACAGGAGTGTATACAGAGTACTACAGGAGTGTATACAGAGTACTACAGGAGTGTACACAGAGTAATACAGGAGTGTATACAGAGTACTACAGGAGCGTATACAGAGTAATACAGGAGTGTATACAGAGTACTACAGGAGCGTATACAGAGTACTACAGGAGTGTATACAGAGTACTACAGGAGCGTTTACAGAGTACTACAGGAGTGTATACAGAGTACTACAGGAGTGTATACAGAGTACTACAGGAGTGTATACAGAGTACTACAGGAGCGTATACAGAGTAATACAGGAGTGTATACAGAGTACTACAGGAGCGTATACAGAGTACTACAGGAGTGTATACAGAGTACTACAGGAGCGTTTACAGAGTACTACAGGAGTGTATACAGAGTACTACAGGAGTGTATACAGAGTAATACAGGAGTGTATACAGAGTACTACAGGAGTGTACACAGAGTAATACAGGAGTGTATACAGAGTACTACAGGAGCGTATACAGAGTACTACAGGAGTGTATACAGAGTACTACAGGAGTGTATACAGAGTACTACAGGAGTGTATACAGAGTACTACAGGAGTGTATACAGAGTACTACAGGAGTGTATACAGAGTAATACAGGAGTGTATACAGAGTACTACAGGAGTGTACACAGAGTAATACAGGAGTGTATACAGAGTACTACAGGAGCGTATACAGAGTACTACAGGAGTGTATACAGAGTACTACAGGAGTGTATACAGAGTACTACAGGAGTGTATACAGAGTACTACAGGAGTGTATACAGAGTACTACAGGAGTGTATACAGAGTACTACAGGAGTGTATACAGTGGGGACTGAGGCAGAGACAGAGACTGAGGCTGTGGTCTCTGCTCAAAGCTGCACTGTAGCAGCAGCAAGTAAGAAGTCTGTTATATTTTTATACCTGGTCTATATCACCACTGATCACTGTTTTTCTTTTAAATAATATTAATTTAATGACGAATCATTTGTAAAAAAAAAAAAAAAGTAATCTACAATCAGACTGAAATTTATATTTTTTGTTTTATTGGGGGTCTGATAAAATTATGAAACTGCTGAATTTCTGTGCATAAGAGTCCTCAGACCTGTGCTTGGATTTATTCTTCCAGAAGAAAAAATTGGTGAATGCTAAAAATCCTCCTAAGAAGGGCTTAAGTACAAATTTGCTGATAAGAAGGTTTATGAATGAGGCCCAATGTCCTGACAGAGTGCCCCCTACTGGCGACACGAGCAATAAAACACATGCAGCCTGTTCATACAAACTGTCTGCAACATTTCAGATCAGAGAGAAAGTCTAGAGTTACAGCTCCAGAACAATAACAGCAGAATCTAACCCTTCACTTCCAAGCCAAAGTGGCTCAGGGACTTTACCTGATAAATCCATTTTACACTGATTTAGCTTTAGTACTGATCAAAAATCATATAAAGCCAGGGTTTTATTTATGATTTAATGAAAGACAAACTCCTGTTTTAAAAAGTTAAACTTGACATTTTTTGTGGATTAGGATTATTCTGTATAAGAGTGAATATGGCCCCACCCACTTTTACCATAAAAATGAGCTAAAACTAAAGTTTCTTTTAAATTATTCTAAACTAATCCATCATGAGAATGAAGTTTGTATTATTGTGGACTGTCCCTTAAATGAAGCATGCACTTAGTGAAGAAAGTCTAATTTGGGGTGTCTAAATATATCAACATATAAGCAAAATATTTTACTTGAAATGATAGTTAGCACATCACTAATGAAGACCAAACAAAATATCTCAGTATGTTTTCTTTGTTTTTTGTTTTTTGTTTGTTTTTTGTTTTACAGATTTTTGTCTGTGGGGTACAGGGTGACCCCACTCAGTAATCTATGTGTGTAAATAAGCAGTTACAGATATGAGAGCACTACACAAGATGAAGTTTGGAGAATGGGGTCTAGTTTTGAAATGACACAGTGTACGTGGGGCAGAGAGGTGTAAGGAGTAGAAATGAAATGAATTTTAAAGTTTGTGGCCCTAAACGACTGAATAGAGCACTTATGCCTTGGTTCTAGGTCTACTCCAGGGCCCCTCCAGGTGATGAACAATCAAAAAAAAACAAGAAAGGTTTGACTCTAACATAAAATTTGCTCATGACAGGTGATGCCACACCTCCAGACAAATCTATGATTAGATGCTCTGTATAATCAGCAGCCACTGAATAGTTGACCAGCCTTGTAGACCAGCAAACAATGGCTGCATACACAACTCAGATAGACATTAATATGCAGCAGGCTGGACATTTCAATGCCTTTCACAGAGATACTGTAGCTGTCATTGGTTTGGGGGATTGTTCATTTCCAGGCCCTGTTCCTGATAAGCTGCATAATTTCCTTTCACTTGGCAAATAAATGTTTATGAATATGATTAAGAGAAGTTGAAATCCTTTTGATACTTATGACCATTTTCCTCCAACAAAATCGTACAAGAATCTCCGTCTTCATTCAGGCTTGTTTTGCAATTAAATTGAAGTGTGTCTCAGGGTGAACTGTCATCGGCTGCAGGTCGTCCTTGTTTACAGCCTGTCTTTGAACTCAACATGCTCAGCATTCAAACAGCAATATTAGTATTTCTTTATGAGCTTGCCCTGTGCGTTTATGTTACACTCTGCTGAATATGCCATGGCAGATAAAGTATATTTAGCATTTTGATGGATCCTCTGGTCCGCTGCTGTCCCTCATGTTGATAACGTGATGGTCTCCATCTCTGTCGCCGCTGGGTTTCTCCAGAACAAACCGAGGGGAGCGGGGGAAATAAGGTGAGGAGAGAAATGCAGAGGACTTAAAACAGAGCAGTGGGGAAGAAAGGATGATGAATTGGAGCTGAGCAGAGGTGGATCTTGAGTCTGTTCGCTGTGTGAGCTGCGTACTAACGATCAGAGGAACACCGAGAGGGGCGTGCCAAAACTTAACTACAGAACACTTATATACTTATACATGGATGATTTCATTTATCAGTTTTAATTCTACTATTGTCATGTGTATTTTCCCCTGTGCAGCTTCCCCACACTTGATTAAAACAAAGGCCTCAACTCAGGATAGATTTCACTTTCACTAAATAATTCAATTTTATTTGTAGTAATTTAGGAGTAGGTGTTAGCATTAGTTAGAATTAGGTGGAAAAACCTAAAAAACACAAAACCAAAGGACAACATTTACGTAAATGCAACAAATGTTTCCACAGTGCAGGTAAGCGGGTTTAAATCTGAACCAGGCAAATACAAATTTTACCATTAATTTTAACCAGGAAAAATACACCAAAGGACATAGAAATTCACCCTAGCTCTACCATAACACATAGGCAAATATTAGCAAAATTATCATTTGTATTTACAGCCAAAAACTTAACAAAACCATTTAATTTTTAAACTAAGCAGAATTTTACATTTTATCTAGATTTTAGCATTTTATATTACAGTTTTACCTTTTTAAATGATGTAAATTTCAATAGCTTATACAGAATGCAGTTTAAACTGTTTTTAGCATTTTTAACACTTTACTTTTAACCATAAAATATGTATTTAAGCAGGGTTACAAAAATATACATTTAACAGTTCACACAATGCATAAATAAGGTAGGCAACCCATTTCTAATTTACCACAAGATACATATTTAAATGAATTATATAGATACGTTGTCAAGATTATAGTATATATTTTTAACAATTATATTTAACAGAGGATACTTTACCCATGTTAAACAATTTACTTTACCCAGGCAAAAGTTAACATTTTAGCCAGAACTAGAGACGTGATGTTCATGAGCGATCCTTCACCGTGAATGTTGTGGACTGAGTGGTGCACGTGTTTTGTTGGTTTTTTTTTTGTTTTTTTTCTTTTCCCAAAATTTGTTTTTTTGTTTGCCAACTGCGTAAAAACCTCAAAAGAAAAAGTAGAAGAAGAATAAAGGCTAAAGAGAGAGTCATACAGAAACAGAAAGATATATATATATAGAGAGAGAGGAGCACATACACAGGGTTTGCTCCGATGCACATTAGTCAGAAGGTACTTTAGTACTAGCAGTACAGAATTACTGCAGTCTTTGGTGTCACTATTTTTATTTTTATCTTTTTATTATTTAAATTGTTTACAGTGTTCTTTTGTGGTAAATTAAATTTTGAACTAAAAGTTGTTTTGCATGAAAGTTTATTGTTGCCTGCTTAGTTTTTAATGACATTTTTTACATACATATGTCAAGGTAGCTATATTGTGCACATTTTTGACATATTAAATCCTAACTGGTGGTCTCACTCTATGCAGAGGTAGATGTGTTTATTTTCTAAATGAACTGACTGGCTTCTCAAAATTACATAAATCCAAAAATAAGCCAGTTTTTTGAACAGCTCTTAGAAATGAAAGGTTCCCAAAAAGATTCGGCTCCCTTTAAAAAGCCATAAATCCCATCTCTAGCCAGAACTTTACCCAAAATTCACACAGAGACCACATTAGCTACAACCAGAGGCTGAACAAAGATGGATGACTAGTCCTTACGGGCAGTCCTTTTTCTGCACAGCACAAGTTCAAAGGGTTCAATGTGATGAGTGCCTTTGACCAGCGTTTTAGCCGCTGCTGTTGTCGTCTGTCCGTTCTGATGCAGACCGGTCAAATGACTGGTGCGGCATTTTTAAACTGTTCAAAGGTGCATGAGGTGTGTGCTCTTGATTGCAGTGATTGCCCGGACCGCTATGGGTGCACGCACACAGCGAAGCGAGCGGCCTGCTGTCACACACTGCATACATACGCCTCTGCATGGATCGCCTTGACAACTTCATTATACTTCCTGTTTTATCTGCTCTAATCTACTACAGAGAAAGTTTACATTTTGATCACATAAGTTTTGGCCATGACGCTCTTATAAATCAACAGCATGTCTCTCAGAAAGCACTGCTCACAATAGTCAGGAAGTACAGAGGAGAGTATTCAACAAACTCTTTTTCTATTCCATTCAGAGTCTGGTCTCCCTTTGCTTGAGTTTTGTTTTGTTGACATAAAACACCAGAACACTGTATTATGAACAACTTTGTACTTATTTCTGAACAGAGACAGCAGCAAAAGCAGGTTGTACAAAGGCTTGTGTAAAAAATGTCAAAATGGAAACAAGATAAAGTTAAAAAAAATCCCTCAGAGGAAAGCACTAAATGCTGTTAATCAGCTCAGAGATGTAAAGTCACTCTATGTAAGCTAGCACCATTTTTTTTTTTTTTTTGTTAATATGTCATCTTCTGCTTTTGGATAACAAACAACTGTTCACACCCATTCTTTTCGGGACACTGTGAAGTTAGTTTATATGGATTTCAACGCATTTCCAGCCTCCTCTAATGATCTAAAGGAGCGTACAGAGACCAGGAGAGAGAGGAAATAAATGAGCTGAGGGGTGCCACAGGTGAAGATATAACATTTTTTATAGGACCTTTTAGTGTATTATTTTCTAACCTTTTGAATTCTCTGTTACAGAAAAACAGCCGTAAGTCTAAATAATTGTTGATTTATCTTGTGAGTTCTTCAGCTCTTGTGCTGTTATGAGCCACGGTGGCAGGGAATGTTTCCTTCAACGTCCAGACTTTTTTCTGAAAACCACTTACAGTCACAAGTTGTTAATAGTAGCCAGGGTTGAAAAAGCTCCCCGACAACAACTTAAAAACCACCCTAAACCCGTGGAACAGTGTATGAAAACACCGCCCCCCATCCTTCTCTCACAGACAGAGCAGCTCCTCAGACACAGAGACGAGCTGATTCCACCTGGTTTCAGTGTGATTGTCTTTGAGTTTTAAAGATTTGTCACTCAAAATATGAAGAAATAGCCCATGATTCACATAATCTGCATGCAAAAATCGCTTGGCCCAATCTGCTAACAATTTTTTTTTTATCTGCAGCAACACTTAAAAAGCTACCCTGATAGTATCTCTGAATTCATATCCTTGTTTGCTATCGCTACATAAAAACACCTGCCCCTGACATATTGGTTGAGCTGAAACAGAGAAGGATCATGGTCTATGTAGTTCTCTCTGTTTTTTATACCATGCTACTTTTTGGCTCAGGGTGTGTACTGTTTGATACTGTACACAACCATACTGAGAGACTTTTGCTATTGTGACATCATGATAATGCCAATACTGTTACAGCCCTAGTCAAAAAGCACCCCCTCTTTGTGTGGAGTTATGAAGCTATAGCTCAAGTTCAGCCTGGAAGACTCCGCCCCTGCTCATCAAGCTGCTGCTGCTTCACTACACCTGCACTGGGAGGACACCTCAATTTCTGCATGCCACACCTCTGCCTCTTTGCCTCACCAGTCAGCTATTCAGCTCATGCAGCCCTCCTCCTCCACGTCACTGCCTCTGCAGCAAATATCTCCTCTTCATCTCTGCTCCAGGAGATCCACCTCATCTTCACCACCACCAGGGTCTAGGCTCCAGGGGGAAGACTTCCTATTGTCTACCCTGCTCTGTACCTTGCTTAACGTCTTTCCTGCCAGGGTCTAAGCACCAAACTTATTTTAATAATTTTTAATAAATCGTTTCTAATGTATACATTCGTCTCTGCTTGAGTCTGTTGAAATGTAGAGCAGGTTACACTAGACATTCTTGGTCAACTTACAAAATCTGAGGGTCATGTGCTCACAGTGGTGTTCAGGGGGGATGCCCTTCCACCATGTTGATTTTCATCTGTAATCTACAAATAGGTCCATAAATATTTGGTCACTGATACAAGTCTTGTTGTAAGTGCAGACTCTCAGCTGTAATTTGAGAGTATTCATGTCCAAACGGGAGGAAGGGTTTAGGAATCACAGCTCTTTAATGTGTAGCCGCCTCTTTTTCAGGGGCTCAGAAGTAATTGGACAAATGAACATAACCATAAATAAAATGTTCATTCTTAATACTTTTTAAAAAATCTTTTGGAGGGATAACTGCCTGAAGTTTGGAGCCCATGGACATCACCAAACACTGAGTTTCCTCCCTTGTGATTCTCTACCAGGCCTTTACTGCAGCTGTTTTCAGTCATTTGTGGGTCTTTGTTTATTAAATTTTGTCTTAAACAGCAGCGCAGTTGGGCTGAGGTCTGTTGACTGACTTGGCCATTGCAGAATATTTTACTTGTCTTGAAACACTCCTGGGCTGCTTTTGCAGTATGCTTTGGATCATGAGCCATTCCAAGCCTTCTCTAGACTTTTCTCTGTCCATCATTCTGGTACAGGTTGGTCTGAGTCTCATCTGTCCAAAGAATGCTGTTCCAGACCTGGTCTGGCTTCTTTAGGAGTTTTTTGTCCAAGTCTAATGTGTCCTTTCTGTTGTTGAGGCTGATGACCATTTTTTGATCCAGCTTAAGGATGGTCTGGTGCACTTATTGAGAGACTGCATGTTGTGGGTTCACAGCAACAGCTTCCAAATGCAAACTCGGCCATGTGTTGGAGTCCAGACTCTAATCCACAACATCATGCACATGTACCGCAGCTCTACCAACTGAGCCATACCAGGGTGCAGCTGGACCTAGTTTTGGCCGATTGGACATGTCAGCATCAGGCTGGTTTGTTTACAAAAGCCCGTTACAGATAGTTGCCACTTTTTGTGCAGACCAGGGGAGACTTGAGGACACAGAGCAGTCGCCCTGCCTCTTCTGACAGCGGTCGGGCATTGGATTGATGTGTCTCAGTCTTTAGGCTTGACAAATTATTTGAAGGAAATTAAACCCAGGCTGTTATATGAACCTGCAGGCTCCAGCTTCACCAGTCAAAGCCGCCGTACTCACTGAAACACTTGTAGAGCAGAGCACTTTGCACATTCCTCAGATAATACATCCATTTGCAAGGTTGTGAACATGTATATGCACCAATCTCTTATCTGCTCAGTGTGTGTGCATGTGTGTGTGTCTAAATGCAGCGCTGAAGGTCACACTACCGCTCAGAGGCCGAGAACACAGCCTCATCTATTATCAGCTCTGATACGGATAAGAGCTGCACTTGACCGATGTGTGGAAGTGCACCCTTCACTGAAGCATCCACGCGACTCTGGACTCACTGCTGGAATAATTCCATGTTTTATTCATGTGCTCTTTATCATGAATGAAGACGAGCGCACGGCCGCTGCAGTGAGAGGAGGAAGGTAAAACAATCAGCCGTGTTTAAAAGCTCCAGGATGACGGACGAGGAGTAGAGTATTGTGCAGCAGCCAGGCCCATCAGTGCAAAGCAATTGTGCATTTAGTGGCTTATGTTTGTTTGTGTAAAAATAAGTGTTAGGAGTCAGATAGATCCCACACATCCACATCAACACAAGTCTGATCAAGGACCGGCCTAATGTCCTTCATTATTCAAGGAAAGCCTCAGAGGGAAGTTTTCGTGAAGCTAAGCAGCAGGTGCATATGAATTACATAACAGCCACAGAACATAAAGACATGCAGAGAAGGGCAACTCAAACAAAATATTAGAACAGATGGAGCCAGCATTCAGTAAATATGATTTTTACACATTATACTGACATGTTGGGAGTGGTCTATCTCCTCCTGAGCATCTACTGACAGTAGGTGCTGAAGATCCAGCCAAAATAACAAAGGCTGTGTCTTTAAGTGCGTTTGATCCAGTGACAGCACATTTTGTCAGATCCTCACTGAGAGAGACTTATCTTTTATGTTTTTGTGACTGTGTTTGTTTAGTTCTGATGAAGAGATTCAGAGAGGGGGGGGGCTTCAGTCACCTCTGTGCGTGCTGAGTACACTCGAACACATTTGGCCAGTGTTTCTGTGGATGTTAACAAAAAGATGTGTCCTGGTTTACTGAGGCCAACAGGACCACATAATCACAACAGGCTTTCCTCTGGGCTTGAGGAGGAGCAAACATGAGAAAACTACAATACTGACACAAGAACAGCTCATTATACAGAGTAAAGTACTAAGGGCCAGATTAATTAAAGGTTTGTGTGCATGCTAAATGAATAAGAAGTGCTAAAAGTGGAGCAATTCCAGAAGCAACTGCAGGTTAGCATCTCTCTCAGATTTTGATTCAGTGACTAAATTAATTTTTAAAACTGAGCATTTTCGCCAGAGTTAACTTGTGTTTATCCCAGTGAATGCTTAGATGTCAGCGTCCTAACACACCTCTGGCCCACTTGAACTCCCATCGTTGTCCCGTCACTTCAAACTCTGAATCACGTTGGAAGAAAACAGAAGAAGCGCTCCCTGACACAGTGCAGTTTACTTAACAAAGAGAGGTCTTACAGGTCTCTAACACATCAATCTGACAGAAAATAAAAAAATGTTCCTTTACTCTGTCTCTCCCCTCGCCTCACATGGGAGTGTTTTTTGACTTTGGACAACAGCAGAGTCTTCAGTATGAAACATTTCACAAGAATAAACTATCTAGTTAAGTTGAATTAAAACAGTATAACATAGACCATATTGTATGAGGCAGTATTCTCTGCCAGGGGCACAAAGAAAAAAGACCCAAAAAGCAGGACTGCATATAAAATTTTAATAAAATAAAGATAAAAAACAAACTAAGGAGGACAAGAACTGGCCACTGCTTCTGTGGGGGTCAAATAGAAGCTGCTATTTCTCAGTCTGCACTCGCAGTTTAGCATGTCTTCGTAAATCTGGCCCTATCTTCTTATGTCAGTAGTCACTTAGTGGTCTCTGCGACTTGGTGCCAAAACACTGTGCTCTCATTAAGTATAACACAAGTATAAAATTGAAACAGACGGCGCGATGCCAAAGAGCAGATGTAAATGAAGATGCTAAAGTAAATAACTGTTTTACCTTAGCATCTGATAAGAACACTAAAAGCTTATTTATACTCTACATCTGCGACAAGCTGGCCCCTGTCCAGGGTGTACCCCGCCTACGGCCCAAAGTTACTGGGATAGGCTCCAGTCACCCACGACCCCTCACGGGAATAAGCGGTAGAAAATGAATATACTCTACATTAAATACACATTCGGATACGGATGGAGCACTCTGTCCGTCTTCTGCGTTTATTCTGTCGTACTTTGGTCCGTTTCCCCAGAGCTTGAGGATACAGACAAACAGCAGTAGATGTGTTGACCATTGGGGGTGTTAGTAAACACACCTCAACAATCACAGCAGAAGAACCGGCTGAACTTTTTAGGAGTGACCATTTGTCATGATATATTCAAAGACTGAACAGACCACAGCTAGTTTTGCCTTGTTTTCTTGGCTCTTTTCCATTAAATGCAGTTTAAAAACCTCAGTCAGCACCACCATGTTTGTTTACAGTTGCTATTTTTCTTCCATCTTGGTAAAATCTTTGACTGTCGGCGATTGCCTCCTACTGGTTATTTAACATGCACGTGTTGACAAAGAAAACAGTTGGAAGTATAAATGCTGTGACGCCAGCAATGCTTGGAACAGACGGATCTATTTACATATAAAATGGGTAGATAAATGAGCCTTAACTCTATTTTTTGATCCCAGCCACGTACCTGCAGTTACAAAGTAGCTCTTTTATTTTTGTCAGATTTACCAGCTGAAGGTTTCCATGTATTTATCAGCCATACAGAATTTGTCAATTATTATTTTTCATGTATCAACATACAGAAGAGAAATGTTGACCCCTTATTAGCTGATATGTTTGTATAAAGGACAGCAGTAGCTCAGTGAGTAGAGACGCTCACCCACTAACCCAGTCTGCAGCCCCGCCACATGCATTGCACACTTGCCTATGTATAAATGTGTCAGTGTGACTGTGTTTGGTGGTGGTCGGAGGGGCCGTAGGCACAAAATGGTAGCCACGCTTCCGTCAGTCTGCCCCAGGGCAGCTGTGGCTACAGAAGTAGCTCACCACCACTGAGTGTGACTGAGGAGTGAATGAATAATGGACCAAATTGTAAAGCGACTTTGAGAAGCTTGTAAAAGTGCAATATAAATCCAATCCATTCATATAAAGATAATGTAGTTTTGATATTATTGTGCCAATTTGTAGCCACAGCCATGGTAAACACTGTAGCAAGTGCACCTCTTCTTACGTTATAAAAAATAAAAATTACAGATGCCATAATTAATTTACAATATTCATAACTGGGTTGAGTTTAATCTTTGTGTTGTTGCTACTTCACTTTTTTAGTATTCAGTATTAACATACCAACATACTGCTTTTTTAAAACTTACTCATCGGTCAAACACATGGCAAACACAAGTGAAGTTATCAGAATGTATTCTGTGTGGCCCTCTTTAGACCTCAGCCTCTGTTCTGCTGCAGAGGTACAAGAGCCCTCCACGTTCTCTGGCCTGCCTCCATGAGAGCGTGGGCGCTGCCTTTTTCCTGTTCGCCCTGTCAAGAGGCATATACGAGAGAGAGAGAGAGAGAGAGAGAGAGACTACCGTTGTGCCTTTGATTCACGCAGGTGGATGTTGTCAGAAAAACAGGTCTTTCAGAAGGATCTTTCCCTGATGGCTGTTTTCAGTGTATTTGTGCATGTGTGTACCAGTATGAGGAGTTAGGGGGTGGGCTGCTGCTGCCCTTCCTTTAATTGAAGCGCTGGTGCTGTCAGAAACGGTCAAGTGGTGCTCTCAGCTAAATGACTGCGCTGGCTCCAACAGCAGCACCATAGCATGCATAACCATCAGTCTATTAGGCCCATACAAACACAATGATGACTTTAATAGAGCCGGTGAGTGGGCGGCATTCAGAGCAGAGCAGGGGCTGCAGAAAAGGCTGCTCTAGAAGAACAAGTCTCTATCTCTGTGGCAATATCTTATAATTGATTACATGACATGTTCCGAAAATGTTTACATTTCAAAGAATTTCACATTCAAAAAAATGCCGTATAAAGGTGACCTCAAGGGAATGGACTCTTAATGCATGACAAATCAGGGTTTCTGCAGGGTTCTTCAAGATGTATTTAAGACTTATTTAGACCTTTTTAAGACCATTGTTGAGGAAAATGAAGACCCATTTCATTAGCACGCAGTGAACAAAAAGCTGAGTTGTAAACAAGGCCGTGCTGTTTAATTACGGCCATTTGTGACAGTGAGTGCAACAAAGCATTTTGGTCTCAGTAAGAAAAGATCTGAGCCTTTGAGTTTTTAAGTGGGCATTTTAGTGGGTGTTTATTACCAAAAAATATCCAAATGTTGGGCAGGCTAAAGGCTAGGTCCAAAATGAGAAAACAGGTCAAAAAACACAAAAGGCTCCTGTGGTTAGGTATAAGTTTATTTATACTGTATACAGATACAATTTTTAAATGTTAAATGGCCAGTATTAGTCTAGGGATTTGTCTTTAAGGCTAACAACTTTTTAACTGTAAAAATTTCACCCATAAGAAATCATGCGTATCAGGTATCTGTATTGGTATTGACTAAATTCCCCTAAAAAGTAATCAGTATTGTATCGAATCTAAGTGTGGTATTGCCCATCACTAATGTCCACGCCGTGGGATGTGAGCCTAGGCTCCGCGCTTCTCCACCTCCGCTCTGCCTTGTCTCCCAGAACGTATGCATTTAGAGAGGGAAGAGTGACATGCACTGCAGCACACTGTGTAGGCTACTCACTAAAGACAAGTTTTAGTATAGAAGTTAGTGGGCCTCAGAGCAAATCCTGCAATTTACAGATACACAACTGCCCAAAGCGGCAGCGATGAGAGGAATAATTAACAACAGTTAATGCAGTTCTGATGGATTGGAAAATTCGAATCAATTCTTGATTGGAACCAGGTTTCAGTGGCAATCCTGTTACAGAATGATGTCTGTTTTTAATGCACTGAAGATCAGGGGCCTCTAATACACCCGTTACTAATATTACAGACTTCCTAAAATGCTCCCTTTATGTTAGGACATCTGAATTGTGGACATTGTTGCAAAAGGCTCCCCTGCTGTTTAATAAAACTTTTTGCCGCCATTAAATTAAAATGTGCTTCTATGGTCACACGGAAAATACATTCAGATAACTTTACTTGTGTCTGCTGTGTTTGACCAGTGAGGAAAAAGAGTGCTTTAATACCCAGACTGACATTTTAGAGGAAAACAAAGCCGTGTGAGTGTGGCGAGGGATAATAATAATAAACAGTCAAAGTGACTTTACAATTTGGTGCATTATTCATTCACTCCTTTGTCACACTCTGTTGGGGGTGGGGGTGGGGGGGCACTTCCGTAGCCACAGGTGCCCTGGGTCAGACTGCTATTTTGGGCCTACAGCCCCTCCGACTTCCACCAAACACAGTCACACAGGTAATGACACCCAATATGCATTGCAGGTTGCGGGGTTTGAACTACCAACCTTTGAGTTAGGGGGCAAGCATCTCTACCAACTGAGCTACTTCCATCCAGGTTTACTGTTAAAGTGATATAGAGCACAGGTTATGAATTATTAATTCATTAGTAGAATACAAATAAATACATTATGCTTTTTATATTGTACTCACAATATATGGAAGCATAAAAAATACAAACTCTGTTTTACTCTTCATTTTCATCAAACAATATCGCACACTGCCCTTTTTGGCTAATCTAAAAAAAGATTTTAAGTAGTATATTTAATTGGAAAGTTTTTTAAACCTGACCTTGTCAGAATTAAATAAGTAAGGCCACAATTAATATATGTCTCTTTTTGCATGACATCAACATTTTAGTTGCTAAAAGTAGATTTATTATATACTTTACATTTATTAATGTAAACTAAATGTATAAAAGTTAAGTCATTATCTTTAAACTCTTCTCAGTCCTTTTTAGGTGTCCCCAGTGTTTTTGTGAATAATGAAATTAACTGTCCAATCAGAGCGCTCCTTCAGACAGCAGCAGAAGACGATGGGTTAAACTCAGGGTTAGAGGAAGAAAACCTGCTCCAGATCAGGTTAGGTTCATAAAGTGAGTTACCATGGTAACTGACTCAGGGTTCAGGTTAACTTTCTGTGAAACAGAAAACTGTGAGTTTCCCTGTTTTCAGGGTTAACATACTCTGAGTTTGGACTAAACCTGTTTCTTGAAACAGGGCCATTAAAGATGTGAAGTAGCAACAACACAAACATTAACGACCAAAGGGGAGATTAATGGATGCAGAGAAAGAGGACATGAGGTGTGAAAGAGGAGGATGCAGAGGATATGGTGATATAGAGGCAGGGGATTCACTGTGGTGAAACCCTGAAAGAGAACAGCCGACAGGAAAAGAAGGTAAAATATCTTATGTTGGCTGCACGTCAGAGAATTGAACATTTGATGTACTGCACCAAAGGTAAAGGTAATAACCACTAAACAAATGAGGTCTGACCTTTACAACACGTGACTCTCAACATGATGTGTGCTAAAAATCAGTTCAGGTGTGAAATGCACTACATAGAAAGCCCAGGCCTGGCTCAGTATTTCCCTGTAGCTTTCTCCCTGACTGGTTGTGTTTTGGTCTGCTCCTATCTGAACGCTCCCCGTGCTCTGGCTCTGTTTACACGACCTCCTGCTCCGCCCGCTCCAGATAACAATGGGACGACACTATCTACAGCAGGATATTAAGAGTTTGAGGAATACAAATGCACTTTATTAGACGGAGCTCAAGCCTCTATTTTTCCAAAAAACAAAACAAAAGGCAAGACAAACCAGCTTCACACAGCTCCTGACTCTGACTCTGGAAGCCCAGCTGTAGATCTCATTGCTAGACTCTAGTTTTTTTTGGTTTTTTTTTTGGCAAACCCACCTCAAACCAAAAGTATGGTAAGGGGCATTTGATAAAGTTTTACTACGCATTAATATAAGCTCTTCTTAAGCCTTGTATCCTGTGTTAATTTTGTTGATGAATGTATTTCATCATAGTTTTCGTCAACAACATATTTTTGCGTCCAAAAACAAAACAAAATGAAATGTTATAAATGAGGACTAAAACTACAACTAAATGCATTGGCATTCTTGTCAACGAATAAAAACAAAAAGAGCAGATGGGACGAGTGGAGCTACCTCTTCAATCAAAGACCACTGTTGACGTCCATATTTTCTAACCAGGCCTTAAGCGGGTTGGGACATATGTAAAACCTCCTCGTCCCATAGCGCCAACCACGGTTTATCAGGGGTTTATTATGATGTTGGCCTACCTGACCACAGCATGCCAGACATGTGGCTCCACCTCTTCAGACCGCCCTGTTCCTTCTCTCCACTTCATCCCACGGTGAGTGATTCTCAAGGTTTAACTTTGCTCTATTCCTCTTTTCTCCTTTTATCTCTCGCTCTCTCGATTAGGGTCTCAATCTCAAACAGAATCAGATTTTAACAAACTCCCCATTGTGTTCAGCCAAGGGCATAGAGATGTGGACATCAGTTAGCATATTAAAAGTTAGCAAAATGGCTGCACATGTATGTGTAAAGTTACTGGCCGTATCTCCAGTTCTGTGTATGTTTGCTTGCGTAATGATACTGCACCTGAATGTTTACCTGCTGTTTGCTGCTAATCATCATGAAACAATATGTTAGGTTTTATACTGAAGTAATGGCCATATATCTGCAAACTGCGGTATAAGGTAAGGAGGTAGACCAGTAGCATAATAAAACATTAAATATTATATAGTCAACTAAAATTTTATGAGATTTAGTCAACTAAAACTAGACTAAATCTAAAAAGAATTATATGACTAAATCTTGACTAAAACTAAGTAGGATTTTAGTCAAAAAAACGACTAAAAGACTAAAATAAAATAAAAAATTGTTGTAAAATTTAACACTGCTTGTATCCTGAACTGTGACCTTGTATAACAGACAGGTGAATGTGTGGGACAATATAAGGCAGGGGCATCCAGGAGTCCTCTCCCAGGAAAATCTGAACCAAACTTATATGATCTCCTGTTTTCTGGTGCATTTTTGCTGATATAAAATATTTCAGGCTGGCTACATGTTATGGTTTGACTTCAGATAGGGACCTTCTAGTAAAATTGTGAGGCACCGTCACTTTAGTGGTTTGTTTTCTGTTGCTAAAGCAGTTTGTTCACTGGGCGCCATCAAAGTCTCCCCGTTACTAAGAGCACTGCATTATGGAGGATTTTTAGGAACACGTAAATAATAATAAAGATTTTAATAAAATAACATTTAACAACACTTTAAATAGAGAATTATTAAATGTATTTGCAATTTCATTTATTAATCTTCAAATTCAAGGCGCAATTGTTAAAATAGGGGAGACCGTGAACAGTTCAAACACTTTTTAATTCAGCATCTGTAACTCAGTGATTTTTTGAGTTATGTTTCTCAAACTTTGATACTAAACACCCAGATTTGTTGGCTACAAATGGAACCTGTTCAAACCCCTGTAAGAATATCACAGACCTTGAGGGTTAGTGTCAAATACACAGTAGTCCTGTGTTACAACCTACCTCACTAACAAGGTGAGTTGTAACACACGCTGAGGGAAGTTGTAACAGTCAGGAAAAGAACCAAAAACAGAGGACACACAATAGAATATCCTTCAGAACTGGTGAACAATCTAGAATGGTGTCAGTGTCTCTCTGTAACTGACCATAACTCACACACACACAGTTTAACTCAGGAGTGTGTGTCGTGTAAATGAGTCCAATAATACACTTTTATAAGTCTTAATCTTTCATGAACATTCAACTGCAATGCACCTGTATAAAATACATGTAGGCGTGATATACCTTTAATCTATTTATCTGTATAAAAACAAAGCCAGTGTGCATGTATTTGTGAGTATATTCTTGATCAGAAATAAAATGTTGTCAGATGAGTGTTACTAGCCCTGGAGTTGAATTGTCCTTCTCTGTGACCTCATCAGATGTTTTTAAAAACATCAGTAGGCACAGCTCTCTTACTCTTTCTTTTCCACTGCCTGGACCTACGGTAAAATGATTAAAATCAATCAAGTTTTAAATATATTTTTATCAAGGGGATGGTTGTAATACCTTGAAAATCTTTGTTACATCCCACCCCGTCTGCAGATGTTTGGCTCACTGTATCAGTAAAATGGTTTGGGAGGAGGCCCCGGGGAAGACCTAGGACACGCTGGAGGGACTATGTCTCTCGGCTGGCCTGGGAACGCCTTGGGGTCCCCCCGGTAGAGCTGGAGGAAGTGTCTGTGGAGAGGGAAGTCTGGGCATTTCTGCTTAGACTGCTGCCCCCGCGACCCGGTCCCGGATAAAGCGGAAGAAGATGGATGGATGGATGGTTTGAAATAAGCAGAGGGAAAATGCATATGCAACAGTTACTCTACTCTTTAATCTACTGTAAGTTCTGTAATTGTGTCTTGAAAAATAGGAGCCTAATTCACAAATTTAGTTTTGGCCAAAAAATGACTTTCTTATCTCAAAATCACTTTAAAAAAAAACAAAAAAAAAAAACTGCTCCTGTTTCCAGCTGTGAAAATCACCAAACTGATGACCATTATGGCTCTATCGGTTCTCTGACTGGGGGAACTGGTGGTGTTTCACAACTTGTTCCCATGTTACAGCCATCCCTGGTCTCCCCATTTCCTAAAATTTAAAAGTCAATATAAAAATGCAATTACTAATTCTGCAAGTAATTCTCATTTTAATAAAGTGATTGCCAAAACCCCTTTAAAAAGATAAATAAGTTGTTCAATTTATAATTTTGATTAATACAATCTCTAACTTGCTATTTAACAATAACAGCAATTCCTTATTCCATTTGCAAAAGCATTAGCTAATGCAATAACTAAGCACTTTAGCTTCTCCATTTAGCCTCTGACTTTAGCTTTAACCTGGTCCTTTTGACACACAGAGCTGAAAAGAACAAATCAATGCAAATCAGCTGTACATGAGCTTCTGATTGGCTGAGAGAACAGCGCTGCTTCGTTGACGGAGGGATACTCAGGCCAGACATCTCCTGAAAACAATCGCTTCAACTCCTCTCCTTTCTGCATTTACAGGTTTGTACTGTCACACATTTATGAAGATTATCTCATATTTACACTGACGAGCTGTTGTCACCACAGAGTGTTAAAGGCTGTTTGGTCAGATTATTGCTCAGTCATACCAGTGCTACCTGAGGCAGCATTAGCACGCTAGCATTAGCGCACATATGTTTTATATCCTCTTATCTAAAATATCTGTCCTGGCAAAGCTTCTAAACATGAGAAACAGTTTGGGGTGATCGTGGTGGGTTATAGACAGTCTGGTGGAGACTGGGCTAAATGGAGAAGCTAAAGCATTTAGTTCTTGTATTAGCTAATGAAATGGCTAATGGTTTTGCAAATGGAATAAGGAATTGCTGTTTTAAATTGCAAGTTAAAGTTTGTGTTATTAATCAAAATTATAAATTGAGCTTATCTTCTAAAAGGGGTTATGGCAATCAGTTTATTAAAGTTAGTATTACTTGCAGAATTAGCAATTGTATTTTTATATTGACTTATAGATGAACAATTAAATAGTTGTTTAGGGGATATTTTAACATTTGCTCTTTTAATTTGAAGATTAATACATGAAATTGCAAATACATTTAATAATTCTCTAATTAAAGTGAGATTTAAATGTTACATTTTTAGCTGTTCATGGAGGTTCATGCATCTGTTCAATGCAGGAATGATGGAATAAAATATGAATATTATTGCAAAACACAATTATACCCTTTTCATTATGCAAATGACTGCAGATGACTGGAACACGTTGCAGAACTCTCTCAAACTTCCTTCATTGACATCTGTTTCATTGTTCCAACAGAGATTGCAACAAATTATTGCTGATACTTGTTCTTGTTCATGATGCAGATTCATATTTAGATTAATTTGCTCTTTCATATACATCATACACTGACACATTTCCCTCCCCTCTTTTGTTTTCCTATATTTAAAACTTGCTCTGTGTTGTTTGGTGTACATTTGTCTATGTATAGTTGAGAATGAGAATTGGTTCTCAAACCTTTTTTACCTGGTGAAATAAAGGTTAAATACAAAAATTTTAAAAAAGCCTTTAATTTGAAAATTTATTTTTTGAGGGTGTTATATAAGGCCCATGGGAGGGGCTTGGGGTTTAAAAGGGGAGATGATTTTGCCTTTAAGACAGTTTATGCCTTGTTGCATTGAGGGCAACATCTGAGCTACTTGAGTAATACTAAACTTTTTTTCTATTGTATATATTGTATTTTTGGCACACTGTAAATTGCACCGTTTGCGCTGTATTTGTAAAGCTGGGTAGATAAACACTGTAAAAACTGAACTTTTTCAACTTGCCCATTGGTTTTTGGGGTTGAGCCCAGAACATTCACTATTGTACAAATAAATGACCATCCTTGGCTATTCAACTCTAGGCCCTAGGCAATTGGCTGACCTTACCTAGCCTGTTGTGATGGCTCGGGATGTCACGTTTTCTCTTGTTACACAGAGAAAAAGGCTTAAGTGTGATTCAGTTATATCTCATTTTTGTGCAGCTGTAGTAAAAAATAAAAACAAGGAAATAAACAATTTCACTCAGAGACATGCAGCTCATTAATTAAAATGAAGAGCAGCCATTTTTTTGTTTTATATAAAAAACATTATTAATGGTATTAAATGACAATTATCAATGACATTAGATACAGACACTAGAAACCAAACTGAAAACTGTAAGTCCAAAAACATGAAAGAACAGAAAATGGAGGTCAGACACCAAACATCCTGATGCCCTCTTCACATGGGACAGATGCTATACAGAGCAACATGGACCACCCCCTGCATTCAGCTTTTTAACAACAGAGACAGCCAGTGGACATCTGAGAACTGCAGGACAGAACAGAACTTCCAGCCAATCCCAGTGAGTCAAATAATTTGAAAATTCCCTACAACCCAGTCCCCCCTTTGGGATTAACATAGCGAATGTTGACTTGTATCGCAACCAAGACCACCTTTTTTTTGTTGACAAAAATTCAACTGTTTAAGAAAAAAGTCCCATCTTCCTCAGTGAACTGCCTTCCAAGAATAACTGACAAATGAAAATATAAAGTTATAGCTTAAACATTGCAGAGTATTACAGAGAATCGCTCAGCTCACAGAGAAGGTCCCCACACCTGGCTCCTTATTGGACTCTTTATGATCAAGACCATAAACACTGTCTGCAGCCTCGGTGGCAGCACCTCCTCTGGGAGCAGTTATGAGTTATGACTGAGTTATGAGACAATGAGAACGCTGAGCACCCAGAGCACCCATGGCCCGCCTGAATGGGGAGAGACACCCCAGTTTTTCTCCTAGAATTCCCTGGAGACAGTCTGTGGTGTGTTAGAAAGAAAATAAACACAGCACTTGAAAAATGATTATTATTGCATAATGTGGAGGTTCAAATATAGCATGTTCACAGTTCGTAGGTATTTGAGACATAACATAATCGAGCTAATGCTGCAGGTTCTATCATGCAACATTTGTCCATGTGTAATTGTTTGGTAAGTGTTCTGTGCACTCTCAGGGGAACAAAGACATACTGTAGCTGTATGCTCCTGGTTACTGACAGTTAATCAAGGCCAAGATTATGTTTTTTTATTTTCTCCTAATGGTGTGGTTAAGTAAAATGTTTAGATTTTTTGCCAGCAGTGTATTTCCAAAAACATAATAAATACATAAACATATAGAAAAATACATTTAAAAAAGAAATAAATAAATACATGTGTTGATTTGTCACAACTTACCAACAATGGTTGTGTCCACAACTTTTCCACAGCACACTGGACCCTGGCCTGATGACTATTGGTGACAGAAGTTTGCAGAGTTCCAGTTGAGCGTGGAGAAAGTGTCTGTTCTGCTTGCCTCCACAACTATCTGCCCAGTGCTAGCGGTCGATGCTAACAGGAAGCTGACCTGTGCTGTATCCAGCTCTGTGGCCGAGCTGTGGTCAGCAAAGATTGTAAAATCAATTACTAATTACACTCCCTGGACTCAGAGAAACACACAAACATACACACATTTGGAAAAGTCCGTTCTCAGGGTCCAGTCCAATGTGGTCAGTGGCTCCATACCTCACTGCAGCAGTTTAGAGCCCTCTGTGGATATTTAATAATTGATATGTTTGTGTATTTTACAGAAGACAAACTGGTTTGCGGTGAGTAAAAACACATAAAAAATAAAATAAAAAATACAGCTTGATTGAGAACACATTTTTAATTTTCAAAAATTGTGAATGTGAATAGATTTTGCTCTGCGCAGACCAGCTGAACACAGAGATAAATAAATAGTTATTATTTAAAATTCTAGACTTAAAATTTTATTCAATGAACCAATTACCTGTGGGACAAATGATTGTCTGGTTCCATTTTAGCTGAGGGCTGGATATCGATACCTACGCCCTGACGAGAGCAGCTTGAATGCATTAAAAAGCGGGTGTTTTGGATCTGCTAAAATTTTCTCTGCTTTGTTCTTAGATCGACATGAGTAAGTGTCCTGCAGACCGTTGAGAGTAATGCCTTGTATTTTACTGGCAGTGATAACTATTTTTCTTAGTGAATTTTTTTGTGCCTCGGTTGCAGCCCCAAACCAACAGATAATACAAAAAGTCAGCACACTCTCCACAAAAGCACTAAAACAGTTTCAACATTACTTTGTCCACATCAAAAGACACAACAACAGACAAAATAAAAATGTTCAGCTCATCTACAGTCAGTAGCTTCTCTCTCCTCCCATAGTCTGTGGTAGGCTTTGTTTTTCCCTCTTGAGGGACATTGGTCATGGCCCTAATACCCTGCCATGCTTCTCTGGAACTGTCAATATACCTTTGGACAAAGTCACACCTGAGTCGTTTTGAGCTATCCGCAATGAGTCCCTGAACAATAAGACAATAAGTCTGGCCTGACAGACAAGTCTATTTCATTCAAAGAATTTATTCTGCTACCCTTTTGGTTTGAATTTGATTTCCAGGGGACAGAACTAACAGAGGCGAGTAAACAATCGAAGAAACAAAGGAGGGGTTGTTAACAGAGTGCAGAGTTGTATTAGCAACAAACATGGCAGCACGGAAGAGGAGCATAGGAATTGCCTTTTGCTATAAAGACACCGGAAAACACTGTTTGATGAGCCACTCTTATTTCTGAACAGCAGCAGAAGCCAGTTGTACAAAGACTTGTGGAAAAAGTCAGTTTGTTTGAATGTGGGCGTTACGTCAGACATCAATGGGACTTTACTGTTGTTAAAATGGAAACAAGATGAAGAAAAAAATCCCACAGAGGACTGAACAACAATGAGGACTTCAGTAGAACCAACAGCTGATGAAGGAAAGCACTAATCAGGTTAATCAGGTCAGAGAAGTTCATGAATTCACTCTGTATAAGCTTTTGAAAACATCTCTGTTCACTCAATGGTGGCAAATACAAATTGTCAAATCTTTTCTCGTTCAGAACCTAAAATTCTAAACACAGGCTTGCAGAAACCTGGCCAGTTAAGCTGACAGTTGTATTCCCCCAATGAAAGATCAGTGTCATTATTTGAAGAAACTTAGTGAAATATGAGCCCATCTCTGCCTCTGTCACAGGTGAACGACCCATGTAGTGGACGGATTTTAGTCTTTTATGACAAATACAATATCAGTAAAATGTTGACCTACATAATTGCGTTTAGTGTTAATTTAGGTCTGGACTGAAACAACATTGACATTTATATTAAAAAGATCAGTGTCCAAACAGCATAAAAGCTTACAGAGCTAACATGAAACCATCATGTCAAATTGTCATCTTAAATCTTGAAACTAATTAGAGTAAATGTTTTATGGTAGGAATATATGAACATAGTGACTTTTGAATGTGTACATCCCATGCATTATACTAATAATTATAATATATATTATAATAATTATACAATAAACAGTTGATTAGCCAGTCATTTTATCCTTCCCCTTCTCTCTGTGGCATGCCTGAGGCCACAAATCACTTCCTTTGGTTTCCTTTTGTCTGTGAACAAGCAATGAAATGAAAGCAATTTTATTATTGAAAGTACAAAACCGATTGCAGCAGTGCTTGGCCTGACACCACTAACTTATTTCCTGTTTGCAGCTGCTTTGTTTTCACCAAAAAGGGGAAAACAACGTTATGGCGACCAGGAAGTGACGCATGGCTGCTCTAATGGATAGAATGGTTTTATACTCAAACCAAAGTGGGTGGGGTTGGCTGTCAGTAGTGTAATAAGACAAGACACATTCCCTAAACATATAATGTATGATACGTATGATACATGAAAATTGGGAAGACACAGGCGCAGAGATTAGCGTCTCTCACAGCTGCTAAATTCTGCTCCAGTGACTTTATATTAAAATTCAAGATGAATAAAAATGCAAATGAAACAATTTAGCAGCCGCCATTTCATTTAGGAGGAAAGCACACCTGCCCCGCCCCTGCTTAATATACACAGGATCACCGTAGGGACCATTCTGACCAGCTGCCTCTCTGTGTGATGTGGACTGAAAAATGTAAGGAGACTGCTGAGGACAGCAGAGAAGATCATCAGGACTTAGCCTCCTTCCACTCTCCATCTAGGACATTGTACCAAAGTACTGTGTGTCTCGTGCCAGGGACATCCTAAATTCCTAAATGCCCATCCACCCTCACCATAGACTTTTCTCCTGCTGGCCTCAGAGACTCCACCTCTCCCCACCATGAACTGTTCCCCAGCAGTGAGGATTGTTCGCCTGCTATTAGCATGTCTGTCTGGCTAGCGCTCATGGTCATAGTAGCTCTCACTTTTCCTGGGTGAATTTTTGGCTGTGTAGGTGTTTGTATCCCACACAGTGAGTAAACGGTGACAGCAGGAGCACAGTGAAATCACAACAGCCACTGTCCCATGATCCCACCGCACTCAGGCCTTTCGACCATGAACCAGTTAGGGACATTTGCCACAAAAGAGCTCAATTTGGCAATGTGCTCCAGAGGAGTAGGGTTACATCCTGCAGACTGAGTCGAATACAGCTTGTTTGTTTTCTTGTGATTCCAGTCTGTGAAGAGGCTCTTTGTCACAGATTGGTTGATGATGACATTTGAACCAGCGCTGCAGCGGAACAGACACCTCCTGTGAACTCACTTCACATGAACAAAGAACACACAAAGATGAGAGCGGCTTCAGACGTGGCTCAAAGAATCAGAAGCACTGACACAAACAGCATCTGAGAGGTGGAGATAAACCTCTAAACCTGATCACATGTGTTCTAGGCAGAAGTATTTGAGTTCAGTTGTACTTGCTGTAAAAGAACAATACAATACTCAGCCAGAAACAAAACAAGTAACACCAAGATGATATAACAAAGTGGAAATGAAGTAATGACTCAAAATGTTATTATGACTGAGGAAAGGAGCCAACTGCTGGATCACTTTAAAGTAAAAATGGTTGACAGTGTGCAACTGGGTGGTTGACGTTTGGAGGTGTAACATGTTTTTTTTTTTTTTTTTTGTCCTGCAGTGTGATACAACTTCGAGGTTGAATGAATAATAAATCATTTTTAAAAAGATCAGTCATATAACTAGAGTTTTTTCATGAGCAGTTCATAATTTTAAGTGTAACTCTTATTTTTTTTGTCCTGGAGTGTGACTTTTTTTGCCACACTGTTGGACATTCACTACAATTTGGCCATTTATATTCTTGCCATAAATTATTCAACATGTCCAGTGTGCTAAATTGAAACATATATCCCTATCCCATCCTAAAAAGAATATTTTTAACATTCAGAATTTTATTTTGTGAAAAATATAGCTGTTACACTGCAGGACACCAGACACACGTTACCTTTTTTTAAATTTTAGTTTTTTATTATTTATTTATTTTTATTTTATTTTTTATTTTATTAAAATTAATAATAAAATAACAGTTTGTTTGACTTTTAGCTCACAACCTTAACATCAGAGGTCTATCTGGTCTATAAATGAAAGCTGGGGTGCATTAGGTTTTGTTGCAGCTGCCTTTTTAAAACCTGACTTTTCATGTCACACCGCAGGACACCATTTTTATTACAAGAAAAAAAAAGCACAAATATCTGATATATTATGGCAAAAAAATGTATGAACTGTCGCAGACACTAATTTTGGAACTGTTTGTATTCTGTATTTTGAAAATGTTCTAGTCACACCGCAGGAGATTTTGGAGTTTAACGTTAAAGCAGAACTCTGCAGAACTTAACTTTTTTACCTTAAATAAACTGTTTTGTGTGATGGTTAAATGAGTTGTTGTGGGGTAAATGGAGCGTCCAGCGTCTCCCCCTGGTGTCTCTGGGGCAAAAGTGACACATGCATGGTGGGGGGGGTCTGTTTAGCCCTATGCACACATGCACTGTCTCCGACACCCTCTCCTAAAATCTTAGGGAGCGCCTTGTTGTTTGAACCCAACCTCTCTGTTTGGTTGGGAACTTTATCAAGCAGTATTTTATTTTTATATTTTGTGGAGAAAAAAAAATCGGATTATTTTCAGTGACTTGAACTGCACTTTGTAACTACTTTCATTTTGTAATGCACATTTTATTGAATTTTATCTTTTTGCAAGACAACAATATAACACCCACAGAATTTACACTGACCTTTCTTCGGCCCTTATATACCATTATCTTACAGTCAGCCAGTTGTTAATGGCAGACCAGGTAAACTCGTACTGATGAAGCTTATTCAAGCGACTATATGTAACTTTCTCATAAGATGCCAATTTACCCATTGTAGTTCGCCACTCCTCATAGGGAGGAGGGCATTTTTTTCCTCCAATGTCTCAACAGAATCCCTTTAGCTGCAGGAAGAGCCAAGATAATCCATCTCTTATCAAAAAGAGTTCCGTGGTTGAGTCCAAAACAGACAGTTTGGGTGAGATGTGAAACTGTTTGTTTACAATGGTGAAAATAATCTCCATAATATTTTTCCACCAGTCCTGAAGCTCCAAAGTATGTGAAAAATTGAAGCACTATCTTCATTACATCTCCAGCAGGTGTCCATGGGAATCAAGTTCCACTCGTGTAGTTGTTGTGGGGCTCAGTGTCATGCGTGAATTATCTTTAACTGAATTCGTAACTACTTTCTAACTAAATGTGAGTTTGGTGTGTGTAACTTTGAAAACATTAGGGGGTATAGAGTGTGTTGTCCATTCCTTCTGACTGGTCAAGATCTAGACCTGAGTTAAGACCGGGCCTGAGCTGAGCTGAAATGTGAAATGTTAAGACCTCTTTTCTTAGGTCCAGTGTAAAGATGCTTATATATTTGACTGCCTGTTTTCAGTTTGTCACACAGTTAATACAAATCCTGTCTATATAGCATACACACAACAAGCCCTAATAACTCGCCATCACTAAATGTACACAAAGAACCTATAATTTGAACATCTGAACATCATCATAGTCATAGTTGGATATTTATTTCTTTTTGACCATTCTCAGTCCTGTCTATGCTGTTAAAGTCACTTAAGTTCAGACATGTTGAAGTCTAAACCTTCTGAAGTTCAAACTGAGCATCACAAATCCATTCCTTATGTTTTCACTTTTTATTATTATTATTGTTTGGGTCTAAAGAAGTAGCTAATAAAGTGGAAGACTGAGTGTTTTTGAAAGCCGCTGGCATTTTACCAGCTCAGTAATTCAGGAATGTGATAGAGTTTTATTTTTTCTGTGTCATTGTGGTTCCTCTGTGAGTTTGATCTCACCAGCTGTGTTAAGAATAAAAAGTTAATGATATTTTGGCTTTTATTCTTCCGTATGAAGAGAGGATAAACAAAGCCTAAAGGAAGTGCACATATGCAGGGATGTGTGTGATTGTGCATTCTCTCCTTCAGCTCCGTTTGTGAGTGCTGGATCTTCAAAGCCCGGCCCGCTCACACGTCCCCACTAAACTCATTATCTGGGCCTTCATCTTTTTCTGTGTAATCTCTGCTGTAAAACAAGGCTTTATGCAAATGATTATCATAACACACAGAGGAACAGTTTTGAAACTTACAAAGCTTGGTGTTGATACAATAAATGCCAGCAAGTCCACAGTTAGTATGTCATTGCTACATTAGCCATTTAGGATCCTTTGTGGTTATAATAGTTTTACAACTAAACTTTTTTTTTTCACTGTGGCTGATTCACATGCAACTATTTAGAGTTTGATTTTATTTCTCCTCACCAAATATCTTTCCAAAAGCATCACACTTCTCCATTTACACTATTACACAACAACAAAAATTCACTGGACTTCAAGTTTGTTTTTCTTCAAGAACAATTCAGTGTTCATCCAAACACCATCATCCGTTTGAAATTCACAGGAAACAGGAAGTCACTGGCTTTAATTACACAGCTAAAGGTCGCATGATCGATCAGTAGCTCTGTCCCAATTCAATGGCCGCAGCCTTAGTAGGTTGCGGTCCATGAAGGCTAGTCCTTTTGTGTGGCCTTTGTGGACCGCAAAGGCCGAGCCGAAATGGGACGGTCTAGTCCATGGAGCGTACGACAACAGCTATTCCTGCTCTTACGTTCGCCGCTGCCACCGTGACGCCTGCTAGCTGACGCTACAATTTCATTCATTTATTCATTCATTTTCTTCGGTTTATTATAACGTTAGCACAAAAACAGTGGAGATAGAGTATCTTTTTTTTTTTATTGTGTTTAATTTATTTTTAGAAGATATGGATGGCAGGTGATGTGTTTCAGGCTGACCACAGTAAGTCATCAACCTTTTACTTCTTTTACCTTTTCCTCTGACACTTTCGGCTAAAACACCATCACCAGGGTATCCCCAAGGTCTTAAAAGCATTAACAATGAATAAAATTTTATTGTGTCAAAATTAAGGCCTTACGAGTATTAAATATTATAAGTACGTATTAAAATTATGTTAATATTACAAAAAAAAGTCACCACAATAATAAAATATACTTACTGAAGAAAAGTTATCATTCAAATGCATGATTCATTTATTCATGAGTTTTTTAATGCAGATGTGGAGTTCTTTCATCTGTGTTAGACTTTAAAATAAAACCCCTGGGTTTCAGACAGTAGTACAGACAATTCCTTAGTGGAAAATTCATACAGATTATTGTTCTGTTGTTGACGATGCTGGCATTAAATTTCAATCTAAGTGGCATTAAAAAGTCTTCAAAAAGTTTTAAATTTCACAAGACAAACCTGGAGCTACCCTGATCACCTTTTTTTTTCAGCAAATCATAAAATCCCTCCTTTACAGTTTTCAGAAATGTAACTCTTATAAAATAAATGTATAGCTTAGTTTTTTCTAATAAGGTGGGCTTGACTGAATAAGGCCACTCTTATATTACCATAGTGTTAGTAAAAAATATATATATTAGGGGTGTAATGTTACAGCCAGCTCACGATGTGGGTCGATACACTCACGATATAGTTACATAAAAAATAAAAAAAATAAAAAAAAATGCTAAACTTACTTATTACTTCCTAGGTAACAATAAAACTTTTTATTGAAAAAATGCCAAAGTAGCACTGTAACTGTTTTGTTTTTGTTTTTTACAAGCAGAACAGCTTTCTTGAAAAATTTTGTGGCAAAATCTAACTTGAAATTTTTTGTAAGACAATAAAAATAAAGTACTTTAGAGAACATAAGGTACAATTACACTTATGGTCCACAAAATTATGTTTAAATGTTGTCACAGAACATTATACTGCAACCTTGGACAACAATGACATTCTTTGTGAGGAAAATCAACATGTCAACATTTTTTGATAGCACTTGAGACCTTTGACAATTCACAATGTCCCCAGCTGTAGAAAAGACTTGGTACTGAGGTAGCAGGAACTGCAAGATGTGCTTTTGCTAGAGATGCAAGCAGGCTATACATGTGAGCCTTCTCTTTCCACCATTTCAGTGGACAACTTGTGAGTGGGAGGGGAGTCTCTTTCCTGTACATGTCTATCTCTTGGTCTATTGCTCTGTTGGACTCTGCTGGCTCACTGGTAGTGAAACAATCACCAAAGAGATCCTCAAGTGCTGTCCTCTTTGCAGGAGGTTGGCCCAGTTCAGTCCCCTCAGCCTCCTGTGTTTGTGTGAGACCTTCACTTGTGGTACTGACTCCTACAGAAGAGGCTCCTGTTGCATCCTTGTTCTCCACTCCTGTAGCATTTATCTAAGTACATGGGAAAAACAACCAAACACAGAACAAATAATTTAAGTCAGTTTGTCTAGAGCAGTACATTTATCGGTACACTATTTTTATGTACTTTTAATATTACAAAAATTAATTACCTGGGTTTGCTTAAGCTGCAGGACTTTCTCCTTCAGGCGCTCAAAAACAGCCTGGCGCTCATCCTGTCGCGCGTCTAGAGCTGTACTCTCCAGGAGGTAGTCATAAATATCACCATGGTACCTGCTACTCCTGTGGAAAAATTCTGCCACTCTTCTCACGCGGCCAAGTAAACGGCTAATCCGGGGCACTGCCAGCACCGACTGGGTGCACAGATTTAAAGTATGGGCCAAGCATTTGATGTGTGGTCTGAGCCCGGCTTCCCTTACTGCTACATCCAAATTTCTAGCATTGTCGGTAACAACAGCAATGGACTGACCTTCTAATGCAAGCTCCCATTCTAAAATAGCAGATTTTAGCACTTCGGCAATATTTTGTCCAGTGTGTGACTCAAACAATGCGTGTGTTTAAAGAACAAAACTCTCAATTTCCCACTGACTGTTTATGAAGTGAGCTGTGATGGTAATGTAGCTTTGCGTCTTTCAACTTTATCCTCGCATCCTCATAAAGTGCAGGAACTACGGATTTGCTGAAGTGTATATGAGACGGGATATGATATTTAGGCTCCAGTGTGCACAGAAGTTGTTTAAATCCTTCCTCCTCTACGATCGAAAACGGTCTCATGCCTTTGACGATAAACAAGGCGATGCTCCGTGTTGACTTGACGCCAAAAGCGGTGGTGAAAATGCTTGTTTGAGTGTTGTCTGGCCTTTAGCTAACTTGACAGGTGGTGGTGACGACTGCAATGTTCGCTTATGATGTCGTTACAAGTGGTGCAAAATGTTGCTAGTGTTAGCTGTAATGTAAGCTATAATGCATCAACAGAGTTTGCAAATAGTCTTTGTTCGGTAAACAACTTTGTTACCATTTTCTTGCCTTCGTGTTGGAAATCCAAAGTGCTCCCTAACAGAGGATTTGTAATTCACCGGGGCATCCGCAATTTCCACCTCATCTACCATGTTGTGTTTCCGCTGGCGCTGAGTAATGAGCAGCTACTACGCCACTCAGGTGAAGCAAGGAAAGTGATTTTTACTTATAGCACCATCTAAGGTCAAAATAATTAAACTTAATTACATCTATAAAGTACAGTGCAGCAGGTACAACTAAGAAAGTTGATATCGTGATCCATTTCTCACTTGTACGATGCGTATTGTCACGTTTTAGGATCGCGAAATATTGTGGCACAGTGCATTGTTACACCCCTAATATATATAGCAGCTTGGTAACTCAGCAGGTAAGTCAGTCGACTTTCACGCAGGGGACCAAATAACTGGAATAACTTTCAGTGTGGGTCCGTAGGCAAGACCCTTTGTGCTACTGCTACCTGCTTACCTCATATAATGATGAGAGACACAGAAATACAAGACATACCGGCTCAGACGTCGCCCAGTCAAACGAGGTCTGCGTCAGGTCCTGAGGAACCAGAGCACCATCAGTCGCCTCCTCTACATGGATGATATCAAGGGCGCGCGAGACATTGACTCAGTGAATCACACAACCAGGATCTACATCAATGACATCGAAATGTCATACGGACTTGAGAAGGGTGGGCAGATGGTGACAAAAAAAGTCTATACAGTAGGGGGTCCCACTCCCAGACGGCAAAATAGTAGACATTCAGGACAGCTACAAGTACCTTGGAATTCAAAAAAGCAAATGGCAACCTGGAACAGGCCACAAGAAAAGCAGCCACAGCCAAATACCTCCAATGAGTAAGGCAAGTCCTAAGGAGTCAGCTCAATGGCAAGAACAAGGTCCAGGCAATCAGCAGCTATGCCCTGCCAGTCATCAGATACCCTGCGGGAATAATAAGCTGGCCAAAGAAAGAGATTCAGACCACAGATGTGAAAACACGGACCATGCATGGAGGGTTCCACCCCAAATCCAGCACCCTGAGACTGTACACTAAGCGCAAGGAAGGAGGCAGAGGACTGGTGAGTGTCAGAATCCACTGTCCAGGATGAAACATCCAAGATCCTTGAATACATCAGGAAGATGGCCTCAACGGACGAAGTGCTCAGTGAATGTCTCAGGCAGTGGAAAACCGAGGACGGGGTGCTGAAGGAACCATCATGGGAGGAAAAGCCCCTACATGGGATGTACCATCGACAGATAACTGAAGTGGCTGATATCCAGAAATCCTACCAGTGGCTAGAAAGGACTGGACTGAAGGACAGCACAGAGGCACTGATCATAGCTGCACAGGAGCAGGCCTTGAGCACCAGAGCAATAGAGGCCCAGATCTACCATACAAGACAAGACCCCAGGTGCAGACTGTGCAAAGAGGCCCCTGAGACAATCCAGCACATAACTGCAGGTGTAAGATGCTGGCAGGGAAAGCATACATGGAGCGTCATAACCAAGTGGCTGCTATAGTGTACAGGAACATCTGTGCAGAGTACAGTCTGGAAGTCCCGAGGTCAAGGTGGGAAACACCTCCAAAGGTGATGGAGAATGACTGAGCTAAGATCCTGTGGGACTTCCAGATCCAGACAAAATGGTAATGGAGAACCAACCAAACATTGTAGTGATGGACAAACAGCAGAGGAAAGCCGTTGTGGTTGACATCGCAATACCAAGCGATTGTAACATCAGGAAAAAGGAACTTGAGAAAATACAGAAAGACTAAGGCCTCAAAGAAGAACTTGACATATATATATATATATATATATATATATATATATATATATATATATATATATATATATATATATATATATATATATATAAAACCTTGTTGCAGCTTACCCCTGCTCTTTCATCTAAATAAATGTCTTTATACCCTTTGGTACAAAGTAATTTTTAACATTCCTCTTCTTTCCAGAACCAGAGAAGACCCCTGTACTGCAGGATGAACCTGAGTGTACCTGTGCTGGACAGGTTTTTCAACCAGCAGGACACATGGCCTGATTTCTGCCTGAGCAGAGAGTCCCTGGCAATGTTGCTGGACCTTCTAAACCAGGACCAAAGACACGGATGAAGTGCCACAATTGAGGTCCTGGTCTTCCTTTTCTGGCAGGCAAGAGTATTGCACAGGGGTTGTTCATTGACATCGATGTGGGCTGGCCTGGGTCAGTCAACGACTCAAGAGCGGTCCACCACAACCCACTGTACAGGCGCTCAATCTACCCTCCTCCAGGGCACTTGATCCTCGCAGATGAAGGGTACCCGTGCCTCCAACAGCCACTCCCCCTCATCACTCCCTACAATGTGTGGGAACCCAGCGCTTCAACCACCATCATTTTACAATACTGAACAATAAATCAAAAGGGGATATTTTTCATTTTTAAGATATACAATGACATTTTTAAACCATTCTGCCATTTCAGGTCATAGCATGTATCGTCCTCCAAAACACCTGCCAAGGGGTGACATTGTGGCCCCTGGACGACAAGCCCGAGGACAAGCCAGAGGAGGATATAGTGGAGGATGAGAGGGCCTCTGTCCCAACACCTCATTTATGGGAACAAACCAGGGCCAAGTTGCAGCAGTGGGCTGTCCGGCCACTCCCTCTCCTGACCCTGGACACTTGCAATCCATAAACAGAGAAAATCAGAAGACAAAGGTCTTCAAATTTAAGCAGAAATGTTTAGTCTATTAAATAATTAAATAAAACATGTATTCTTTTCATTTGAAATCACATGAACATAGCCCTGAAGGCCTAACTTCTCCAGCACTCTCCTAAACATACAGAGAGAAGAGTACAACTTTAGTCATGAGTCATGTTAACACAGGATAAAATACAGCAGCTTTATAATAAAAAGAAATTATGACTGTTTAGCAAGGCTAATGTAGGAGTCCCACTGTTAATACAGTAATTTTTCAAAGTCTTTCAATAAACAAAACATAAGCATACCCATATGTATTAGTCCCAGTAATCTTTTAACCAAGTGTCTTTGGAGAAACAAGCACTGAGCAAGTTTATGCTCTTTCCAGTTTAGTCTTTTTGTAGAAAGGCATTTTATTGGCAACAGTTATGTGACTCCAACAGTGTTGTGTGGCCTTAGGCTGAGACGCTGACACACTGTGGGTCAGACAGGTAAATTAATATGGACAATTTCAGACAATACACATACTGATAATGTTTTTAAGCAGGGCATTTCCTGAACAGATGCAACAATGAGGCATTCATTCAACAGTAATCGCAGCATTGATCCATTTTTTTTTTTTTTTTTACAGTCCGTCTGAGATAGTCCAACAGGAGTAATGCATTCTCTACACAGAGCTTGTGTGAAGCTGACAGATTTATAATAAGTGCCAGCTGAACAGAGATGGTTGGATTAGCGGGAGCTGCACACATAAAAATATATGTGTTTGAAAACAAGCCTCAAAGCAGTTATTAGGAATTTAATTTATCTTTTAACCTTAAAGATGATTAAATGGAAATATAACAAACATGTTGGTGTTGCCTTACCTCTGAGCCACACTGGACTAGTTTTTGGCCCTGGTAAAGATGTGATCATTTTACCCCTGAAGTTTATTTAATTGTGCCGTGTGCTCCTTGCTCCCTTAAAGTAAAAAAAAAAAAAAAGGTTGAGGTTTGTTTGCGGTCTGTCAAATTCCGAAAGTTTTAATAGGCTTTCCCAGCTGTTTACTTACACTGTAGTAAACTAGCTAAAGGCTAGCTCAAATCATCAAAGTTCATGTAAGTTAATACTTAACTGTTTTAACATTTTTGGGGTGCATTATGCCCTGTTGTTTTATTACAATACTATTGTTAGTTATTTGATTATGTTTAAAGCCCGTACTTACATTTAAAAGTGTAATCATATCCGGACGAGCACTCTCTCTGCTTGACTCTGCTGTTTTCAAACGTAAGACAACAAGCAGCACGCAGTGAATCATGGGATACGTGGGCTGCAATGGATCCACCCGATGCAGCCTCCATTCAGTGGGAAAGAAGGCTGCATTCATGGGCTACATTTGAAGCAGTCTTCAAATTGGGAGACCCCTGTCACGCCGACTGTGACGTAATCAGCCTTCAAATATAGCCTTCGAAGGCTGCAGCCGTTGAATTGGGACACAGCTAGTGTGTGACATGCCATGTCAAAATGGCAAGGTTACTCACTAAGTTGCCAGATAAGATGATATTCATCAGCTTATGGAGGTGTTCCTTTATTCTGAGGAGCAACAAGCTGGTTCATACATAAAATGCTGAGGAACATTCTTTAAGTCAGTATTATAAGTAGAAGGCAGATGATGTCTTAAACCACCTCCCCCAAGGGGGCTATTTTTCACATGGCATTTTAGACACTGATTGATCATGTATTAGTTTTAGCATTTATTTAATAAACAAGGACAATGCACAGAAAACAATCTACAAAATGAAAAAAGCTCTGCACAAGATTTAGCTACAAACTGTTTTCCAACTCACAACTTGACCTCAGCAATGTAATTAATGCCAGTGACTTCCTGTTTCCTGTAAATTTCAAGCTGATAATGGATGAACACCAAAATGTCTTTGAAGAAAAATAAAAGTCCAGTAGTGTTAGTAAATTTTTGTTGTTGTTTAATTTGTCAACCTGGATGTATAGCCATGAACCTTCATAGATTAATTTACTCTGTATGAGACCATATAGGCCAAAATGTCTTTTACAAGAGTATGGCATTTACATGTAATCAACACACTGTTAAGTGTGTCTGTTGGTAGTGTGTATACAATATAAATACAATATTTCACATATTTGTTTATATTCATGAATAAAAAAAGAGAAATCCATTCATGAGGGGGTCACATGCCAGTGTACTTTTTTTGTGCCAGTCCTGATCCCGATAAATGGAGAGAGTTCTAAAGCTTAGGAACGGCATTCGACTTACTGCATGCTCAAAGGCAGAAGAATATGGAAACTTTGGAAATAATAATAATGTAACTTGGGTTTACATTGTATTTATAGACACAAGTAGCATACACATCAGCTCTCTCCATGTCAACGACTGTACCCCAGTGTGTCATACTGAATAAAAAGAACTGAAAAAAGAAGAACTGAAAAACTGAAAAACTCAGAGAAAGCTCCAGAGAAAGTAACTTGCACTCCCAAGATAATAAGTCATGGATACGTGTGCAGCATAGAGTATGCTGGTCATCAGGTCTGGTTAACAGTCTTCCGGTCTACATTAGTCAGAATGAAGATTCCTCCCAATGTCCACCTTCCTAAAATTTCACAATAACAGCACTTTATAGGCCTGAATGTTTTGTTCCTAATGCCTCTTCACAAATTGCTTTATAAGAAATAATGTCTTGTAAATATTTTCTATAGGCCTATTAAGCAGCAGTTACTTCCACAGCACTGATATTATAGAATATGGCATGCTGTTTAAAATATTACTGTAACAATATGACTAAGTGAATAGTAAGTTTTATAAATATCTATTGCACAATGATAAGAACTGATTTAAATATATTTTAATATACTGTATTATGACGATTCTCTAGTGCTCTGTGCTCTGTCTTCTCTTTCCTGGACCCAGTTCTATTCGTGTTTCTTTCTTGTGCACCTGAGTTTATTCTCATGTGCGAGTTTCTTTCTCGTGCATGTGAGTTTCTTTCTCGTATGCGTGACTTTCTTTTTCGTGCACCAAAGTTTCTTTCTTGTGCGCGTGAGTTACTTTCTCATGTACGTGTTTCTTTCTCGTGTGTCTAAGTTTATTTCTCAAGCTAGTGAATTTCTTTCTCTTGCACATAAGTTTCTTTCTTGTGCGCAGTTTCTTTCTCATGTACGTGAGTTTCTTTCTCAGTGCACGTAAGTTAATTTCTCGTGCGTGTAAGTTACTTTCTCATAAACAAAAGTTTCTTTCTCATGTACATGAGTTTCTTTATTTTGCACGAGTTTTTTTTTTTTCTTGTGAGTGTGAGTTTCTTTCTCCTGCAGATGTTTTGTTCTTGTGTGTGGGAATTTCTTTGACTTATATTTTGGTGCACGAGTTTCTTTCTCGTGCTAGTGGGTTAAGGGCATGAGAAAGTCTTTCAAATGTACTCATGCCCCTTTAGGGTTAGGCTCTGTACTGGTACCACAATGGGAACAGAAAGCCTACCATTTATTTTTTTCCAAAATCAAGTAGTGTGATGCACAAAGTCCTGGTGGTTTTATCTCAGGCCTACAGCTAAATGAACACAGAGAGGTTCCCATCAACCCTCCCCCATGAACAGAAGGCTAATTTCAGAATAAATGCACATTGTTTTCATGTTTGACTGCTTTGAGAATTCTGAATTTCTCTCTTTGCCTTTTGCAATATGAGTTTTAATAAAAAGGACCTGGCTGATCCACTTTTGAGGACATTTCTATGCAGCCGTACTCTTAGGAGGGCATGGGCATTTGACAGTGAAGCCAGCAGCCAGCCCTCTTTCCTTCTGCCTTTCACAACAACAAATGCAGCGTCTGTTCGTATTTGTGTGAGCCTTCAAAGCCCCATCAGCAGCAGGAAGACAAAGACACAAGATGAAAGAGGTTCTGAGAGCTGAGGCTGGGTTATTAGAAAGAGCAGAAAGCATCCTCTTGGTTTCAAATGATGAAATTGTCCGAGCGCTCAGATGTAAAACACAGAGTGGAGAGAGCTCAAACACTGACTCTACCATACACACTAGTGTTTCCCATGCCACTGTCAGATTACTGACAAGAACCAAGCCATTTGTTATGTTTTGTTTTGTTTATTTCTGGTAAAAGCAATAAAACAACAAAAGAACAGCATTTTTTTCACCCTCATGTGCACTTACCAACTGTTTTGAGGTTGGGGTTCCAGCTTCATTAAACTTTCCTCCAGTCCCAGTGAATATGTGAAGACTGAGGCAGTGGGGAGGAGCTGCTGTGGTGTTTCTGAGTTCCAGCCCGCAGGCAGGGGAGAAGGAGTGTGCTAGAATCATCAGTGCTTAATAATTCATATGACACACACCTTATTACATGTGGCTGGAGTCCACTCTGTAGAGCAGTGCAGTTATCCACAGTCAGCCCTCAGTGCACCAACAGCCAGCGCTGCCACAAACATAAGGAGCAGGAGAGCAGCTCCAGACCACAGCCAAAAACACTCTCATGTTAATGAGCCAGTCAGAAAAGACCGCAGCCAATTCTCCCCTATTCCATTATAGATAACCTGCGACTAGTGTGGACAGATCTAGAATTTGGACATGAAGTCAGATCCACATTTACTGTAAATTGGTATTACAGGATTCATCGGAGTTATTATTTTTTTTTTTTATATATAAAGATCTATTTTGTGCAGTTGTGAAATGGAAGGGATGTCATTTAATAGTCAGGAGAATAATGTGTTGGACAGGAACACAACAGCATGACCAATATATTGGTTACAACCAATATATGCTACATAGATATGAAAACATTAAATAGTCATTATAAATAAGTTAGAAGGTTAACCTGAGTAGAACACACAAGAAGTTGAGGTGGTGGAAGCATTCATACTGGCCCTGTTTTGTCCGCTTTAATTAAACTCTAGTTCGTATGCTCGGAAACTCTGGTTTGTTTGGGGAGCTGTGAATGTGCAATCAAACTCTGATCTAGACCAAAAAAGTGAACTCTGGTCCACCTGAAAAGGTGGGTCTCGGCTTGGGTTGAAGTGAACCCTGGTGCAGTTTGATAGCAGATGTGAATGCAAAGCGGACCAAACAGCAGTCCAAACCCAGGAAGCGGACCACGCTGAGGAGTGTTGTGGGTCAACACAACAAATGCACGTGTACAGCGATAATGGGAGAAATGGCTCGTACCCTATTTATAAGGTCTGGTTCATTTGCCAAAGTGCAGGGTGTAAGCAAACTGCACCAGCTAAAAAATGCAACAATGTTGCAACTTTAGTCTCCAATCGAACTGAGTCTACTGGACTATTAGGTGTGAAAACAACCTAAGTACACACTATAAAAGGCAGGGTGCATGGATATGAGTTCTTTCTGGTTTCGTCTAAGTGAACTGATCAGTGAATGGGAGTGAATGGCTATGTGTCTCAACTGGTTGGCCCAAAATACAAAATTTACAACTAAATACACTCCATAGCAAAAATAAATAAGTAAATAAAAAAATAAAATCATCATCTGGATTTAACTACACAAATAGCTGAGGATCAATGGATTTTTTTTCTTCAGGCATATTCCAAGATGACAGTGACAGACCTGAACCCCACTGAGAATCTTTGGAATGTGCTTGAGAAAACTTTGTGCAACACTTCAACTCTCCCATCATCAATACAAGATCTCAGCAAAAAAAAATGAATGCAACTCTGGATGAAAATAAATGTGACATTGCAGAAGCTTATCGAAATGATGCCACAGCAAATGTGTGCTATTATCAAAGATAAAAGCAGTCTAGCAAAAACTTTGTGACTTTTTTTTTTTTTTTTTTTTTTTGTCCAGGCAGTGTATACACTGTATGCTAAATGTGTCATAATCCGTGTCTGTGTCCTGTTCTCTGTGTCTTGTTTCCCTTGTGTTTTATTTTTGTAGTCTGGTTAGTCCTTGTGTTTTTCTGTTTTACTTCCTGCCTCCTGTGTTTCCCACCTGTTTCATTGCCTGCCCGCCCTAAAGTGTTTCACCTGTATATTTCTAGTTTATTTAGTCCCTGTGTTTTCCCCAGTTCTTTGTCGTATCATTGTCAGTGTGAAGTCCTTTTCTAGTTGGTCTTGCCCTTGTATTCCCTGCGTCTCCTGGCTTAAGTTTTTCTGTAAGTTTTCATTTGTATTTTTAGACTTTTTAGATTTAGTTTTTTCTCTGTGGTGTTTTCATTTTTAGTTTATTAAAGTTTCACATTACAGTTCTGCATTTTTGGGTCCTCTTTTTCCTTTGCCCCACCCCACCCCACATGACAGAATGACACGAGGAGGTGGGGCGGTGGACTTTCTCTTGTGGCTGCTCTGCAGCAGGCCCAGGAGTATGCCAGGCACTAACGGAGCACAAAGGGGATGTGGGGCCCACATTGGTCGGCGGCCGGGCTCCACCTTTTTGAATTCCACTTGTCCTACTCCACCTGAGCCTCCACCTGCTCCCACTCTGCCTGTGGTCCCAGCTCCTCCCCTGGCTCTGCCCGTGTCTACAGCTCCTTCCCTGGGTCTGCCTGTGATTCCAGCTCCTCCCCGAGCTCAACCTGTAGTTGCAGCAACTCCTCAAGCTTCGCCCTTCACCCCTGAGTGGCCACCACCTCCGGATCGTATTCCCTTCCCTCCTATGCAATGGCAGCCACTGGACCTTGACCTGCGTCCTCCTGACTGGCCACTGGTGCTGGACTCTCTGCCTGTTCCTGCTCTTGTCCCGAGACCTCCGCTGGACACTGATCTCTGTCCAGGGTGGTCTCTGCTTGTTCCTGTCCCAGGGCCTCCGCCAGACACTGATCTCTGTCCCGGATGGTCTTCACCTGTTCCTGTCCCAGGGCCTCCGCCAGACACTGATCTCTGTCCGGGATGGTCTTCACCTGTTCCTGTCCCGGGGGCCACCGCTGGACACTGATCTCCATCCATGGTGGTCTCAGGATGAAGATCAGTGTCCAGTGGAGGTCCCTGAATAGGAACAGGCTGAGTGGTTGATGACTGATCCTGTTCCAGTCCCGAGACCTCTGCTAGACACTCATCTCTGTCCGGGGTGGTCTTTGCTTATTCCTTTCCCAGAACCTCCGCTGGACACTGAACTCCGTCCAGGGTGGTCACCGTCTGTTCCTGTAACTCTACACGGGCCACAGCAGACACAACTAGTTCCTGTCCTTTGACTGAAGCCACCGCCAGTTCCTGACCCTCAACTGGGGTTGCCGCCAGTTCCTGTTCCTCGATTGGGGTTGTCGAAGATGCCGCCACCAGTCTCTGACCTTCACCCGGGGCCGCCGCTGGAGCTTCCTGGCCCTTCTCCTAGGGCCATGCCACCGCCAGAGCCTCCTGACCTTTTTCCGGGGCTCATGCTGCCGCTGGAGCCTCCTGTCCTTTCTCGGGCGTCCATGCCGCTGCCAAAGCTCCCTGACCTTTCTCTGGGGTCTTGGTTTTCCCTCAGACATTCTTGTTTGGCCCCCGGACACTCTCTCTCGTTTTGCCCCTGAGCTGCCTCCAGTCCCTCTCCGCCCACCCGGGTCTGTCATTGAACGCTGGGGGTTACTGTCATGATCCGTGTCTGTGTCCTTTTCTGTGTGTTTTGTTTCCCTTGTGTTTTATTTTGTTGTCTGGTTAGCCCTTGTGTTTTTTTGTTTTACTTCCTGCCTCATCTGTTCCATTGCCTGCCCGCCCTAAAGTGTTTCACCTGTGTATTTCTAGTTTATTTAGTCCCTGTGTTTTCCCCAGTTCTTTGTCATATCATTGTCAGTGTGAAGTCCTTTTCTAGTCGGTCTTGCCCTTGTATTCCCTGCGTCTCCTGGCTTAAGTTTTTCTGTAAGTTTTCATTTGTATTTTTGGACTTTTTGTACTTTGTTTTTTCTCTGTGGAGTTTTTATTTTTAGTTTATTAAAGTTTCACATTGCAGTTCAACTTTTTGGGTCTTCTTTTTCCTTTGCCTCACACCCCTCATGACAAAACCTTGCCATCAGCCAGCGTGTACCTGCCTTTGGCTCAAAGAAGCTAGCCTGGTAAGTAAAAAAAAAAATATATAAAATAAAATAAAATAATATATATATATATATATATATATATATATATATATATATATATATATATATAAACTAATTAATCGCAAATCTGAAAAAAATGAATTGCGATTAATAACTGGTAGTTATTAATCGTGATTAATTGTATTATGAATTCACGTACAAACACAAAATTGTAAATTTAGAACATTTATTTTGAATTAACCTTCACATACTTTACTGTAAACTTGTGCAATGCAAACAAAACTTGCAAAGAAAATAAATGAATAGTCTCTTTGAGAGCTGTAACTCAGACAAAGTTTGCCTAAATAAGGTACAATCAACAAATACACAAAACTAAAAAGCATGTGTAATCTCTTTTAGAACTTTAACAAAAATAAGTTTAATTCTTCAATTAATAACAATTGTTGTGGTTCACAACAGTGTAAATACTATGAACTGTGTTACTCCAGTGGTAATTGAACTCATCTTTGCATAGACTGCACATAACTTTTGTTTTGTCTATATTGCTGTCTGGTGACGATTTGAAGATTGTCCATTTAGCAATGTGTCTTTTTGGTCTCTCATGTTGCTTTAGCTCGTTCACTTGTTGCATTAGGCTCGTTCCAGATGAACTGCGCCTCGCCTGGATTGTGAACGAGAGTGCACGGCCGCAATGAGAGGAGGGGAAATACACCTGTACTGAAGTCGGACAGTTTGTGGCTCAGATCACGCACCATCACGCCCCAAATCCACTTCTCGCGTGTGCTGGTTTATCCAGGTCAATACTGTAAGTTTAGTCTGTATTTTAAAAAAAGAGGCGGGGGAAGAAGGAGAGGAGGGCAGTGAAGTGTTGTGCGTTATGTTTCTGATCAGCACTAAACTCAGACCCAATCACCTGTCCATTCACCGCTGACAGGTGTGCTATATTTTCCCATCATGCACTGAGCCCTGCAGCCTCCGCAGTTGCTCCTGATGAACTGCGGCGGCTCAGGCGCTGGTCTCGTTTGGATCTCACAGTGACTGTCGCACTTGTGGCATCAGAGCAAGTCGGGAACAAGTCGGACACAAATCTGACTGGCGTGCACTGCACACAGACCGACACTGAAACTGCGCAGGTCTGGCTCATCTCAAACGCGCCTGATGGATGGAAACAAAAATGTGTCGTCTTCTTCGTGCGGTGCATTTCTGCCCCGCTGTAAGACCCGTGGCGTGTTGCTGCCTCTGTCAGTCTCTTCGTAATATTTTTGTTGTGATCAAGTTAATCGGTGCATCAATTAAAATTAACGCGATTAAATAAAAAAATTAACGCACTGCGTTAACGCGATAATTTTCCCAGCCCTAATATATATATACACACACATTATTTTAGGATAGAATAGACAGAGCATAGAGATCATCCAGCTTCTTCTCGGCACACAACACAAAAGCTGGTATCTCTGAAGGTATGGAGTCTCACATCTCAGCAAGACATTTTTTGCAAGTCAAAACAAAAGCCAGACACTGAAGGCTCCATATGTTGACCTACCCTCAGTCCAGTCCCGTCACCAATATGAAACATGTAGAGCATAATAAAACAAACAATCCAGCAACAACCTCAGACAGTTTGGCAGCTAGAATCAGGAATCAGATGAAAATGGGGCATTCCCTTCAAAACACCAGCAGCTGGGCTCCTCACTTCCCTGACATTCACAGACGATGTAGTGTTGTTAAAAAAAGAGGGGATGCTACACAACCCTGCCTCAACTGTTCGGATGTGTGTTAAAGTTCAAATGAACAAGTATTTTGGATGATGTTTTGTTTATGTTCTTTTATGGCTTAAGATTTGGAAATCACTGTGTTGTTTTTTTTTTACATTTTAGTCAACTCAACTCTTTCAGAGGTTTTTCAGTCCCTGGTTCGAGTCCAGATCTAGAGGCATTGTATCCTTATAAATGTAAAGGCAGGTCTAAAGCTTTGTTGGATTTCTGCGCTCTCCCAGTGCTACATTATGACACAATTTAAAATGTCACCCCCCAAAATAAAGCCTGTGAAACCCTGGTCTGTACGGTGGCGCTGAAGGGCAAGTCACACCAATAAAATCAAAAACATGCAAAAAAAAAAAAAAAAAAAAAAAAGGAACACGCACACAAATTCAAAAACACACACACAAATTTGGAAACACACACAAATTTGGAAATAGGCACACATTTTAAAACACAATCATTCAGAAAAAAGCACACAAATTAAAAAACACGTACAAAAATTCATAAAAACATTCATAAACGCACAAATTTGGAAATGCAAATTTGAAAACACGCACACAAATTCAGCAATATGCACACAAATTCAGAAACTCACACAAATTTGAAAACAGTGACCCACATTTCAAAGTCATCAAAATTTAGTTGCTTGATAAAATTGTGATGTTCATATAAACAGCACACAAGCGAAACAGGAAACAAAGCGTAATTAGTGTGTTTGCAAATTTGTGTGTTTCTGAAGTTGTGTGCATGTATTTGAAATTGTGTGTGCATTTTTGAATTTGTGTGTGCATATTTCAGAATTTGTATACGTATTTCTGAATTTGTGTGCTTGTTTCAGTTTTTTTCTGGGTGCTTTTGAGTTTGTTGGTGTGACTTGCCCTTCAGGGCCACCATAGGTCTGAGCGGTGCTTTGGATAAACTGGTCTGGGCATGTTGTGACTGACATCCTGCTGCTGCTGGCCTGTCGTGTTTTCACTCTTGTAATTGTATGCAGTTATCCAACCTGGACCTGATCGAGACTCTGGAAGAACGACTTCCACATAAAAGACTGGTGGAGGAAATGTCATTTCCTCCTGACTTCACAGAGCTGCAGTTTGATAATAAAGTTCTATCCTCTGAGGTGAGTTCAAACAGCCCCGCTGCACTTGTAATGTAGATTTGACAGCAGCAGCCTTAGAGTCGCTGTTGTCTTTGGTTGACGAGCAGTAAACAGGAGCAGCCGTTGTTTTTAATAAATAACTCAGACAGAAACAAGTCCCTGGAGATCGGGAAAGAAGCAGGATTTATTGCTTATTCAGCCTCAGCGGGACAGGACTCAAGAATAATACAGCCACAGATACACAGCAACTCTGAGTCAACTCTGTATATTTTGAGAAAATACTCATCAGCATCACATACACTCAGTTCATCTGTCCATTGGTATCACATAAACATGAATAATGTTTCTAAACCTTATTATAGGAGGAAAATCTAACCAATTCATACATACATCCATTTAAGTATTTACTTTAAAGGTGATATGAGCAGTATATATTTTTTTTCATATTTCATAAAATTTACCCACGTGTGATTTGATGTAAACATTTTTTAAATCAAATATTAGTTTTACAGACGACAACAATTGATTTATTAACAATTAAAATATATATTTTACATAATGGCCAAGTTGTTTGGTTGTTTGGTTTGCTTTCTCTGTCTCCTCTCTTTTCTTTCTCTCTCTTTTCTCTCCTCCTTTGTGCTCGGCGTGTGTCCTCCACGCAGAGCTTTCTCCTCACTCAATCACGCCTGCTTTCCATACAGCGCTGCTCCTGTCTCCTGTGTGCATGAGTGCCTCAGTCAGCAGTGAGAACAACCGGATATACGACGAGCAGGCGAACTGCGCCTTGAAGCAGGGTATTTAAATGTTGTGAAGTGAAAGAAAAGGAGTGAAACCCTGAATCACTGGATGCCGCAGGGGCGGGCCAGGAAACCCCACATGTAGGCCTACCTGTAGTGCACTCAGATAGGCACATGCAGTCACCCAGCTGTTTAAAAGCTGAGACAGACTCACATTTGGTGTTTTGGCCAGTATAGATGTCCAGGCCTAATGACTGTGTGCCAGAAAAGATCCACATTGCCATAAAGAAGGGCAATTAAATGTGTTAATTTTTTTAACTTATTAATTTCTCTGTAGTTAATTGAAATTAACGCATTAATGTCCCAGTCCTAATTTTATATTTTGATTCTAAACTCTGCATTGCCAATTGTCCAATCAGAAAGTGGAAAGAGTGGCAACCCGCAGACCACTGTTTTGATTTAGACTGCAGTACCATTTTCAAACCAGTAGAGTGCATGCTGCTTAAAGTACCTTTAAAGATGGCATCTGTTTGTTAAATGTTGCACTCTCGCCTCACAGCAAAAGTGTCCTGGGTTTGAATCTCGGACCGTGTAAGTCTGGGAGGGGGTTTTCTCTGGGCGTTCCAGTATCTCCCATCAACCTCAAACATGCACTACCACTGTTACCAGATTGGGCTGGTTTCTGCCCAATAGGGGTTCTTATGAACACCTTGGGCTGGAAATAATAGCATTGGACTGGTTTATACAATTTGGGCTGCTTTTCACATTTGGTGGGTTTTTGGAAAATATGGCAAACAAAGAAGAAATACAAATTTCAACAAACTGCTGATCCTCCCACTCGTATCATCAGTTCATTTGTTTTAATATGAGTGATTCATGTTTGGTTGCACACATTTCATGTTTTTTGTGTTTTCTGTGATTCCCTGACCAGGAAGTCTTTGGTTGTCTGATTGCACTCTCTGTGGGGAACCTGTTTGTGTTACTTTTTTTTAGTGCTGCAGTTAAGTTTTGTGTTCTTTCTTCTTATTTTACTTTATTATCACCAATATACATCCATTTGCACAGTGTAGTGTAATGACTAACATATAATATATAACATAAATCTGAACAGAACAATCAAAAGACGGGTGGATGGGCAGGGGCTTGAAACCATCAGTGAGATCTGGCAACCCTGTGCGCAACAGACTAACCCTCCAGCCAGGTACTCTAGACCAGGATCCCGGCTTAAGATCTGGAAAAGGGTCCCAGGGTTGCCCCAGTGGCACTGAAGGATGGATCATAAATACATTTTCCTATGGTGACATACCTTATTTTAACCTTTACTTCATTCTATTCTTTTCATTTTGTATATTTTTGTGTACTTTGCCACAAACCCCATGGACAACATCAACTTATTATTTTGACTGGGACAGAGCATGACACAATGAACCAGTTTACTCTTGATGTATGTTTGAAGATTATGATGAATGGAGGCAGTCCAGGAGGAAAGAGGAAAGTGTGTCACTGAGAGAGGACAGTTCTGCTCCAGCTTTCACAGCAACAACTCTTCCAACTTCAGATGGCCACATTTGTAGTTACATCATTCTAAAACCACAAAAAACAGTTACTGACATGTTTGTGTTAATGCTTTTTCTGATTATGAACACACATGACATAGCTTGAGCCAGGACCATGACTCCTCATCACCCTGGAGAGTACACTACAGTTATGGTGCCCTGGTATGTTCAGTAATTATTATTTTTGTGTCTACTGTCTGTCTAATACAAAAGATATAATGCCCTCTTCAACAAACAGATACTGTCAAATGGGATTAGGACAAAGATTGATTTAAACAGATGAGATGTAGGACTAAGGTCTGTGTGGTACTGCTTGGAGCTGAAGCAGACCAGCAGGGGCTTGATGAGTCTGCCAATTTTCAGCAACTCAACAGCAGCTGTAGCATCCATCCATCTTCCCCTTTTCTGGTACCAGGTCACGGGGGCAGCAGTCTAAGCAGGGATACCCAGACCTCCCTATCCCTGCACACTTGCTCCAGCTCTCCTGGAGGAACTGCAAGGTGTTCCCAGGCCAGCCACGAGACATAGTCCCTCCAGTGTGTCCTAGCTCTTTCCTGGGGCCTCCTCCTAGTGGGACATGCCTGGAACACCTCCCCAGGGAGGCATCCAGGAGGCATCCGGAACACCTCAGGAGCAGCGGCGCTACTCCAACCCCCTCCCAGGTAATTGAGCTCCTCACTGGGAATGTGGGTGACATGACTGTGTCATTTTGTGCTGCTTATAACAAGTGATAATGTAATAATGCCCAATTATGTAATACCTGCTAATAATGTTAATAAAGTGTTTGAACCAATAATGTAATATTTTGAGAATTTTTTCTTGTACAAAATGTTCTATTTAGAATATTATTTATTTGCTTAGGTACATTTGTGAAGACTCTTATCCAAACTAATTCACAACAAAAAACTGTTAAAAATAAACCAGCTGGACTTGTTTTTTAGATCTCTTATCCAAGAGACTTTTTATGTTTTGTCAGTGTTTTTGTTGGATGGTGCATAGCCAATGTTATTGGCTCAAAAATGTCATGCCATTATTGGCTTTATTATATTTAAAATTGCCAAAATTATGACATTATTGGCCTTTATTACATTATTGCTTGCTACAAGCAGCGAAAAATGACACTGTCATGTCACCCACATCCCCAGTGTAAATTGAAGCTTTTATGTAGACATACGTAAAAAGAGTAAATTTGAAGTTACTTTCAGGCATGCTTGGAAAGAAAATAAATAAATAAATCACTGTTGTCTTCTTCCAAGGCAGACCACCAGAACCTCTGTTTACAGAACATTTTTGGTTCAGGATGGCAGAACAAGTTAGATGTGCCATCTGAAAGGAGATCAGGAGGAATCAATAGGTTCTCTGCAGGCAGTAGTTAGGACCAGGAGGATCCTAACCATACTCTCTCTTTGATCTCCCAGATCACCGCATCAACAAGGAAAACAGCAGGAGGGCGTTAGGCTTGATATTGTAGGAACCAGGTCGGTAGGAGTGAGTGAGCCGGGTAAATAGACCATTGGGCTAGCCTATGGTTAAGGGCCTGTTTACACGACACTGCAGGCCAGGTCCTGCCGCCTGCGATTCACATTTACACAAAAACACTGAGGACTGGAAGAAAACGACTGTAAACCCCAGTACCCGTATTTGTCCAGCAAATGGCACTGTGGGCCCCACAAATGCTCTACACCAATTGCCAGTTCAGAAAATGGAAACCCCTGTCATTGTGTAAATGAAAGGCCAAACCACAATCAAACCTTTGCAGATTCGGCAACACATGTTGTCGTCTAAACCAGAGGTCCCCAACCTTAGGGGCCAGTTCGGTACTGGACCGCAGAGGGAAATATAAATATATATAATTTTTTGTTTTATCGCTACTTTTTAGTTTACCGCGATTGCCATGCAGTTTTACTTTGAAAAATGACTACTTCCGCTGCAGCGTCTTACTGCCACACTTGATTCACTCCCTCACTTTTGCCATGTGTCACTAACAGGCTAAACCCAGCAAACATGAGTAAAAACAATCATCACTCTGAGAGTTTAAAAGTAGGGGAGAGACCCAACAGTGAAGCAAGGGAAGGGTCTTGTTGCAGGAGTCTTGCAAGTCCAGGAGTTCCACTAATTCTACTTTGAGTCGTGTTACATTTATTTTACTGTTAGGGCTGGGTATTTAACGCATTAATTGCGATTAATTAATTACAGAGAAATAAAAAAAAAAACTGTGACCTAGTTTCTGGCACATGGTAACGAGGGCTGGACATCCACACTGACCAAAACACCAAATGCAATAGTACATGTAATTCCAGCTGTGGTCAGTTAGATATGAGCTGCCTACATGAGTCTAAACAGGTAACTGTGGGACTGTGCCTGCCCCACACACCCAGTGCATGGCGTCACTTCTCTTTCACTTTCAAAGGTACTGCTTCATTATCCCGCTCATCATATCTCGGCTTGTTGTCACAGCTGACTGACGCACACAGGAGACAGCAGTCCATTAGGTTCAGAGACGCGAATGGGAGAGGAGACAGGTCCACGAGGAGGTCACAGCACAGCACAGAGGAGGAGAGGGGCGCATCATGCTCTCACGTTATACCATTCAGAGGCAGAGATCAATGCACAGACGATGAAAACTGCCCTGTTTGACTGCAGTGTTAGATTGAAATACATCAGAATATACAAATAAGCTCCTATCGTTTATTTATGACATATAAATATTGCCCTTACACACTACAAAATGCATTAAAAACATTAAATACACAGCTTGTACTTACTTGTACTTTTCATTTTTTAAAAGTCTGGTGGAGTTCAGATGGCAGATTGAGTGCATTTTTACCAAGGCACCTGTAGGAAAACCAATTATTACACGTTTGTCATTTAAGCCAAATATAAAAGTGACTTTAATATTTCTAACCAGAGTAAAAAACAGTGCTGGGCAATGATATTTTTTTTATTGCGAAAAATAAGTACAAATATTTTCTTACCTATAAAGCTACAGATATATCAGCTCAGAACTCCATTAGGTGAGGATAAAGTCGACCTGAAACAAAACAGCAGCTTTTTAAAAACTGAAAAGTAGCAGTTAGCTCATTCAATTCAATTCAGATTTATTTGTATAGCCCAGTATCACAACAAAAGTCACCTCAAAGGGCTTCAAAAACAGTTGATCAAACATAAACACACAATCAGCATAAACAATAATTACACTAAACTAAACAGACCCAGGACACTCCTGTCCTTAGACCCTCCTTCTTGGTAAGGAAAAACTCCTAAAAAAACCCAGCTACGGGAAAAAAGAAGAAACCTTATGGAGCCCATATTGAAGGAGAGATCCTCTCCCAGGACGGACAGGCAATGCGTCTAGGACTGCTAGTCCATTAGTTCATCTATAGGATCATAGTTCAGCTCTGTAAGGATTCATCCAGACGAGAGTGGGTAAGATAGGTTGAGGAAGTCCATAGGTTGCAGCAGGTGGCCTCATCCAGACAGGTGAGTGGGGCGAGATAGATCCGGGAAATCCAGGATGCAGCAGGGGCCTCATCCAGACAGGTGAGTGGGGTGAGGTAGATCCGGGAAATCCTTAGAGGTGAGGTTGAGGGCCCACAGGTCGGGACAGGAGCACAGATGGGGTCAGCTAAGATCCAGTCGTCACTGGGACATCTGCCAGCAGCCAGGCATCTGAAACAGTCCCCACTCCCCCAGAGGGGAGCGGGAGAGAAGGATAACTTGTGAATAGCAATGAACTGATTGGAGATATAGAATATTAGATAATATTAATTACAGTGATAAAAGAGGAGCAGCAGATGAAACCAGAGGACAGAGGCTCAGTGCACCATACTTCCCCCAGCTTCTAGCTCCTAGAGCAGCCTAGCTTCAGCTGTGGAGTTAACCCTGTTCCTAGCTGGCCTGACCATAAGCTTTCTCGAAGGGGAAAGTTTTAAGCCTAACCTTAAATGTAGAGACTGTGTCTGCCTCTCTAACATGAGCTGGAAGCTGATTCCATAAAACAGGAGCTTGGTAACTAAAGGCTCTACCTCCAACTGTACTTTTAGAAACCCTGGGAACCACTAATAGCCCTGCATTTTGTGAGCGCAGTATCCTGCTTGGTTGGTATGGCACTATAACATCATTAATGTAGGATGGGGCTGTACCATTTACGGCCTTGTAAGTCAGGAGAAGGATTTTAAACCTAATTCTGAATTCAACTGGAAGCCAGTGAAGTGAAGCTAGCACAGGAGTAATATGTTCTCTCCTGTTAGTTCCTGTTAGTAATCTTGCTGCTGCGTTTTGAACAAGCTGAAAACATTTTAATGAGTTTTTAGGGCACGCTGCCAGCAGAGAGTTACAGTAATCCAACCTAGATGTAACAAACGCATGGGCAAGTTTTTCAGCATCATTTTTAGATAAAATATTTCTGATTTTGGCTATGTTACGTAAGTGAAAGAACGCTGTTTTACAGGTTTGTTTTATATGAGCCTTAAATGATAAATCTTGGTCAAATAAAACTCCTAAGTTTCTCACAGTAGAACTGGAGGCTACACTGACACCGTCCAGGGAGACTCTCTGGTCAGACAGAGACTCTCTCAGCTTTTTGGGGCCTAGTATAATGACCTCTGTTTTTTTCTGGGTTTAGGAGGAGATAATTAATTGTCATCCAGGTCTTTATGTCTCTCACACAGGTGCTAAGTTTCTCAACGCGGTCATTCTGATCAGGTTTAATTGATAAATAAAACTGTGTATCGTCTGCGTAACAGTGAAAATTAATGCCATGTTTTCTGATTATGTTTCCTAAAGGCAGCATGGAAAGCATGAACAGAATGGGTCCAAGTACTGAGCCTTGCGGCACTCCATAGCTAACTTTACTGCACTGTGAGGAATGTTCATTTACACTGACAAACTGGTACCTATCAGATAAGTAGGATTTAAACCAGCAGAGGGCGGCTCCTCTGACCCCTATGTCACAGTCTAATCTCTGGAGTAAGATGCTGTGGTCAATGGTGTCAAAGGCTGCACTGAGATCCAACAGAACTAGGATTGAGACCAGTCCATTGTCTGAACTTAATAACAAGTCATTTGTGACTCTAACTAATGCAGTTTCTGTGCTATGGTGGGGTCTAAACCCTGACTGAAAATCTGCAAATAAGCTATTGTCCTGTAGGTGGAGACATAACTGTTTAACTACAACTCTTTCTAGGATTTTTGAAATAAAAGGGAGGTTTGATATTGGTCTATAGTTGACTAAAATGTCAGGATCTAGACTGGTTTTTTTCAGAAGTGGTTTAATAACTGCATATTTAAAAGACTGTGGCACATAACCTGTTTCTAGGGAGGTGTTTATTATGTTCAGTATAGATTCATTAATTAGGGGAAGAGTTCCTTTAAAAAGTTTGCTCATTGACAGTTAGCGAGGTAACTGACGCTAAAGCTAGTAGAGCTATTGCACTTTTTTTACATCACAGTTCCCCCAAACATCCTGAAACCAATTATAAGAAAAAGGTTCAACATTTTTGCTGACACTCCAGTGTTATTTTTGGCTAGGTTTCTATCCATTTTTCAAGCTAAGCCTCATGCTGCAAGCTAAGCTACAGGCTAGAAACTAAGCTACAGGCTACAAGCTAGGAAAGCTACAACTTAGGCCAGAGAAAAAAATTGTTAAACTAAAAACAATGACAGTACATTCAGTCACAGAAAGCTTTAAACTAAATAAGAATGATAAAAATAATTAGATAAAAATGTGTGTACAGCAGGCTCTACATGTGAATCTGCTTCTTTGGAGCAGATCTCCTTCAGTATGACTTCACTCACAGACGTCTGCACACTGAACATGAAGTGAACCAGAGACAGTTTCTTTAAACTTTCACCAAAAGACATTCCCTCGAACACAGCAGCAGCTTTTGCATAAACTGCTGCACTCAGCGCTGTTAAAGCGAGTCTGCTCTTAGTGAACTAAACCAACTATACACAAAAAAGTCTCTTCTCTGTGCCGGAGCAGCTTCACTCTTGGAGGATAAAAAAGCTGTAAATGTCCCCCTAACCAACACTGGGCCAGCTCTTCCGCATCTTAGTGCAGGAGGTGGACCAGACAATGGTGTAGAAAGGGGCCTTATCCTAACCCCTGCTCTTTAGACAGGATGCAAAACTTAGTCTAAAGAGGTTGGACGTGGGCTGGGCTTGGGCTGAAGAGGCTGAACTTGAACTGGCCCAAATCTAAGCTTGGTGACAGCTGTGCATTTGGAAAAAGGTTGGAGCGAGGGTTAACCCCGGAGGATGAATGCCTTCTGTCCTGGATCTCCCATCTCCCCCAACCATGCCAGGCTTTTAGAGCAGTCCTCCCCTTTATTGTAGATGCCCTGTGGTGGTGGTGGCAGGCCCTGGTGGAGACATTCAGAACACAGGCGCAAAAAGCTGCGCCAACGTCACCTCCATCTGTGCACCAAGCAGATCAGGCCCACTGAGTCTAAACCATTACTGCCTGAGAGATGAGTTATTATTTTCAGTGAGTCTTACATAACCTAAATGTTCATCTGCTGTTTAAGACCCATCACTCCACAGATAGATGGAATAATGTTTGGTTGGACAAATTTGTTTTAGTGCTTCACTCGGCCGATGGGGAAAAGACCAGCCTTTGGTCTGCAAGCCAAATCTCATCCCAAACTGGATGAATTCTGGCTTTTGTTGTATACCCGTAATGCATTATAGGTGAAAGTGGAAGTAAGCTATGAATGAAATAAGACATTTATACAAAGCATCAAGACATCTGGTCTTCATAGATGTTTGATTGGATTTGAGCTACAGTGGATTTAGGGCCCAACTAAAATGAATAACAACGGGAAATTCTATGCCCTCAGATGTGGATAATGTGTAAGAGTAATGTTGAGCTGTGGAGAGCGTCTTAATAATCTTCTCTTTGTTTTAAGATCCACTCTCTCCAGGTTTATTTTTGCATTAAGATCAAGACTTTGTGCATGCTTTCCATGATCTGAACACTTAATATAATATGAATCCATACATGGTGAATAACATTTACACCAGACCTAGGTCCCTCATTTTGTCATAAAAATGTAAAAAAATACATATAGTATTTTCTTTTTATACTTCACTTCAAAATCAACTATGTAGCAGATTTTAAACCTTTGAATCCTTACTCCTCCCCGGGAAAGTCTATTCCAGAGTACTGGAGAGGAGAATTTGGCCGATAGTCGAACCTCGGATTCAGGAGGAACAATGCGGTTTTCGTCCTGGCCGTGAAACAGTGGACCAGCTCTATACCCTCTATCGGGTGCTCGAGGGTTCATGGGAGTTCGCCCAACCAGTCCACATGTGCTTTGTGGACCTGGAGAAGGCGTTCGACCGTGTCCCTCGTAGCGTCCTTTGGGGGGTACTCTGGGAGTATGGGGTCCGGGGCCCTTTGTTAAGGGCTGTCCGGTCCCTGTATGACCGGAGCAGGAGTTTGGTTCGCATTGCCGGTTGTAAGTCAGACCTGTTTCCGGTGCATGTTGGACTCCGGCAGGGCTGCCCTTTGTCACCGGTTCTGTTCATAATTTTTATGGACAGAATTTCTAGGCGCAGCCAGGGGCCGGAGGGTGTCGGGTTTGGGGACCACAGGATTTCATCTCTGCTTTTTGCGGATGATGTTGTCCTGTTGGCTTCATCAAACCAGGACCTTCAGTGTGCACTGGGACGGTTTGCAGCCGAGTGTGAAGCGGCTGGGATGAGAATCAGCACCTCCAAGTCCGAGGCCATGGTTCTCGACCGGAAAAGGGTGGCTTGCCCTCTCCAGGTTAGAGGAGAGTTCCTGCCTCAAGTGGAGTTTAAGTATCTTGGGGTCTTGTTCACGAGTGAGGGAAGGATGGAGCGTGAGATCGACAGGCGGATCGGTGCAGCGTCTGCAGTAATGCGGTCGTTGTATCGGTCTGTTGTGGTGAAGAAAGAGCTGAGTCGAAAGGCGAAGCTCTCGATTTACCGGTCGATCTACGTTCCTACTCTCACCTATGGTCATGAGCTTTGGGTCATGACCGAAAGGACAAGATCCCGGATACAAGCGGCCGAAATGAGTTTCCTTCGCAGGGTGGCTGGGCGCTCCCTTAGAGATAGGGTGAGGAGCTCGGTTACCCGGGAGGAGCTCGGAGTAGAGCCGCTGCTCCTCCACATCGAGAGGAGCCAGCTGAGGTGGCTCGGGCATCTGTTCCGGATGCCTCCTGGACGCCTCCCTGGGGAGGTGTTCCGGGCATGTCCCACCGGGAGGAGGCCCCGGGGAAGACCTAGGACACGCTGGAGGGACTATGTCTCTCGGCTGGCCTGGGAACGCCTTGGGGTTCCTCCTGAGGAGCTGGAGGAAGTGTCCGGGGAGAGGGATGTCTGGGTGTCCCTGCTTAGACTGCTGCCCCCGCGACCCGGCCCCGGATAAAGCGGAAGAAGATGGATGGATGGATCCTTACTCTGCAGTTTTCATGCAAACAATGAAAAGGACAGCAGTTTCATAATTCAGGGTAAATGCGCTAATAAGTGGCTAATTAATATGCAGGTAGACTTGGTCCATTCAGGCCTCATCCACACCTCATTTACCCGTATAAAGTGGAACCAATAAACGTCAGATGAGAGACTTCCATTTTAACATTAATAGGTTGCGTTCACATGATGTCATAGAGTTCTAAAGGGCTTATAGTTTAAAATGGAGCTGGAAGCAGGTTAGAATTCTGTGGTAGAATCTGCTGCTAAAGATTGAAAATGCAGATGTCTTGGTATGGCTTGAGGCTAATATCTCTGAACTTTGTGCCAGTTTTGGTTTCATGTGGATAGGTCCAGTAACTGCAAAGTCTTATCTAGGGCTGGGCAATAAAAAATTGGTTCGGGTTTGCGGCGTCCGACGGAGCACAAACAGCTCCCCTCTGCAAAGTCAGTCCCTGTTCCGAGCAGAGCAGCTTCTCTCTCTCTCTCAGCAGCAGCGCTCCGGTAATGTGCGCCGGAGGTCAGGTTGAGGCACAGACAAAGCGTTGGAGGTGCAATGTGGAGGTGTGGCGCACTCATAGACGCGGAGGTGCGGCCCCGAGGTCGGGCGCCATCAAAAACAGAGCGGCGTGGAGTTGTGACGCGGAGGTGCAGCGCAGAGGACGGAGCTGCGGTGCTGAAGACAGGTGCACTCATAAACAGAGCGGTACGGAGGAGCAGCGCGGAGGTCGAGCACACCTGAGGTTGCAGGTGCTCAACAGCAGCAGCGCATGTGGCTGGGACTGAAGGAGGAGACGAACTGGTACTTTCTAGTTTTGTCTGGTGTCACTCTGGAAAGCTGTCTGCGTTGCCATGGTGATATAGTTGCCTAAAAAGTTGAATGGGCAGCGTATTTAGACAACAATGAAGTTTGAGGTCATTGTTCTTTAAACGTTAATGTTGCAGACTAATAACCTTCCTGAAAACCTGCAGCACAGCAAATTTCCTCTGTTTTTTAATGACTGGATGTTCTACAACACACAACAGGAATCACCAGAGAAGATCTGAGAGGAACAGAATCAGAATCAGAGGCAGTGTAATAGCCCAAAGAAACAGCCTAATAACACAGCAATATCACTAAAAAAAGTAGTACGCTTGACCTGTTCAAATTCAGGTATTTTTAATTAGATTAACTACCACCTCATATATGTTTACGAACATATTTTGTTAGTTTTTACAGTTCTAGCTAATATTTTTAAGAAAAAGCTCAAGTAACCTGTGAATTATAGACAAAAAAATTGCAACTTTTAGCGCAACTTTTAAGAAACTCCCCTACAAAATCACAGGGTCTTCTCTTCTATTGACTATCTTGACTTGTCTGATTGCACTTTAACCTCAAGAAGAAATCAAAGCAATAAAGCTAAACTTGTTTTGGACAATTTCTCTGTTGTTTCCAGTTTGATTTTAAGTAAGTGGGGAAAAAAATTGTTTTGAAATCGTAAATTTAATTTTTTTGTGAAAAAATCTGAGATTTTTTTAGGCCATATCGCCCAGCTCTGGTCTTATCTGTCAGGACAAATGGCCTAAGGTGAAGTTATTTCTTCTCTATAGCATCAGAAAGTAGTGATATTACTGAAACAGCATGATTGTGGGCTGAGTTTAAACTGCTCCCGTCTGGCTGCAGATACTACTCAAAAACTCTTTTATCCATGTTGCCTCTGGTATTTTAAAACAGTTAATGTAGTGTATTTATAAGATTTTATTTATTCTATTCATTCTACTGTTTGCTATTATTATTATGTGGTGTGTGTGCTTACTGCTGCTGTAAAACAATTTGCGCCCCAGTGATAATAAAATCTCCTTGAAGCTTGCTCTCTGTGGATTGACATTAAGCCACCAGATTATTATGGTGTGGTTGTGGACCCAGTTTTAACAAAAAATGATCAGGTTCAAAATTTGTGGATTTTTCTTTTAAAATAGTACCTCACCTACATATATACAGGCCCCTGCCCTCCATCTGAGGTTTTGACAATATGAAATTCTAGAACTTGAACGCAACCTATTCAGAGAACTGAGGTGTATGTGCTGTGTTAGTTGTTAGTGAAGACTAAGTAGCACTAGGACAAATAAACATTAGCAAAGCTCAACACACAGGCGTCTTCACGTTCCTCAAAAAGTAGATACTTTTTAATGCTGCCGAGGTTGTGAAGTTGGCTCTAACTTGGTGATTCTCATGTGGTGAGCTCCAGACTCACAGTAATTCCCATAACAAGTGGTTACCCTGTGCTCTCGCAGCGTGAATCTGCACTGGAGATTGCTTTTATTCAAGGTTTCTGCAGGCTTCAGTAAGTTTAAGTTAAACTTTTTTAGACGTTTTAAGGCAATTGTTCAAGAAAAATAAGACCTATTTCATAAGAATACAGTGTACAACTGAGACCATTTGTGACAGTGGGTGCCCCATAGCATTTTGGTCTTGGTGAGAAAAAGTCTAAGCTTTCATTTCAGCAATGGTAATATGCCTTTGAGCATTTAAGTGGACATTTTAGCTAGTTGCATCCAATGTACATGACATATTTGAGATCTGTTTAAATGTGTTTAAGACCTAAAAGTCTGCATTTCAGCAAATTTAGTACTTTTTAAGGCCTTAAATTCAGACTTTGAAATTTAAAACTTTTTAAGACCCTACTGAAACCCTATTTATTTTTATTTATTTATTTATTTATTTATTTTAAGCTCAGCTCATTTGAATCCACTGCAGTGTTAAACCAGTGAACTCTGTAAACATTGTTACTGACATGGGCCCATCATGTCTTATATGCGCCTGTTCAAAAATAAAATAAGGCAATATTTTTGTGCCTGCCCAATGTAAGTTCTCTTGCTAGGGGCATGGGGCAGGTGACTCAGTGGTCTCCTTGGGACCACTTTGGCCGTGGTCCAATTGAATAGTCTGGCTTACGCAATGAGCCACTCGCTGACAGGGTTTCATTGTTTAATCTTGGCTTATTCAATTACAAACTCTACTGGGCCAGATTTTAAAAACTGAAAATGTTTCAGGGCCAAATATTTGAAAGATGAAATATTTATAAATATTAGGACAGTGACAAAGGCAATAATAATTACTAATATTTTGGTAGCATAATACAAATCATTTGTTATTATAAATATAAACCATTAATAACAGGGGTTTAAAATAAAAATGACTCCTTTTTATAGATAAATAAACATATTTATGTATGCTATATTACAATGGTTTGTATTTATTTAGTTAGTCTTTATTCTGGAGTAAAACATGTACAATTTTTGTCAGAAAAAAATCATCATTTCCACTTCAACAGCAGCTGTTTTTTGAACTTGGGTCAGACTCAGATCATAAACATTCTGCCACTCTCCTCCATGCAGCAGTATTTAGTGACAACATTTTAAATATATTCCCATAGTAATACTGTGGACATGTTGTCATTTTTGGAGCATCAGGTTTTGTGCCCACTGACACCAATGCCCGAGATGCCCTGCCCTGATTGCTGTGTGCAGTTATTGTGCTCTCTGTCACATCGATGCCTCTCATATCCACGTCCCAGGACCTGCCCTGACCCCCTGTGTAATGACTTAATGACTGCTCGTTATTGGCTCATTTTCATCATGCAAAGTTTAATAGCCTCTTCTACATGGCTCTTAAAGGTGGTCACAGCACCGGGGCTCTGCCTGAGAGGACATTATAGGAGACATAAAGACATAAGGCTGGACTGATGTTTTTACTCATTTTCTAATCCACAAATTTTCCTTTCCCCCTTTATTAATACACCAGGTGAAAATGCATTTACAATATTTACATTTGTAGGTCACTATAATGTGAAACGGGAGGGGTTGGCAGGACTAAGTTGTATCACTAGTAATAATAATAATAAACAAAAAACTAAGCTGTATAAGTTGTACTGTCTTGGTAATGTGTCAATGTATGTATGTGTTAGTCTTTTGACTCTCAAAAAGTTGTGCGGTTAGAATAATAAAAGCAAAGAAATGACAGGTTAAGAAAGAAAATAATAATAATAATTATCAAAAATGATTGGAACAATATGGAGCAGTCAATCAATATAAATCATTTTATTCATAATATGTTATAAGTATGTTATACAATGGTGACTTAGTTGTCCTAATGGTGATATTTAATATTTAAAGTATAATGTATAATGTGTGTGTGTAGATGTGAATGTCCTACACAGCGCATTTAAAGAGGCAAGGTTTTTTTTTTTTTGGTGAGCCTGCTATCAGCCCCCCCCAAAAATGACAGCAACAGTAATTATAATAATAATAATAATAATGACAGTAAAGCTCACAGCAATAATAGTAATAATAATCAATGGTAATGATCACAGCAATAATAGCAGCAGTAAATATGATTACAGATTAATGGAGATAGAATTAAGTGTGTGTGTGTGTGTGTTTATGGGAATGTGTATGGCATTCTGATAATTAATGTATTAATATTAAGGTATACTTTATTGTACCCATTCTCTGCATTTGTCCCATCCTTCAATGCCACTGGGAAAACCTGTCAGGAGCAGTGGGCAGCCGCAGTGCAGCACCCGGGGGACCCTTCTCCAGATCTTAACCATGGATCCTGGTCAGGAGTACCTAGCTGGGAGAAACCAAAGCACCCAGAGGAAACCCACCCAGACACAGGGAGAACATGCAAATTCCACACAGATAGGCCCCACACGGTCTGGGAATCGAAGCCTGGACCTTCTTGCTGTGAGGCGAGAGTGCTGCAGTGTCCAGGTTTCCATACATTTTTTTATAGTCCCTTCTGTCCACCCCCTTCACTCATGTTTGCTGTATATTAGCCATAATGAGACGACCCACAGGGCATTTTTGCATTTTCTCGCCTTGACAAGGTGAACTGATGACTTTGTGCCGTGTATGTGAGTGTGAAAAGCTGAGAGCATTTCCTTAACTGTGATTTAGTGTTTGTCCATGTAACCTCTCACCACAAACCACCAGACCCCGACATGTCATTATTTATCATGTACTCTTTTATAATGCCCCACTAATGAGCCCAAAACCACCACCTGTCCACAGCCTAAGCATAATGTTGTGTCCAGATATTGTTTTAAACTCCATGGAAATGTCTCACTCAGATTCACATTTTCTAAAAAAAAATCATGTCCTTCCTCTTAAAGCCCTTTCAGGTCACTGGGTCACATTTAAAAATATAAAACATGAAGAAAAATACACAATTTTTTTGTTATTTGATCATTAACCCCTGTCCTCCTCATACATAGCAAAAGTAAATTCATGTTTATATTTTTAAACCCCTAAATGTGAGAAAATGACACTCTTCCTCTTAAAAGGTACTGTAAGCAGCATGTGCCCTACTGGTTTGAAAACGGTACTGCATTCTAAATTTCTTAATGCTTTTTTGATTGGGCGATCGGCAATGCAGTTTAAGAATCAAAACAAAAAAATATAAACATAAACAACTGGGCCATTGTGTAAAATATATTTAAAATTTTTAATAAATCAGCTGTACCATTGTTATCAGCAGTGCTTGACAATAACATTAGCCAACCAGCTAAATGCAGATAGAATTATATTTTGTCCAGTAACATATTCAGTCTCACTAGCTTTGTCTGGTTGAATTGAGGTTTGTCTTTGTTATTTTCCTCAATAAAAAAATAAAAAAAAAATAAAATAATAATAATAATAATAATAATAATAATAATACAGCAAAAGCTAAAACAGCAATTTTGTGAGTTTTTAAAAAAACTATTCTTTCTTTTATTATGATAAACTTTTCAGTGGTAATTTTCAAAAGGATTGTAAAAACAACATATAACTGTTTTATTACACATATTACACATGAATCAGCATTTTAACATCCAAACTACAGCTAGTGAAAAACCTAAGTGACTAGTAACTTTTAAAGAACACAAACCAAACTGGCCAGTAAGCAAAAAAGTTCATGTCAAGCCCTAGTTATCAGTAAAACTAATATTTGATTTAAACATGTTTACCTCATATCTTGGGACACGTGGGTAATTCTGATGAAATCTAAAATATATATGTACTGCTCATAGCACCTTTTAAAGCCTTCAAAAGGGCTGGGCTACAGTCACTGTTATCTAGTGGGAATTATAAGGGAATTCTTTTCCACAGTACAATGAGAAAATGGTGGAGCTGGAGGTAATTTGTGTGTGTGTGTGTGTGTGTGTGTGTGTGTGTGTGTGTGTGTGTGTGTGTGTGTGTGTGTGTGTGTGTGTGTGTGTGTGTGTGTGTGTGTGTGTGTTTTAGCCTCTGACTGACAGGGTTACAGAAGAATTAACATGATTTAACATTTCTGTATTGCAATGGCAGTAGAGTGAAAAAAAGTGAATTTAATGTAAGTCAATGGGACCAAAAAAGCCTTTAAGAGGAAGAAAGTTTTTTGTCTAGACTTTTTCCAGTTGTGAAGCTGAAATTCTAAAATGAATTTATTATAGAACATCATCAAATACCATCTCTAGCATAAAAAATGCCAAAATGTGAGGAAAAATAGATTTGAAAAACCATAAAACAATGCCTGAAGGTACTAACACCTGGATAATGTGGTTCATTGCTGGATTATTACTGGCTTACTGCAGTGAAGGTTCTAGAGGCGTTCAGCAGCATTCACTAACCAAGAACATTTGGAAGTCCAGTGTTTAGAGACCTTCACTCACCTGCACCGTCACCCAAACCCTTCCTGAACACCCCTCCACTTTTCACCCCTGGAGGGGATCCTAGTGCTGTGTCTGGATTGACCAGATGTGTGAATGTGTGAGGAGATGGTCCGGAGGCTGATGAAGTGTGTGCCGTGCGTCTCTCAACTTGAGTGGAGTGAGTTTCGGCTAAATCCTTGCTGTGCTCCACAACTTGTCTGTGCGTTACTTTTCTCCGTGTAGTGAAGTTGCGTGCGGTAGATGGAGTAAATGTAGTGATAATATTTAAACTCCTCACTGCAAAGGACTCACCTCATTTATGTTAGCTTTTGTGCTAATTAAGCTCACATCCCATTTTCTCCCCCTTTCCCCTTCTCCGTTGCCCTTTCCCTTCATTTTGCGCGTTCACGAGAGACAAAGTGGTGTCTCAATTCTCGTTTGGGCACAGTTGCCAAGTCCGCTTCTTTAAAGTGACCTTGGGCTTCTATTTTGGAAAGTCGCTTACAAATTTTGGAGGTCGCGGGTTGTGATTTTTTGGGCTTGTTTCTGAAAATGTAGTTGCTTGTTTGGGACTGCTGGGCTTCTGGCTATAACAAACTAAAATTTGATTAAAAATGGAGTGAAGTGATGGGTCCTTCATGAACAAGAGGGTTCTAACAGCTGGCTCTTGTAAGTAAATGACTGGGCTCCTGCTCCACGTGCATACAACCAAGTAGAGAGGGGCGAGTTGAGTTCACAGATGGCTGCTCGGTGAACAGGAGAGTGGGAGAGCAGAACATGAAATGGTTGTGACAGAGAAGCTTTTAAGCTTTCTGACAGTTTTTTGTTTCATTTTCGATAGACCCAGCAATCACTAAGATATTAACCGCCAAAGTTTTAAAACTTTTAAATACATTCATTAAATACGTGCGTCTAATTAAGGCTTTACTGGAGACAACATGCTGTGTTTTCACAGTTTCTCCCTGTAACTTCTGATGGTCATAATGAGAAGAGAGCAGAGAGCGACAGACAGCAGCAAACAGCAGGACAGACACTGACAACAGAGAGACAGGATAGACATTAAGACTTTTAACTACTTCACTAACTATATTAAAGTTTCCTAAAGTAATATAACAGGGTAAAACTAGTAATGAAAAATGGGAGGAATTAAATGAAGCCCTATAAAGGTAAAAAAAAAAAAAAAAAAAAAAAATTATCCCAATCATAATATTTATATATTTTTTTTAATGCAGGTCTATCTGCTATAGTGCTTGCCTGGAAAATCCAGATTGATATGTCTCTGTATTATTATACAGAGAAATATCAGTCTGGTCACCACGCCATCCGCCTTGGTTGGATTCAAATCCCAACTGTACTGTGCATTTTTATTCGCTTATTTAAGTCACGTGTTCTTCGCGAGCAGCGTCTGCAACAACAATCACGATGGCACACTGAGGAGCTGAGTTTGTTTCATTCAGCGGTAAATTACGTTTTAAATGACCAAAAACATATGGAGTCATTAAAACCACAGCAGCTTGTAGCACTAGAAGCCTTTATTTAAAAAAAAAAATGTTTTTGCGTTGCTTACTTTCTTGTCGCTTTGTTAACATCACATCCGCCATTTTCTGATTGGCTAACTCTGCTGTCAGTTTGCTCCGCGCTAGAAATCGAATTGATTCTATGGCAACCAGACTCGGAATTTCCAGGCAACTATAGTGCTACTTGTTCTGCATATTTGGCACAATAATAGTATTACTGTATTATCATGTAAACCTCAGTACAAGGCATGGTTTAAATACAACACATACACACATACAAAGCACAAAGCTGATTTTTTTTTTAATAAAAAAAAACACTGGTCGAGGGAAAGGGCGAGGGCTAAGGGCTGTACAACCCTCCAAACAGAGTGCACAGTGAGCTCTTCCTGCCGCACGGAATGTATAGATGAGAGCAACCATCCGGGTACTTTACCATTGTGCCAAGTCACCAACCCCCTTTTGGATGAAAACATCTCTATTCAATTAATGGCGGCAGATACAAAATATCAAATCGTTTCTCGTCCGGGATTTAAAAAAATAAACACAAGTTCCCAGAAGCATGAGAAAAATGGCCAGTTAAGCTAATGGTTCTATTCCCTCACTGACAAAGAAAGATCAGAGTCGTTATTTGAAGAAACTTAGTGAAATAGGAGCCGATTGCTAACTTAGCTGCCTCTGTCACAGGTGAACAACCCAATATAGTGGATGAATTTTAGTACTTCAACAGTATATTTCATTTAATGTAAATTCATGACAAATACAATATCAGTAAAATGTTTGTTTGGTTTCTTTTAGTCTGTGAGCAAGCAATTAAAATCTTGAATTGTTTTTTTTCTTTTATTATTGATAGTACAAAACCAATCGTAGCAGTGCCTGGCCTCATACCACCAGCTTCTCTCCCACTCATGGCTGCTTTGTTTTCACCCAAAAGGGCAGTTTGTCCTCTTTCTCTGGTGTTACATTTGTGTTTGTGACATTCACCTACAGTTGTCCTGTTGTTCACATGCGCCCCCTTCAGGCTAATGTAGGCTCATTTAAAATGTATATATTATAACAAAAACAAAACAATATTAGTAAAAAAAGAATTTATTTAAAGTATAAACTGAGGAAATGACGTGCACAATGATATATAGCCTAATATATCAGTGTAGGGCTGTCCCATTTCTTAGGGGTGTATTGTCAGCCCTAGCTCTTACCCCTCTGTTTTAAGGTCAAAGGGAAAGGGCGAGGGGTAGAAGTAAGAATGAGAAATGGGATTGGGCCTATATTTATGGTCAAATAGCAGAATTTACTCTAATAGCATTTAGCATTAGCTACTGGTAAATACCCAGACCATGTGAATGCACCATCAGCACTTGAGGTTATCTTTCATGGATAGTAACCTGACAAAGTGCGAACACCAGCTGCGAGGGCTAAATTGAGCATAGTCCGAGTGTACTGCATGTAAACGTACAGTGCGAGGATGCAGCTCTGAGATACTATAAATGCGTATTATTGTCTTGTGTATGGGGCTCTCTCAGGATCGTGGAACATTGGGGGGCTGCCTTTGAACAAAGTGACCCTCTACAACAGCTGGTGCATCCCCTGCGTCTCAGTATGTCTCACCTTCTGAAATCCTCCTATGATTGGATTATTTCAGGATCTTCACCCAACTGAATTCACCCCCTAATAATGAGTTCTGTCATGTCAAAATTCTGTCCATATTTACCAACATGCTATTAATGTTATACCATACTCAGGACCAGCTCCTGGCATAAATGTCCTATGTGGTTGTCTTTCTGGCCATAGAAATGACACACTCATGCAAAGTTTTTTGTTTCAACAGAAGGTTTCCCCCAAGAAGTATACAGACATCTTATGCTATGAGAAATGTGGCTCTGTTCCATATCTTGAAGATCCATTTTCAAAAAACTGATTTGTGAATTCACTTTATTTTGTAAACTTTATTAACTTGTGTTTGTCATACATTTTATTTTTATTTTCAAAACACTAAAATTTTACATTTATTTTGGTGGTTGTGTAAATAGGAACACTTTCATGATCCTGATGCCAATACAGGCTGTTTGGCATGGAGGCTCAAGACGCTTCAACAACAATCCTCTGACAGTGGCCGTGCACATTCTAAATCACAGCTGCAGAGTCGCCCAACCACACCACGTCAATTGGTGACTGTGAAGAGCATGTCAGTGAGGAGCGTATGGAGGCACTCTCAGTGATTACTCACTCAACCGACATATCTTTTATCAAAGAGAAGGTGTCTTATCAAAGAGAACTTCTGAATACAGACAGAAAAGAAACGTCAGTCTTTGATGTATATCCTCGCTTTTTTGATACACCCGGATAGGTAAGTATTTTAAATATTATTGCCTATGCAAATTTTCAAATAGTTCAGGTCGGTAAGGATGTAGCAGGGGGGCCTCATCCAGACAGGTGAGAGGGGGTGAAGTAGGGGCTCCAGGAAGTCCATAGGAGGTGAGGTTAAGGGCCCAGAGGTCAGGACAAGCGCACAGATGGGGTCAGAGAGGAACAACTTGTGAATAACAATGAACTGATTAGAGATGTAGAATATTAGATTCTATTAATGATAGTGATAGAAAAGGAGGAGCAGATGAAACCAGAGGACAGAGGCTCAGTGCACCATACTTCCCCCAGCTTCTAGCTCCTAAAGCAGCTTAGCTTCAACTGTGGAGGTAATCCAGTTAATAGCTGGCCTGACCATGAGCTTTCTCAAGGAGGAACAGTTTTAAGTAGTGGTGGGACTCGATTAAAAAAAAATCTATTTAATTACAGGCTTTGTAATTAATTCATGGTGAGAATTGCATTTTTATCAAATAACAATATTTATATGTCAGAAATAAAAATATATGAGCTTATTTGTATGTTGTGGTGTATTTTAACTTGATTTCAAACTAACACCGCGGTCAAACAGGGCAGGATTCAGCGTTTGTGCATTGACCTCTGCCTCCCGTGCACGTAGTAACATGCAGCACGCCTCTCTCCTCTCTCTCCTCCTCTGTACTCTGTGTGTGACCTTTTCACTCTCCTTCGCATTTGACCCCAACGGACTGCTGTCCCCTATGTCAGCTGTGAGAATGATCTAACCCCCAATTTCCACTGCATGCGACTCCGCTCTGCTGCACTGCGCCAACCACTCCGCAGTAAATACGCAGCCGTCCTAGTGAATGAGCCCTCAACCCCTAGAGGGCAATCTTGGAAAGAGGACTTCACCCCATTTACCACAGAACACTGTTTTCTATTGGATAAATATGATTCCATCCATTTTATAGTTTTGTTGGAGAAATTGAAGGAGGACAGTTTTGATAGTAATACATTATGATTCACAACATCAAACACTTTTCTTAAATCTAAAAACTGCTCCTACATATGTTTTTTTATCCAAATAACCTTTAACCTTTTCTAAGAATGTTGTTATTGCAGGATTCAGTGGAATGTAACAGCACGGAAACCAAACTGCATGGGGTGCAAGGGAGATTGGCTGTCATTAATATGTTCAATTAATTGCTTTGCAACCCACTTTTCAAGCACCTTTGAAAAAACTGGTAGTATGCTGATTGGCCTATAGTTTTTCAGTGTCAGTTCTGTCCCCTGACTTAAAAATGGGGGTCACAATTGCAGTCTTCCAGGCCTTTGGAACCACAGTGTTTTATTGATAAGTTAATCAGATGAGCAATGGGGTATGATAAGGCAATTTTATATTTTTTAAGAAAGCCTATGTCAAGATTGTAATTATCCTTAGCTTTGCTATTCTTCATTGCATTAATGATGTTAATAACTCCTGATGCCGTTATCTGACTTATGTTAAAAGTTTGTCAAGTACCATTTTCATGGCTAAAGGAGAACTCAGGAGACTTAAAGCACTTGGATATTTCTTCCACAGATCGTATAAAGGACAGATTAAGCTCATTTGCTAAAACAGCAGGATCACTGACAAGCTGATTGCTAACCTTTAGTTCTATGTGTTCAATGTCTTGCTTTTTCTGTCTCGTGGTTACTTTATTAATATTCTGACAGATTTGTTTCCCATTCCCTTTTGCATTTTCCATTATTGTGATAAAAAAGTTAGCTTTAGCTCTCCGTAATTTAGACGTTACTTTATTTCTTATAGATGTATAGTTTAGTCTATCAGTGGTCAACCCTGATTTAATACATTTTTTAAGTAGTTGATCCCTCATTTTCATTAATTTTAAACACTCTGAGTTCAACCATGGAAGAAAGTTGTTATTTTTTTTCCTATTAATTGTGGTTTTAGAAAAGGACTGACTAACTTTCTGAATTTTTTAAAGAAATAATTCTGAACAGGTGTCAGTGTCATCAGTGACATTTTTTTTCTTTATTTTTTGGTATAATGTTGAATTTTAATTGCTTATTTGAATGATTAGTATTTGAATTTTCAAAACGTTGTTTACTTAGTTTTCTCAAACTAAAGATTGCGTTATGATCAGAAAGACCAGTCAATAAATTTTGTGTTTTAGTGATTCTTTCAGGTTTGTTGGAAAAGAGCAGGTCAATTCTGGATGCTGAACGATGAGTGACTTTTGTGGGATACTGTATTAGCTGGGGGAAATTAAATTGGTCAGTTATTAATTTGAGTTTTTCCCTGTCCTTTTTGTCATCCCAATTTATATTGAAATCCCCTATTAGAATTATTTCTTTTTTATGGTTTCACATATTTAGGAGGGCTTTGAAATGGTCATAAAAGTCTATTTTAGCAGAAGGTTTTCGATAAAGACAGATAACAGTGAGTGACATTTCAGCTGAAAGGAGGATATCTACGCCCACACATTCTAACTTGATATTACTAGGCCACACTATTTGGTTACATTTGTATTTATTTGAAACATACAATAACACACCACCTCCTTTACCCTTATCCCTGTCCTTCCTGAAAGTACTTAAAAACCTGGTAAGGATATCGCTGAGTCAGGGGAAGAATTGTGTAACCATGTTTCAGAAAGGGCAAAATAGTCACTGTTAGAGTTACATATCAGATGTTCCAACTGTTCACGTTTAGAGACCATACTACGGACATTCAAATGGCCCCCAAACAGTCCATTTTTCTTTAACAATGGGTCCCAAACAGCTCTTGCATTATTTAATGTATTAAATATTTTTAGGCGCCTATGCCTTTTCATTACTGGATTTCTGTACTTTACCATCGTTGTGACTGAATGTGCAGCTGAGGTAACGTTCTCCACCAGTTCCCCATACGTTGATCCCCAGTGCGCTGGTCTCCCGCACGGCCCCGCTGAACTCACAGCCACCGGTGCGCTGGTGGAGGGGGAAGCCCAGGTGACGTTTTCCGGCCGTCCCCGATGCGTTGGACCCCCGCACGGCCCCGCTGGACTCGACGCCGCTGGTGCGCTGGTGGAGGGGGAAGCCCACGTGACATTCTCCACTTACCACCGGGTGAACCACCACCATACTGTGCTGCCCTACATCGGTCCACACGGGACGGCCCAGGTAGGCAATGTTTTGTTTTGTTGCCCATGTTAGCACGTCTGCTAAGGGTAGCCAGGTTAGCTGCAGGTTGAAAGGCTACCTGTTGTTGAGAGGCATACCCCGATGGCTGTGATAGTTGAGCTAACAATGGTAATCCAAATGGTCCCGGCAATTGTGATGGATGAATTATTGGGAGTATCGCAGGCCCTGGTGGCTGTAGTAGTTGAATTGGCTTGGGTAGCCGTGCTGGCAGTGCAAAGTTAACCAGGTATATCCAGCTAATAATATCATAAATGCCAAGTGCATGAGACTCATATACGCACTAGTTGAATATGACTTAGCTTGCATTGTAGTGGGTATCTTGAGAAGTCCCTTGTCCAGAAAAGCCGAGTACACCAGGTGTTGGCTTGCCATGCCTGGAGTATAGACCTGGTCGGAGTTTGTGGTTATAAATCGCCATCTCATTGATATTAGAAGAAGACTAACACTCATTATGACACCTAGAATCCACCTCGATGTTACTTTGGTGGAATTTGATGGTTTACAAGGAACATACACAGCACCTGCCTGACTGTGCATGTCTCAGGAGCTGGCACCAGTTGTGACTAGTGATGGGTCGTTCGCAAATAAGCTAGCTCTAAGAGTCGATTCTTTAGAGTAAATCAGAAGAGCGGACTCCTGTAGGTGAGAGCTGAATCTTCAGCTGCACCTGCTCAGCTCTGCTAAAAATCATTACAAGCTGAGTGAAATTTTATTTTGATGGGCACACCATGCAGCCAGTCACATGTGAGGACAGACTAGGTTTATATCATTATGTGAAAGAAGTGGGCTTTGAAGACAGTGATTTTGATTATACTGGAGACAGTAGAGATGAGTACAGAATTTTGTAACTGAATTTTGTGCTTGCAAACTGCATACAAATAAGGCTTTTACAAAAACACTGATTAAAAAATTATTATACCAACGCACACATCATTCATAACTGCTAAATTAGACAAAAATAAAATGCTCAGAGTAATACTAAATGAAGAGCCATTTGGAAACCGTAAAAGCTGACTGTTCTATGGGAGCTGACCCAAAAAAAAAAAAAATTTGAAAAGAGCTGGACTGCCCATCACTAGATATGACCTCCACTGAACTATAATGTGTTTTTGAAACAAACATGTTTTACTGCATCAAATTTATTATGAAACTTCATAGTTGATTTTCATGTTTCTAGGAAATGTGGAATTAGGACCCTTCCTTTCCAGCCCTTCCTGCTCTGCATTGGTGAACGAAAGAAGAAAATCCAGACTCTTCATTGTCATTGACTAAAATGCCCTTCCATGTGCTGCACACACAACAGTTTGATATTCTTTTTAAAGCCCACTATGTCAGCGTTTCTTATGATGAAGACCTTGCACCTTACTATACATTAATTCAAAACACTATTTATGACATAAATGCTGGAAGTGCAAAGGAAACTTCACGTGTTCAAGGATTTGCAAACCTCTGTTACAAAGAGACTTAAAATGACTTTGTGTGGTTTAAAAGGTTCATATATGTTAAACTAACATCCAACTTCTTTACTAGTTGTGTTTGTAAAACCCAGCACAGAACTTGTTCAGTTTTTCAACATTTAAAACTTCAGCAAACCTTACATCCATTGGTAACCTTGCTTTCCACATTTTAGGTGCAGGCCCTTAGCTGACAACAGCTGATATGAACCTGGAGACTTGAGGTGGATATCTTTAGTAAATCATCAACATCTGCATCTACTTTGTAAGTTTTGTAAGGTCAGTAATTGCATAACTTCGCTTTTATTGTATTATATTTTGACATGTTTTAAAATGCTCAAGTTGGATATGTTACTCTTTAAAATTAAGGTTATATAATTTATTGAAAGTTGAAAGCTAAAATCTACCATTATAACACTGGAAATAGATATTTAGAACTACCTATAATTTACATGGTCCCTGCAAAAAGTTCATAATTAACTCCGAAAAAGAGTTAATGATCCCCTTTTTTGGTGGGTAACATTACAGTTTTGTAGTTCTCTGACGCAAATAATTTTACTGAATTAAATAGTTTGGGTTAAGAGCTCTTACAAATTATTTACGCTTTAATGCAGGGTCAGTGTGACTGTGACCTATCATTACATACTAACAGTAGGGTGACCAGATTTCTATAGTGTATGTGATGGGACATGGGAAAAGGAGCCTAAAACTGGGACTGTCCCGGGTAAATAGAAACATCTGGTCACCCTAACTATCAGAGCAGTGCAGAGAGTAACTCTACGTACATTGAATAAAACTTAGTCTGGGTGTAAATGATTTTAATGGCTGGCATAACAATGACTTCCAAAGCATTATAACTTCAAAATGGCTGACCCCAGACGGATTTCTTAGAAGCCACACTCCCAATAATGGATGTCACACAATAGTGGTGTCTAGACTTGAACAATGTGCTTTATGGGTCAGCCATTTGGGCTCAGGTAAAATAGGACACACAGTGGCTGCATTACAGAAGAGGTCCAGAGGTCTCTCATAACGTAGCAGCCCTAAAAATACAGATATCCTTTTAAAATTCCTACCACCAAGAACATTAATGGGCCTGGGCTCTGGGGGTACTTTCAGATCCTAGACTTCAATTTATCTTTTTATCGTCCAATCACAGGTAGGCCATTTATTTTGTTCTATTCAACAGCATAGTCAGGACACACTTGTCACAGTGCCCACTGGAGAAGCAATGGGATAAGCAGGAACTCTGCAACAGTCACTGCGTAAACTATATGTGGCGTTGAAAGAATCTACAGTCTCCAGTGTAAGAATTTAAAAGGATGTGGAACAGACTGAAAGCCCAGAGACAGGAACTGTAAAAGGCTGAAGTTCAGTGGAATACGAGTGAGAATCAAAGAAAAAGTGTTACAGGTAAAGTTTGTCTCTTTATTGCCACCAACTTAACGCATTATTGTTGTACCTTTTGTAAATGAGCCCTTTTAAAGCATTTTATCTTATGTGTAATGCCTCATCTGTGAATAAATAACAGCAGTCTGTCCTCCCCTGTAGTCCTGATAAATAAAACGGTGATCGCTAAATAATTTCATTAGCATTTTTTCTTCCTTGTATTTTTGCACATTCTTGTGAAAACGCCTCATTGTACAGATTCACTGAGTCATCGGAGAAAAATCTGTGCAGTGTTCATTCAGTTCCTGTGAGAGACGCAAACCTGAGCTACACCTGGGATTGCTCCACTTTTAGCACGATTTAGTCACTGAGCGTGCATGAAAATGTTTGATAAATCTGGCCATAACAGGTGCACATTTGGAGGTTTTTCTTAGATGTTTGGTTTTTTTTTACTATCTTGATGGAAACCTAAAGCTGGCCCTCCCTTTATGAACATAGCAACATTAAATGAAAATGAAACCAAATTACTATTTACTACCACAATGTATTTATAGTGCTTTCAAATAAAGAAACTACCTTAAAATCAAAGAAATTGTGAAGAAAACAGGCCACAATCCCTCCCCATTTAATAGAACAGCTGTGGACATGGTTTCAGTACCTGCGTTTGGATGTCTCATCAGGTTGTGCTCCTGTAGAATTTGATGACATTAAAACCTCAGATCGAGGCCAGGGGCTTAAATAACTGTTTAGGTGAGGTAGTATTTTTCAAAGAAATATACAAGCTGAAAATCCACAAATACTGAACCTGATCATTATTTTTTGTTAGCTCCTGTATCCAAAACCACATGATAATAATCTTGTGACTTGCCTACTAACAGAAATCACGCCTGTGTGTTTGAATAAAATCACATTTTTTTACGCTATAGTGAAGAAATAACGCTACTATATTTTGCTGTTTGTGACCACTCACGAGGCAGATTATTGCTCAACGTTCGTTTCATGATGGAGGTTCCCGATCTCTATAGGGCCAGGGGTCTTCAACGTATTTTTCCTCTGAGAGCTACTTTTATGAAATGAAAATGGCAGAGAGCTACTTGTGTATCGTAGCATTTATGCATTTATTCATCTTCTTCCACTTATTGCTGTTACAGGTTGCAAGTACTGAAGCTTATCCCACTAACTATGGGCCTTATGTAGGGTACACACTGGACAGTGGCCAGTTAGTCACAGCTGTGGTTGTGCTTGCTGCCAATCTTATATCACAGCTGATTTATCAAGGTAGTGGTGGATTAACAACTAATTGGCAAATAAACCCTTTTGTGCACAAAGGGGGCAAACACTATAAGTTTGATACATACACAAGATTGTTTTCCAAATGGTAAATCAAATCCCAAGCTTATATGGGATCCATCTTTGGGGAGCTAGTTGGAAAGTGGTCGAGAGGTACTGGTAGCTCGGGAACTACAGGTTGGAGACCCCTACTATAGTCCTTTTTGAATTCTATAGCATCGCATGAACGCAACCTACTGACTTTAAATGGACTGCCTACACAGAGTGTGTAAGACAAAAGGTACTTTTTGCAGAGTCTCCAGCAGGCTGTAGTGTATGTAATAGAGAGTATAATATCCTCTTCAATCACAAAAACCAACAACATCCTCTGTTCCCTGGAGAACCTTTACATCAGTCGGTGCAGGAGCAGAGCAGCATCCAACACCAGGGATCCAGCATAAACATGGACTGAAATGCTGTATTGTTCCGAGTAAGAGACACCAGTTCAGTAAAGTTATGGTGCAGTTGGGTCTCACTTTATTTCTCTGAATCTCATCAACAGAGACCCATATCAGCTGATGAATAGAGCATTCGTTTTTGCTGTGTGGGTAAAATACACAGCCTGTGTGTTCTAACTGCACTTTGTTCTGCATAAACTGCATTGTGTAAGAGTTAAAATGTAAAAGAGCTGCTGGTTTACATAAGTGCTCTTAATAAATCAGAGGCTGAAGCGGGAGAGCCGCTTGTTCTACTCAGGAGTAATTAGGCAGTCCACAGTGACTGGCTTACATAAGCACAGGCCACTCTTTCATCAGCCACCCATGGATCTGTACTGGTCTGGATGGGTTTCTTCAGGGACAGACTGACATTATAGGGACTAAAAACCAGGCAGTTCACCGGGGGGGCGGAGCTTAACATCCTGCGTCAAGAGCATGTGGTTGGTGATGATTAAAGTCAACTTATCTTGAATAAACAAGTAATAAATGATAAACAAAGAAAATCGTTTATTTGGTAACAGATTAAGGGATAAGGCTAAGGGTGGATTATTGTTGTGTTGTCAGCTCAGTGTATAAGGAAAAATGGAACAAATGTTATATTACTGCAACATACTTGTACTAGTAACATAAAATAAACCTTGAGTTGCAGACGTGCACTAGAGCTTGCACAGTGACACCTTTGCTAAACCACACCCACCTGGTCAAAACGTCTGGTTTGTAGTGTGTCCAACTGTTTAGGGCCACAGCCGGGCCCTCTGTGTTCAAATGTTCAGCGTGGTATGAAGTTTTCTCCTTCATGGCTCTCCTGTGATAGATGAAAGAATGGGGCAGGCGCAGAACCCTGCTACAGAACATGCATGAGGACTGACAGGCCAATGTGATGAGTGGAAATTTAAACACTGCTCCTCATAAAGACTCCAAAGTGAAATCCACCTAGTTTACCTGAAGGCCTCTTCAGTCTGTCTGACTCAGCTCATATTGGATGAATAGTTCTGAAGTTGGATTGTGTTAAATGTGACCATTTAAAATATGCTACTTGACTTCAGATATACAGTACGTTTACACAGCACAGCTCTGGAGCCTGTGTATATCTGTATTAGGAACAAGCTGCTGCAGTGCTGCTCTGATTATTTGGATACAAGCAGCAATAACATAGCCTGGCTGGCCAGAAAAACTCTTTTCATGTTCTATACAAAGTAGTTTGTCTGGTGCCCCTTTGTGCACTGTTTTGTTTCTGTTGGCAGAAAAATGACAAGTGGAGTACCCAATCAGAGAAACAAAAGGCGGGATATACGCAGCACACTGTTGACCCATAAGCAAAACAAACATGATCGATTGTTGCTGGTTTTGCCATAAAACAGCAGAACATATTATTAGCAGCTCTGTAATTATTTCTCAACAGGGACAGCAGCAGGAGCAAGTTACAAGTACAAAGACTTGTGGAGAAAACTGGTTTGTTTGAATGCGGTAGTTACGTCAAACATCAGTGGGACTTTATCATTCTTAAAATGGAAACAGAGGACTGAACAACAATAAGAGTTTGTTGTTGGATCTTAAGGAGGTTCTAAGTAGAGCTTCGAAATGCAAAAAGAAGAAAAATGGGAGCGAGACCAAAAAACAAAAAAAAACAAATGAGTAAGCAATGTTTTAAAATCAACAAATAAACTGAAATAGACTGTTCATCACCTGATTCAAAATTGAAGACTACTGCCTTTAAAAGATCAAAATCTTAATCGCAAAAATATGTGGATTCAGAGTCATTTTCTGTCATGACCACCTGATGGCAAAGGCAAAAAGGCTTTCTCTCTTTGAATGTGCCTATTTCAGTTGAATTGTTTTCAATAAATTGCTTACTTTTTTTATGTTTTGTCTCACTCCCATTTCTTCTTTTTGCAATTTGAAGCTCTACTTAGAACCTTCCTTAAGATCCAACAAAGCAAAATGTCATTTCTTGCAATTTTTCAACTGGTCCTCAAATTTTGATCAGGTGTGTATGTGTGTGTGATGAAATATGCAGCAGCGGCTTTAGACAGTGTCTACCTTTTTGATTTGAGGCTCATTGACACTAGTCACAATCATTCACTAGGGGAAAATTACATTGTCAGGTTTGTCTTATCCTTGTGTGGAAAGAGCACTAACGACTCTGCCACTCTGCACCCCATCTGCAAAATGTATTCAGTGACATCCAAAAAAGTTAATTTGGTCTTCCACAAAAGTTTTAATATAGATTTTCTTTTAAACAGACCAGTACTGTGTTTTCGTACCTTTACATGTTTCGGACGCTTCCTGCTTCCTTCCTTGGTAGAGTCATGTGGTGTTACAGTGACATATCTTGCCAGCTGGTTCTGCAGTCTAACTTCTTCAGGACAATATCCCAGGTCTGTGAAAGCTGATAGGCCCCCTCTAAAGACACACAAAAGCATTAAAATTTTAAAACTATGTAAATACCCCAAATGGGCATTAAAAGAAAAACACAGGTCAAAGAAAAACAAAATAAAGATGAACAAACAATAACCAAAAAGGACAAAAAAGAACATCCAATAATGGTCACACTCCCATACATCTGTGGCATAACTGAAAATATACAGAGAACCATGAAAAAACACACCATTAGCACACCAATAAACCCATAACACACTCCAACAGATACTAATACACCCAAAAGACAAAAACGAAATACTGTGCGTATCCTGGGATAAAACGTACAATGGGGAAACAGGAAGAGCATTCAAACCCTAACCCTGAATAAAGAACACAAAACAGAATACGATAAAGAAACAGCAGGGACAAGCACACGGGCAACGCAGAAAAAAGCCGAACAGGAAAATTTAAATTCCGCAATCTCGGACCGTAGCAAGAAGGAAAGGCACATCATGGACTGGGATAATGCGATAATAATTGAGATGGAGGATAACAAACAACAATGTTAGATTAAGGGAGCAGTTGAGATCCATACATGTGCCCACATTACAATAAACCGAGACGAGGGCGCTCATCTGCTTTCACAGACTTGGGATACTGTCCTGAAGAAGTTGGACTGCAGATGGCACTGTTCTCCTACCCCTATAGGTAGGAGAACAACGCCAACACCTGTATAAATCAGCCAGCAAGATACGTCACTGTAACACCACATGACTCTTCTAAGGAAGGATGCAGGACGCGTCTGAAAGATGTAAAGGTGCAAAAACACAGGACTGGTCTATTTAGAAGAAAATCTTTATTATAAAATGGATTATTCGGTTTGAGCGATATGGGTCTGATAATTTTCGACGAACATGAATTAAACAAGTGGTTTTGAGACTGTAGCCTCAGCTGTAGGACTGGATATACACATCCAGGCCCTGCTGGTGCTCAGAGGAAGATTTATGAAGCAATAAAAGCTCATCTCTGGGAACAGTCACATGCACACGGTGTGACCACGCCAAGTACCAGAGCTTTGCATATCCTGCTCCTTCAGCACAGCCCGGACAGATGTTCTGTGTGATATTACAACGGCCGCACACACACACAGTCCTGCCCCCAAATACAGGCGACATGGACACGTTTCCTCACTGGAACAAAAGACAGACTCTGAGTCCAAGACTGCAGCACAGATCCGGGGCTCTGGCTCAGGCCTGACTGCAGCACAAGAATCACACAGAGGGAACAAAGCGCTCGGTGGCAGCAGTAAAGAGTCTCTTTTATTTGGTCTTACATGAGCAGTTCAATGACTTCTGGAGCCAGGGCCAATCTGGCAGGAGCAGGGCTGCAGGGATGGCCACTTTGAGAGAGGCTCAAGCGCCCCTCAGCTCCGGGACTGGCAACAGTGAGGAGTGCCCTTGAGCTTAACTCCAGTCTTACTGACCTGCACAACATACAATAAATGCAATATATTTTTTATTTTGAGAATTTCTGTAATAATATAGTGATGATTTTGGACATATATTTTAAACATAAACAGTCTGTCACACAACAAGATACGGACACACTAACAGGACAGGAAACAGATTTCATGTTTGCCACAGTAAGAATCTGTCATGACTGAGTAAGAATCTTTGTCCTGTTCTGTGTGTTTTGTTTCCCTTGTGTGTTATTTTGAAGTCTAGTTAGTCCTTGTCATGATCTTGTCCGTGTCCCTGTCTTGTTTAGAGCCATCCATCTTCTTCCACTTTATCCGGGGCCGGGTCACGGAGGCAGCAGTCTAAGCAAAGACGCCTAGACTTCCCTCTCCTCGGACACTTCCTCCAGCTCGCCTGGAGGAAGCCCAAGGCATTCCCAGGCCAGCCAAGAGACATAGTCCCTCCAGCGTGTCATAGGTCTTCCCCGGGGCCTCCTCACAGTGGGACATGCCCGAAACACCTCCACAGGGAGGCATCCAGGAGGCATCCAGAACAGATGCCCAAGCCACCTCAGCTGGCTCCTCTCAATGTGGAGGAGTGAGCACCTCACCCTATCTCTAAGGGAGCGCCCAGCCACCCTGCGGAGGAAACTCATTTCGGCCGCTTGTATCCGGGATCTTGTCCTTTCGGTCATGACCCAAAGCTCATGACCATAGGTGAGAGTAGGAACGTAGATCGACGGTAAATTGAGAGCTCCGCCTTTCGGCTCAGCTCCTTCTTCACCACAACAGACCGATACAATGACCGCATTACTGCAGATGCTGCACCGATCCTCCTGTCAATCTCACGCTCCATCCTTCCCTCACTCGTGAACAAGACCCCAAGATACTTAAACTCTTCCACTTGAGGCAGGAACTCTCCTCTGACCTGGAGAGGGCAGGCCATGCTAATTCTCATTCCAGCCGCTTGACACTTGGCTGCAAACCGTCCCAGAGCACACTGAAGGTCCTGGTTCAATGAAGCCAACAGGTCAAAATCATCTGCAAAAAGCAGAGATGAGATCCTGTGGTGGTCCCCAAACCTGACTCCCTCCGGCCCCTGGCTGCACCTAGAAATTCTGTCCATAAAGATAATGTACAGAACCAGTGATAAACGGCAGCCCTGCCGGAGTCCAACATGCACTGGGAACAGGCCTGACTTACTCCCGGCAATGCAAACCAAACTCCTGCTCTGGTTGTACAGAGACTGGACAGCCCTTAGCAGAGGGCCTCGGACCCCATACTCCCAGAGCACCCCCCACAGGAGGCTGCGAGGGACACAGTCGAACACCTTCTCCAGGTCCACAAAACACATGTGGACTGGTTGGGCGAACTCCCATGAACCCTCGAGCACCCAACAGAGGAAGTAAAGCTGGTCCACTGTTCCACGACCAGGATGAAAACTGCATTGTTCCTCCTGAATCCGAGGTTCAGCTATCGGCCGAATTCTCCTCTCCAGCACCCTGTAATACTTTCCCGGGGAGGCTGAGAAGTGTGATCCCCCTGCAGTTGGAACACACTCTCCGGTCCCCCTTCTTGAAAAGAGGGACCACCACCCCGATCTGCCAGTCCAGAGGCACTGTCCCCGACTGCCACACGATGTTGCAGAGACGTGTCAACCACGACAGCCCCACAACATCCAGACACTTGAGGTACTCAGGGCAGATCTCATCCACCCCCAAAGCCTTGCCACCGGGGACTTCAGCCTGGGTATTAGATGAGTCCACCACAAAGTCCCCAGCCGTCCGGTGGGATTGAGAAGATCCTCGAAGTTGTTTCCTCTGTGTTTTATTTTGATGTCTGGTTAGTCCTTGTGTTTTTCTGTTTTCCTGCCTCCTGTGTTTTTTCCACCTGTTTGATTGCCTGCCACGCCCTAATGTGTTTTACCTGTGTATTCCTAGTTTATTTAGTCTGTGTTTTCCCCAGTTCTTTGTCGCGTCATTGTCTGTCTGATGTCCTGTCATGTTGTGTCATGCCCTGTCTTCCTGAGTCCTAAGTTTGCAGGGAGAAGATCCCAGAACACCTTTAAACACACACATCTGCACATTTCAAATGAACAGAACATATCAGATGTTAAAAGTATAAAACTAGATATATTTTATCATTTCATGAAAAAATAAATAGTTTAATGTGGTTTTGATGGCAGCAACAGATGGTTGGCAATTAAGTGGTACTAATAAAAAATCTGGAGGAGCACTTTGCAGCTAATTAGATTAATTGTCCACACTTCAGTCAAATGTCTGGGTTTAAAAGGAGCACTTCAGAAAGTCTGTGTTTTTTTTTTTATTTAGCCAGCCTAAGGCACACCTGTGTAATAGATAGATAAGTTTATTGTCACATGCACAAAAAAGTACAGCGAAATTGTGTTTGGAGCTGTCTGATCAGCATCTTGATATACCACACCTGTGAGGTGGATGGATTATCTCAGCAAAGGAGAAGTGCTCACTAACACAGATTTCGACAGATCTGTGAACAGTATTTGAAAGAAATAGGCCTTTTGTGTACATAGAAGTCTTAGAACTTTGAGCTTAGCTGATGAAAAATGGGAGCAAAAATAAAGTGTTGCATTTCAATTTTTGTTGAGTGTATATCCATGACACTTACGCAGAGTCCATAAGACTGCTGTTGTCTGCTCCACTGCCTTTAGGGCTGCTTTGAGTGTTGTATTTCTCCTTATATTCTTACTAGGCATTGCTTTAGGTTTAAAAAGTAAAAAATAATTCCCAGAAGCCTCAGAAATGCAGACATGCAGTGTGTAATCGTTAGACAAAGTGCCAGTCTCGTTATGTGCGCCTGCTCTATCTCAGCGATAGTTTGAGCTATATGCACGAGTGATACATCATTGTAAAAGAGAGGATTGCTGCTCTGAGATGGCTCCCTTCAATTTCAGATTGGTTGTAGAACTTATCAATCACAGGGCTGCCCGTGGCACAGACCCTGGCTTTCTCTAATTTGTTGCTGAGGGCTGGGGGAGGGCTAGATACAGAATTTTACCGTGCTACTGTTAATGTAGCGGCACTAGTCTTACAAACACAAATGGATTACCCAAATATAGGAGTTTTATGGCTACAGAAACAACTTTTGATGAGAAAACAGCAAAGGTAAGACATAATTTGTAATCATGGCTTCGTTTGGCAGCTGCTTTTTTCTGTGTTCTTTGGTTGCTAGTTTGGTGAGTTTTATAGCTCCACAAATGTATTGTTGGATTCAGCTTGGGCATAAGCTTTCGGCTGATATTTAGCTTGCATTAGCATTTGTTTTGTGGACGCTTTTAGCACATAAGCAAGATTTTGACAAAACAACTGTATTTTGTATTTGCCCCTATAATTGCTTGTTGTCATGATCTGTTGACATGAAATTGGTTTATCTGCACTTTTAGCTGAGTTTCTATAGTTTTTGCGGGTGTATAAAAATAACACACACATAATTTTAGCATCTCCCATTTGAACCAGATCAAGAAAAAGATGCATGGGGTACCACTGCTTTGGGTCTTTTAATAAAGGAGTTCTAAGCCTACCTGTGGAGACAGTATGAAATGAAAGCTGAACACTTAGTAGAGATGTAAAATCTTCAGTACAATGTGTTTTTAGCAGGAGCTGAACGGACCCCTAATATCCAAAAAAACTAAACAGTTGTTTGCATCAAATAGCACAGTTCTGCCGGGCTGTTAAGTGCTGGCTTTGAGTGTCTGGGAGCATCACTGGTCAGTTAGGAAATGGCTTTATTATTAATGTATTATTATTATTATTATTATTATTTCTAATAATGTTAGTTTGCAAATAAATAAACAAAATCAATGAATTTGAGATGGTTGTTTATGTCTCTGTGTCAGCCCTAAGACAAAGGGCCCATTTACACAACAACGCTGGCAAGAAAAACAGTCATGCCACCTCTGATTCTCATTTACACAAAAACCCTGAGGTGTGAAGAAAATGAGAATTAGTTTGGATAAACTGTAGTACATGTATTTGTCCAGCAAACTGTGCTGTATGCCTTGCAAATCTACACCGCACAGTGAGTAAACAGCAGAAGTCATAGTTCCGGTTTTTGCAACTTCCCAGTAACTTAAGGATTTTGTGGTTTTCTGGAGCTGCGCTGATAAAGTCTTCAGATATTACAAACAGTTACTGAACTAAATATGAATGTTTTAGGCATAAAAGCCTTGTATTTGTGATCATGGGTCAGCTGACATTCGGCCGACAGACAGCCAATCACAGGTTTCTTCTATATTTTTCCCCACAGCTGTTTTTTTTTTTTTTTTTTTTTTTTAAGGAGTTTTTTCTTACTGAGAAGGTGGTCTAAGGACAGGGATGTCCTGTGTCTATTTTGTTTAGCATATTTATTGTTTATGTTGGATTGTGTGTTATGTCTAACTGTGTGTGAAACCCTTTGAGATGACTTTTGTTGTGATACTGGGCTATGTAAATAAAAATGAAACGAAGTGTTCAGGTTGTCATCATTTTCAATTTACACGAGTGGAGCCGCTCCCCACTGTGAGACCAAAACACTTCTTCCAGTATTTATAAAAGATTACAGATTCAGAAAATGGAAACTTCATCTTTATTTCAACAAAATGGCCAAAACATAATCGAATTTGATAAAATGCATTGTCAGCCCTTAACTGGCCACTGCCCAGAGTGTACCTTATGGCCCATAGACACTGGGACAAGCTCCAGTATACCCACAACCCTAAATGGGAATAAACAAAAGAAGATGAAATAATGAAAGTGGACTCAACCATTAATGCCCTTCTTTTTGCATTATTGCCTGTGCCCAGGTCTTACATACAGTTGAAAGTAAGTGGACCCTTTGGAATTACTTGGATTTCTGCATAATTTGGTCATGAAATGTGATCTGATCTTCATCTAAATCACAACAATAAACAAACTCAGTCTGCTTAAACCAATGCAGAAAAAAAAGTATTGAATATTTATTCAAACATTCACAGTGCAGGATGGATAAAGTATGTGAACATTTGGATTTAATAACTGGTTGACCCTTCTTTGGCAACGATAACCTCAACCAAACGTTTTCTGTAGTGAAGATCAGACCTGGCTAGCGCTCAGGAGGAATTTTGGACCATTGCTCTTTACAAAACTGTTTAAGTTCAGCAATATTCTTGGGATGTCTTCTGTGAATCACTCTTTTGAGGTTATGCCACAGCATCTCGATCGGGTTGAGGTCAGGACTCTGACTGGGCCACTCCAGAAGGCGTATTTTCTTCTGTTGTTGATTTGCTTCTTTGCTTCCTCTGTTGAACTTCAGTTGGTGGACAGATGGTCTTCATTTCATTCATTTTTCATTTCACAATTCATTTTACTGTTGATAATAGCAATTTGTCCAGGGCCTGAGGCAGCAAAGCAGCCCCAGACCATGATGCCCCCTCCACCAGACTTCACAGTGGGGATGAGGTTTTGATGTTGGTGTGCTGTGCCTGTTTTTCTCCACACATAGCGTTGTGTGTTTCTTCCAAACAACTCAGCTTGGTTTCATCTGTCCACAGAATATTTTGCCAGTAGTGAACATTCAGGTGCTCTTTTGCAAACTTTAAACGTGCAGCGGCGGGGTTTTTTTTTTTTTTTTTTTGGACAGCATTGGCTTCCTCCCATGAAGTCCATTCTTGTTCAATGTTTTACCCATTGTAGATGTGTCAACAAAGATGTTAGCATGTGCCAGAGATTTCTTTAAGTCTTTGACACTGACACTCTGACACTCTAGGATTCTTCTTCACCTCATTGAGCATTCTACGCTGTGCTCTTGCAGTAATTTTCACAGGACGGCCACTCTGAGGGAGAGTAGCAGCAGTGCTGAACCTTCTTCATTTATAGACAATCTGTCGTACCATGGACTCATGAACATCAAGGCTTTTAGAGATACTTTTGTAACCCTTTCCAGCTTCATGCAAGTCAACAATTCTTACTCGTAGGTCTTCGGAGAGCTCTTTTGTGTGAGGCATGGTTCACATCAAGCAATGCTTCTTCAGAATAGCAAACTCAAAACTGGGGGGTGTTTTTTATTGGGCAGGGCCACTTTAACCCACACCTCCAATCTTCTCACACTGATTGGACTCCAGGTTGGCTGACACCTAACTCCATTTAGCTCTTGAAGAGGGCATTAGCCGAAGGTTTCACATACTTTTTCCATCCTGCACTGTGAATATTTAACTAAATATTCAATAAATACATAAAAACATATGCATTTTTTGCAGCATTAGTTTAAGCAGACTGTGTTTGTCTATTGTTGTGACTTAGATGAAGATCACATTTTATGACCAAATCATGCAAAAATCCAAGTATTTCTAAAGAGTTCACATACTTTTTCTTTCAGCTGTATACGGCCCATTGTCTGTGAACACAGATGGCACAAATTCAAGTTAAAGCTGTGTCATGCTAAGAAGAAGCCTCATGTGAACATGCTCTAGAGACACTACTGTTACCTACCCCAGAGTCTTAAACTGTGTGGTGATTACTGTAAACTATAGCTGGGAATCACAGAGTACCTCATGATACGATGCACAATACATGGCTCACGATACCGATAATACAACAATATGGCGATATTGCGATTTTAATATAATGCACAATTAAAGCTACAATATATCACTGCATGTTTAAAGAAAAAAAGAAAAGTTTTTTGTATTAATTGACTTTTTGTGAATTATAAAGTTCTATATACATGTATGTTACATATCACAGCTACTTGAAGCCACTGGAGCAGCAGAATGCTTTCATATTGGTATAGGGTGACCAGATATTTAGAATATAAAACTGGGAAACATTTTTTTTTTTCACTAATTACAGTACATTTGAGCCTGCCAAGTGCCAAAAAAAACTTCTGAAATATATTTATTTTTAATTTGACCTTTATTTATCCAGGACAATCCCACTGAGATTGAGAATCTGAATCTTAGTGGGACTTTACTGGTTAAATAAAGGTCAAATTAAAAATAAATATATTTCAGAAGTTTTTTAGATTCTCATTTACAGGGGAATCCTGGCCTCATGGGGGACTTATTGTACATGTTTTTAGTGGTAGGGAAAACCGGAGCACCCAGAGGAAACCTACGCAGATATGGGGAGAACATGCAAACACCACACAGTAAGGCCCCACCCGGTCCGGTATTTATTAATAATAATAATCACATTGTAAATATTTTTATTGACAAAAGTCTTAAGATAAATGTGTTGTTTCCCATGCTTCTCTGTCGGTAAAAACTGGGACATATTAGTGTTTTTACAGATACAGGATGTCTTGGGACATGGAGCCTAAAACTGGGACTGTCCCGGTAAAGTAGGGATGTCTCGTCACCCAATATTGGTATTTATGCAAGAATTGATTGTGTCAGTATCTAAAGTATCAATACTTTGGTATCGATTCACACATACCTAAACTATAGACTTAAAGGGCCCATATTATGCTGTTTTTTGTGTATTTTAAATAAATTTAGGAGACCTCTAGATCAGCATCTTACATTTTGTTGGTCAGAAAACACAATAATTATCAAAAAACCCTATTTGAAGAAACTCATTTGACTCGCTCAGATTAGGTTCCTGTCTCTTTAAGAGCCCTAGACCCAGCTGCTGTCACGCCCCTTCACATGTGCTGCTGCAACGCTGCAGTCCTAGGTAGGTTTGTTTGGTTGTTGCAGGGGAGGTGTGAGCTGAACGGGACTGGGCCGTGAAGGGGGAGAGGCGTGGTCAGGTGGAAATGGCAGACATCGGTGAAACAAGACGTTTCTGTCCTTTCAGGAAGTCAACGTAAATAAATCGAGGTTTTCCAAACATGCCTGAATAAAACTAAAGCACAACTCCAGGTATGTTTTTGATGCAGGAACAACATTAAGACATGGTAGAAAGCTCAGAAAAGATTTTGCATAATAGGGCCTCTTTAAATAAACAAAAAACTCCAAGTTCCGTTTCCAAAAGTAATAAATAAACCATCAGTCGGTCTGATATTTATTTAAGTATTGTATTTGTGTGTCTACAGTCCTGGCAGAGTTCTTTACCACTTTGGCCACATTTGACTGTGAAATTGGTATCAAAGTATCTATATCGAGTCACAAAATATTGCGATATATCAAAAAATCTATATTTTGTCCAACCCCTACTGTAGACTCTCCTGGCGCCACGTTAAAAGCACATAGGATTGATATTGGTTCATTCCAAAATAATCAGTAGTGCTGTAAAGAGGTTATTGCTGCCTACCAGGGGCCTTTCATGGTGAGTCTTAAGTAATACACAGGTGTCTTATTGAAATACATGAGTTGTTTGTACAGGTAACTCAGGACCCACACCTATCATACATTAAGCTGGACGCCACGGTCACTGGATGTTGATCTGTGTCTGTTGAGATCATTAACATAAACTCCTGACTGATTGAACAAAGCCTCATCTCTAAACAGTCAAATTGCAGTCTGTATTTTTTGCTCTGGGGCTGATTGGACCGCGTGTAATCAAGGCAGGAGTCAGCGCTTCTAAAATTCTCCCGGTGCCCCTCCCCCCGGCCCACCGCCTGTCACTCTCACATTCAGCGTACACCGTTCACACTGACGCACACAGACCCCCTGCCCCCCTCCCTCGACAAGCTACCCACATTTCGACATCAGAAAAGGGCTTTTTGTGCCGAGCTGTCACAGAGTCATCACAGCAGAGAGGAGGGAGCAGCGGATGTTTCACCCACGCTCCACTCTGTCGGAACAAGTCGTGCGGCAGCGACACGGCTCCCACACCCCGCTTTAAAACACACTTTGTGCCTTTTCCACTTGTTAAAAGGCTTCTGCGCTCTTTGTAGACTTTGGTAAAGGCAGAGGTGTGCGCTGGCGTCTGGGGTGCAACAGATCTAAACTCATCGTGTCAAACGCTGAAGCTTCTGAACTCCACCCTCTGTACGCTAGAGCTCCACTCAAACAATGAAGAGTGTCAGGGAAGTTCTGCTAGAAGTTTTATCCAAGACTGTAATCAGAACAAACACTCCTCTTATACTAACATAGGGAAAGATATCGGGTAAGTGAGCTCTGCTGCTTCGGTAAAATCATGTTCATCAAAATACAACTATATAAACTTTAAGCACACAAGGATTCAGAGGTTAAACATACACTGGTGCAGCTGCTTTGTTTGTGTTCTTCACAGGATGATTGGGAATGACACTCTCTGAAGGCTGGGCGCGTTCCACTTTCAGCTGAACTCTGGAAGGATTTCATTAAAATGTCAAGCAGGACTTTAGATGTCTAAAGTACAGATCTCCAACCAGTAGCTCATGAGTTACCACTAGCTCTCAACTTTGTTCCAAGTAGCTCTCCATAGGCTTAATGAACACTACATAAGCTTGATAAGATTATTATTCATTTAACACTTGGCAAACCAACATGTGTATGGTTCCAATCAAATTCACAGACATACAGAAAGACAAAATGCACATGCAATTGAGCCAAATATATTATTGGTGTATTGTAAAATCAATTTGGAATGGCTCCCATTGAAAATGTTTGTGAAGGGGCGGGGCTTTCAGTAGAATACTGGGAGGTATTCTACAGAAATAGCGCCAGCTCCAGTCGCTAAACAACAAACTGCTACAACAGTAAAACAACACAAAGCCATTAGAAGCTTTTTGCTGTTTTGTAAATGTAGAGCAGCATACCTTACGTTTTTCTGCATTGCCATGTTGTTAACAAGTATCACTTAAAGTGCTTGTTTTCTGCAAACCTAAAACCCGCCCACTCACAGCAGAACTGCCACACCATTGGCTCAGACTGCCACTGGTTCAGACCCAAACTAAATCAGTGAGAGCCTGACAAGATGGATTTCATGAATTTGTGAACACACAAATTTCATGATAATCCAGTTTGCTGTGCAAGATAAGCTCCACGACAGTCACTAAAGAATGTGTTTACTGGAACCTTTCAGACTTTGCAGGCCACAGGCTGCAGAGCGCAGCACTGTCTACTCTTAGTCCACAGTGTTTCAGGGATTTTGGGTGTTTTAGTTTTAGTGTGATTCATCCTGGCGCTCACACAATGATAGGTCCTGTCCAAGAAGTATGAAGCAGAGACAAAAACTATGACAGAATGAACCCACACTGTTGCCATCTCCTGGACAGAACTGGGCATTCCAAAATTTCCGTCACAGCTATCAATAATCCACCAATTACGGGAAATTCTCAGTTAACACGGTCTCTCCTGTGACATGTCTTGTCAGCTGAATAGGCTGACAGGTTATGGTGCTGTCTTCCTACATGGAGCAGTAGGACAACAGCGCCATCTACAGCCTGACTTCTTCACAACAGTGTCCCAGGTATGAGATAGCAGGTCGCCCCCCTGGTCTCAGTTTACTGCTCTTTACTGTAGGACTGTGTGTTTTGGGATCTCAATGGCTTTGTTTATTATGTGATTCTCCCTTCTGCTGTGGTCTGATGTTGTGGATTTCAGATCAGCAAAACAAGTCACAGCAACCCTTCTGAGGAAGACCACAGGAAGTGAGCAGTCGAAAAAATGTCAAGATACAACACAATAACATTATGATTTTTAACGGACTTAGTTGCCTTATAATAAAAAGTAGATGATAAAACAATGACATGTCTACAACAAAAACATATAGAAATGTGTGATGTTTATTTCTACTTTCTACGAGTTGTTACTGTACATCCCTAGTAAAAACCTTAAATGTCAAGATTAGTGGAAGACCAAATGAACCTTGCTGGACAACGTCTTTCTGTGTCAGCCCTGTGACTGCCTGGCAATTATCCTGGATGTACCCGCCTCATGCAAAGCAACTGTGACAGATTCAAGCTCTTCAAAAGATAAAGTATCAGCAGGAGAATGCGAACAATATGATGAACTAATGTACTTTCTCTTGCACTATTTGTGAGACCAAGTACTCCACAGTTACACGCTTTCCTGCATCTCTGGTGCATTATTACCAGCCCGCAGTGTTTTTAATGAACCCATTTCTAACAGGTAATCAAATAAGTTATGCTTGATGGGTGTGAAAACTCATACCTTGTACTGGGTGTGAGTGAGAGGAGGATGGTTGTATTTACGGGGCTCCCTCTGGAGTTTCCTCAGTTCCAGCCAGATGTTCTGTAACCACGGTGACAGCTGTTAATGGTGCTGGGCTGGAGCTGAATCACTCTCAAAATGCAACTAATGACCAGGAAGGAGATGTCTCTATTGTGAGATGTGGGCCGTTTGCAGAAGCCAATGTTAGTCAAACTATGCAGGATTTCACCCCCGATCGCTCACAGTAGGTAGATACTATTAAAATACTCTACTGTACATCTGATTTCAATCCAGGGCTGTGTAGTACGAAGCAGGATTAGAGGGTTAGCGAGATAACTTATGGGGTATCAGTATTACCACGCTGGTTCACTTTCTGTCTAAGTTACAGTGGCCCTGAAGGGCAAGTCACACCAACAAAACCAAAAACACGGATGCTAATCTAAAAACATGCACACTCAAAGTTTGAATTTGTGTGCATGTTTTCAAATTTGTGTGTGTTTCCGAATTTGTGTGCATGTTTCATTTTTTATTTTGCTTGTTTTTAATTTTGTTGGTGTAACTTGCCCTAAAGCTGTGGACACACTACACGATTTTCTCAGTCGTTACAGATTCTGAAAAGACAAGCAGCCCACACTAACGACTGGTTTCAGCAGATTTAGTTCTGAAGACTGAAAGACTGGGGCTCACACACTACAAGATCTGTAACCGCAACTGACGGCAACCAAACGCAGCAAACTCTGGCGGGGAACTCACGAGAACTAAATGGTAAACAAACATGGACGCTACCTGGGTCGCTGTTGCCATTGTGTGCGTAGCTATCTGTTTGGAAAAAAGGAAAAAGAAAAAACATCTATGTATCCAGTTTTGCTTGTGTAGTGCTCAACTTTCTTCGTTGTTTGCCATGGTTGTTCATGTTTTCTTCTTCTTCTTCAAGTTTCCGCTTATATTTTCTTGCTGCTTCCTGTTGCTTCGTCTGCGTCCTGACACTATTTCCTGTGTCCTATCAACTGTTTTTCATTGGCCGCTGGACTCCATGAATTCCCAGTTGGATCTGTAAACAGCTCACACGACAGGAGTGTGCGTCCAGAGTCGGCTTTAAAATTCAAACATGTTTGATTGCTTGCGACTGACATCAGGCCGGGTTTTTGTGGCGCACACACTTGCTGATTTGAATCTTTGAACATCACACACTAACGGATTTCAGGGCCGACTGGTTATTACGATTCCCTGCAACTAGGGTTGACTCGGCACAACTGTGAATCGTTATAAAATCGGGCAAAAAAATCGTGTAGTGTTTCCCCAGCTTAAGTAGATCTCTGTGGAAACTTCACAGCTTGAACGCCTAACCTGGCCCAGTAGAAGATAAGAGGACACCATTTTGACCAGTCACTGAAACGAGCTACTCTTTGGCCAATTACGATAAATATTTTAGGGGTTTGTATGATTTTAAAACAAAAAAGAAAGCACTACTAAGAGGAGTTTTTTTGTTTCAGTTTGTGGTTTGGAAAAAACTTGCATCATGAACTAAAATAATGTCTAAATATGAAGCAGTTTAAAAAGAGGCTGGTCATTTAGCCGTTATTACCTCTGTCTGCTGTAAGTGCTACATGTTTTATTTAATTGATTAAACCAAAAAGCAGTAGTCAAAGAGGTTGATGTGAAGTTTACTAGTGAAGTTATAAACAGGTGCCATCATTGTTTTGGTGTAGGGCTGGGTATTGTTAAGAAGCTCATGATTATTTTCGATTTCAATTCTTTAGGTTCAATAATGATTTGATATTGAGTCAATAACACGTAAATACACAAATAATGAAGTACATGTTGATATTTTTAAATAATAATGTGTGCAATAGTTCTAAATGTTGAGATCAAAATCACCCTAAGACATTTTCTTGTCTTGTCACTTTCCTCTCCTATGCGAATCACACAAAGTTGTTGCTCACAGCGCCCCCACTGGCCTGGGGGTTGAATTGATTCATAAGATTTTATGACTGCAAATGTTGCAATACATTGATGAATTGATATTTTTACCCACCCCTAAGGACTAAGTGCACGTGTGTGTGAGGAAAACTTAAGCTTAGGGCCTGTTTACATGACAGCCCTGGCCAGGAAAACACAATAGAAATGCATTTACACGAAAATGCTGAGGTGTAAGGATTCCAAACTGTAGTACTCCGGTTTGTCCAGCAAACGGTGCTGTGATCGCACGTCAGCTGACATCTGCCCGGCTAACAGCCAATCACTCTTCAGATTGGTACTGTTGCGTCAGTACAGTGTAAACTGTGGCTCTGAGTGGCTCCCTGCTGTGAGACTAAAACACCTCGTCATGCGTTGTCAAAAGATTGAGGATTCAGAAAACAGAAACCCAGTCCCCGTGTAAACGAAAGGCCAAACTACAATCAAACTTTTGCAGATTCGGCAAAACATATTGTTGTCAGCCTCATAATCACTTCAGGAAGCTGCTTTGGAAATTCAAATTCCACTGAGAGGACAATGTCCAGCTCCTTCTCTGGAAATGATCTACTGAGAGATATACAATTAAAATACAATTAATTTAAATGTCTGCAGCACCTGAAATGTCCTTCCAAATTTAACCAGAGACTTAGAGCTGATATCTGTTTTTGAAGATTTGAAGTATGGGCAGATGGATAGAAAAAATATGTGCAGTGATTCAACTTTCAACAGCAGTACTGACAACTGTTGTCACGCTGTCGCTGTCATAGGTTTACACGATCTTTCTTTCCCATTTAGCAGGCCTGAATTTTCCTAAAGCTGCGACCTACAGAACACTGAAGACACTACCGACAAGCCCCTATTGGCCTGAGTTGGAAAACCTTGAACCTTTGAAATCAGAAAAGCACAGATCACATATACAGCCAGTAATTACCACAAACTCAGGGCCCTCATGTAACAGTGAAAAGGCTGTGGAACAAAAGGAGCCTGTGATTTTCTCTGCTTCCATTTTTAAAAATATCCGTTTAACCTCATTGATGGATTTTAATTTCCAAAGATGTGTTTTCATCTGACAGCCGTATTATGTGGCTGTGACAGTGACTGAAGTACATGAGATTACGAGGTGTTCTTGTTCTCGCTGTATAATTGGCGTCATGCTGCGCTGCTTTGAACAATGCTCTCTCTCCACTTTCTTTTAAGTCCTAGAGTTTCTAATGAATGGCTCAATACGCGGTCGCCAAGGCGAAGCTTCAGACAGCACTGCGAGGAATCCTTGGCAGCATTAGAGGAGCTTACATGGTTACTGCCAGGAAATAAAAACCCTCTTCAGCTAATAGCGTTTTAGAGAACACAGTACAAGACTAATGGTTCTACAATAAAACTTGCCGTGATAAAATTGAAAAAAAAATAAAATAAAGCAGCAAATGAAAGTAGAATGTGCTGATGGTTAGAACCGAGTCCAGACGGAGTGAGAGCTGACTCTCTCCAAATGTCTAACAGGCTCAACCACACTACGATGAAATGTCAGTCAGAAATATCCTGCTCCAAATACAAAGGAATGTGTTTTCAAAGCTCAGATGGAATCTCACAGATTAAATTTATATTATATATTATTTTTACTCACTATCATTATTTCTTAACTCATCTTACAGCCAACTTACTATCTATTGTTCAAACAGAGTATTAGTATTAGCATATTATTGATAATAATAAAGACTTAAGGCGCTAGTCTTGCCAACTGGCTCACGCCCCGCCAACGCGTGGGCGTGGTGCTCTACAGGTGAGGCGTGTCAGGAGGCGGCTTGGTCTAAATCTAAGGCGTGGTGTGGAGCATGAGAAACCCTTAATGAGCAGTGGTTTATTCTTATTATTATTATTATTATTACAAGAAGAAGAATGAGAAGATGAAAGGATGTGGCGTAGGCGACATATTGAGCAGAGAGACTAGAGTTCACATGAAACTCACCAGAAGCTGCAGGTGCTTGTTTTTTGCCTTCCCTCTGCATAAAAGTAATCCTATACCCAACGCAGATTACATCACAGTCCTCATCCAAATCTCTGAGGTAACAAAGAAAGCACTTATGAAGCCTGTCCGTGTGTAAATCCAGCTTTTAAAATAACATTATTCCTTATGGTAAAGAAGGGTTCAGAAGAGCAGGGTACAATCCAGCATCAAGCAAAAAATCCCCTATGGAAAGAACGCAGTGCAAACTCTCCGCGCCCACGATGTAGCTGTGGATCGTGCCCTGTTCATGTGGATCATTAATGAAGGCGACAGGTCTGGAGACGGAATACAGCGACGGAGAGAACTAAAAAACAAAACAAAACAAAAAACAACAAAATATGTAACTGAGTGCTTCCCGTGTGGTTTCTTGTTTCATTATCTCGTTTGTAAACCAAATCCTATAGACAGGTAAACGTGTGCAGTTTGCATAAAATATCTACGCGTTTGCTCTTGTTTGGAGAAGGCCTAATGCGCAGCAGAGGCAGCTTTTTATTGAGGGTCACTATTACACAGGAAACATGGCATTGGAAAGAAGGAATTACTAAATTAATGTATTTTTTCTAGGCTACACTTAAAACTATAGGCAATAGGAGTAAGTATTTATTCATATTTTAACAGGACATTAAGCGACTGTTTTTTATCTCTAAAATAATGGATCAACAAATTAGTTAAGCTTTTCCTAGAAAACCAAAAATAAATGTTTAAATATCAGATAAAAATAAAATTATAAATAATATTATTAACCATATAATATTTTTATTAGCCCGTCTTTTATTAATTAACAGCCTGTGAAGTTTTATGAAAGTGTTTATTCTGATACTGCTGATCTTCTCTCATGCTGCAGCTGGAACAGAGCTGCTCTGATTGGTTTAGAGTTTAGAGCAGACACCACCTTTGAACTTGTGCCAGCCCCAAGTTCAGCCTTTTTAGACCAAGTCCTGCACCAAATCTATTTGGACCTGCCCCTATGTGCACCACTGTCCACGCCGCCGTCTGCACCACTTGGCAAGTTAGCACATTTAATACACTATTAAATGCGCTCAATACTAATTTTGAGTTGGCTTCACTTTTTTGTGTTTGGAGAAAGCAGAGGTGGAGCAGCAGCTGGAGCTGGTTTGAGTGTGGACAGATGGATGTGGGTTAGCTCAGGAGGTTAGGATTAGATGTGTGGAGTGAGTGAAGTAGGTAGATTTAGCAGGTGATGTCATGATGACTGGAAGTCTGCTGACTCAGTCCTAGAGATCTGTCCTAGTAGTGCCACTGAATTCATCAGGACGTACAGTTAGGTCCATAAATATTTGGACACTGACCCAAGTTTTGTTATTTTAGCTGTTAACTAAAACATATTCAAGATACAGTTATATAACTAATATGTGCATAAAGTACAAACCCTCAGCTGTAATTTGAGAGTATTCATGTCCACGGGTTTATGAGTTACAGCTCTTTAATGTGTAGCTGCCTCTTTTTCGGGGGCTCAAATGTAATTGGACAGATGAACATTACCATGAATAAAATGTAAATTTTTTTATACTTTAGGGTAAATCCTTTGCAGGCAATGACTGCCTGAAGTCTATAGCCTTGGACTTGACCATACACTGGATTTCTTATTTTTTGTTGCTTTGTCAGGCCTTTACTGCAGCTGTCTTCAGTTGTTGGTGATTTGTTGGTCATTTGTTGGTCTTTCTGCCTTAAGTTTTGTCTTAAACAGTGAAATGCCACTGTATTGGGCTGAGATCTGTTGACTGACCCCTGCCATTGCAGAATAATTCACTTATTTGCTTTAAAAAACTCCCAGGTTGCTTTTGCAGTGTGTTCTGGGTCATTGGCCATCTGTGAAGCGCCATCTGTGAACTTAGTGGCTTTTGTCTGATTCTGAGCTGAAAGTTTATTCCTATACACTTCAGAATTCATCCGGCTGCTTCTGTCTCTGTCACATCATCAGTAAACACCAGTGACCCAGTGCCATTGGAAGTTCTGCAGCTCATGCATCACACTGCTCCTCCATGTTTTACAGAAGATGTGCTGTGCTTTGGATCATGAACTGTTCCAAGCCTTCTCCAGACTTTTCTCTGTCCATCATTCTGATACAAGTTGGTCTGAGTCTCATCTGTCCATAGAATGCTGTTCCAGACCTGGTCTGGCTTCTTTAGGTGTTTTTTGGCCAAGTCTAATGTGTCCTTTCTGTTGTTGAGGCTGATGAATGGTCTGCAGCTTGTGGTGAACCCTCTGTATTTTATCTCATAAAGTCTTCTGGTTATGGTGGACCTAGACACTGACAGACCTACTTCCTGGAGAGGGTTCTATTCTAAGGTGGATGGTGTGAAGAGGTTTTTCACAATTTTTTTTATCCAGTCTAAGGATGGTCTGGTTCACTTCAATTGAGATACTGTATATTGTGATTACACAGAAACAGCTTTCAAATACAAATGTAACACCTGGAATCAAGTCCAGACCTTTTACCTGCTCAGTTTATGATGGATTAATGAGGGAAAAACCCATGTAGTGCAAGAAATAGCTTATGAAGAAACTGTCCAGTTACTTTTGAGCCCCTAAAAAGGAGGCTGCTACACATTAAAGAGCTGTAATTCCTAAACCCTTCATCTGATTTGGACGTGAATACTCTCAAATTACAGCTGAGAGGCTGCACTATGAGCACAAATATATATAGTTTTGGTAAAAAAAAAAAAAAAGCTAAAATAACAAAACTTGGGTCAGTGTCCAAATATTTGAGGACCTAACTGTATGAGAGGGGAGGACAGAGCAGACCAGAGTGGACTAAACCAAGGCGGACCAGACCAGACCAGAACAAAGCAGACCAGACCAGACCTGTAGCTCTGGCTGGGATTGTAATAAAATGAGACTGTTTGTGTCACACAGTTGAAATAACCAGCATGTTCTTCAGGCTCACTGCACACTCAGAGATCTGTCTGGATTTGAGGTGACACTTTCTTCACAGACAGACTTCTGTCCAAATACACTGCTCTCACACAACAGATGTATTCTATTTAAAATAAGCTGCAGTGTAAACTGAGATGGGGTGTGTTTGCAAAATGGATCGAGGTCAGGCAAGGATCAGAGCATGAGTTTAGAGAAACAGGAATAAGAAAATAAACTGTGATTATCTTTGTTTTAGAACAGGGGGCACCAGCAGACTGACATCTCACAGTTTCAGTCCAATCTCATGGAACTATGGCTTGTTTTTAAACTTTGAAATAGTTTAAATGCTCTCAAATGGTTTCCATTTCCTGTTCAGCCAGAGGCCAGTCAGAGCAGCACCAGGTAGCAATCACTGAGGTCGGTAAAAGAGCATGACATCTGGACAAATTTCATCATTCATATACAATAACAATACAAGGGTAAGTGCTGCACTGCAGGTGAACACTTATTAGGTTATAGAAAGGAGAAACTCTGAGGATCACTGAAAGACTGAGCTCTAAGGCCCACGGCCCTTCACATCTGCAAACTATCACTGAGAATATAAGCAGATTCTAAAAATACATAACATACACAGGAGTAGAACCTGCAAACCTTCAACCAGGAGTGTGCATCAAGTTAAGCTCAGCAGGACAAGCCAGCTGCTCCATTTCATTCAGTGGTCACCACAGCAATTAGCATGTGCTCTTTGGCAGGTTTTTATCCAAGATGCCTCTCCATTTATATGGTCTTGCCACGGGCACATAGTGTGGCTGGATGTTGGCACCTCATGGGCAATCAAGCCACTGAGCTGATGTATACTGTACATATTTTCCTTTTGTGATATTTTGTACAAACTACAGACAAGACTTTAACATTCAAATATATAAACTGTATTAAGTCCACACTGTCTGTCTGACAGCGCTTCACATTGCTTCACATTCTAACTTATTGTGTCAGAAGGGAAGCAGGGCCTGCTGACATCCACAGCTGAGTGGAATATGCCAAACAAATGAGATCATAAGTTAACAGAGTGAAGTGGTGCAGAAAAACAGCATGCAAAAGTAATGAAAGCAATAAAACAAGCTGGTCCCAGCAGAGCCACACCACGGTGAGATGAGGAGTGAGCCATCGCTGAATAGTACTGCTAACTGCCCCCAGACCCTTTACAATATTAATCTTCTAATAATCTGACAACACAAAGAGTGATCTCTTGACAATTACAGTGTGCCGCGTGAATCCTGATTACTGCATGAAAGCGGTTTTAGCATTTAGATGGAGTGCTTCAGCAGAATGAGCAGCTCATTTTTCAGACAAGATTTATTTAATGAGAACGGCAGCCGGCGGTTCTGGTGGAGGTCAGCCGTGCCGAGGAGTACTTCAGGGCACCTGGGAATTGTCTGTTTGGCTCAAAGCTACTTGAATACAGAGACACAATGGAGGTCTCCCTGTTCACTAAATGGCAAAACTCAGGCCTGCTCTTCAGCATGCTCTTGCATCATCAACACACGTTTGTGCAGCCTACACAGGAATATGGTTTGGGTCCAGCAGGGTGCCAGGGATGGAGAGGCTTACCCCCCAATTTCCACCGCATGCCACTCCGCTCCGCTGCACTGTGCCACATACTCCACAGTAAATATGCAGCCTTTCCAGTGAGTAAGAGCCTTTCCACAGCCCTGCAGCACTGGTCCAACAGTGCTCTGATTTATTTTTCGTTTATTTTGTTTGACAGAAGACTACGTTCAGATCAACATCCTAAGTAATATCACTTCGAACTAATTTTTAAAATATTTTTATTTAATCACTCCTTCCCGTATTATCTTTTAGATATTCATTCTTAGTCGTAGACAGACACAATTAAACATTTATTGCCCTCGCCTTTTTCGTGCCCAACTACGTCCCCGTTGTAGAAGAAAAACCCATGAAGTGAAAGTGAAGAGAACTCCAGAGTGATCTTATGTCTAAACAGTTGTTTTCTGTCTTTCTTCTCGTACTTCTCGTGCATGCTTTTCCTGAGCTGCTCGGGCCTCCGCAGGCTAGCGTGATGGAGAGTCTGCAGGCAGTTCCTGGAAGGATGAAGGAATTGGTACCATTGACTGGCCCCCATGCCCGGCTGACGTAAATCCAATAGAACACCTCTGGGAACATCATGTTTCGCTGCCAGGTTGCACCTCAGAACCTCCAGGGGCTCAGTGAAGCCCTGGCCCAGATCTGGGAGGAGATATCCCAGGCACCATCTGTCGTCTCTTTAGGAACATGCCTCGATGTTGTCTAGCATGTGCACACGCATGTGGGGGCCATACAAACTACTGAGTACCATTTTAAAGTTGCTGTGAAGAAATTTCAGAAGAATGGACCTGTCACATTCTTATTTCACTCAGATATTTGGTGTCTTCACATTCATCCACCTAGCAGGTGATAATTTTCATCAAACAATGCATGATTGCTATTCCCTTTGAAATCTGATGTGTTTTCATTGTGTTCCTTTAATTTTTTTGAGCAATGTATTTCAGTGTTGGAATGTAACAAAGTAAAAGTACTTAGTTACTTTACTTTACTTTTTCATGTATATGTACTTGAGTAAATTTTACAAGGTGTACTTTTACTTTCACTTCACTACATTTTAGAGCAAGTATCTGTACTTTTTACTCCACTACTGTTGAGTTTTTGTTTAAAACCATGTGTTTTTGTCATGCCCTTATTGTAGACACACAGTACATAAATATGACAGATGCAGTAAAATAGTACTTCCGTTAGATACAACAAAATAATAAACACAGAAGACCTCAACGACAGATTTAGTCTCTTCTGCTTCACCAGTTTGTTAATTTCTTTAGTAATCAGCAGTGGTGCCTCTAGAATTCTTTAATAGGGGTGGCCAGGTGGGTCCATATTGAAATTTGGGGGTGGTCAACTTTCATGGGGCCCTGTGTAGAATTCCTCAAATGTGGCTCAACTGCATTTACTGTACACTTGTATTGCCAACACCAGACAGTGTTTTAAGGAGGCTCATACATGTGTGTCCAACACAAAAGCAATTCTGTGCGTTCAGAACATCATTAGTCACAGGCATTATTTTTTATAATAAACGGGGGTCCTCCCCCAGAAGATTTTTAATAGAACAGTATTTCCTGTATTTTAACGAGTGTTTCAGCTTAGGAAAATGTAAAACTCTTTGAAATAAGAAAAAACTAAAAACAACTGACAGGCTTCAGTCATACAGATAGTTTGCAGTAGAGTTTTGGGTGAATCAATCTGTTACAGTGTCTATGATTTCCTCTGAACTTGTGTCAGATGAATGGATTAATGGACAGTGTTTGCAGTCAGTCCTGGCTTAAGGATAATATTGTTTTTAGCGTTTCTATTCACAATGAACGCAAATGACGTAGGGTAAATGCGTAAATGATTAGCAGGTAATTAAACTCATTAATAGGCATGTAAATGCACCATTCTTGCCTCGTTTACTTGTCATTGACTCGTCCAGTAGATACTAAAAGAGAGGCTTCTGTCATTATCAACAGCACTGTAAAGATGAGAACCTGAGCTGTAGCTAGGTGGAGAGTAGCCACAACAGAGAAATGTTTGAAAAACTCACCCTGCAGTGTTCATGTCCCTCCGAAATAGGTTATTTTAATCTTGTAATAATACAAGCAGTCTAGTCCATTCCTGCTTCTATGGCATGTCCATAACAGAAGCCCAGTGTGAAGTATAATGGCGTGTCTCCTGGAGTCCACCTTGACAGAGCTGTTATTTCTCAAAAACAAGCTGCCTCTGTGCTGCTCTTGCTGTTTGAATCTGCGCTGGTGTTTATTCCAAATTTTTGTTCCTATGTTATTAAGCATATCTGAATCTAGGACAGTGAAGTAGCCCCGTCCTGGTGGTAAACACAAAGCCGTCACAAGCTTAATGAAAGACCTTGGTACTGACGAAGTGCTCTAATATGAGTTTATCTCAGAGTTTGACAGAACTGACGTGTTTTATTGTGAAGATATGGAAGTGCAAATTATGAAATAATTTGTATATTTTCACACAATGGACATAAAGGATCCTGACTAGACTTTATGCTGGCTACTTCCCAATTACTGAAATTGTACTCTATTTTCACTTAATTTTAGAAACAATGTTGCGAGTTGGTTCATAGGCCAAAGTATTTGACAAAATCCTTTCTGACCTGTGTTTGAGTGATCTCTGGCGTCCAATCACTAAAATGTGCAGCACAGAAATGGGAATAGAGACCTAAAAGAATGCAGCTGTGGGATGACCCATGTGTGGAAGTATCAGCCTGGGCCTGAGCCAGATCGTTTAGAAGGGGCCAAGCAGGGGCCACCTCCATAAAGGAGTGGAATGAGAGGCATAAACTCTGAACACAGGACAACACGGCTCTGTCTGCTTGTGTCTGCCTGTGTCTGCCTGTGTGGGGAATGATTTGTGGCACTGTGTGAATGTTAAGTACAGACCGTAAACGAGCACCGTGGCTGTGTAAATCTGGATCCAGGCCGTGACCCACATCTGCTCCAGGAGCGGCTCGTCAAAGATCCTTTGTCCTCCTTTGGCTGCTCCAACATCTTTTTTTCACTCCATCACTTCCTGGGGTGTTTTTATGTGGCTGCTCTGACAGTCGCAGACCCTCCCCTCCTCACCGGTCAGAACTCCTGATCACTCAGAGTTTACTGCAGCGACACAGTCCTTTACAACTTTATATCCAGAGTGTTCCAGATTAATAATGACTCTGTCCCTCTGTAATGTATGGGACTTTGACAACAGTGAGAGCTTGTTAGTTGATGTTGCATTCATTACAGTGACATGATGCCGAGCCAAAATTCTGGTTCTGGAGGGCCTGCCACATCAGTGCATGATTTAAAAGAGCGTTTTGTTCCAGAGGCCATTGTGGGTGTATGAGTTGCTAAGCAACAGCTTTGAAACGTCCCAATGTAATTTTGCATATATAGTATTTAGCCTTCTGTGCATCTCATTATTGTGGAATTTTAAATACACTTCCAGCTGAACTTCTGCTGGCCTGCTCCAGAGCTCCTCCATCTGCCTGATGGACTCGCCTCATGTGTCCACCACTGTATTTTTCTTTACTCTTTTTCCGGCTGCAGTGGAATTCACTGCACTATTTTTGCCTTTTGAACCTCAGCCTCTGGCCCAAGTCATTCTCTGAAATTCTAGCTGACAATATGGGATTGTCTAGGTTTCCACTTCTCCCTAATGGAAGTCAGCTGTGGGCCTTTTCTGACAGAAGCATCAGAGTGTCCCACCGGGAGCCAGTCCAGGAAAAACACAGAGACGGAGCCGAGGAGGGATGGAAAAACAGACCGAGCAGGAAGAGAAGGAGGAATAATGTCCAGGAGAGAGTCCAAGCAAAATACGGAGGGCTCACTGAGCCTAAATCAGCAGAGTGTGGACAGATTTTATTTTCTGTAAAGATTGGCCGAGCCACTCTCTCTAATTGAGTCATATGTTTGTTTTTGGAACAGTCTTTTTGCTTCAAAAATTCTTAAAGGAGAAATATGGTGTTTGGACATCACAGTATTTATCTCAGGAAATAGCTGTCCAAAATGTCCTAATAGAATCTGCAGCAAAGCTACTTGTTTAAGGATTGAAGCTCACCACTCCATCTAGTGGCATAAAGTAATGCAACAGGCTACTACTTTACACACTGTTATTTTTATTTCCTCTCATTCTTTTCCTTCCAGTGTCTCTCGATGTAAAAGGAGTGTGCACAGCCTCGTATGCTCCATAATTTGTTTTAAAACAGTTAGCAGTGTAAAGTGACTGAGAGCAGCACACTCTGTGTGTTTGAGCTGACTTCAGAGCTTTGACACTGGGCAGAGCTAAAGCTGAGACCCAGCTCAGCACCGGGGTGCACTCAGCCAAATTCATATGAATCTCTGGACCAATCACCATATTAAATACCAACGCAAGACATCGAACTGAAGTTCAGAGCTTCCCCCAGCACATGAATACATGAATACATGTTAACATCCATCCTGGTTCCTTCATAAAGTCCACACATATTAGGTCCTTGTTTTTTAATACCACTCCTCTTAACATGAGCTTCTGGGTTTAACTCAATGTTTTTTTTTTCAATCAAATATTTATTTCACGCACTGAAATGCTTTAGTAAAGGCTGTTTATGCCATCCTCACCTGCTCCTTATATTCATTTCTTTTAGCGTTTGTCAGAGACAGGAGTCTAACTGCTGCAGCTTCAGTCTGGCCCGCAGGAAGACCGTGGGAAGAACGGGGGCTGTAAAGGCTCAGAGGGGAGCCGAAGAAAGGGTCAGAGACAGTTTAGGAGGTAAATCCAGAAATCAAAACAGTATCAAAACATAGATGTGAACACAAGAACACATGAAGAAATACAGGTTCCGGTCCAAGCATGACGCTGCAGACTCTGAACAGAACAGAAATACACAGCTCTCACAGAGGCAGAGGCTGATGGGAAACTTCTGACAGAGGTCTGGAGCAACAGTTTAGACATATCCCAGATCAATGTTTAATGCTCCAGCTAGGTCCTGACCAGGATCTTGGCTCAGACCTGGTCCACAGATTTAACCCCAGAGGCAGTGAAGGATGGGTGGAATGCAGAGAGAAAATTTTCCTATGAGGACACTAAAGTCTACCTTACCCTCAGTCTCAGTCCTAGTCTAGTCCTGGGATTCCTGTCTGTGCTCCACGCTCAGTCCTAGTTTGTTCCTGGTTTAGTTATAGTTTAGACTTTACACCTTTATTCCTGGTTTAGTACTAGTTTAGTCCGGATTTAGTCATGGTTAATTCTGGTTTAGTCATGAGCTAGACTTAAAATAAAATTGAAACCTGGTTTAGTCCTGGTTTAGACCTGGTTTAGTCCTGGTTTAGACCTGGTTTAGTTCTGGTTTAGTCCTGATTTAGCTCTGGTTTAGTTCTGGTTTAGACGTAGTTTAGTCCTGGTTTAGTCCTGGTTTAGACCTGGTTTAGTCCTGATTTAGCTCTGGTTTAGTTCTGGTTTAGACGTAGTTTAGTCCTGGTTTAGTCCTGGTTTAGACCTGGTTTAGTCCTGATTTAGCTCTGGTTTAGTTCTGGTTTAGACGTAGTTTAGTCCTCGTTTAGTCCTGGTTTAGACCTGATTTAGCTCTGGTTTAGTTCTGGTTTAGACGTAGTTTAGTCCTGGTTTAGTCCTGGTTTAGACCTGGTTTAGTCCTGGTTTAGACCTGGTTTAGTCCTGGTTTAGACCTGATTTAGCTCTGGTTTAGTTCTGGTTTAGACGTAGTTTAGTCCTGGTTTAGTCCTGGTTTAGACCTGGTTTAGTCCTGATTTAGCTCTGGTTTAGTTCTGGTTTAGACGTAGTTTAGTCCTCGTTTAGTCCTGGTTTAGACCTGATTTAGCTCTGGTTTAGTTCTGGTTTAGACGTAGTTTAGTCCTCATTTAGTCCTGGTTTAGACCTGGTTTAGTCCTGATTTAGCTCTGGTTTAGTTCTGGTTTAGACGTAGTTTAGTCCTGGTTTAGTCCTGGTTTAGACCTGGTTTAGTCCTGATTTAGCTCTGGTTTAGTTCTGGTTTAGACGTAGTTTAGTCCTCGTTTAGTCCTGGTTTAGACCTGGTTTAGTCCTGATTTAGCTCTGGTTTAGTTCTGGTTTAGACGTAGTTTAGACCTGGTTTAGTCCTGGTTTAGACCTGGTTTAGACCTGGTTTAGTCCTGATTTAGCTCTGGTTTAGTTCTGGTTTAGACATAGTTTAGACCTGGTTTAGCTCTGGTTTAGACATGCTGTAGACCTGGTTTAGATTTGGTTTAGTCCTGATTTAGTTCTGGTGTATTTTCTAAGTTTGTCTTAGTGAAGTGATGGCTGAACAACTGCAGCATGTTTCAGATGACTCCACTGTAAGAGAGTACACTGATCAACCAAGATGAGGGAAAGGCACAGAAAAGTGTTCAGATGGTGAAGAGATGCCGCTGCCTCTGCTTTGTCTGGTTGGTTGTGACTCCTGTCATAAAAAGGTTTTAAAAAATGTCTACAGTAGACAGTGCATTCTCAGCCTCTTTCATGCATCTTCCCAGTGAAAGGATGTTTTCGTGACTTGTTTGTACTTAGAAAGTTGGAGTGTGCTGTTAACTTAACCAGAGCAGAAGTCTGGAACAGTGGCAGTAGTTAACTCTGCTCATGAACTGTAAGTAGAAAACCTCTTCAGGCCTGAGTACTCACATTAGTGGACACTAGGAGTCACATTCAGGGATGATCTTATTCACTTCAGGCAAAACACATTTTTTTAATGTTGAGGTTTAGGTCCAGTTTGCTCCTGAACATGTGACTTTACCTCAGAAACAGAAAATGTGAAAAGGCTAGTGTCAGTATTTTATAATTTACTGAAAGACAAAATAAAATATCCATAGTCCCCTCTGAAAAAGCCTTTCTATGGAACATGTCGGCAAAATAAAATACAAATTTTAAAACTGGCTCTTTCCAATATTCAGAGTTTGTTTGAAAGAAAAAAATCCCACAGAGGACCATTGAGGACTTCAGCAGAATCAACAGCTGATGAAGGAAAGCACTAAATGCCATTAATCAGGTCAGAGAAGTTATTAAATTCATTCTGTATAAGCTGGCGCCATCTTTATTATTGATAGCAGATCTTCTGCTTCTCTAAGACTCTGCAGATAAATGGCTGTGATAGGTTGTGTCCAAATTAACTGAGTGAAAATGGTTTGCTGTGACTGAGGAACCAGTCACCTGCTTTAGAAAAGACAGTAGGAGGGGCTGGCTGGAATTTTTACACGTCTCAAAACTTGCAGCACATTTTTCCTATATTTATGTCAGTGATCTACAGGAAAAGGTTCACATTAATAGGTTGCATTTACATAATGTTGTAGAGTTCTAAAGGGACTATAGATACAGTCGGTATTGCATTATAGTTGCGGGCGTGGTCTGTCATAGGGGTAAACAAACTTTTTCACTCGCTTACAAACACTACTTTTTTAACCTTTTCAGACTTTTTTCTTGGGGATTATTTGCAAATAAAACAATCTTAAAACAAGTCCTGTCTTACACAGAGTCCCTAATCTTGTTATGACAGGAATAAGAAAGGCACATTAGAAAATTTTATGGATTGTTGTCTGTAGGCTATATTAAAAGGCTGGCAGAACAATCCAATTGAATGGGCCGATGTGACATCTCTAAACATTCTTATATCTGAGTCTGAGGGCAGTTCCATAAAAGTCTAACAGAAAAGTGTGTTTTATAGCCTGACTTCTACCTGGAGTTAGTGTAAATACAGGAGATGGGGCTTAGCTGCTCCATAAAGACTAGTCTGGTCTGAGCACGTAAAGCCAAGCTAATGCTAATGCTAGTGCCATTGAATGAGCCCCCCTTCGCTGCGCGTCAGTCAGCAGCCTGTTACAGTCAAGTCATGATTTAATCATGTCTTAACAAATTTACAGACGTGCATTTTAGTTTACAATAAGTATGGTTGGTTAAACTCATCATGTTATGTTACAAGAGCCAGTAACTTTAAGGTGCAACTAAACATTGATCAGATTATCATGTTTTAGGCAGCTAACATCAGCCACCAATAGTATTTTATGCACAAATTTGGACCATTGGACCACTATCTTCTCCTGTATGCCACAGTTTCTTTATTATGTAAAATATTGAAATTAAATCCAGCATTTTTTGTGTATTTGTTGAAAAGAAGGTGCACAGAGCAACTCTTGTGCGTTGTTGTGAATGGTTTGTTTTCACCCATGGGGGAATCAGAAGTGACGATTTGTGGGCATGCCCACTGTTTCCGACTGTTTAAAGATGAGATGGAGATAGGTAAGAATTCTATGGTAGAATCTGCTGCTAAAGATTCAAGATGCAGATGTCTTGATGTGGTTTATGGTTTAATATCTGCAAGTTACTGCACCTATCCACATTAAACAAAAAGTGGCACAAAGGTAAAGTCTTTTCTGTCAGTACAAATGACCTAAAGTGAAGTTATTTCTTCACTATAGCATCAAAAAGTGGTGATATTATTAAAACACGTGTGATTGCTGTCAGTAGACTCTGGATAAAGCCCCAAGCTCATTATGGTGTGGCTGTGGACCCAGTTTCTAACAAAGAATTATCAGGTTCAACATTTGTAGAGTTTCTGTGATAGATATTTCTTGTAAATATAGTACTTCACATATACATTTATACAGGCCCCTGCCCTTCATCTGAGGTTTTGACATTATCAAATTCTAGAGCGTGAACGCAAACTATACCTGCTTTTAAAAAATCCCCATTTCACCTGCAGTGTGCACTTAGTTGTTGACCAGGACGGCGCTTCACACTAAAGTAAGACATGTGTATAAATCACCAGAGAACAAGCTCACAAACACAGTTTTATCCCTGTCCTCTACACTGCACCACTCAGCCATGAAAGGTCAGTGCTCAGCACTGTTGGAATATTAATCCACATAAACATGCTGATCAATGGCTCCTGCTCAGGACTCAACAACCCCAGGCCTGACTGGCCAGCCTCTGACCTGACTGAACAACTTCAGACCTCACTGAATAACGTCAGGCTCCACTGAACAACCTCTGACCTGACTGAACAACCTCAGGCCCAACTGAACAACTTCAGGCTTCACTAAGCAACCTCGGACCCGACTGAGCAACCTCTGACAACATTATTATTTGCATCTGTGTCATGAAAAGTCGCTGTGAGTGTGACCGTTTGCTGAAACAAGCAGGTCTGACTCAGTAGTGGCCTGTCAGAGCAGAGGGGCCGGTTCCATGGAGTGAACTACGACTGTGTTACTGAGGAAATGCACTGAAGGCTGTTACAAAGCAATTTATAGGTAGATTAAGTTTGAGCCATAAAAATGATTATTCAGTCAGAGCGCTGGCTAAAGTGAAGCACTGAGTGTTCAGAGCGGGCTTATTAAAGCATTAAAGTCTGTTAGCTGTCGTGCACGAGGAAATGATGTCCCGTTAGGAGCGCATTAACCTTGATGTATGGCTCATGTGGCTCTGTGTGTGTAAAGTCTTTTATTCAGGCTTCTGCTGAGTAGCACTTAACAAATCACTGCCGCTCATTATGCACTTCACCTCCATGTACTTTTCTGTTTATCCTTTGATTTAATACTCCAGGAAACTGTTGTAATGCAGATACACTCCTCCTCTGTAGTTGTGGCCTTCAATCACGTCAAAACAACACACAACTCAGACCTAAGCGGTTCAGTGTCTCCTTAGCTCACATTCATATGTTAATAGGACACCCCCTTAAAAAAAGACTTAGACTTAGATAGAGTCAGGCCTAAACAAATCAATGTCTTCAGCTCATGTGTTTCATGAGAAGTATCTTTGTGTTTCTCATTATCAAAATGACACATTCACACTAAAGCACTCAGTCATTCTGCACTTGTGACCCCCTGTGATTGGAGCTGTGAAAATGCAGTAGTAGTGTAGACACAGCTTCAGTGAGAATCCACTGTACAGAATAATGGGTGTAATGATTTTTGGCATTAATCCTGCACATCCCTCACCATCAGCCCGACAGCCGCTCCAGGTGCTCCATTAGACCTGTGTTCTGGTCATGAGCACACCACTGTTAGAGGCCGTCCTGTTTAATGACAGAGCCATGACAGTAATTATAGGATATTATTGATGTATGGCTCTGCAGAGCAGCAACATTACACTCACAGATGAAGTCCATATCATCCTAAATATAGTCACAACAAAAGGTTAAAAAGTCATCTGGACTTGGTTTATCAAAGTAGAAGATGTTTCACCTATCTGCTCCTAGGAAGGAGGAGTTTTAGAACTGAAACTAAATTCTATTGGCCCAGAAGACTTGCAAGAGCCTCGGTGGTTCCGGGTCATTAGGAGTCCTTTGTCCTCAGCTGGAGTGAGGGGGATAGTTGTTAACCCTCCTGGACCTGGTCAGCTCCTTCAGATGTTAATGACCTGAGTGAAACTGGTCATTTGTTTTTTGTTTTGGTTTTAAGAGACTGCTGTAAACAGATGGAAGGTTTTATCTGAGCCCACCAAGTTTATTTTGTTTTTGTTTTTTTTGACAAAGATTGCTTCTTTGCACTCCTCGCTCAAACTATCCTTTCTCTCTGGCTAAGATTTGGTACCTCACTGTCCTCAAAGGAGTGGTCTGTGTTCTTCAGGTGGAGGTGTACTGCAGATCCTGGTCCACTGGAGTTGGCCCTGCAGTGTTGGTATAACCTCTGGTGCAGAGGTTTGGTTTCTCCAGTGTACTGTGCATTGCTCTGTTTGTCACTGGGAATTTTGTCCTTGGGATGAACCAGTATTTCCCTGATCCGTGCAGTGATTTCCAGAACAGACTCAAGGAATTTGACTGAGGCTGTGGTTCACAGGACTTGTACTACGACCATAAGGCATCAGGTCAGGATGCAATAACCAGAAGATGTAGAATGAATTTTCAGGATGTTTATTTGACAAGGTAAGAATATGAAAAGGAAAACAAAACAAAACTTTGTTCTGTTCAGAACAAAGCAGGTATTTAATAGGCTGGGAAGTAGAGCTGGGCGATATGGCCTAAAAAAAAAAATCTCTGATTTTTTCACAAAAAATTTGATTTACGATTTAAAAACGATTTTTTCCCCCATTTACTTAAAATCACACTGAAGACAACAGAGAAATTGTCCAAAACAATTTTTTTTTACAATTCCTTTGATTTCCTCTTGAGGTTAAAGTACAATCAGACAAGTCAAATAGAAGAGATTTTGCAGGGGATTTTCTTAAATGTTGCGCTAAAAGTTGTGATTTTTTTTGTGTATAATTCACAGGTTCCTTCACAGGAGCTTTTTCTTAAAAACAGTAGCTAGAACTGTAAAAACTAACAAAATCTGTTTGTAAACATATGTGAGGTGGTAATTAATGTAATTAAAAATACCTGTATTTGAACAGACCAAGCGTACTACTTTTTTAAATGATATTGCTGTATTATTAGGCTGTGTCTTTGGGCTATTACACTGCATCTGATTCTGTTCCTCTCAGATCTTCTCTGGTGACTCCTGTTGTGTGTTGTAGAACATCCAGTTATTAAAAAACAGAAGAAGTTTGCTGTGCTGTAGGTTTTCAGGAAGGTTATTAGCCTGCAACATGAACGTTTAAAGAACAATGACCTCAAACGTCATTGTTGTCCAAATACACTGCCCATTCATATTTTTAGGCAACTATATCACCATGGCAACGCAGAAGGGCTTTCCAGAGTGACACCAGACAAACCTAGAAAGTACCAGTTCGTCTCCTCCTTCAGTCCCATCCACACCGCTGCTGCTGCTGAGCACCTGCAACCTCCGCGCAGTAGCTCCACACTGCTCCTCCGTGCCGCGCACCTCCTGCATCGCACCTCCGCGCCGCTTTGTCTGTGGCTCAAGGCTGATTTATAGTTCTGCATCTTCCTGACGCCAAACTACCGCTGTTGGCTCGACGGCGTTGAAAACCCTTCATACCTCTGCGTTGCTCCTCTGCGTCGTTCCATGCAGTGCCAATTCATCGCGAGACCAAGCAACCAATCACAGCGCTTGCGGTCCGCATCGCCTTGACGCGTAGTTACATTTTTGACCAGGTGCACGTCAGGGCTACGGCGTAGGTTTTGAGAGGGCTCCCAGGCGACTGCAAAGGGGTCTGCGGGGCTACGCTGTCGATTTGACGCGAAGTATGAATCAGCCTTCAGCCCGACCTCCGGCAAGCACTACCGCAGCGCTGCTGCTCCTCTCAGAACAAGGACTGACTTTGCAGCGGGGCACTGTTTGTGCTCCGTCTGACGCCGCAAACCCGAACCAATTCCACACAACTGACGACACTGTACCTTTCTTAGGAAGGAGTTCTTCCCTGCTTGCTGCCATGTTGTTTGTGTACCTCTAGCATGCAGAGGGAGGGCGCGCGGGCCTAGCCCACTATGAATTACGGGAGCCCAGAGCACCAGAGCACCGGGGGTGGACGTTTTTTTATTATTATTATTATTTTTTTATTAAAACAAATCAACCTGCATTACAAATTCAAATTAATCAAAAAAATCGATTTATCGCCCAGCCCTACTGGGAAGCCAGACTAGTTCTCTGTTTATTCTATACAGAGTACAACACAGCGAGCTTCAGCAGAGTCAGCTGGTGATAAGAAAGAGCACTCAACGCCATCAAGCTTTGGAAAAGCTGTGCCGTAGCCCTGCCGAGTGTCTTTGACCATCCTAAATTCTTAATTACATTATGAATTACCATGAGTCTAACTTTATTTTTAATAAGGCTGAAGTTTTAAAGTGCCACTCAAATCATTTACCAAAGCTAAAGTAAATGACTTGTGCCAATCGATGAGAAATAAAGATGAGAGAAATGTTTGTTTCTTTACATGTAGCTGATTTATATACTTTTGAACTTTATCTTACCTACAATAAAGTTTATAGTTTACATAAAAATGCTTTTTGCTATTTACTTTGTAAAGGCTGTTCATTTTGTTCATACATCGACTTGTTTATCCATATAACATTTTTAAATAAAAAAAAACTACACACAATCAAACATGTATAATGTATTAGTCTTAGACAGCACTTTTCTAATCACTCTAGTCTCTTTACAATTAGGTGTATTATTCATTCACTCCTCAGTCACACTCTGTGGTTCACAGCAAGAACAGTGACTAAAGATATTTAAATATGCCTACAGTATAAGGATTGATCAGGTATTGCAGAGCAATCTAGTGTTCACCTCAGAACTACAGTGAGATGTCAGATTCCTGTTCTTCCATGTATCCATGTGCTGTATGTGTGGCAGGAAAAATCTTTGAGGTGTAGCTGGGCTGTAATCAGATATCTCATGTATAATCATAAGAACTTGTGCATGTTAAAATGTGAATACCAGTAATGCCAATATGTAATGTAATGTCAAATATGATGTGCTCTGTAACTGCATAATACAATCTCCAAATTCTGTGCAAGCCGTATTAGAGCTGAACAGATGTGTGGTCTCCTGAGCATCACATGCTCATAGAAGTAGAGGGGTAGGCTCTTGACAACCATTTAAGTAATAAGCATAATGAGAGACACTAAGTGCAGCTCAGTTAGACTGCTGCAATAGTTTTTAGAAAGTTGTTGAGCTGCTGTGCAGAGCTTTTTTCATGACTCCAGTCTCCAGATCAGCAGTATGAGTACAGGTGAACTCCAGTGTCTAGATGGAATGTGTACCTGAAAGACAAAACACACAACTACAATTTTAACAGAGGCTGCTTTTGTAACTAATAGGGACTGGTGGACCACAGTGGCGAACATGAGCTTTGTTTGTACCAGCTTACAAAAGCTTCTCTTAACAGATGCTAGAATAAATAAAACTATTTGAGTATTTGCATTTTGTGTCCCTCTTTTAGTGAAGGAAGCGGACACACATCAGACTGGCCAAACTTTAATCAGGACCTCTGAACCTATGTTGTATGATAGCATTACATCGGTCTCGTTTCTTGCTGGCGCTCCCCAGTTTGTCGCTCCAATACAGCGGACAATGGCGACACAATCACTGGAACTTTATTGCTAACGTCAAACCAATGCAAAATATCTTTAAGAGTTGATTGACTTGGTCACAGAAGCTGAATAAATTACGAAGCTATAGCCTCTGTGTAGCCTCCGCCATTTTTACAATCCAGATACGTTTCTGGTGCAGAGTGTGACGCTGCTCCTAATGCCCCGCTCTGATTGATTTGGCTCCAAGGGAGCCGGAGAAATCATTGGCTTATGGAGCATTACCATACCCACTTCCTTTGCTTAGGAAAGGAAGTGGGAATGGCAGGCCAGGGTACATATTTAATGCACTGATACTTGAGGACCTGAAGGTCATTAGCACTGAGTACATCCCATAGTAATAATACCAACTGCCTTTTTAAAATGCCCTTTCTATGTTCAGATTTAGGACTGAAAGAACATAATCAGTTGCTAAATGCTGATCTAGGTGTTAGTGTCATTTTTATTTGCATTTCACATCCCAACCGTTTTAGTTTTTTTGTTTTTTTAGAATTGGGGTTGTACAAAGCTATTTGGGGTCTATAATTCACAAATCAAATGCAGAACTACGGGGTGTAATGAACACAGCCACTGACAGAAACAAAACACTCAGATGTGAGAATAATGGAGTGGCAGATGAACAGCGAGCTGTAGGTGCCGTGTGTGTCAGGATGAATTAAGTTCTCTGAATGGTAAATGGACTCAGATTGACTTATTGGCACCTAGAGCCAGTTGGGAGTGGCATCTCTGCATGTGTGCAAGGCAATTAAAAACAGCTAAATTGATTGGTTGGCAGAGCTTAGAGTAGAGTCAAAGTCCTGCCTGTGTATGCTGGACACAGACACAGGGGTCTTTTTCACTGGTAGTACTGATGCTAGCAACTTTTTCAGTTAGTCGCACAAAAATGTCCACTGGTTGCAGAGTCTATATATATATATATATATATATATATATATATATATATATATATATATATATATATATATATATAATGCAAATATTGAATTAAATTGTTTTAATTTATTAAATTAAAATATATCCTAATAACAGTAGTCTAATTTCAGTAATAACAGTAGTCAAAATTCTAATTAATGTTCTACAAATTCTTCTTATAAGATATGAGTAAAAATGTTATAATTCATTATTTGGTGTTTTGCATTTACGCAATTGTAAAACCGTGAAACTGTGAAACTTCAAACCCCAAATCAGCTAAATGTCACTTTTTCTTTTGGTGTGGACGGGACAAAGGAGACTCAGAGTTTGAGTGGAACATCAGGTTTATGCATGGTTGATCAGTCATAGACAGTTCAGGGACATCATGGTTCCTATTAAACTGAGTGTAATGAAGTGCACTGCTCTGAGCAGGACCACACTGAGAATATTGTTCTGCTTGGAGGAGGTGAATGGCAGGTGCTGAGCAGCCTGCTCTAAATCTGGAGCGTGGTGTGGAGCCATCCATCCATCCATCTTCTTCCGCTTATCCGGAACCGGGTCGCGGAGGCAGCAGTCTAAGCAAAGATGCCCAGACTTCCCTATCCACAGACACTTCCTCCAGCTCTACCGGGGGGACCCCAAGGCGTTCCCAGGCCAGCCGAGAGACATAGTCCCTCCAGCGTGTCCTAGGTCTTTCCCGGGGCCTCCTCCCGGTGGGACATGCCCGGAACACCTCCCCAGGGAGGCGACCAGGAGGCATCCGGAACAGATGCCCGAGCCACCTCAACTGACTCCTCTCGATGTGGAGGAGCAGCGGCTCTACTCCGAGCTCCTCCCGTGTGACCGAGCTCCTCAGCTTATCTCTAAGGGAGCGCCCAGCCACCCTGCGGAGGAAACTCATTTCGGCCGCTTGTATCCGGGATCTTGTCCTTTCGGTCATGACCCAAAGCTCATGACCATAGGTGAGAGTAGGAACGTAGATCGACCGATAAATCGAGAGCTTCGCCGTTCGGCTCAGCTCCTTCTTCATCACAACAGACCGATACAAGGACCGCATTACTGCAGACGCTGCACCGATCCGTCTGTCGATCTCACGCTCCATCCTTCCCTCACTCGTGAACAAGACCCCAAGATACTTGAACTCCTCCACTTGAGGCAGGAACTCTCCCCCAACCTGGAGAGGGCAAGCCACCCTTTTCCAGTCGAGAACCATGGCCTCGGACTTGGAGGTGCTGATTCTCATCCCAGCCGCTTCACACTCGGCCGCAAACCGCTCCAGTGCACACTGAAGGTCCTGGTTTGGTGAAGCCAACAGGACAACATCTTCCGCAAAAAGCAGAGATGAAATCCTGTGGTTCCCAAACCTGACACCCTCTGGCCCCTGGCTGCACCTAGAAATTCTGTCCATAAAAATTATGAACAGAACCGGTGACAAAGGGCAGCCCTGCCGGAGTCCAACATGCACTGGGAACAGGTCTGACTTACAACCGGCAATGCGGACCAAGCTCCTGCTCCGGTCATACAGGGACCGGACAGCCCTTAGCAAAGGGCCCCGGACCCCATACTCCCAGAGCACCCCCCACAGGACGCTACGAGGGACACGGTCGAACACCTTCTCCAAATCCACAAAACACATGTGGACTGGTTGGGCTGAACTCCCATGAACCCTCGAGCACCTGATAGAGGGTGTAGAGCTGGTCCACTGTTCCACGGCCAGGACGAAAACCGCATTGTTCCTCCTGGATCCGAGGTTCGACTATCGGCCGAATTCTCCTCTCCAGTACCCTGGAATAGACTTTCCCGGGGAGGCTGAGGAGTGTGATCCCCCTGTAGTTGGAACACACCCTTCCGGTCCCCCTTCTTAAAAAGAGGGACCACCACCCCGGTCTGCCAGTCCAAAGGCACTGTCCCCAACCGCCACGCGATGTTGCAGAGACGTGTCAGCCACGACAGCCCCACAACATCCAGGGACTTGAGGTACTCAGGACGGATCTCATCCACCCCCAGGAGCCTTGCCACTGAGGAGCTTTCCAACCACCTCAGTGACTTCAGCTTGAGTGATGGACGAGTCCACCTCTGAGTCCCCAGCCTCTGCTTCCTCAACGGAAGGCGTGTCAGTGGGACTGAGGAAATCCTCAAAGTATTCCTTCCACCGCCCGACAACATCCCTAGTCGAGGTCAACAGCTCCCCACCTCCACTGTAAACAGTGTTGGTGAAGCACTGCTTCCCCCTCCTGAGGCGGCGGACGGTTTGCCAGAATTTCTTTGAGGCCAACCGATAGTCCTCCTCCATGGCCTCCCCGAACTCCTCCCAGACCCGAGTTTTTGCCTCCACAACCGGCTGGGCTGCAGCACGCTTGGCCTGCCGGTACCCATCAGCTGCTTCAGGAGTCCCACAAGCTAACCAAGCTCGATAGGACTCCTTCTTCAGCCTGACGACATCCCTTACTTCCGGTGTCCACCACCGGGTTTGGGTATTGCCGCCACGACAGGCACCAGAGACCTTGCGACCACAGCTCCAAACGGCCGCATTGACAATAGAGGTGGAGAACATGGTCCACTCGGACTCCATGTCTCCAACCTCCCTCGGGATCTGGTCAAAGCTCTCCCGGAGGTGGGAGTTGAAGACCCCTCTGACAGAGGGCTCAGCCAGACGTTCCCAACAGACCCTCACAACACGTTTGGGTCTGCCGAGTCTGTCCGGCCTCCTTCCCCGCCAGCGGATCCAACTCACCACCAGGTGGTGATCGGTTGACAGCTCAGCCCCTCTCTTCAGTCTCTTTCTCTGTGTCCAAAACACACGGCCGAAGGTCAGATGACATGACTACAAAGTCGATCATCGACCTCCGGCCTAGGGTGTCCTGGTGCCACGTGCACTTATGGACACCCCTGTGCTCGAACATGGTGTTCGTTATGGACAAACTGTGCGTAGCACAGAAGTCCAATAACAAAACACCATTCGGGTTCAGATCGGGGAGGCCGTTCTTCCCAATCACACCCCTCCAGGTGTCACTGTCGCTGCCCACGTGGGCGTTGGTCTCCCAGCAAAACAATGGGGTCCCCAGTCGGTGCACCTTCCAGTACACCTCCCAGGGACTCCAAGAAGGCCGGGTACTCTGTACTGCTATTTGGCCCGTAGGCACAAACAACAGTAAGAGACCTGTCCCCAACCCGAAGGCGTGGGGACGTGACCCTCTCGTTTACTGGGGTAAACTCCAACACATGGCGGCTGAGCTGGGGGGCTATGAGCAAGCCCACACCGGCCCGCCGCCTCTCACCGCGGGCAACGCCAGAGTGGTGGAGAGTCCAACCTCTCTCGAGGAGCTGGGTTTCAGAGCCCAAGCTGTGCGTGGAGGTGAGCCCGACTATATCTAGCCGGTATCTCTCAACCTCCTGCACAAGCTCAGGCTCCTTCCCCCCCAGTGAGGTGACATTCCATGTCCCTACAGCTAGAAGCTGTGTCCGGGGACCGGGTCGTCGAGGCACCCGCCTTCGACTGCTGCCCGATCTACACAGCACCGGTCCCCTACGATTTCCTCTGCGGGTGGTGAGCCCACAGGAGGTTGGGCCCACGTCGCTCTTTCGGGTTGTACCCGGCCGGGCCCCGTGGGCAAAGGCCCGGCCACCAGGCACTCGCATTCGAGCCCCAACCCCAGGCCTGGCTCCAGGGTGGGGCCCCGGCTGCGCCATACCGGGCGACGTCACGGTCCTCGATTTTAAACTGTTCATAGGGGATTTATGAACTGCTCTTAGTCTGGCCCGTCACCTAGGACCTGTTTGCCATGGGAGACCCTACCAGGGGCATAATGCCCCAGGCAACATAGCTCCTAGGATCAATGTTGCCTGGGGCATTATGCGTGTGGAGCATTAAAAAAAAAAAAAAAAAACCTCAAAGAGCAGTGTTTTAAAAATTATTATTATTATTATTATTATTATTATTATTATTATTACTAGTCGTAGTAGTAGTAGTAGTAGTAGTAGTAGTATTAAAATCAAATCAATTTTTATTTGTATAGTGCCTTAAAACAGCAACAGCTGAAACAAAGTGCAATAATAAAGGGATAAAAACAACTACAAACAAGTTAACTATAACAGTTTAAACCAAAAGTAAAACATTTTCTACATAAAATATAGTAATACAAGTGAAACAATTCAGTGAAGTACTAAAAGCAAGTCTAAACAGATAAGTTTTTAGCTTAGCTTTGAACAAAGGCAGATCTGTAATGGTCCATAACTCAATCAGTCACAGTGTTCCAAAGTCTTGGACCAGCTACAGTGAACAAATGGCCACCCCACTGTTTGCTTTTGGTCATGGGGACCTCCAGCAGGTGTTGGCCTGCAGAATGCAGAGCTCTGTTGGGTTTGTGTGCAATTAACAGTTCACATAAATAGGAAGGTGCAAGTCCATGAATGGCTTTAAAAACAAACATTAAAAGTTTAAAATCAACTCTGAAGTGTACTGGGAGGTAGTGGAAGGAGTACAGAACAAGAGTAATGTGACTGTGTCGGCGAATGTCTGTCAAAAGCTGAGCAGCAGCATTTTGCACCAGTTGCAGCCAGTTGAGTGTGTACTGGATCACACCAATATAAACAGCACTGCAATAATTAATGCATGAACTATTAAAAGCTCACATAACCTTTTCTAGGTTGTTCTGACAAAGGAATGGTTTGACTTTGGCCAGAAGACGGAGCTGGAAAAAACTGACTTTAACAACACTGTCAATTTGCTTGTCAAGTTTCAGACAGCTGTCAAGCTTAACTCGCAGGTTTTTTTACAACAGGTTTAGAGTAGGAACCAAGAGCACCAAGATCATGCATAACATCGTCAAACAATTTAGAACCAAACAAAATACATTCAGTCTTGCTTTCATTCAGATGCAGAAAATTCTGTGAAAGCCACTTCTTAATGTCTGTCAAGGCCTTCTGTATGGGCTCAAGTGCACTGGGACTGTTAAGAACAATGAGTAGATAGATTTGAAGGTCATCTGCATAGAAGTGAAAGAAAAGGTTGTGTTTGAATATGACTGAGCTCAGTGACAGTACATAAAAGGGAAAACAGCAAAGGCCCAAGGATGGAACCCTGTGGCACACCAGTGGTTAGAGGGACAGTAGAGGACAAGAGGTCATTAATCATCACCCTAAAGCTCCTATCAGTCAAATAAGACTCAAACCACTGCAGGACAGTCACACGCAGACCGACCTGTTGGGACAAACATGCATTGAGGACTGAGTGGTCCACAGTATCAAAAGCTGCTGTGAGGTCCAGCATCACCAGCAACACGGGCTTCTTATTATATTATTATAACAAAAAGAACAAGAAGATGAAAGGATGTGGCGTAGGTGACATATTCAGCAAAGACTGTAAAGTTGGCATGTTTTTTTTTTGACTTTCCTCTGCATAAAAGTATTCAATTATCAATTATTATATTAAGTATCCAACTTAAAAGGTTGTTAGCATATGCTAGTTCCTGTTGTAAAACTCGAGTAGGTAAAGTTGTTTCCGGTCACCGTTACAACGCTGTCAAAATGGACAGAACCAGTAGGAACCTGCATTTTTCTGCCAAACATCTCAGTCAAACACTGTTGATTCTTTTTCACCGCTCCCCAGAGCAAACACGAACAAGGCTTCACATTTTACATTTCCTAGTATGTGTATAATTTGGATGCTAAGTCACAAAAACATAGCCTACAACCGTAACGCAAACGACTAATGCTAACGCTAACAAATGCTAACATATTGAGCTTGCTGATTTAATCAGAATTTAATTTTATTACTATTATTGTATTTATAGTTTCCTATTAATTTATCTTTATCTCTGAATGAGCGCACAAACGAGCAGCTAGTGTGCACAGAGAGACTGACGTGTTGGAAATCTCAGGCTAACTTTTAACAATAACCAGGATCTGTGAGAGAGACGCAGCAAACCCAGGTCTGTTACTGTCGCCCTCATTCAGAGGTAAAATTAATTCGCTTTGGTCAGAACAGTAATAGCAGCTCCACTAATCGTTGCTAACTGCTACACACATTTTACTCACCGCGATGCCTTTCTCAGATGAAGCCAAATCTCTTCTCTGTGGAAACAGACACCGTTTTGTCCAACTGTGTCCGTTTTCTTTTCACCAAACATGTAGAGGAAGACCAAAGAGAAGGTTTATGGATGCAGTGAAAGAGGACATGAAGTTAGTTGGTTTGAGAGAAGAGGATGCAGAGGATGGCGTTAAATGGAAGCAGATGATTCACTGTGGTGGCCCCTGAAAGGGAACAGCCAAAAGGAAAAGAAAAAACCAACATGGGACTTACTGAAACGTGCCTTTCTGGATGTGGAGGACGTGCCTGTCTTTGCTCAAATAGCCTCAAGCTATAGCTGAAAGGGAGCTGCCCACTTCAGAGGCTGGAGCTCTGCAGTGACAGACAGCAAACGGGCTTTGTTCCAGCAGGAGAGTGCAGTCAGGACGTCCCACCACAGTCTGCACCCTGCCCCACCTGGCCCCACCTTTTTTACTCTTGTTGCTGTTGTGATCTTGTCAGTTCTGATCAGACCGGTCGTGTGGAAGAACAGAGAGGAGCAAGGGACTGCTGCTGACCCCTGACCGCTGCCTCTGAAGCAACACAGCGACAAAAAAAAAAAAAGAAAATACAATCCACAAGGCTGAATGTCAACATCAAGCAGTTTGCAAAATGGATAAAAACAAAGAAAAGAAAGAAAGAAAATTCAGTATGAAAGCAGCAAATGGAAAATTTGAGTTCAAATACATTGGGTTTGTCACCATAAAATGTGAGAATAACAAGGTGCGTGTAAGAATAACAGAGCACGTGAGGAAAATAGGGGCATGTGTGAGAATAATGGGGTACATGTAAGAATAATGGCAGATATGTGAGAATAACGGCTATAGAAATAAGAAGTATTTTTCATGCCTCGTATCTGATTGTTCAATTTGTTCTCATTTTATTTTTACAAAGATCTTGGCTCTCCAAAAACGAGATAAACTGTGTAAAAAGCAATTTAGAACAGATTTAGATGCAGGAGTGATGGGGCCAAATGCTGCAGATAGAAGACAGGCTTGTTTGTGAGATGTTTGGTGGAGTGCGGAGGTTAATGAAATCTCGCCTCAGTTGCCCACGGGGCCGGCTGCATCAGCGCGGACACAATCTCAGTGTGTCAACGCTCCAACAGAAGAGTTTGTCATTTCTGCTGCTGAGATATTCTTGCTTCAGGTCCACTATTTCCTATGCAGTGGCTCAGTGTTTCTAAACACAGGATTAACTTGCTCTGTGCACACTTTTGCACAAACATTCTGCCATGATTCAAGCTTTGCAGAATCACATTTTTTGCTAAATTGTATAGGTCGTGTACACGGGGCAGGAGTAGCTCAATTGGTAGACATGCTCGCCCACTAACCCAAACAGGCATTGCATGCTGCCATTGTGTCATGAATGTGTCAGTGTGACTGTGTTTGGTGGTGGTCGGAGGGGCTGTAGGCACAAAAAGGCAGACAGGCTTCCATCAGTCTGCCCCACGGCAGCTGTGGCTACAGAGGTAGCTCACCACCACTAGGTGTGACTGAGGAGTGAATGAATAATGCACCAAATTGTAAAGCACTTTGAGAAGCTTGTAAAGTGCAATATAAATTCAATCCTTTATTATTATTATTATTATTATTATTATTATTATTATTATTATTACATGATGCACTGCACTGAATCTGCTGCAGATGTTGTCTGTTCAGACTCAGGCTCATATGCCATTGTTGGGTAAAGACAATACGAATGAAAATTAGCTGTACGCTAACTTCGGCACATTTACACATGTATTTTTTTACTGGTGTTCATTAATGTGCATTGTCCCTTTTAAATAAATAAATGTAAAAAAAAAGACCAGGACTCTGGAACCAGGTTTACTGTCCTGCACAGAGAGAGTAGTTAGGTAGTTAGTAGACAGGAAATACGAAGTGAACTGAAAAAAGAAAGAGAAAGTTTATCACAGAAGTAGTAGGAAGGAGGTGAGAGTTTTATTTTAATATTTATTTTAATATTTATTTTAATAGCGTTGGGATAGGGTACCTTTGGACCTAGGCTTCATAAAGTCAACACCTATTTCAGAGCGGGACGGGCTCATGAGCCTGAGCTGTCCCAGTGATGACTGGAGCAGCTGGCTTAATCTGTGTTCCTGACCCATGGAGCCTCTGACCTCACCCCTCCCTGACCCCAGCTCGTCTCATCTGTCTGCATGCTCCGTCCCCCTGCTGCACGACCTTATTTGGACTTATTTGTACACATTTAAATTTTTATTACATTTTGCAAATGGACTATATACAGCCCTGGACACATTCATATTGGGTGACAGAAATAAAACTGGAAGGAGTCTGCAGCCCCTCCTCTTCTCCAGCCACTGCTCCACATGCGTCTGACGCAGCCTCTCTCTTCACTGCCTCTCCACCTGACAGTCTCCCAATCCAGCGCTCAGTGGGCGTTCTGTGAAAAGGTGGTCCACTTTTGGAGCGGTGGAGTCTTTGAAGTGCACTGAGCTCTGACCCTGTCTCTTCTTTTACCTCCTGCTCAGTCAGACCTGAATGTCCACATCTGTACTGACACATTTTCTACACTTTTTTTCATTACATTTGTTAAAGGTGCTATGAGCATTATATATTTTTTTATATTTCATAAAAATTACCCATCAAGATATAAGGTAAATATGTTTAAATCTAATATTAGTTTTACTGATATCAATGGTACAGCTGATTTATTCACAATAAACAAAAATATTTTACAAAATGGCCAAGTTGTTTTGGTTTACATTTTTTGGTTTGATTCTGCACCCTCCGTTGCCGATCGTCCAATCAGAAAAGAGACCATTGTTTTGATTTAGACTGCAGTACCATTTTCAAGCCAGTATGAGCGCATGCTGCTTACAGTACCTTTAAATTATTCAAATGATGATTCTTTTTTTAACCCTTGTCCTTTGATATAATTTTGGTACTTTGTCAGTAAAAATGTTGAATAATAGTCTGTGTTAATTCAAAATTTACCCAAATTTGATTAGGGTTATAATTTTTTGGGAAGTTTCGAGTGCCAGTCTCGTCTCAATTCAGGTCTCACACTACGTATACACTATTGTTACACTTATGGTCTTTAGGACTATTTAGATCTCATTGACTTATATTAAAACTTTTTGATGGAACTGTAAGGGCACTAACATGTCTACGTCTCTAACATAGTCCCTGCACCAAAATTAGACACACCCACTTTAAAGTCACACACACACTGATGTGAAAAATGTTAAAAATATAACTTCTATAATGAGAACTCAGGTTGACTAAAATATTTGAGTGATTGAAAGTGGAAAAAATATCTTCACAATTATATATTTGTAAGTTTTTTTTTTTTGTTGGGTTTTTTTGTACAGTTTTGGTGCTAAACACAACTAAATGTCTCAAAAAAATAAGAATTCCTCATAATTAACATTGTTGTCCATCAATGACACATCCAAGACCATAATAATGTTAGAACTTACTATGTTAAAAATAGCTGTTTTTTGTGTGTTTTTCTGATAGTGGTTTATAGTAGCAAAATGGCATTTACAGGGTTAGAAGTATTTGAAAAAAATATAAAATTCCAATTGAAGAACCATCATTCAGTCATTCAAAGTGAAAGAATATAAAATAACATTTTAGGAGGTGAGCACATAGGAGGCGCTGAGTATACATTTTTTAAAGGGATGGACAGGGGTTTAATGTTATATTTTGACCTGGCTGGCTTCAGTTTGTCCACTCGTTAGCAGAGGTTTCTGACATCACTCATGTAACTAGTAAACCTTCATGTAAGTGGCTGTGAGGACCGGACAAACTCTTGCTTCTGAGATTTCCAAGGAGTGTATCAAATGGACATCGATTAGACCTCTGAATGCACTTAGGTAAGCACATAACCAGAAACCAGAGCACTACCAACAAACACAAAATAAACTGTCATTGCACCTCTGCCATTTGGAAGAAAAAAAACAAAAAACAAAACATAATCAGTCAGACTAACAAGTTGATACAACTGAGATAATCCTTCAGTTTAATTCTGCATATTTCTCTGAGCCCCAGACAGCAGCAGAGCTGTAATACTTGGAGTTCTATCCACATGTGAGCACTGACCGTGTTGAGGACTGAGTGGGTCTGTCACCATGAGCTGCTGTAACCAGTGGGGTGAGAACAGGTTTAAACAGCAGATTGAAGACTTTCTCTTATCTAAAGGCTTTCATCAAATTTTTCTGAGGATGTGTAAGACAGGAGCTGCAGCAGGAGCTGTGTCAGGTGGCCTGTGCTGGGACAGCCTCAGGTGGCCAGGTGCACGTGCAGAGGTAAATATGCCTCCAAGCAACATGATAGATCTTGTGCAGTACCTAGACTATTCTAATTTTAAATGATTGGACTCAGCTCATTCTGCAGAAGGCATTAGACAGCAGCGTGTTCAAGGGCTGCTGCCTCAGCAGTGCACCACTGCTCTCTACATGGAGCAAGCAGGCCCAGCCCACCACTCCCGGTGTGCAGTATGTCAACTAAGGACGTATTCACAGCAGGAAAGTCCATTGGTCCACCTCTTTGATCCAGTTCGAATGCAGGCTTTTTTCTTTTTTTTTTTTTTTTTTGGTTCTCTCATTGAACTTTTAGCAAGTGGACTAAAATTAGTAAACAGAAGCATGTGTGAGACGACTGCTGCACCCATTGGCCAGAAATCACAGGGGATTCTGAGGAAAACAAAGATCGAAGACGTGTGTGCTGCACTTGTTACAGGAACACTTATTCTGTTTTTACAGCTACAAATATGTAAATATCATTTTAGATATCAAGAGCAGCTATTTTGAAGTAAGTTTCACTGCCCCCTACTTGTTATTTTGCAACAGTGGAGGCACGCTGAAAGCCTGTTGCAGGTGAGCAGACCTGTGCCCTAGCCCACAGCCTGCTAACAGAAGTTGATAGAACGAGCAGACTATTAAGCACAAATATCAAGGAGGCCCTGTATCTCCCGATTGTTCCAATTTTGTCCATGGTGGTTTACTTCTCTTAATGCCTTGCTACAATGGCTCGTTAACTCCAAAAAGTCTGGTGACGTTTATAGTTGGGCCAGATCAGGGCCGGTTCATATTCACACTGTAAGCAAACCGTAACAGAGTCTGTTTGGAAGTGGACTGAGACCACCTCTTCAGATGGGTCTTGGTCCGCTTGTGTGGTCCGGACCAGAATTCGCATGAGTGTATTCACCCCTGCACACTTGGTCCGGACTCACACGGGAAACAAACTCTGGTCCGTTTTAACCGGACCAAACAAAGCAGGTGTGAATACACCCTAAGATTATTAGTTTATTCTTTTATCGGCCCTTTTACCACATATTCTCCATCATGCCCTCATGAAGGAGGTATCGGAGCATCAGCTGTTGGACATCATGGATGCTGAACAGCTTTTTCCCACAAGCGTTCAGGCTGATAAATAGACTGTGCCCCCTCCCTGTGCACTCACACACAAATTACATAAACAAAGACCACAGAACTTTGGGTGTGAGTGGTGAAAAATTAATTGCCCATTCCCTATGAATTGAATGATATATATGGATTTTATTGTTTATATTTATTTATTTGTACTTTTAAATGCACTGCTGTGAGCTGATGAGAAACAGTATTGTTCACAAGGTAATTCATATACTAGCTTTCATTTCACTCTTCTTTGTCATGAGCTCTCACCAGTGGCATTTCCAGAGGTCCACACATCAGCATACTGCGCTCAGAAGTGATGTGATACAGCACAACGGAGGCCATAGTTGATGCAGTGTCTGTATGTTCCATTTTCACAAACACAGTCTGGAGCCTCCCAGCAGTTAGCGGGATGAAGCCTGTTTTTCCATTTTTCCATTACTCTGTGTACCCCTCGCCTGGACACGGCACCCTGCTCAGGTGAGCTCTCCTGGGAGGGGGGGGGGGGGGGGTTGGAACAGCGGGAGCAGCCTGTGTGGTCACGCTGATGCATGGCCACACGGCACAGCGACACGGTGAGCAGCGAGCGGCTCAGAAGGTGCAAGAGGAGGAAAAATGGAGCGGCAGTGACAGAAGAGAGCAGAGAGCTGGGCTGACTTCAAAGAAAGGCTGTGGATTAGACCGGAGCCAGCGTGTGATGAGCCCACTGCGGAGGGGAAGGTGGGAGCGCCTCACTCCTCACCAGCGCACGGACACACTCTCAGCTTTCTCACATGGAAGAGAGACTGTGTTATTGTTACACTTTTCATTAAGCAGGATCCACTGTTTCCTGTTTGTGGAGGGACTTGATCCCTACTTCTGGTGCATGCGCTCATCGTGGATTTGATTCCCCAACATGGTGCCAAAAACACCAGCTACAAATTGTGGCCACCCCAAGCCTGGATAAATGGAGAAGAAAGAGGGGCATTCATTGTAAAAAAAAAATGGTCAAAGGGGCCATGGAAATTCTTGAAAGAAAAGGATCAGCTGAGAGAGATTTGCACTTGATGTTTGGAAAGTTGAAAGAGTTTTGACTGGTCTTGGACGAGTAGATTTGGGAGACTCACACATGACTGGCCAACACCAGCATATTCTATCTTCCTGCTCTATTGCTGATGCAGTAGGAAGGCTCCATTGTTTGCCATTCGTCTGAGACCAATATTATCACTATTCCTTGGGACAAACATGTATTTGTAGTCTGAAAGTAAAGTCCCATAAAGAGAATTGTTTTTTACTTCACGGCAGTCAGCAGTTTTTGCAATTTAAAGTATTTTGAACAATTTATCAGTTTCAAGAAAGAAAACAAAAGCCATACCCTAGGCTCTGAGTTTGTTTGACTAAAGAAAACACTTTTAAACAAGAGAGAGCTGTTGTTTTCACACTTTTGTATGTCACATGTTTCGAGGCAGATAACAAAAAGTGTGTAATAATTGGAGATTAGGCTGAAAATATTGGTAGTTAGAGCCACACACAAAAAGGAACTACTGAACACAGTGTGTACACAGTATGTACATGTACTCAAGTAGTGCCCTCTTAGCATGTTTGCTTTATTGTTGCCTTACAACCAGGAGTTTAAATGGTTCATTGGGAGGTTTATGTCAGTCACTTTCACATGCCACTGTGAAGATGCAAAATATTTTTTATTGGTTGCATTCTGGTAAGTAATATACAGTATACAGTATTGGTTTTATTTTTTATAATTATTTTATTGTACAAACAGGGTTTCCAATGAGGTTGTATGTTAGTTTAGTTTAAGTTTAATAGTATGAACTGAATTGTTCACTAAAGTGTGACAACAAAAACAAGCAACCAACAAGCAACAGGAACAAGGTGCAGCCTAAGTCATGACATGAGGGGGCCCAATGAGAGTCCTTAACAATAGTCAGTATTATCATGTTGTGGACTGGGATGTAAATTACACAGCAGGCATGACTCCATTTAAGATCAAGAGTTTCTTATGATTTAAAAATGTTAGATATACACAATTTCTTCACAATATTTACTTAATACTTACAATGTTTAGTAATGAACCAAAATAAACATAATATTTTTCTGGCATTGCCATGTTTGAATATTGTACAGAAATGATTAGTCGATTTTAAGAAATTACAGTGCACTTTTTATAACTTAAAAGTATTATACGTGGACATATAGAAACTAAGTGTGCTCCACAGGCACGTGCAGCGACTTCTACAGGGGCAGGTGCTCAAAGTGAAAAAGGGGCACATACAGTATAACCGGATTTTATAACACTGTTGTGTTAGGACTGTGGCAAGCAAGACTCTCACACAACTATTACATTTCTGTGTATACTATGATATATTGCAATACGGTAAGGATGAAGCTATACATTTTTAATACAATTTTGGGAAAATAATAAAAAACTAATGAACATATAATATGTAAAGAAAACACACACTGCATGACACTAAACTAAATAATGTAATTTTATCCATGCTCTGACAAGATGAGAATTATTCCCAGTGCTATGAGGAAGTCCTTATACAGTTTAGTAATAAATTAAATAAGTTATGTGGGAACAGGATTTTGGGACATCACATTTTTTCTTATCAGATCACATTTTGCCAGCTCCCATCACCAACCAGTTCGTATTTTTGCACAATTATAGCAAATTCTCGCAATTTAATTGCATTAAAATGCCTAAATGCTAATTGCTAATGCTGCAATCCATTATTTATAAGCAACCCGGTGTAAAATTAAAACGATTTTGTGCTATCAACAATCACAAAGCATTTTATGGAAGCATTTTTTAAATATCTAACGTTAGGTGGTTAGCAAGTAGCGGTCAAAAGCTCCATATTTAAACAGAAATTATCTAACGTGCGTGCGTAATACTTTCATGGCTTTGTCTTACAAATCACGCGACACGAACAGCTCACTGACCGCTTCTTTCATTCCCAGTGATTGTACTGGGTTTTAAGTTCTGGAATCGGGACCAAAAAAATGATAACAGCCCTCTTTATTGGCTCCGCAGTCCGCTCTTTCTCCTCTGTTTTCAGCTGCGCGAGGGGCACGAGACAGCTGCGCAACTCACGGAGGCAAAAGGTTAAAGGTCATGAGGTGCTGGCGGCCATGTGATGTCATTTATTTCAAATTATTAATAATTAATGAATGAATAAATGCTCTTATGAAGAGCCACATGAAGGCTTAAAGCCACAAAAAAAAAAAAAAAAAAGTCCAGGGACCAAAAGGGCACTTGGAGGCAAGGGGCAAAAGGGGCAGGTGCTCAAGCCCCCTCCGCTCCCCCCTCTGCACGTGCCTGGTGCTCCATAACTTTAGGGCCCATTCTGAGATCCTGCACTGGGGCCCTCATTATCACCTTACGCCCTAGGGTACAGACCTCGACTCTCACACCTGGTCACCTCCGTCACATTCTAATCTAAAGGAACATTCATTTGTAAAAGCATTCAGTCCGGCTTTAGTTCTGTCAGGGCCAACCACTGTTTGTCCTCATCGTCCTATTAGATCAATGCATGGGACATGAGGAGAATTGTGATTGGGTCCCACTTCTCATCAATAATTACTAAAGAGAATATTAACTGAGCCGATCAATAATGAGTCATTTAATGAAGTGCTTGCTGCAGACATAATATCTACAGTGTTAGGCATTCACATTGAAATACACTCAAGTGTGTCAATAAAGTCATCATCCTCTGTAACACGTTAGTGAAATGTAAGCAATTTTAAATGAAGTTCGATAACATACTCTACTTATATTATATTGATGTTTGTACTGCATTATTAGTTACTTATTAATTATTCTTCAAAAGGAATGCTTTAATGATTTACTGCATGTTAAAGTACCTAAAGCATCTTTAACCAAGCTCATTGTCAGAGCTCAGTGGGGGCCAAAGCTTCCAGAGTGAACAGATGTCCCTGTTTAATGGGGACAGTGCCAGGCTTTAAGCATAGGAAATATACAATTATTTATCTAAAGGCTTTCATCAAATTTATTCACCATGTCAGTTTTTTATCAATAAATTGCCACCATAATTTATCACAATTGCTCTTTCTGATACATGTGCAGGTCAGAAATAACACTGTTTAAAAGGGGCTATTTTCTGCTTTAATTCATATTTTTACACCACTGTGTGTAAATCAGTGGGTAAACAATGTATTTTAGTTAAGTTTTGAGCAATGTGAAAATTCAATTCAATTCAATTCAGATTTATTTGTATAGCCCAATATCACAACAAAAGTCGCCTCAAAGGGCTTCACAAACAGTTGATCAAACATAAACACACAATCAGACTTAACACACAGTCAGCACAAACAATAACTACACTAAACTAAATAGACCCAGGACACTCCTGTCCTTAGACCCTCCTTCTCGGTAAGGAAAAACTCCTAAAAAACCCAGGTACGGGAAAAAAGAAGAAACCTTATGGAGCCCATATTGAAGGAGAGATCCTCTCCCAGGACGGACAGGCAATGCATCTAGGACTGCTAGTCCCTTAGTTCATCTATAGGATCATAGATCAGCTCTGTAAGGATTCATCCAGACGAGAGTGGGTGAGATAGGTTGAGGAAAAGACGTAAACAACCTACGCCAAGGCGATGCAGTGGCCGCCATTTTGAGTGAGAAATGGATAAAAGCAAGATATAAATAGCAAAGTAAATGGAAGCTAAATTCATTGAACTGTGGTGGAAAAGTAATAGTTAGGCCTAACTAATTCATTGCCGATCATCTGAAGTGTGGAATGTATCAAAGTAATGGATGTAATGGTAATAGAACTGTTAATAGCATGTAAATGGACTTTACTATACATGAAGGCATTTTATTGCATAAGTGTGCATTTGAAAAACAGTATACAATACTGCACTTTGAAAATACATGTTTTTGTAATAACCCTCTGGAGTCTAAGCTTATTTTACCAATTTTTCTGTGTTTTTGAATCTACCCTCATATATCACCTTTGGAATTGAGAAACATATGACTATTATACATAATTTTATCCAGGACAACTTTATCTATTTGACCAAATGGTTATTACTTTTGTTTGCTGTACTATTTGAACACTGCACATCCTAGAATACACAAAAAACACAAAATCAGAACCACAAATTTTGACATTTTTTGACATGAGAAAATCAAACATGCTTAACGGAGGTTTCTGAGTGCTTCAAAAGTGAAAACATGTTCCTATAAACAACATATAAAAGAATCAGTGATTTATAATTAAGCTAAATGCCTTTAGGAGGCATTTGAACACAGACGATAAAGGTAAAAATAGACCTTGACCTTGCCCCATTTCATTATATATTCACTGTATCAAAAAATTGTGAATTAATGGATTTTGTCAGATGCTAAAAAGTTTTAAATAAGAGTAATTCCATCACATTTGAACATTTACAAAGTGAAAAGTGCCCTCCAAACAGCTTACTGAAGGGCAGCACATGTGGACTGTAGCCTGCAGCTCTTCACCTTTCCTCTCCCTTCTCGTACTTGGGACCATGAAAACAAAGTTCTGGCAAGTAAATATCCCTTTTCTGACCGTTTTTTGGGTAAAACATCAGGAATACAATCTGAAATCACTGCCGGAACTTTCCATGATAAAGCGTTAATTAGACAAGCATCTATTTATTTATCATATTTAATGTCTTAAACGGTTGTAAAACTTTACTGGTCAAAATCTCCGTGGGCCTTTTGACGTGAAATAAAAACGTACTAAAGTTTAAAGCATTCTCTGTCAGGGGTAATTGTAAGCATCTCTCTAAGTGAAACCTTTTTTTAACTACAACTCTGCAAATCACACCGGCGTGACCATGGACTCCTAAAGGTTAATAAAAATATGGCAGACGCGAGGCAAAGAGAAGCTTCTCCAGTCGCCTGTCTCATTATTTCCCTGTGTTTTACAGGAACATTTAATCTGGTCAAAGGCCCCAAACCTGGGTCTGTTACATATAACCCCTTTAAATATTTTGGTGTTTAATGCAGTGTCTGAACATCTTTAAAGCCAACTCAGAACATGGCCCATCCTGGATATTGATAATCAGGATTTTATTTACACATGAACAGCTCCATCAGGATGTGTGGTGTGAATGGATTTACAAGTGTTCGTGTAAATGTTATGGCCATACAGTACCTGCCAAATGGGCCTGAGGAATTCACAACGGCTGTACACACAGGTAGATGCGAGCGCTGAGTGAGGCGCTTGCACATGTATAATGAAGTCACCTCCAATCTAATGGACCTGGACAGAACACTCAATTACACACCGGTGGGAAGAACATGAGCTGAAGTGCTTCTGACAAATGCAGAATATATGATGATCCATGATGCTGTGTTTATGCAGATGGCTGATGAGGAATGCCCAGGGCAGGTGTTGGGAACAGCAGTCACGGGACGCTGCTGCTTTAAAGTGGGAGCCAGATGTGCACATAACATTAGAGAGCAATATTAGCCGCTAAATGCTGCTAACAAAGGCCAGGTGCTCACGTGCATGTGTGTGCTCTGCAGGAGGGTATTAACACTGTGTTCCAACTCGCTGTGGAGCATATACTCAATATTGTCACATCATTTGTCATTTGTGGCTCACATCAGGGAAATCCAGAAGAGGGAAGGAATTATATTGTTTTGTGTTACTGTGGCAATCAGTTTTTGGCATTGTTTTAGACATGTTGTTACTGGGGAGTTTAGGACAAGGTGGCTTTTATTGTAGCAAAAAGATGGTTGTAAATAGATTTGTCTGAATTTAGATGTGTGTGTATCACGTTTTGTGTGTGCATATTAAGATTTGTGCATGCGTAATATGGTTTATGTGTATGTAATAAAGTGTGTGTGGTGTGTGTGTGTAAAATGATCTATCTGTAAATGCAAAATGCTAAAAGTTCTAACTCTTGCGGACAAAGCTCTAATTACACACAAACCTTTTTGTGTATTACAGCTAAACAGCTTCTAAATGCAAATGTATGTTTGTTTTGCCTGCAATGCTGACTTCTTGTTTTCTTAAAATATTTTAATAAACTTTGCTTTTAAAATACAGTACATAATCTTCCTGCATACCTAGAGAACCAAAGCAAACCACCTACTACTGCCATCTATTGGTGTGTCAACTGTTATACAACCTGTAAGACTAAACTCAGGGTAAAAGGACACAGATTGAGACACAGACACACAGATCTGACATGGCAGGACTGTAGCAAAAAGATTTATGTGTAATTAGAGCTTTGTCTGTGAGACTTAGAACTTTTAGCACTTTTGCATTTACAGATTTATTTAACTTTTATTTTACTAGGTAGAACATTAAAAAACAATTCTTATTTACAATGTTGAAACAGTGTTGACCTGGAATCATCATTCATTCATCCATCCATCCATCTTCTTCCGCTTTATCCGGGGCCGGGTTGCGGAGGCAGCAGTCTAAGCAGGGACACCCAGACATCCCTCTCCCCGGACACTTCCTCCAGCTCCTCAGGAGGAACCCCAAGGCGTTCCCAGGCCAGCCGAGAGACATAGTCCCTCCAGCGTGTCCTAGGTCTTCCCCGGGGCCTCCTCCCGGTGGGACATGCCCGGAACACCTCCCTAGGGAGGCGTCCAGGAGGCATCCGGAACAGATGCCCGAGCCACCTCAGCTGGCTCCTCTCAATGTGGAGGAGCAGCGGCTCTACTCCGAGCTCCTCCCGGGTAACCGAGCTCCTCACCCTATCTCTAAGGGAGCGCCCAGCCACCCTGCGGAGGAAACTCATTTCAGCCGCTTGTATCCGGGATCTTGTCCTTTCGGTCATGACCCAAAGCTCATGACCATAGGTGAGAGTAGGAACGTAGATCGACCGGTAAATCGAGAGCTTCGCCTTTCAACTCAGCTCTTTCTTCACCACAACAGACCGATACAACGACCGCATTACTGCAGACGCTGCACCGATCCGTCTGTCGATCTCACGCTCCATCCTTCCCTCACTCGTGAACAAGACCCCGAGATACTTAAACTCCTCCACTTGAGGCAGGAACTCTCCTCCAACCTGGAGAGGGCAAGCCACCCTTTTCCGGTCGAGAACCATGGCCTCGGACTTGGAGGTGCTGATTCTCATCCCAGCCGCTTCACACTCGGCTGCAAACCGTCCCAGTGCACACTGAAGGTCCTGGTTTGATGAAGCCAACAGGACAACATCATCCGCAAAAAGCAGAGATGAAATCCTGTAGTCCCCAAACCTGACACCCTCCGGCCCCTGGCTGCACCTAGAAATTCTGTCCATAAAAATTATGAACAGAACCGGTGACAAAGGGCAGCCCTGCCGGAGTCCAACATGCACTGGAAACAGGTCCGACTTACAACCGGCAATGCGAACCAAACTCCTGCTCCGGTCATACAGGGACTGGACGGCCCTTAACAAAGGGCCTTGGACCCCATACTCCCAGAGCACCCCCCAAAGGACGCTACGAGGGACACGGTCGAACGCCTTCTCCAGGTCCATTCATCCTAGTCCAATTCCAGTTCCAGTGTGTGGTTATGTGTTGGTGCTTGGCTTTTTGAAGTCATTTGGAAAATTTGGACAAAGGACACTGGCTACGGATAAATGACGCTGATTGAGGATTACAGACATTGGCTACGTGTTATTATATAAAACGCTTTCAGTGTGCATCGAACTTGGGTCAGTGGCTAGCTAAGTGCAAGCTAGTGAGCCCACAAGTGGACCAGCAGCTACACAAGCTACACAAACAAGCTAGTTAAGCTCTGTAGTGGATTCCTATATTTCAATGCCGCCAAGGGAAGCCATATTGGTGGAAGAGGTTGACAACCTCAAGAAGACAATTGATTTCTTGTCAGAAGAAGTAACTGCTATCAGGAAAGAGCAGAAACAAATCCTCGAGTTATTGGAGGAAGTTAAAGTGCTGTGCTTACAAAACATCAAAAAGGACAAGCAGATAGCGGACCTAGAAAGGAAAGTGGATGACTTGGAGCAATATACAAGTATCAGGATTAAATCACGGTCATATGGACCACTGACAACAGGGCTGAGCCTGGTGAGATGGAGGTGAGCTCTGCAGAGCAACAGGTGGAGGCTTTTCTTGAGTCCAGGGGCATTAATCTGGACATGAATAACATCGAGGCATGCCACCCTCTCCTCAAGAGGAAAAACAATGGCACACCAGTCGTAATCTTACAGTTTTTGAACAGAAAACACAAGATCGATTTGTTAAAGGAAGTTGAGAGGAACTACTGTATACATGAATAATCAGAATGCAGAAATAGCCAAAAAAGCAAGGTATCTGAAGAAATTAAACAAAATTCAAAGCACTTGAGTTACCAACTGTAAAATACACTTCTCAAAAAAATAAAGGGAACACTAAAATAGCGCATCCTAGATCTAAATGAATGAAATATTCTTATTAAATACTTTGTTCTTTACATAGTTGAATGTGCTGACAACAAAATCACACAAAAATTATTAATGGAAATCAAATTTATTAGCCCATAGAGGTCTGGATTTGGAGTCACACTCAAAATTAAAGTGGAAAAACATACTACAGGCTGATCCAACTTTGATGTAATGCCCTTAACCCCGTAGCACCCTCTGTTGCAAATATGCAGCATATAATTCAAAGGTCATGGCAAAAAAGTAGGAGCCTTTTTTTAAAATGTAATTAACTAATTCATGAATGCTGCTTACCAAAAATATTGACAAATTTTTGTTCTTACCCATCCCCGTTGACTAAAATTTAGCACAGATGATTTTTTCTCCTGATGTACTGGCCTGTCTCCTGGTAGCACCTCCATGCTCTGAACACTACGCTGACAGACACAGCAAACCTTCTTACCACAGCTCGGATTGATGTGCCATCCTGGATGAGCTGCACTACCTGAGCCACTTGTGTGGGTTGTAGACTCCGTCTCATGCTACCACTAGAGTGAAAGCACCGCCAGCATTCAAAAGTGACCAAAACATCAGCCAGAAAGCATAGGAACTGAGAAGTGGTCTGTGGTCACCTCCTGCAGAACCACTCCTTTATTGGGGATGTCTTACTAATTGCCTATAATTTCCAGCTGTTGTCTGTTCCATTTGCACAACAGCAGTGAAACTGATGTCACTCAGTGTTGCTTCCTAAGTGGACACAGTTTGATTTCACAGAAGTGTGATTGACTTGGAGTTACATTGTGTTGTTTAAGTGTTCCCTTTATTTTTTTGAGCAGTCTATTTAACGATTGGATGGAAAAGATGTTTTCTGCAATTAATAACAAAACCAAATTCATATGTGGGGATTACAACATTGATCTGCTAAATCCAACTAAACATAAAACAACAGATGATTTTCTCAATAGAATGTACAGCAGTTTCTATCCAATCATTACTAGACCCAGCAGAATCACATCGAATAGTGCCATCCCTCATTAATATAATATTAATATTTTCACAAATAATGATGAAAATAGTAATGTCAGCAGCCTTGTGATTTGTGATGTAAATGACCATTTATCAGTATTCACACTATATGATGACAACTATAGAAAAAACAAAAATGGTGATAAATGTTGGTAAAATGAATATAAACTGAAGAAACTATTAAAGCACTGAATGATGACTTAAGAGAACAGGATTGGAACATAGTTCAACAATACAATACCAAGAATAAATATACAAAATGTCCTTGGTTAACCAAGGAATTACAAAATACTTGAAAAAAGAAAATGTATTTCTACAAATAGTTCATTCATTCAAAACAAAGGAATCTGAAAATAGGTATAAAGTTTATAAAAATAAGTTGACTGATATTATAAGAACTAGTAAGAAATTATACTATAAAAAATATTAAATGGAAATATAAATAACATTAAACATGTTTTGGGTATATTAAATAGTATAATTAAAGATGGTATTAAAAATAATTCATATCCAGATTATTTTATCGATAGTAATGGTGAAAATTATAATTTTACTAATTAATAATTTTAATGATTTCTTTAGGACACATATGGCAGCAAAAATTCCAGAAATAGGAACTAATAAGCAAAATAATGTGTTTACTGATAGGAACCCAAATACAATTGTTTTCTCTCTGATGTAAGTGAATCTGAGATTATAACTATTGTCAATATAGAAATATTTATTTATTTATTTATTTATTTATTTATTTATTTATTTATTTATTTAAACGGGACAATGCATCTTAATGAACAGACAGGCATATATAGCATGAATGTAAACATACCGGATTCTAGCAAGAATGCTAATTTCCATCCGTTGTCCCAAGGGTTGAGGGAAATAGGAGAATGTCATACAGCACATTGAACATGAATCTAATTATATACTATAAAAATATATCTAAAACCCCTTTTAGTACATACATCTTGACCACCCATTATTACCATAAGTGTACCAGCACCCGCTTCGTCCATACAGATTATGGGGCGACACAGAAGTTAAATTCAATATACTACATTACATACATTATATACACACCCCTGCACTACATTATATACACACCTTCTAGTATATATACACCTGCCCACCCGTTATTACCATAGTGTACCAGCACTCATACATATCTCTACCGATTTCAGGTCCATAAAAAGATTCTATACACTACATTACCATATATACATTATATACACACCTGCACACCTATCATTATCATAAGTGCACCAGCACTCACACATATCCACACACATTCGGGGCCATTTACAGATTCATTCAATATATACATTACAATTTCTATATTACATTATGAATGAGTGCATTTCTGATTTGACCAAAGCCAGCTTTTCAATTGGGCTTTAAATGAGTTATATGTGGAGCATTCTCTTATTGTTTAAGGTAGACTGTTCCATATCTTTCCACCTCGAACTGAAAGTACATCCTGACCAAAAGAGGTGCGCCTATATGGAACTATTACATCACCTCTGGTGGTGGCCCTCGTTGTCCTTTGTGCACCAATACCACGGTTAATAAACTCCCCTAGTGGAGGTGGCGCTAGAGAGTGCAATGTCTTATAGACCAGACAAGCGTTTTTTAAGTTAATCATATTTTGAAAATCCAATAGCTTAAGTTTTCTTAGTATGTTACAGTGGTGATGAGATTGAGGTTTTTTATCAAGTATTTTCAGTGCTCTTTTATACAGGATTTCTATGGTTTTGAGAGTTGTGGAGCAAGGCAAGTGACCAACTGGTTAGACAATAGTCCATGTGGGAGATAATCATAGAGTAAAAGAACATCATAGCTGCATTTAGGTTTAGGTTATTTCTGATATGTCGAAAGTTTTGGATATTAACTTTAATGACTTGTGCTACTTTTTTTAAATGACTTTTAAAAGATAATGTAGAATCCAGTATTAGTCCAAGATATTTGAATTACGTGACCAGATCTAGTTCTAGTATCGTTCAAAAATATGTTTGATCGGTGTGTCTCTAGATGGCGTTTTGTGAAGTACATACAAACAGTTTTCTTGATGTTAAGTAGAAGGCAGGAATCGGTCAGCCATTCATGCACAGAGGACAATGCAGCAGTAAGGCTGTTAGCAGCTTGCTGGACATTTTTAGCACGAGTATAGATTATGTCATCGTCCGCATACATCTGAGAAAGTACATTCTGACAGGTATTTGGTAGATTATTGATAAAAATAGAAAATAAAACAGGTCCAAGAATTGATCCCTGAGGGACCCCAACATTACAGTCCAGACAGGGAGATTTGACACCATTCACTACTACATACTGCTTTCTATGTGATAAATATGAGGTGAACCATGCAAGTGCTTGATCAGAGATGATCAGAAATAAAACTCCAGCCAATTGTTATGACATTGATATGACATTAATTAAAAAAAACTAATTAATAGTATTCTAAAGCCGGTAAGATATGTCTGTAATTTATCACTAGAAACTTGATCATTTCTGAATAAAATGAAAATCGTGAAAGTAATAGCAATCTATAAAAATGGAGACAAACACATTTTCACAAACTATAAGCCAGTCTCTCTGCGCTCTCAATCAAACCTTCAAAGATCTGGAGAAATTATTCAATAATAGATTAGACTTTTAAAAAAAATAAGTATTAAATATTAAATGAAAGTCAGTATGGATTTAGAACTAAGAGCTCAACATCATTGGCCATAATTGAAGCTGTGAACGAGATTATAAATGTGATGGATAATAAAAAATATGCTGTTGGAATTTTAACAATTTAAAGAAAGCCTTTGATTCGCTTATTCACTCTATATTACTTATCATACTAGAGTTGTATGGGATCAGGGGAGTGGTGCTGAGCTGGCTCTGTTAAAGCGATTTAACAGAAAGACAACAGTTTGTGAAAATAGGTGCGTATACTTCACAGTGTCTGGGCATTGCTTGTGGGGTCCCCCAAGGATCAATAGTGGGTCCTAAATTTTCTATATCTATATATAAAAAACATATTTATTGTATCTAATCTACTAAAAATGATATTATTTACTGATGATACTTACATATTTTACTCCAATGATAATTAGAATGAACTTATTAGTATTATAAATAAGGAATTAAGTACATTTAAAAATATGCATGAATATTAATACATTATTTTTAAATTTATATAAGATTAAAGTTTTGTTTTTTGGTCATTATAAAGTAAGTTCTGAACTTTTAATAAACATAGAGGGTGTTATAATAGCGGGAGTGTCTGAAAACAAATTTTTAGGTATAATTATGGACGATCAGCTAAGATGGAAATCACACAGATACAATCTAAAGTTTCTAAAAGAATTTCAATAATAAACAAAGGTGAAGATGTTGACTACAATGCACTGTATATTGTATATTTTAATGTTCATTAGTTCTCCCCTACTTTATTGTATAGAGGTTTGGGGCAACAATTATAAAAGTTCACAACAAGCTCTCGTCATACTACAAAAACATGCTGTCAGAGTTATACATAAAGTGGGTTGAACACAAATATCTTGTTTTTGAATTCCAAATTGTTAAAACTTTTTGATTTAGTAAAATTGCAGACAGCACAACTTTTGTATAAAGCCAATAAAAACATAGACCTAGGAACACACCAGCATGTCCTAGGTCTTCCTTGGGGCCTCCTCTCGCTGGGACATGCCTGGAACACCTCCCCAGGGAAGTGCACCGATCCGCCTGTCAATCTCAGGCTCCATCCTTCCCTCACCTGTAAACAAGCCCCCGAGATACTTGAACTCCTCCACTTGAGACAGGAACTCTCCTCCAACCTGGTGAGGGAAAACCACCCTTTTTCGGTCCAGAACCATGGTCTGAGACTCGAAGGTGCTGATTCTCATCCCAGCCGTCCTGGTTCAATGAAGCCAGCAGGACAACATCATCTGGAAAAAGCAGAAATGAAATGCTGTGGTTCCCAAACTGGACTCCCTCCGACCCCTGGCTGTGCCTAGAACTGCTGACAAAGGGCAGCCCTGCCAGAGCCCAACATGCACTGGGAACAGGTCTGACTTACTCCTGGCAGTGCAACTTAAACCCCTGCTCTGGTCATACAGAGACTGGACAGTCCTTAGCAGAGGGCCTCGGACCCCATACTCTCAGAACACCCCCCACAGGATGGCACAAGGGACATGGTCAAACGCCTTCTCCAAATCCACAAAACACATGTGGACAGGTTGGGTGAATTCCCATCTATTTACAATCTATTACTAATCTATTTACACACACACAAATGTTTTTGCTACAATAATAGCCCCATACTAACCCTCATCACTAATCAATATTTATTATCAATGGTATTTATGTCTTTATTGTGAGGGAAGGCCCTAATTCACTCATCCGCACATCCTCTCTGCCAACACACACACAAACTGACACAAATCCTGTCTATTACACACTGTGCCATTTCATGTAGTTGCATTCTGTTTCTTAAAAGCAATTAATATTCATTGGTTTATTAATTTCTGTTAGATGTCGCCGGGAACAGCTGCTCACAAGTGCACAGACATGTTGTGATGTTATGTAGCGCTGTGCCGTTCACGAACGAGGTGTTAACAAGCGGGGACAGACCGGGCCGATATTCAGCCGTCGTGCACCTCTGGCCCAGCACCCTGAGTCTGATTGGTGTTTTCTGCACCGTCAGACGTAGGAGACAGTTTGATCTATTTTGGACTGATTAACCCTTGTGCCCTAAATTAAAAAAATTACGTTGTTACTGTTAGGTGACAAAAGTGTCCCTTTCACAATGTATACATTTTTTTTAATGTTTTTTAACACTTTTTATTTTTTTGCATAAATCTTTAAATCAACTTTTGCCCTGATCACAAATACCAAATGTTTGATTTCCAGAATTTTAAGAATTTTTATGCCAGTGTATGTATATATTGTAATATGTAGCATTTCAATTTTGTTGTATAAACACATTAAAAATATTTTTAATATTCTCAGTGCAAAAGTTTTGCATTAAGACAAAACAAAAAATCCCCTATCCATTTAAATTAATGTTGTTGCTGTAATAATCCCCTAAAAAAATCCACTTTACATTAAGAATATTAAAAATATTTCAGCATCATTCATTTTTTGGGTGCCCCCCCCCCAAAAAAAATAAATAAATAAATAAATAAATAAATAAATAAACTGGATGTTATTACTCATACTGACACATACAAATTTAAATAAAGATAGAAAATGAAAATAATTAAATTGGGTATTTATGATCAGGGCACAAGTTGATAAAAAGATTTTTGCAAAAAAAAAAGTAGAAAAAATATGAAGGTATACATTTTTATGATGTTTTTTTCATGGGGACACTTTTGTCACTTCAGAAGAGCAACATAACAAATTTAGTTAAAGAGAGAAAAAATAAAGTAATTTTAGGTTTGTGTTTAGAATATCAACATTTGTGATAAAACCTGAGCCAAATTTCAAAGAAAAGGTAAGAACCACTGCAAAGTTATCAAAAAAATAAAACTTGGAAAGAACACTTTTGTCCTCATTGGGGCACAAGGGTTAAACTTGTTGAGTTGGGCATCAGCTCTAAAGGAGCACTCTGACTGGTGGTGTTCTACGGTTGACTAGCAAATTAGTGCACGATAAGAAGAGCGGAAGTGACAAAGATAAAAAAATAAATAAATGAAAAACACAGAGATGTTGCAGAGGACCATTATCATTATTATTATGTTTTGGGATATTTTTTGAACATCGACTGTGTGGAACAGCGACACTGAAGAGCAACTTATCAACCTGACTGAAGAAAGGCCAGCTCCCTGCATTATCACAAAGTTATTACAACCAGACTCTTAAGGCAGAACCCTGTGCGGAACAGAAGCCAAACTTAACACATCAGGTAAGCTTTTCTTTTTAACATGCAGTACTTGTTTATACTTGTTTCCAAACCAAACACTCTAAAAGAATGATCTCATGATAAGTGTAGACAGTCACCTTCATTATGGACCAAACCAGACAGATTCAGGGCCCGTTTACACGACACTGACCAAGAAAACCAACAGTCATGCTGCCTCTGATTCACATTTAAATTAAAATGCTCAGGTGTAAAGGAAACAAGAATTAGTATGAGTGAACTGTACTACCTGTATTTGTCCAGCAAATGGCGCTGTGGGCACCGCAAAGGCTCTACACCACAGAGTGAGTGAGCAGCAGAGGGACTCACAGTGCCAGTCTAATAGTGGATTAGGCTTATATAGCACTTTTCTAGGCACTCAAAGTCCCTTTACAATTTGGTGCATTATTCATTCATGGTGAGCTACTTCTGTAGCCACAGCTGCCCTGGGGCAGACTGACAGAAGTGTGGCTGCCATTTTGTACCTACGGCCCCTCTGACCACCACCAAACACAGTCACACTGACACATTTATACAGGCAAGGTGGGTGTTGCAAGGACACAACGACATTGCCAGTTGCGGGGCTTGAACCACCAACCTTCAGGTTAGTGGGCAAGCATCTACTGCTGGCCCAATCTAAAGCTTTTCAATTCACTCACATAGATATTACTGACAGTTACAGACTAAATATGAATGTATGAGATATAAAAGCTTCGTATTTTTAGGTCAGCTGACATGCGTCCAGCAGAGAGTCAATCACTGTTCAGATTGCGGCTGCTGTGCCATCGTTTTCAGTGACAGCTTGTTTTCACAGTTTACACGAGAGCTGAGTGGCTCCGAGCAGCTCCCTGCTGTGAGACCAAAACACCTCTTCCAGTATTTTCAAAAGATTGTGCATTCAGAAAACAGAAACCCCATCCTTGTGTAAATGAAAGGCCAAACCCCAGACAAATCTTTGCCGATTTTGCCAAAACACACTGTTGTAAATACAGCCCCTACACCACTCTGTCCCAGAATATTCTTTTTTTTTTTTTAAATGGAAGCATTCCTGATTAGGATCCTTCTCATACACAGCTTGGTAAACATAGTTGCACATACATCCAAAGGTCTGATGTCTTCTTTCTGCTCGTGTGACTAAATTAAGTGCATCTGTAAACAGCCGCATGTTTAGCTGTTCTTGTCTCGCTCCTGTCCATGCCCCCGCACTCATGCTCCTAAATGAGCCGCCATCACAATTGCAGCAAATTAGGACAGAGCTGAGAAGGTCAAGTGCTTTATAAAGACCAGGGACAATTAAAAACCCACAAGACAATGTAACTGAAAAGGTTAGCGCACACACACGCACACACACACACACACGGCTGGAGGGAGATGGAGAGAAGCCGGCTCTGAGGCAGATGCCAAAAGCACAAACTCGAACATGTGGCATGACACTGGTATACATGACAGAACACTACACAGCAATGCAGGTGAGGACTCTGAACAGACGAGCCGTAAAACAGAAACCCCTTTGCACACTGATGAGTCCTGGAAAACATAGTGTTGTCCTGCTGCTTGTGTGTTCTTGTTTGTGTTTGTGTAATCAGTGTTTGACCAAAAATACATAAAGATATTCTCGGAAGAGGTGGCAAAATAGTACATTGTGTAGTGAACTGTGCAGTGCGCTCAGCTCTGAGCAAAGGTTTCTTCGGTTTTCTTCTATAGTTGATGACGTCTACTCTTTTGTTGCTCATAAACATAAAAAGTGAGGACACAGGCTAATTCCTGAGAGACATCTTCAGTCATTTCACTTCTCCTGAAATGTTACACATTCTTTCATCTTTTTTGACTAACAGGTCACAAGTTGTTAAAATTGGTCAAGCTAAATCTCAGCCTTTAGATTGTAATACTGGAGTGCCACAGGGCAGTATTTTAGGTCCTTTTTTCTTTTGTATATTTATGTTCTTCTTGTTGTGTGCAGCTAGTTGGAGTCTTTATCATACGCAAAATAGATGATACTGTATTTTTTTTTAATTCTGATTCTAATCCCAACTCTGTAAACTCTAAATTATCATCTGAGCTTAAAAATATTCAACATTTTCTAATAGCTAACCATTCAATGTAAAATACATGTGTTAACCGTCCCTGCTTTGGTCTCTGAACTGCGGGGGGGACACAGGACCGAAGGCGTTCATTGTCCAAGATTACGCTCTCGCACACAGCGGACTACATCTTTCAGAGTTTGTGGCTTTCCTCCTGTACTGCGCTTTAATATGGCTGTACATTTTTAGAGCTGTAGCTGGAAAGGCGCACTCACTGCATAAGAGCATACAGCTCGGTGTTGCAGCCTAAGCCTGGCCCGAGCCGGACCCAAACTATTACATGTAATTATGGGCTTGACCTGGCCCGAACCTTGAACCAGGTCAGTCTTGGGCTTTGTCCACACGGAGACAGGCTCAGGTGTATCCACAAAGTTTTTTATCGTACAGGCATTTCGTCCACACAGCTCCGGCATTTTGGGAGGCCGAATACGAAAACACCGTATTCATGTTTCTCTGTTTACAGCTGGTACACATCTTTTCTGAAATGATGACGCTGTAGCCCAACCTCTCCCTTAACCTGCATCTGTTAAAATACAACAACATCAACAACAACAACAACAACAATGGCATCTTGCGGTGCAGTGTTCGAGCTGCAGACATTATGGAGCTTTTTATGGCTTTTACAGCAAAATATTCTGCTCCTCTCACTTCAGACTAAGGTCGGCTTTGCAGCTCAGACATTTATATTCCCCGCCATGTTCTTATGTTTACATTGCACCAGCTTTCTGCACATGCCCTGTTTTTAGTGTGTTTTTGTGACAGCAATATAGCGCCACTAACAGGCCTGGAAGATCCATGTGGGCACACACATTTTCTGAGACGGTGCCATGTTTATGGAAAACGTTTCTGAAACAATAATGTTTGCATCTCCATATGTACAAGGCCTTGGGCTTGGGCAGAAAATCTCAACTCTACTGGTTCCTGAGCACTAATGATGTTTTCAAACCAGTGGCCAGACTCTACAACAAGGAATTTAAGGGCATTTTCACACTGGCACTGTTTAGTTCGGGCAAAAGAGCTGTCGACCCCAGTACTCGGAGCGGTGCTCCAGAGGCTCTCACCACACCTTGGAGTGGTGTCTGTGGTCTGAAAGCTGCCGACCTTGGGCTGATCCAGCAGTGGCCTGGAGCAGTGGAGAATCTTTCCACATCCCGCACTGAGTTCCATGTGTAACATCGAGCTACAAAACGGCCTGTTGTCCCGGGCCTCAGGGTCAGAGGGGCCCAGAAAACGTCCCTCTTTCTATATAAACCTTCTTGCTCCGGGCCCTAGCAAGTTTGTCAACAGGCCTGCTCCCAACAGTCACCACAAGACAAAACCCTCGATCTTTTTTCCACACTTAGACTGTCTGGAACAATGTTCCATTTCACATCAGGATGGTAAACTCTGAGTCACAATTCAGAAAAACAGAGACTTTTTCAGCTCAGCGGCTACGCTTGTTAAGATAATGGTAAAGTGCTTTATCTCTCAATATAAAAGTTGTACAAAGAAATTGCGTAGATCAGATGGAGGGTTAGTCCTGAACTGCTGCGACTGTGTGTGCTGCCACTAAGGGGCAACCTGACCCACATGTTTTGATGGTAGGGGAAACTGGAACACCTGGAGGAAACATGCAAACTCCACACAGAAAGGCCCCATCTAATCTGGCAATCAAACCCAGCACCTTCTTGCTGTGAGGCAAGAGTGCTAACCACTGTACCACTGATTATAAACTGTGTGAGGTTTCTGTGTGTATGTGAACTTGTTATGAATAGTATGTCTGTTCTTTTGCTGCAGAACAGGAACCTGCTGGAATACAGTTAGGCCTAATTAACTGTGGTTACACTTTTAATATTTTCCTGTACAGTAAATAAAATGAAAATGAAAAAAAGAAAGAAAATGAACAATGTATATTTTCTCTTGTCTCCTGAAGTAGACGTTCACTATTTTCTGCTCAATAGAATACATATTATGTTATAACTACAATTATTGATTCTTGCCTGATTTGTGTGTGATCTGCAAAGTAAATGCTTCAGAGGAACCTTCAGGGGCTGGAGATAAATGACTGACATTTACTGAACATAAGCCACTGATGTAAATGTGCATGTCATACAAGACCTGCGCATACTGGAAACATAACAGTGAAACAGTGTTTGGTTTAACAGCTCAAACCTCCACTCAACTTTGGGACTTTCAAAAAGTATGGAGTTTAAATGGATGTTGTAAATGCGAGAAAACATATTTTTTATAAGTGGATTTAAATATGTAGCGACTGATAATAAGATTTTGTGTAAAGTGCAGAATATAGGAATGGTAAATGTTATATGAATCATACACAAGTAATTTATAGATGTTTGCAGCTTGCAATTTACTGCCAATTAGGCACCCACTATATAGCAAAATAAAGAATGTGTTAATGAGCTGCGTCTCGTGAGGCTGGATGAGTTGTACTGTAATGAGCCGGCTTTCCTCCTCTCTCGGCTCTGTAGAAGAGAACTGCACATACAGCATCATCACACACTAAAACAGAGCTCTAATTAAAACAACACACTGTGCTATGGTTTGCTATCTGACACCTGTTAATCACTGTACTCACAAGTTGTTGTTTTTTTGTTTGTTTGTTATTTTAACTTTTATTTCACCAGGAAAGTTGCAAGGGAGTCCTGGCCCCATGGGGGACCTATTGTACATGTGGTAGGCGAAACCAGAGGAAACCTACACAGACACAGAGAGAACATGCAAACTCCACACAGAAAGGCCCCACCTAATCCGGGAATTGAAACCGGGACCTTCTTGCTGCGAGGCAGGAGTCTAAACTGCAAATGCTGTGTTTTGTTTCTCAAAGAGAAAGCTGTACAGCACAAGCCTGGAAACAGCTTTTGCTAATCTATGCTAGCTTTATTTTAAGAAAAAGTTACTACAGCTTAGCTTATTACTCTCTTTGAATATGGATGTTTATAACAAAGACAAGTACAATAAAATCATTCCTACCAACAACAGTGTGTGGTCTGGTGAACTGCAGAGTCCTGTAGTCTGTGCGGTAGTAGGATTATAAGATTGAAAATCATTTAAAATTCTCTTTATGTCTGTGGTCTGTGTTCCACAGTTTTAAAATCGGTTAAGATTTTAAACCCTAGTGTGTTTCCAGCTTAAGGAAACTTTAAGTGCCTTCTAGGTAGCTTTCACAGGGGTCATCAGTGATGTGTCACCTCCTCCTGGATCTCCTCTCCCCCGGGCGGCTCTCTGGGCTGGTCTCTGGTGTAGCTGCTCCTCCACTCAGCTGGTCATAGTGCTCCCATCGTTTGGTTTTGTTTGACATTGTTCTGAGCGGGTCTATTATTCGGGGTCACAGTATATTTCCCTGGGCGTTCGCTCATGAGATTATATGGTGTTGGGAGCTGGCCTTGCAGAAGAATTAAAGACTGATAACAGGACAGGCGAGCGGAAGGGGAGCGCTGATTACATTGGGCTTGTGTCAGATAAATAACCGTGGCTAACAACAAACTCTGGCTCTAATATCCTTCAGTCTTTTGTTTGTGCTCCTTGGCTTTATTTTCTCACTGAATCACTTCTGGTCTTCACCCAACAATGAGCCAGTGACAGTGTGTTAGTGTAAACAGGCTGTCTTAGCGAGTCATGCTCGTACTCACACATTAGCAAACACATCAAACCATATCTATAACCAACAGCATATCCAATCATGCATAAACTCATGTAGGTTGTTGTCTGTTTGCACACACCTCAGTGATGTGGTAACACAAACATGTAGGTGCTTCAAGGCCCTCCAACACATCTCCAGACACAGAAAATTCTGATTTGTTTTTTATAAGCGCACAATAACTAAATGACCATGACACTGATCAAATGAAATTAGAAACAGGAATATTAATTTGAGAAATATTTATGTGAGAATTGTTGTTATTGGCAGGCCATCTGCAGTTTTAGAACAAATAACACCAGAATAATATAAAGGTCTGGAAAAACATTTGAGAATTTGTAATTTGTGTGATAACTGCTTGGAAGCTGAATTTCCTTATCTTATTTGAGTGCACAAACCCTGAGGTGATGAAATATAAAGTAAAAATATTTGCCAAAAATGTACTTAAAGTGCCCTTATATATATAGGCTTAATATTACTTAAGTCTGGAAAAAAAAAAAAAAAAATTGTAAGCTTGGTGTAAAGGGTTCTCCCCTTAAATCAATGAATTGTTGCTTTCCTGTGTATATGACTTTATTTATGCATACATTCGTGCTCCATACCGTGTACAGTATATGGTCACAAGCAAATAAATAAATGAAATGAAAAGATGTCCTGAAGCAGGTGTGTTCAGGTTTATGGTAGGCTTCCTCAAGGACACACAGCTGACAACTGTCAGTCTGGGATCAGGTTTACACAGGGAATAGAACATCCTTACTGTACATGTCAATATTAACACTGACAGTCAAAGACTGGAGGACTATTTACAACCAGTTATTTATTCTATGGTGCATGCTTCACACAGTGATTCTTCTGTTCTTCAACATGTTCTGATTCTCAAAAACACAATTTGTTGTTTCAATACCAAGATCATTTATAAGTGTTCTCTCAGGGCAAGCAAGGCAAGCAGAGTTGCATAGTAGCAAAACTATAACAGACATAGGAAGTGTAGATCAATTTTATATTGATATACACTTCCTAGAAAATGATACCACTTGATACAAGGTGATGCATATCAATATAGTTATATCTTAAATAAACAATAAATAAAATAATGGATACATCAATATAGTAAATGTAGTTGTTACATGCCTAGTTAATAAACATAAAAACATGCACATAACATGAAGAGAATCCAGAAATGTGGTTTGTTGCATTCATGGCCTTCCAGATTTGGTCAGATTTAGACCTGCGGGCCCTGTGGGCTGGCTGTCCTTGTACTGGGCACTGAGGGGCTTGGAATTTAATGTGTTAATTACTATTCATTAATTACAGAAAAATGTATGTGTTACAAAAATTCATCTGTGCATCTATGGCGACACAGGACACACAGAACACCAGGCCTAGACACCCACACCGGACAAAACGCCAAAGGTAAGTGTATTTCAGCTTTGTCAGTTTGGATATACAGTATGTGCTGTGTATACGAGTGCTCTACAGGTAAATGCAAGGTTTCCACACCCACAGCATGGTTTACTCCTTGTCTTTCACTTCACAACATTTAAACATGTTTCTTAAAGGCATCACTCAGCCACTCAGAGCTACTGTATGTGCAGTGTGAGCGTATGAAAGTGCTTTTTCCTTGTGTGTCCATTGTCAGTCCAAGTATTCCCGTGTGTGTCCAAAAACGCATGTTCCTGCTCTCTCACTGAGATTTTTTGTTAATTAGCCACAATTAGAGTTGTAAATGAGTGGGGACATAGCGTTGATTACATTTTATTTTGGTGATGAGAGCATCTTCAAAGGGATGTGCACTTTAGCATTAGCAGAGTAATTAAGACGCTACTGGAGAAGTAGGCCCTATGAACACCCAAACCACACACATCTGTTCTGCCTCAATGAGAAATATCCAGTAAACAGTGGGAAATTACATTAGCCAGATGATGCATTAGCTAAAAAACGATATAAAACCTGCCCCTCTCATATTCATCTACTCAGCTCCACAGACATGATTGCTCCCACATTTGCATTTGTTTTAGTTTGTCTTCTAGCATAGTACGGAGGGAAAGTTGTTAGGGCTTCTGCATGTCAGGAAGGAGGTTGTGTTTAAATCTTGGGCCTGCCACCAATATTGTTTTACAAAAAAGCAATATTTTGATAATGATGTAAGTGTTTTTGGCTCACAGTGGGGAGCCGTTCGAAGGTGTCTGCATTAGTGTAGACGGTAAAGCCAGCGTCTTCCCTGAAAACGATGTAACAGCCTCGTCCTAAACAGCTATTGGCAGCCTGTCAGCCACCCTGCTATTGCTAACTATGGCAATTTTATGCCTCATACATCAATATTTTGACAACTCACTGTTAGTAACACCTGAATAAATCTGTACTTGTGCTTAAGAAATTATTGTTGTAACATCAATAAGATGGCATCATTATCTGTGTTTAGTAAACAGTGCCTATAGAAGGGGTGTATGGTCTGGCTGTGGCTCAGAAGCTGCTGGGAGAGTGTAGTGTGATGAAGACATTAGTTCTATATTCATGGCCTGCAGGGACACGAGTCACTCCCGTTCTCTCCGCCGAGCTCTTATTTCATCCATCATTGGTCAGTGTTTGTCAAAGAACAGAAAAACAACTGAGAGCACTAAAAGGGCCCATTCATCTTCCTGTGTGCTCTGATCTGTGTGTCTGTCCGCTCTCAACAGCATTTTGTCGTTCGACAATTGAATTTCTCTCATTTTGTCTCCCTTTTATTACAGCCTTTTGTTCAAAGATGTGTCCTTTTCATCTGCAGTGGGGCTTTCTCTTTCCCAGGACATTTAGGAAACTGGAAACAGGAAGTGGCGGATTAAGGTAAACCACAGCAGGCTGTCTTGTTCAAAATGTCTGTTCACGTCAGTCATCACAGTGGACCTCAATCATAGCCAGGCGTCAACCTCAAACTGTGCTTTACACCGATGTTTTAGAGCAGTGTAGAGTAGGTGCTTGAAAAATACACAAATGGCAGACATGACTAAATACTACAGTGGCAAAGAGCCATATAATGGTGACATGAGGAGTACTGATGTGTTACTATCGAACTGCCAGAGCCATCCAACGGCTATGACCGTAAAAAAACAACAACAACAACACATTAATAAAGCATTGAATAAGACAAAGTATGTTTCAAAGTTGTGGCACAAAGCACGGCAAGGTATAGAGTTTAAGAAGCACACCTGTGTCTGAAAGAGAGACATGAGAGAGAGAGAGTTGAGTCCACCTTAGAGCCATAGAGATATCAACATGAGTCCATCACACAGACATCAAAGTGCGCCCACCATACAAACACCAACATGAGTCCATCATTAGATGTGTTGAACAACTGTATTCACTTCACTTTCTTTTTCTCAAATTACCATCACATCCGCAAATCAAACACAGTTAGTCCTCTGAATATGCTGCAACCTTCCCATGGCCCTTTTTGGGTCCAGACCTACCGCTTCAATCAGAACTAAGGACTGTTGACTTGTCTAAGAACTTTGTTATAGTGCACTGTCTTGGCCTGAGCTGGTAAAAAAAAGTAAAAAAAAAAAGATAATCGTATATTTAGTGTATTTATCCATTTGTTACATTGACCAATCATTTTCAAAATAATATAAATACAACAATATGATGCTTTAACAATACTGCGTCATCAGGTGAACTATTTTATACAAGTCTTTTGCCAGACTCGTGTGGCTCAGTGACAACACCTCAGAGAAGGATTATCACCTGCACATTATTGTGGTATTTACGCGGTATACTAGAAGTTGTATTGCTCAAAAAAGGCAACAGCAGCTAAAGCTAAAGCTGCTAAGAAAGTACAACTTATTGTTTTGATGACACTTTAATAATAATAATAATTTAGTATACTTAGTTTCTTCAGAAGCCTGTTGCCCATATTCCTCTGACTGGAGGAAGACTGAACCTGAAAGGCTCTCTCCTTGAGCACACTCTTCATTTACATAAACTGACCTATGATATAATCTGACATTTCATCCTTTTTTTTATGCCATGTGAGAACATGTTACATGTCAGCCTAACAACACGGCAGTAATTCTCCTGCCACAGGCGGAATATGCAAATATACTGTGTAACTATAAACAACGTGTCCAACATGAGCACACTTGATGAAGTTACATGATTCTTTTTCTATGGAAGAGCCCTTTACATTCAAGTAAAACACATGGCATTTGTGAATTCTATTAGAATTTTTGACTCAAACAAAAAGATCATGGCACATTTTGGCTCATTTTAGTCATGTTATTCTAAATCAAATAAATCATAATATAAGCCATATAATATAAATAAATCACATATGTCATATTGCATGTAGTGTCTGGGGTGAGGTATTTAGTAGTAGTAGTTTAGGTATTTATCTGTTTACAAGACCACGTGTTTTGTAGAAAACTTAATGGTTCTGTTGCAGACTGGCCTCATGAAACCACAAAGTCTTTGAAATGTCTGAGGAGGTTTACATTTCGCTGTGGCTTCTTTTCCACACTCATGCAAACTGTGAAGTCGATGTCTTCTGTCAAAACAGTGACAGTAACCCGCCCCCAGTAAAGTGATCACAGGTTGGATTCTTGGGCTGGCCAGCACACAGTCTCTCTGGGTGGAGTCTGCATGTCCTTGCCATGTTACTGCGGTTTCTCATGGGTACCCCGGCTTCCTACCATCATCCAAAAACATGCATGTGTTAGGTGAAGTGGTGACTCTAAATTGCCCCTAGTGAATGAGTGTGAGAGTGAATAATTGTCTGTCTGTGTGTGTCTCTGTCAGCCGTGCGACAAGCTGGCCCCTGTCCAGGGTGTTCCTGAGATAGGCTCCAGTATAAAGCATAAATCGTTACTGCTGCTTTAGAGTTTATTAGCAGTGTCCTGGAGAGCGACAGGATTCAAAAGTCGTAGTGAAAGTTTCAGAGCGGAGCTATGTTTTCTTCTGCTGTGTAATTATTTTGCCTGTAGGGTGCACAGCGCCCCATGCTGGCCTTACACTCGTAAATCTGACTGTAGCATTTTCTTGACTGAGATGAATGTACCTGTCCATCACAGTACCATGGTGTATACAACAATGTGACACACTGCTTTTTACATCTTAGCATTAATTATTAAAGCCTAACTGAAACATCTCACCTTCTCTTGCATTATGGGTACTGACGCTTATGAGGGAGAGACCCTCTACTCCACTCCAAGGATAAGTGTAAATGTGCACTTTGGCCAGTACATGAACCATCATAAAACCATCTTAAAATCACAGAAGGTGCACTCTTTAAAGATTTTTAGAAGAAGGACGTTTTGGTGCTGTGTTTTTGTCAAAGGCTTATCCCAGCAAACAAGCCGTGGTAGAATAGTCTACAGAAATGAGGATATATTTTGAATGAGTGTATAAATTTGTATGGTAGACCTGCTACACACCGATGCATACGTCCAAAAGCAGCTCTCACACATGCCCCTTGCTGAGAAGGGTCTTTTATCATTCCATTACTGACCCTGAGAGCTCGCTGCAATTATGAAGCTCTTGTGTGTGGATGTAACCCACACAGAGAAGGCAATAATATTCCAATTCAGCCTTTTACCCTTGCACCCTTTGACTTCAATTGACTTCTTTTCTACATGTGGTTCGAGAACGCAACAGCGACCCTCTCAGTATGGGCTTGTGATCAATCCTATTTCCATAAGCAGCATGGAGCCACAGGGCTGATAAAGTAAGAGCGCTGACAGTCAGTGATGGTAGTATGTGCTCCTGCCCCACTCCGAGCCCAACAATAGCAGTCAGGGCAGCTCTTTTCCATCAAAGAATAATGACAGGTTCAAGCTCCTGCTGCCAACATTGATCTCACTGGTCATTTCGCTCCATCTGTGCAGAAATCACATTACATTATATCAGAGTGTTTTTATATAATTATTTATATAAATAAAAGACTAAAGACTTTTCTCCTCATAATAACTTCAAATTCTCAACTGAAACACTGATCATGTGACTGTAACTAAAACTTATAAATGAATACACATACTTGTACTGTGTCTCATATGTTTACTGGGAACCATATGATTTACCATGGGGACTTTCCCGAATGCACTGGTCCATATGTTCCCTGGTCCATAGAAACATGGGGAAATATAAATAGGTAAAACAAAGTATGAGCATTGTATTCCATGACAGATGACTCCTATTAGTTTATTTTTCTGTGAAGTGCATTCACTAGACCTTTATCATAAACTGAGACTATGATGTATGAGATATTCGACCTGTGATGTACATATTACAGTGTGGTAATCATCCTCACCTGGCCCTGGGCTGAAAACACAGAATACTTACATGTATACCATCTCTGTACTCCTGAGGACCAGATGTGTTTATGGACAGAGGGATGGACTGATACCCGGTGCAGTCCGAGGTATCAGGGCCGCGGATCCAGCCTGGATTTACAGTGGGCCTGAGAATCCTGACAGAAACCTGCTCATGAACTGTGATAAATGAACGTCTGACAAGTTGTAGAGCAATGTGTAGTCTCCACTGAGCCTGCTCCTTTAGCACACTGCATTTGTCTTCAGCATTAGCACAGTGAGTTGGTGTTAGAGCAGAGGAACAGTCTGGGAGTGCATTCACTGCTCTTCTGTCTATCTTTCTGTGTGGCCTACAAAGAGGCTTTGACCTTTTGTCAAAAACACATTTGTGTATAAAGATGTCTGTGAAGACTCTCACTCGTCCAGGGTAAATGCATCGCAACAAAAGTTAAAAAAAGCAGTCATCTGGATTAGATTTTTCAAGTTGAAGACGTTTCACCTCTTATCCAAGAGGCTTTCTCAATTCTGAAATGAACTGGTAAGAGAGCTGGTTTATATTCTTCTAGGAAGGAGGAGTTTAGACCTGAAACTAAATTCTATTGGTCAATGTGACCAAGAATAGCCTAGCGGTTTCGGGTCATTAGGAGTCCTTTGTCCTCAGCTGGAGTGAGAGTCGTTAACCCTCCCCAGCCTGGGCAGCTCCTTCAGATGTAAATGACCTGAGTGAAACTGGTTTGTTTTGTTTGGGTTTCAGGAGACTGTTGTAGACAGAAGGAAGGTTGTATCTGAGACCACCATTTCTGTTTAAAGAAGGTTTATCTTTTTTTTTTTTTTTTTTGACAAAGATTGCTTCTTTCACTCCTCGCTCAAACCATCCTTTTTCTCTGGCTAAGATTCGGACCTCACTGTCCTCAAAGGAGTGGTTTGTGGCCTTCAGGTGGAGGTGTACTGCAGATTCTGGTCCACTGGAGTTAGCCCTGCGGTGTTGGTATAAACGCTTTTGCAGAGGTTGTTTGGTTTCTCCAATGTACTGTTCATTACAGTTCTCACTGCAGTGGATGGAGTACACAACATTGCTCTGTTTGTAACTGGGAATTTTGTCCTTGGGGTGAACCAGTTTTTGTCTGAGAGTATTAACAGGTTTGAAATAAACCGGGATGTTGTGTTGGCTAAAAATCCTTTTAAGTTTCTCAGACAGGCCGGAGATGTACGGAATGACTACATTGCTCCTTTTTGGCTCTTGCTCCTGTTCTTTCCTGTCCTGTTTTCTTGTCATTCGGGATTTGGAGAAGGCCCAGTTGGGATATCCACAGGTTCTGAGGGCTTGGCGGACATGTAGCTCTTCTTTCCTCCTTCCCTCTAAGCTTGTGGGAACCTCTTGGGCTCTGTGCTGCAGTGTCCTGATCACACCGAGTTTGTGCTGTAGCGGGTGGTTTGAATCAAATAACAGGTACTGGTCTGTGTGAGTGGGCTTCCTGTACACTTCCACATGGAGCCGCCTGTCTTCTCCAATGATAACTGCACAGTCTACGAAGGCTAGGCTGTTCTCCGTGGCATCCTCACGAGTGAACTTGATGTTCTGGTCCACAGCATTAATATGCCTTGTGAAAGCTTCCACTTCCTGGATTTTGATCTTCACCCAGGTGTCATCCACATATCTGAACCAGTGACTAGGAGTTGAACCTGGAAATGAGTCAAGAGCTCTCCTCTCAACTTCCTCCATGTACAGATTAGCCACAATGGGGGAGACTGGGGAGCCCATAGCACAGCCGTGTTTTTGCCTGTAGAAGTTTCCTCTGAACTGGAAATATGTGGTGTTGAGACACACCTCCAGTAGTTGGCAGATGTGGTCCGGTGTCAGGTTTGTCCTCTCCTGCAGTTCTCCATCTTGAAGCAGTCTCATCCTCACAGCCGTTACTGCCTCTGTGGTGGGGATGCAGGTGAACAGAGACGTCACATCATAAGACACAATAGTCTCATCAGAACGACAGAACGACTCTCACTCCAGCTGAGGACAAAGGACTCCTAATGACCCGAAACCGCTAGGCTATTCTTGGTCACATTGACCAATAGAATTTAGTTTCAGGTCTAAACTCCTCCTTCCTAGAAGAATATAAACCAGCTCTCTTACCAGTTCATTTCAGAATTGAGAAAGCCTCTTGGATAAGAGGTGAAACGTCTTCAACTTGAAAAATCTAATCCAGATGACTGCTTTTTTTAACTTTTGTTGCGATTTGTGTATAAAAAAAAAAAAAAAACATGCTGCTTGTATACTCCTTGAAGCCAAAGCCTCCAGACCTTCCTCCAGGGTTGCCACCACCGCCAGAACCTCCAGACCTTTCTGATCCTCCCAAGCCATTGCTGCAGCCCCCTGACCCTCCAGACTCACTGCCGGAGCTTCCAGACCTTCCACCGGGGTCCAAGCCACCGACAGAGCCCCCTACACTCTTGTTTCTGATTCGCCCACAGACACTCTAACTTAGCCCCCGGTCACTCTTGTTTCGCCCTCCAGACACTGTTGTTTCACCCCCAGTCACTCTAGTTTTCACAGCCTCCTGAACAGTCTTCCACAGTGGGTTAGAGTTAGAGGACATAAGGTTTGTACAGGTTTGCTAAAATGTAACATATTCCTTTGGTATCAGTATTGGTATCAGTATCATGCAGCTGAAGAAGGGCACATGCTTGTGTTTCTAAGCAGAGATCCATGCCTAAAGTTGCGAAAGTGATCAGTACTCAGATGGAACGGCTGCAGGTTCCAAAAACAGCTCACTCACATTTCATCAGGAAACTTAATGAGACAGATGGACTTTTCCTGAATAAAAGTGTTCTGAGCATCTCCAGCACCTCACACATGCTCTCTCATACACAGAGAACCGAGACTTCAGAGGAATGAACAGACTGGCTGTGAGTTAGCTCACACTTTGATATATTAACATCAAAACATCTTCATATGGTTTCATTACATTCATCTTCATACACCCTGTTTGTTTCAGAGGTGCTGCAATATCTGCACAAAAACAGTGTCAGAATACTCACGAAGTAGATGTATTTTGGTGCCAGACTCTATCCATCAGTTTTCTCAGTCAAGTATTTCTGGGGGATCTAGCTCTATGTCTAGTTAGGTGGGTAGTATTTTACTGCCCAGTGTTCAAATGTACTAATAATATGAACACTGTCACCACATACTGTAAGACCATAATCTTCATTTGTAGAGACTGGTGTGGGGAAGACTCAGTATAATACTGGACATTCTCAGACTCTTCTTGTGTTCAGCCAGCCTCTCCTACTTTCTGTTCAAAAGCAGGTGACTCCAGAAGAGATGTGGCTGCAGCCGATGGAGAAAATGTAGCTCCACTACCTTCACTTCTGGCGGTTCTATCCATAACTCTAACCATGACCAACTTTATTCTATGAATATGATAAATTAATATACAGTTTGTTACGTTTTAAAAAAAGTTTTTGTATTTGGCACAGGAAGTGATGTTTTAAACCAATAGTATCGCGAGCATTCGCCATCGACTGCCTCTAGACTTTCTTGGGTGACTCTGGTTCCTCAGCCACAGTGAACCATTTCCACTCAGTCAATTTGGACCCAGCCTATCACAGCCATTTATCTGCAGAGTTTTACAGAAGCAGAAGATAATCTCCTATCAAAAATAACCAAGATGGCGCCGTCTTAGACAGTCTTAGTGAATTTAATAACTTCTCTGACCTGGTTAACAGTGTTTAGTGCTTTCCTTCGTCACCTGTTGGTCCTTGTTGTTGCTCAGTCCTCTGTGGACTTTTTTTCAGTTGTCCTGTTGACGTTCAACATAATGACTGCTTTCAACCAAACACACTTTTTAATAAATCTTTGTACACCTGGCTTCTGCTGCTGTCCAGGTTCAGTAATAAGTACTGAGCTGCTCATAATACTGCATAAACCTGCAACAAACTGCCCATTGTTCTGCCCATAGAAACAGCATTATAACCATGAGGTACCAGACTAACTTCTTTGTACAGAACAGGACGAGTTTGTCTCTCTGGCTGGACAAGGTAGGGTTCAGGAGGGTTGTAGAGGAGTAGTCACCTCTTTTTATGTAACAGCACACAATGGCTCCATCAGAATCCATCAGAGTGGCAGTCCAGGGGCTAGTTATGAATATAACATAAGGAATACAAAAGCAAGGCTGCAGCAATAAAACTAATACCTGAATAATAATATGTGTACTTGATACAACTGTCAAACCCTCTGTATCCAAAACATAACACTAGTGAATCCTTCCAGGAAAATCTAACAGAAAATAACAGATGCCTAAGACACATTTCTAAGACAGTTTTGTAATCAGTCAGAAGGCAAGAATGTTCATTATATGAGCTTATTTTACAATTTAATTTATTACATAATTCAGTTTACAGAGAGTGACGTCACTAAAGCATTGTGAAGCCTCACGTTTGGTTGAGTGAGGCTGCGCTGTATTGTATCACCTCACAGTTAAATGGTATAGTGTTGGAGAGCATGCAGTGGCATGTTGGTTCATTTTGGTGCTAGTTTAAATGAAGCCTTCAAAGAAATTGACGTTTATCAGAGGTTATTAAATTGGCTACTTTCAAAGTGGGCCTAAATAAGGTGCCCCCCTTTATCAGCACTAAGAGCCTAAGATATTTTTTAAAACAAAAGGAGAATATATATGCGTGTTATATAGATACTGTTAATGACTAAAAGCATTTTAGTTTCACTAGCCACTTTGGCCAGTTGGATTTTATGCATGTATGTTAACTTTAGCAGGTCCTTAATTACTTTTGCTTTGTTTGAGTGACCATGTTTGAGTAATTCATCATGATCTGAGAAAAAAAACAACAACAAAACATGTATTAACATAGACCACAGACAGAAAGTTCAAATTTATTCTCCATTTAAACCCTTGTCTACACATAAGCTCTAAATTTCATTACACTTATTGTATGCTATAAAATATGATAAAATTATAAAATAAACATTTGAACTAATTTAATTCCGGCTAGTAAAAACCCTAATTGGCTAGTAACCTTTAAATCTGACTTGCCACAGTGGCCATTTCACAAAAAAGTTATTGTCAAGCCCTGACTGGAACAACAATCCAGCCGTAAAGGGTGAAACTTATGCCAAATCAATAAGATAATGTCTGCATGTGAAGAGGCTGATGATTTTCTGTGGCAATCCCAGAGGAGAGAAGCTGAAACCAAAGAGGAAGACTGGAAGAGCAACAACAGTTTATTCTTTGGCTTTATGGCTCTAAATGGAGGCCTTAATGGCACTGAGCAGATGGCAATGAGAGGTAGAAGAGGTGAAGAGATCATGACCACATGTGGGGGTTGTGTGCACGTTTCCATCACAGGTGTGGAGTACTGGCCCCCGCTGACCGTTGGAACGCTGCTGTGTTAATTGCGTTTCTCACCACGCTTCTGCCCCACCGATTTAAAACTGCTCTCAATATGGCTAAATCAGTTTCTCCTGGTGCTGGCTCAACTCGTTAGCATCATTACGCAGTTAACGTTCTTCTAGTCGTGGTTCTTTCTTTAATCTTGGAAGCGTGTTGTAAGGAACGGCTGTTAATCCGTCTGGAGAGTGTTTCAAAATCAACCGTCCTTTGATATTTAAAAAGTGTGCAGATCTAATTGGATTTATACATTCAGATCATGCAGGTCTCTCCCCTGTGCCTGCCTCCCACTCCCACCCAGAATGTCTCAGATGATTTCACCCAGCTGTCATCGTCCACTGTTTCTACATGTGCTGACACAAATATACATATATATATATATTTATATGCCTGTGTGGAAACCTGGCTTTGGATAAACCTACATCGTATCATGTGGATGCTTTTTTTTTTAAATAAAATCCACCATTGACCCATTTGGAATAATTGCAATTTTGTGATACCTTTCTTGTCCATAGAAAAACCTAATCATTTCTGGTTTAGACTTTACCTACACTGTACAAAAATTATATTTAAATACACTCTATTCACTGAGAGGTCAAATCCAGCACCACACCCAGGGCACACTGTCCTGGAATATAGATGATACCATAGAGATATAATAAAACACTTAGAGTGGTCATGGCAAACGCTTCGGTGGCAATTCCGGCGGCCATCTTGTGACTGTAGGACAACACTAATGGTAAGTAACCTAAAACCAGTGACATAAGTCTCATCGAATAAAAGTCAGAAATTTAAATAAAGTGATAGTTTTCAACTCTAATAATACAGTGAACTGGCGAAATCTGGAGTTTCTGATGCATACAGGACTGTTATTTAATCATGTTTGTACTAACTGGATTTAACCTTTGTTCTGCTGATTTTAGTATAAATGTATCGCCGTAAAATATTTAAGGAATACCTCATTGTCAATGTTAATTTGTTATGATGAATAAGGGCAAATCCAGTGAGCCTGGTGTCTGTCAATGTGTTGTACAATAATAATCAGCCTAGTGTACATTGCAATAATCATTTTATTAAAGAATTTAATCAATATGTTGTGTACAGTTAAGCTGATAAACATAACAACACTATGTAATGAATGAATACACATGTAATGAATGTTTGCTGTCGATCAACTGGAAAAAAAAATAGCTACACTACTAACAGCTACTTGCTACTGTATGGACAAAAATCCAAGTTCAATGTAAATATAGGCTAATTGTAAGTAAATATTTTATGTTAATAAAATGCATATTTCTAAATAGGCTATGTGAATAATGTGTAATCATTTAAAAACTGAGGTACAAATATTAAAGTTAAAAATCAAGTGACTGATCTCATTTCAAAGAGTATTATCAATTAGCTTAGCTTTTTAACTTATTAGCTTTAATTGCAAAAATTGGCAATAGCTTAAAATCATTTTTTGCAAGACCGGGCAAGAGATCTAGCACAAATAAGAAAAAAGTTACCAAATAAACAAAATTATATTAAAAAACATCGCAAAGATAAGTGCAATCTCCCTTTTAGTTTACATTGCGCTCGGGCAGAACATACAGTCACAATATGGCGGTCGCACCAGATGTCAGTTACTGCAGTTCACCATTAAAATGTCCTCTCTAGTGTTTTATTATATCTCTATGGATGATACAGTGGACTGTGTAGATGTGCTCTGAGTAAAGGCTTTCAAACAGGGCACAAGTCTGAATGATAAAAACAGTTTAGATATGTCATAATCAGTGTTGCTGTCGATAATGCATTACTCAGTACTTTATTTATTTATTTTTTTTTATTATAGTTTTTAGTAAGAAAGTAATGTAATGCGTTATGATTTCAGAGTAATTAAATTATAGTTACATCCCCAAATAATGCAGTGTTACCTTTGCATTACATTTTGCCAGCAGAATAAGTTTTTTATCCACAGGTTTTTTCTCTAGATTGTAAAACAAGAAATACTGAGTTGCAGATGAGTGACACGCAGTTAGACGCACAACGTCATGTATCAGACAGATACCTAAGGCCAGAACTCGACCCATATGCATATAGAGGACCAGCCGGGGTCAAACCGGGACAAGGCACACACGGAGAACTGCCCCAGGTCAGACCAGGACCAGTTCACTGTGCGCCTGAAGGGAGATCATAGTTTAAACTCTGGAATAAAACCTGCTTCGGACCAGGTTAGCTCTGCAGTGTATGTTTCAATAGTGATCTAACCTGGCTGAAAAATGAACCACATTCCTGACACTGATAATCCTGCGTTTAGGCACAACACAGAGGGCTTAATCAGAAATCTTGCTCCGTGGTGCAGCCCTCAAATGTCTGAATCAGGCTTCTCTCTGTCAGTAAACATTATGTGAGTGTTGGATGTATCACTTTCTTTCTTCTGTGTTTTTTTCTTTCTGGGGCAAAACTAAGTCTTAACATGAACTTTGTGGTGTGCGACACTGCAAGAAAAAGAAGTGTTCAAAGCTCAGGAAGCTGACAGTGAGGGAGGGACACCTGAGACTGCTCTGGTGAAATCTGTAAACACTGAAAAAGCCTTGACTCATAAAATAAGAAAAGGTATTGAAAAACCATCAGCAAAGATGTATTCATTTGGTAAAAGAAGTTCTGCCTCATCCATCTCTTTATAATGACAATGTCATGATAATGTCATTTGGCAATAACCAGGTTTTCCTTTAAAAGGTTAAACAGAAGAATTGTTCCTTTCTCCTAAACTAAACTTTTGTTATTTTCCTGGTATATCAGTTGTCAAAGGAACACTAAGCAGAAAACTCCATATCTAACAGCTGTATCATTTTCAGAATTAAGTTGTGCAGCTGAAGATAATTGGAGTTGTTTTCACACATCTGCTGCCACAGCAGGAAGGGGCTGCAGTGAGAAAATCACACTATGTTAGCTACAGATGCACGCCTTATCAATTCAATATTTCCTTCCCCAGCTTCAGAATTGCACCACTCCCCACTTTACCAAACAAGGAGGGTAGGAAGTCCTTAATAGTTTTATCTCAGCACAAGAAGCAGATGAGTTTTGATATGAGAATTATTTCAATGTAGAATTACAGCTACTGTACTTGCAGCATAAACGCTGCACAGGGGCAGGGGCAGGTGAACTTAAAGGGACAGGTGAACTAAAAGGGGAGTTTGTGTGTGTGTCAGGCCGCCCTGCTGAAGTGAATGCAGCTGAAACTCTGCTTGAACATCTGTACCAAGAGAGAAATAATGGAGCTGCTGAGGGAAATAGTGAGGCTTTTACCTCTGTTTAGAATTGGGTTAATTTATTGCTGTTAGGACGTAATCCCAAAGTAAAGTAACTAAGTTACTTTCATGAGTGAGTAACTAAGTAAAATAATACAGTATATTACTTTTTAAAAGAATAACTAATCTGTAACTAGTTACTTTTTTGAGTAACTAACCCAACACTGGTTCTGGGAGTGTTGGTGCTGCCTCCTCACTCAGCTGGTTTGTTCAAGAGACCATTGAGAAAGCTGAATGTTCACTGGCACAGAGGGATGTCTGCTCACTTTGAAACTGACACAATCAACAGCAGAGGCGTTCGTCTGAACAGGGGATGATGAAGGAACATATTCTACATGTTCTACATGTTGTGTAGCTGTAGGCTCAGTTGTCAGCGGTGCACCAGGGAAACAGTAAATCTAGTAATGAACTGTCAATTAGCCCAGCCAACAAAAGCACTAAGATTAGACACAGAGCCTCTGCTCTTGACAGTGAGCAGTTTGTGTGCAGCGTACAGCAGGTGTGAGTGGACTCACATAGGGATAACAAGCTGCTATTTAAGCATTCATAAGTCAATGTGTAAAAAAACAGAAAATGAGATGGAGTTCCCTAATAAGACAAAGACAGCAGGAGTGTGTGGACTCTAACAGAGGTAGGATTAGACCTGTGTCAGTGACCACAGGGCTGCACTGTTACCCCTGATGTACAATAAAACATCTACAGTGGCAAGAAAAAGTATGTACCCTCCTTAGCATTTTTCCTTTATTGTTGCCTCACAACTTGGACTTTAAATGGATCATTGAGAGGTTCATATCAGTCACTTTACATCACATGACAACAACTAGGAAAATGCAAAAAAAAAAAAAAAATATATATATATATATATATATATATATATATATATATATGTGTATATATATATATATATATATATATATATATATATATATATATATATATATATATATATATATATAAAATAGAAAACTTGAGTGTGCCAAAGTATGTACCCCTTTAAGAAAGACCGTAAATGAGACCCGGTGTTACTCAGAAGTCACAGAAATGGTTAGATAAGGTCGACCTGTCTGCAATTCAACAGTCATTGTGCCATAAAACACAATTTAACTCATCATTACAACATGTAAAAGAAAAGGAACCACACCAAACCTGCCCAGAGAGGATCATCTAAAACTCACAAACCGGGCAAGGAGTGCATTCATCAGAGAGGCAACAATAAGACCAAAGGTGACCCTGAAAGATCTGCAGAGCTCCACAGCAGAGACTGTTGTATCTGTCCCAGGACCACTCTGAACCATACACTCCACAGAGCTGGGCTGTGTGGAGGAGAGGCCATTGCTTGAAGAAAATAATAACAAAACATGTTTTGTGTTTGCCAAAAGGCACGCAGGAGACTCCCAAACACGAGAAGGTCCTCCGTCCAGATACAAATAAAAAGAGCCATCAATGAAAGATGCTATGTGTAGCACAAACCTAGCACCTGACTGTGCCCCCTCTCTAAAGTGAAGCCTGGTGATGGCAGTGTCCTGCTGTGAGGATATTTGTCATTGGTAGGGACTGGGAAACTGCTCAGAACTGAAGGAATGAAGGATGGAGCGAAACACAGGACAATTTTTGAAGAAAATGACTCAAACTGTGCTGTAGAATGCACCCAACCTGAAGGAGCCTGAGCTGTTTTTAGATGGAGAATGAGCACAAATCCCAGTGATTTTATGAACCAAGCTCACAAACACTTATCCTAGAAAAGTCAGATTTTTGTATTGCATTTTCATAGTTGTGGTCATGTGATGTAAAGTGACTGATATGAACCTCTCAATGATCCATTTAAATTACAGGTTGTAACAATAAAGGAAAAATGCTAAGGGGGGTACATACTTTTTCTTGCCACTGTATGTTGACACAAATCTAGCACAGGGCATTTCACTGACAATACAGCCCACAGAGGCCAAAATGTACATCTGAATAAGAGCTTCTGTTTCCTCTCACTTAACTCTGGGTATTCATTTGATTTGGAAGCAACTCTTACAATGTTCTTTAGCATTATGTATAATACAGTTGCATGATTAAAAATATTTTGCTTTTTTGGGCACATTGTAGACTGACACAGCACATGAACTGTTTATAAGAATGAGGACCAGCCCCAGAGTATTGCAGGGTTTATTCAGATGTGACTGGACAGTTTTGGAAACTTAATTTTGTCCACACAAGATAAGAACAGAACAGAACAAAACTGCAATAAGCTCAGCAGAAAACACAGATAAAGACTGGAATCTGCTCATGGCAAAGAGAAGAGCTGAGAGAATGACCGCACTGCACAGGAACACAATGACAATGCCCTACTATGACCCATGTCATAGTAGGGCTGAGTACAGTTCAATTTATTTCAATACCAGTACTTCAGCGATACCTGGTTTTTGATACCAGTACCTGAACAATACTTTTTTCGATACCTATGCTATTTTAATTCATCTTCTATAATCATGAATGTTACAAAACAAAATTATAATTTTCAATAAAACCTTTGTTATTTTATGAAAACATTAACCTCAAGGTAATAAGGAGTATAGTAAAATATAGTAAAAAGTTTTGTTTGATTGATTCATAGCAGGAACATTAAATATATGATTTATGATGTGACTTGATTAATTATTGAATTTAATTATGCTCTTTATTAAATACAGAAAAAGGTTCATAGGATTGGTCACTTGAATAGGTTAATAAATTAATTCATAGTCCATAGATAAATAAATAACTTAAATTTATGGTAAAAGCTGATAAAAAGTATTGTTTTTTAAAAATAGTCAGAGTGAGACCTGTGGACTTCGAAAAATGTTTGAATTTGCAGTAAGTGATAGATGCAGAGTGAGCTCTCTTTCAATAGTTGATCAAGACAAGCCTGTGTTCACATCACAATGAGGTCTGAAGTAGAGAGTTAGGGTCAGACAGAGACAGACTGCAGTCTGGGTCCTGTGTGAGCTGCTCAGCAGAATGTGGACAAAGACAAGAACTCATGCTGTCAAAGATACACACAGTAAAAGGCACGCTCATAGCCATGTGTTGTAAAGACACAGCCATGCCCGGTCCTTTTACTTTCACTTTTGCTTTGAGTAGTGGGTTAGCAGTAGCTCCAGTGTTTTGGGTAGAAACACACTTATGAGGATCTACAGGTCTGAATGGGATGCTTAAGTTCAAAACTCCTTTAAAACAGGAAAGTAAAAGTGATGCAGCTGCTGTGTAGCTTTCTGTTTCACTGTCTCTGGACCTGCCAGGTATTGAGACTTGATACCAAAAGAAAATTATTTTTTCAATACCACTAAGTACCCGAGCTTTTCGGTCGGTACCACAAAGGTATCATTGTTCAGTACCCAGCCTTTAGAGTGAACATGTGGCATGCATGCTCTTTGCACACTATTTCCACAACATTGTGAAACAAACTCTCTAGGCCAATGATATCACTGATTGTTAATAATTACTGTGTGTACAGTAGGCACAGCTGCACAACACTGAAATAAATAAAGATGCATTATTTTACTTAAAGGGTCTATATTATGCTTTTTTGTGTCTTTTAAATTAATTTAGGACACATCAAGATTGGCATCTTACGTTTTGTTGGTCAGAAAACGCAATAATTATTGAAAAAAACTTATTTGAAGAAACTCATCATGAGAAAGAGATTAGGTCCCTGTCACTTTAAGAGCCCTCCCTTCCCTGCTGTCCTGCCTGCTGTCACGCCCCTTCAGTGCTTTGAAGCCAGTGTAGTTCACATGATTTGTTTGGTTGCTGCGGTGGAGGTGTGAGCTGTAGCAGTGCTTCCTGAACAAGGCAGGGCCATGAGGGGGGAGGGGTGTGGTCAGGAGGTAAAACGAACTGCTTTGGCCTCTCACAAACTCAGTGTAAAAGAATAGAGGATTACTCAAACATGCATGAATGAAACAAAACACAACTCCAGGTATATTTATGATGAGGAAACAACATTATGGTAGAAAGCTCAGAAAAGTAGATTTTTCATAATATATCCCCTTTAACAGCCACAACATGAATAAATGCCTCATTATACTTCACAATACTCATAGACTCTGTCAAACAATTTACCACAGACCTATTCATATGAAGTTGCACATTTTAGATCTCCATTTGCAGACATTCTGCTTCTCAGTACTGGGTATTTCATTATATTTTGCTCAGAAGGTTAATTGGGGTGAATATATACTTCCACTCAATACAACTGCTTGCCAAGTGTGCTCCGGATTGGATATTCCTGTGGTGCAGAATATGAAGTACCTATTTATTTATCCATAAGTTTCAGATACTGTCAAATTTAACAACAGTAGAGTTGCTGCAGAAGTAGAGGCTGACTTACACTCACAATATCATTTCATGGGTCCAAACCTGCAAAACCCCAGGCAGAAAAAATGCAAATGAAAATGTTCAGTAGCGGCTAAACCACTATGGAGCTAAAGTGCGTGAAAATTTAGCATGTTGGAGGAGCAGGTGCAAAGATTTTGCAGAGGAATGAGTGCAGCTTTTAGTGCACAGATGGGCTGTTGAAAATACGTTATAATGCTTTAAAAAGGTTCATTTACAAAGATACAACAATAATGTAGTTGAAAGCACAGGCAACAAAAAGACAGTCTTAACCTGCAATACTTTTTCCTTGATTCATGCTCCTATTTCTTTTACAGCTCCTGTCTCTAGGGCATCAGTCTGTTCCACATACTTTAAAATTCTTATGATAAAACTGAGGAGTCTTTAAACGCTATGTAAAGGCTACGTGATGACAGTCTCACTTGTGTTTAGCCCAGTGCCTCACAATGCACACTGCAACGCTTGATTGACAGCACATTGAACATATTTTTTTTTTTTTTTGTGGTAGCAATTACATGCACAGTTTCTCATAGTATGCACACACAACACACCCACACATGGCAAATGCTATTTTTCTATCTGCACTCGCAATTTAGCACTGTCTTAGTAAATGTGGCCCATGGTGTTATATTTTAGGATTTTGACTGTTAAAGTGCTCAATAAATATGTTTTTCAGAACACGTATTAAGTACATTAACTACACATTTTGGAGGTTAAAGGTCAAATCAGTGGTGATGGTGTCATTGATTTAAAAAGAATTATGACAAGGTATTACATTAAAACACTACCATTAAAACTAGGACGGACAACATAAACATATTAAAGCGATTTTTGTCATTTTCACTGTTACTGCAGATACTGTGTTCTGCCTGTGTACGGCAGAGAGGGGCGCACGCCAGCCTCAGCCTTGTTTTGTGCATGCACAGGCTTTATAAATAAGGGCCCCTGGTCCCTGGGCTGGTGCCTCTCTTTGGCTTGTTTACAGTGTTGACACTTTTCAATTAGCTGGGCAAATGCGTGCACTCACAAAGTGCAAGCCTATTTTTCAGAAGCTATCAACCGAGAATACAACAATAAGATGTAAAACAAATGAGCAGCAGCACAGACACAGGACTGTGGACGGCTTTGTGTGACTCAGTAAACAAAAGGGAAGTGTCTGCTGGCATTAGTCCAACGAGACCTCCCTCGTGTCACGGCCAATCACAAAGGGCTATTTATCTTCATAAGTAAAAATACACCCACAGATGGCCACAATTACACATTCAGCTCTGAGAACTCTTAGATGGATTTCCTTGTTATCTAGAAAAATTTAAAACAACTCAATGCTTCTCTTTCCAGTGTCTCTATATTTCACATTTATCAACATCTACATGTACTGCTGCAGATCCTCTGTACAGCAGCACCAAACATAGATTTATACTGTACATCTTTAGACAAAAGTGAGGAATTGTGGACGTAGTGTTTGGATGTGAATGAGTGAGTGAGTGAGTGAGTGAGTGAGTGAGTGAATGAGGGAGTCTGCTCCTAGCAAGCAATGCAACTTCCATATGTGAACATGTTAGTTTTGGAGGACAGACAAACCCTGTGTGCTCTTCTTTCATCTTAGTAAGATGAAGCAAGAAGTAAGGATGCACTAGTGTGTAAGTGCATAGAATAATATCCTTATGTTGCAGTGGTGAAAACACAACAGTAGTTCAGAGGACTGACACAAGAACACACACTCTGCTCTCTGGGAAAACAGGCCTTAAAAAATACAGTGATGCAGGTAATGATATGATTATATAACTGCATTTATGATTAAAGTACAATTCTGATATATGTCTACAGAAAAATTCAGCTCACAGGAATATTCAACATTAAAGATGCAGCATAATGTTAATACTCCTCATAATGCAGTAAAAATGTCTTTGTTCCTCAGATTGACAGGTGAGAAGTGTTAGAATGAGTACTTATGTGCAAGCAGTCCTCTGGCCCGAGCTGTTCTGATTGAACTAAAGTCTTACAGAAGCTTTTGAGAAAGGCCAGGCTGTTACAGTTATCCATCCTGCTGGAGGTAAAGGTCCACAAAAGTCTTTCTAAACCACACTTTACAGCCACTCAACAGCGGCATAGACACTGTCATGTCACCTCTGTGTAAACTGCTTACTATTGTAACTGGCCACAACTCGAGCATGTTCCAGGAGTGACTCGCTGTGTTGTTCTGGATAGGTTAGAGTTCTTTTTTTTTTTTTTTACAGTTCAGCCACAATCTTCCAAGCTACAGCCAGGTAAACACGGGGCACATGCTCAAAGAGTCAAAATAAAGCAATGGCTCCCAATTTATTTTGTCTCGTGTACCCCCTGGGCTTTTTTGTCATATCATGAGTATATGTGTAAATAATTCTTAAAAATTCTAGTAAAAAAAAGTCTGTATTTATTAATACAAAAACATTTTATAACTCAATTTCAAAAAGAAATAAGTAATAATCTGCCTGCCTTTCAAATAAAATATAAAATAAAAATATAACAATAGAAACCCCTATTACATTTATTTGACTATATATTTTAATGTATAAAAACTTACTTAATAATAATTTAAATAATATTCTTGAACTTATAACTAAATTTACTTTCATTATCTCCCCTTTGAAATAAAGTATTTAACCTAAAAAACATGTAACAAAATTATAAAAATCTAATAATAATCTTTTTCACTTCCTGAGCTTGTCTTTCATGGGTTTCAGTAGTTCAATATAAATAGATCACAAATATTTTTCATCTTAAAAATAAATGATGAAATAACCCCTGTAAAGTGCTTGCGTACCCCAAGGGGTTCCCTTACCCCTGGTTGGGAAACACTGAAACATCATGGATTAAAAAGCCATAGATCTCTTTGTTTAACTCATGCTGGTCATAATGTGAACTTTGTGACGTCAATAGATTTTATCATTGTGAGAAAGTACTGTGTGTATTTTTAGGAACTTCTTGCTCATGCTGTGACCAACAGCTCATAAAAAGTCTACAGGTCATCAAATACTCTTTTTGTCCTAAGCTCTTGTTAAAAGTGTTTTATGTACAAAAACTATAAAAATGATTAGATCACAGAAGAGGTTGTTGAGTGCTAAACCCAAATATCAAATATAAAAGCACATCTAGTTTTCACCAAAAAAAAATAAATAAATGAACTAAGTATCTCTGTCTTGAAATATTTTTTTGTGAAAACTAGATGTGCTACCCTTCTGATTTTTTAGTTGTTCTATGAAAAAAAAAATATATAATTGCTTTCTGTTCAAGGTGCCTCGGTGAGTTACCTGTTGAGTGCGTACACGAGGGACCTCCTGCAGTGCTCACTTGTCCAAATGAAAGCTGTTGATAGTTGTCTGTGCCTCCTGATCATCTCAGTGAGTTCATCAGAGTTTATATCAGAGGAGAACATATTAGTGGTTTTACTGAGCCGATGTTTGTGGAGCAGTGCCTCACCTGTCATCATGACAACTCAAAATAATAATAATAACTCTAATAATATTACACATATGATCCAGTGAGCTAAAAGTGTGATTTCTGTATAGTTCTGTATAATTCAAGCTATTCCATAGGTGTTGATATAGTGTGGCGGCCCGGGTCAATGGTGTGGCAGTACTGCAGCGAGTGGGCGGGTCTTGGGTTCGCCAGCAGCAACAAGCTCTTTTAGCGATACTTGTTAATAACATGGCGATGTGGAAAAATGTAATGTATGCTGCTGTACATTTAAAAAAAAACTGTAAAATGTTCTAACAAAATCTTTTTTTGTGTTGTTTTACTGCGGTTTGAGATGGGGCTTTATCCAATAACCTCCAAGTATTCTACTGAAAGTAGTAGTGAAAAGTCCTGTTTTCAATGGGAGCCATTCCAGATTGCAATCTTTTCTTTAAAAAGAGACCAGTTTGTCTCATTATTTTTTATATTTAATGTTGGCCGCCTGTAGCAAATGTAAAGCAATTGCACATAGTATTAATACATTAAATTGCTGTCCTAATGAGTACCAGCCTCCAGCCTCACACCTAATTCACCACAGACCAACAGAGCTATGTCAGGTCAGACCGCTCACCATTTACTTCAGAAGTGACAGAGTCTCTTGGATGATGCAGTGTGACATAACTGAACAGATTATGTAAAGCACCAAAAAGGTGCTCACCCCACCTGCACGGCATCAGCAGCAGGTGGCGCTGTGGAGGTGGACATAATACCAGGGTTCCTTCAGGATTAGGTCGCTGCGGTCAGAGTCTTGGCCCTTAACACATTTCCATCTGTTAGATGAGCCTCGCTGAGAGCAGGGGCCGACTGTGGGCTGCCTTCACATCCACATGATGCAAGTCTGACGCTGGCTCCCACTGTGAAACTACATTTATTCACTTTGGCTTCGGACCAGGAAAAGGAAGACACGCCTTATAAGGTCCTAAAAAACCTAGTTTAAAAAGCAGTCTCTGTGAGCAGAGATGTGTACAACCCAGTAATCCACAGGCAAACTTTTACATTTGACTTTCAATTGAATTTCACTTAAAGGTGCCATATGATCATGCAGATTCTTTTGTTTTGTTTGTTTTTACAGAAAATAAATGGGTAGATAAATATAGTTAAAACATATATAATGTAAGTTTTGATGTGCACGTGTATGGAGGACCAAACTGCCAAATGAATCAATAAAAAAATTAAAAAATAAATGTTTTAGTGACAAATAATAAGAGGACTATAAATACTGATTTTTTAAAAATTAAATAAAATAAAAATAAAAATAAATAAATAAAGGTCTATAATAATTCCCTTTCTGTATTTATTTCTACATTTATTCATTTGTGCTTTCATTTATTTTTGCTTTATTTTCTTATTTATTTTTTCCTCTTTTATTTAGACCCCACATTTATTTATTGATTGATTTCTGTTACCGAAATGTAAATGAAGGGGGCGTGTCCTAACAGTGTCATTGGTTGATCTGCAGATTATCTGTTGCTCTGATTGCTTATGTCTAACACACCCCCTTCATTTGCATTTGGGTGACAGAAATCTAATAAATAAATAAATGTGAGAATAAATAAAAGATAGAAAAGACTAATTTAATAAAAAATAAATAAATGAAATATTTACAGAAAGATAATAATTATAGGCCTTTATTTATTTATTTTAACCAAAACTTACATCTTCATTTAATAATCTATTTTTATTTTAACATTTTTGTTGTCCTGTTTAAATAATTATTTGTCAATGAGAACATTTATTTATTCATTTATTGATTGATTAATTTGGCAGTTCTGATCCTCCATATGCATGGTTCAGTTCAAAATCATGTTACAGAACCAAAATTTACTTTTATTCAGCAAATAACTCACTGTTGTGAGCTAAACTGTATTTTATGACTGCATTTTCAAGATTTCCTCATTGAGCAGAAATACCACAGAATGAAATGAGGAACAAGACTTCACAAAAACAGGAAGGCCCTGCCACCAGCCCCCTGTTCATCTGGGACCCCGCTGCTCTGTCAGTGTGAGGAAGAGATGACGTCTGCTCATGTAAACCACTGATAAGAATCTCTCGTTCTGAGGTGAGTTAGTTCTGCCTGAGCCTCGTCACAGCCCCAGCCTCTTCACAGCAGCCTGCTCATCTGTATTCATGGGCTCTTCACCGGTGCACCTTCCTCCCTCCAATATGCAGCTGGAGTTTGAGCAAATCTGTTGGTCAAATAATCTCCTCACTCAGCTCTTCAAACACTCAGCCTCAACACAACAATGAAAGCACTTTTAAACAGAAGTAATAGTACATACAGTATTTTGCAGAGGCTCTAATTAAACACTGGGCCTCATTCGTGAACCCTTCATATTAGCCAATTTGTACTTAAGCCCTTCTTAGGAAGATTTTTGGCATTCATCATTTTGTTCTTAATTAAAAAATGTTTTTTTCTGGAAGAACAAATCCAAGAACAGGTCTGAGGACTCTTACGCAGGGAAATCCAGCAGTTTTATCATTTTTATCAGACCCCTAATGAAACAAAAAATATTAATTTCAGTCTGATTGTAGATTACAATTTTTTACAAATTATTCCTTATTAAAATAATACAGTGGCGCTATAGACCAGGTATAAACCAAAAACAGACTTTCTACTCACTGCTACAGTGCAACAGTGCAGTTTTAAGCAGGTTACTCTGACCTGAACTGTAGCCCCCCGCCATGGATCGATAACAGCCTGCTGTCACCCCCCATGACCACGACATACTGGTCTCTGTGCGCATCCCTGCTCCTCCCTCCCCCGCTTTTTGCCGCAACTTGCAAAATACATGACAAAAACACAGAAACCCTTGTTAACTTGAGTGAGTTGGTGACTGAAATATGCTTCCACTGACTGTGTCTTAGTGTTTTTAGACATTTTTTAATCACTGCTGAAGTTGTAAAACTCCTGTGTTTGTCAGAGGGCCACTTCCTGGTGACTGCTGTGCTCCTGCCTGACAGACAGATGTCACTAAACTGCTGTCTCATAAACATATACAGAGATGGAGGGCATTTCTTGTCCTAATACATAGTCAATCCTATGTAAATACCATGTTAATGAGGAGCGCAGTTCTTGCAATCTCTGGAGTTACATGCTCCACTGAGAAGAATCTGGGAGCTTGAGAACGTGTCATGAATCTGATGTCGAATTCTCTTGACCAGTTCTTAGAAAGGGTACTTAAGAAACTTTCCTAAGAGAACATTTATGAATGAGGCCCAATGTTCTTACCCGAAAGAGGCCAGGCTGAGGAGGCCCAGCTCAACTGAGTCAAATAGTTAGCTGTTGTGTTTCACTGATTTTTGGGGGTATTTTTCAAACTATATATAGATGTAGGATTTGGATTTGTTTATTTGAGCCATATGTAGGCAGCACTCTGGCCCTGTTTTGAGTAGTTTGTGAAACCAGAGCACATCAGACACAGGCAGAACATGTGAGCTGCAGAGAAGCACTTTGGGCCAACACACTCATACCCTTTTGAGACTGGTTAGAAGGAAAAGCATAAAATAAAAGCCTTCATGGGGCCCTAAGCAGAATTTGACTCGGGGACCCCACCACATCAGTGCACAACTACTGATGATTCACATCCATCTCACAAATGTGACACAGCTGTTATTGGTTGCATGCACTGTCAACGTCAGACCAGTGTCATTGAGGAGGTTGGGGGCTTAGTCCCAACATTATTTAGAAATTTACCGGCACGCGACAAAAATGGACTCGAATTCTATTTCTGTCCTAGCGCCGGACACAGATGCATATAATGCTACAATGCATCCGGTGTGAACTCACGCATCGACTCGACTGGTGTCTATTTGTTGCAGAGAGAAAAGTTTTAAAGTTTAGAACAACATTGTTCAGAGTTATTTCATCTGCTGTGATGGAGATCTGGACTGTTTCAGGATAATATACTCACAAATTCATGAGCCTGGGACAGCACAGCGGTGCACCAGCGAGTCTACAGTTAGGCATGTGCTTCTGTTGACATTAGCTACAGATGATGAAGTTTCCTCATTAAAGTGAGGATTATAACTGAACAATTTAAAACTGTATAAACATGAATATACTATTAATAATACTATTTCTTTAAATTATCACTTTATTCTAATTTGTTCTGAACAATTTAAAAACATTTTTTAAAACACCAATAAAATTCATTTAAATTTAATGTGAATGTTCAGTTTTGATCTAATGATATATAAGTAGACAACATTGATATATCAATCGTGGGCCCTTATATCGCATCATATCGCCAGTCCACTGTATCGATATAATATCGTATCATGAAGAGCGTGGTGATTTACATCCCTAATGATTACTACTACTATATTTTTATGTCACAGTCTAAGAGGCTCTCAGTCAGCAGAGTCTGCACTAAACGGCTCCTAAATAAATTCAAGCAAAACCAAAACATTTCACTGCTGTGAACAAAAGTATAATTATCAGTCCCTTCTGTGCATATCTGAATCAGCCACTGTGCATGGAAGCAATACCCTCATGCACTGAGCTACTAAAGAGATTGAAAAAAGTAAAATCCCCCAGGTTCATCTTAAAAGGAGAAAAAGAAGACTAAAGTAACAGGAGTGTCAGTCAGCTGTGGGTAGTTTACAGAAGAATCATCTGTACATGTTTATGATTTCCACTTCAACAGCAGCTGGCTCTGAACTTGTGTCAGATGAATGGTTTCATAGACAGTGTTTGCCACTCCTGACTTAAGGATTACATTGTTTTCACTGTTTACATCCACAAAGAGCATGAAAGATGCAGAGTAAATAATTAGCAGGTAATTAATATACATTATGCACAAAAAATGCGCATAATTCATGCATTGTTTGCACATCATTCACTTCTACAATAGATGCATGATGAGAGGGGTAACACTTTAGATTACGACCTGGGAACTCCCAGGTATTCACACTGTAATTACACCATAAGTAACTGTAATAAAACCATACCCATGCTGTATTTACAATGTAATTACATTGTAATTATAATGTAAATACACTGTATTTACTCTATGGTCCTGCTGTAATTACACTTTAACATGACAATAATCACACCATAATTACACCGTACTTACACCATACATACAATTTATATAAACATTATAAACAAACATTTATATCTATTAAGCATATCACAAATGTATCACAAACAGCATTAGTACATAAATAATGGCACTTCGATATGATTTCATAAGATTAAACAAAAGGTTCTGACCAGTTCAAAGTAATTCTCTGTAAGTATCGCTAACAAGGCTTAAATACCCCATAATAAACCTTCAACTAAGGGGTAATTAACCAAGCATATAGGCCATATCCTAAAGCAGTACTTTGGCATCTTTTACCAGGTACATACAAGGAAGAATATCATAATTACCCCGTAATTAACCTTTAACTAAGGGGTAATTAACCAAGCATGCGATTAATAAAGCCGAGCAAGGGGTCACACTGGAGTCAAGTGGACTTGAGTATTTACGATAATGCTTCACTCCTAAGTGTAGGGTGAGCTCCATAGAAGAAAAAGGGCCAAAAGCAGCAAATAAATGAGAAAAGTTACTGAGTAAAGTGCACAGTACAATGCAATTGTCATAACCAACAAAATACTTCATAATAGCATAGTTTTGGTTCTCCCATTGTTAAACTTTATTACAAAGTAAATAAATAAATTACAAAGTGGCAACTGCAGTAAAGTGGCTCTAGCAGAGTATACTTTTAACTTTTTATGTGTATGTTAGATTACATGCCTACTGTTTCCACAGTCATCAAAATGTCCTCCTAAGTGGGCCACATCAGAGGTCGACCGATATGGGTTTTTCTATTGCCGATGTCGATGCCGATAAACACTGCCAATTTTTTGTACTGATATCTAGGGCAGATTTTATCAAGGAAATGAAATTTATTATAACCATTTAGTAATGCTTATTAAAACGGAAGTACATGTGTTTGAATTGGACAGTGAGAACGTTTTTTTTTTTTTTTTTTTTTTTTAACCATTAAGGTAATCTCAGTCAAACTTTCTGTGCAAGTAGACCTTGGGGAAAGCTGAAAAATGCATTTTGTTATATATGGTTCTATCCCAGAGAAACAAGCTAAATCTTTTTTATCTATTGAGCTTTTCAGATAAAGTGATTTTGGATGTTTCCCATGACATTTTCTGATGGTCTTGCTTGTATTAGTGTCCATAATTCAAGTTTACATCCATTGGATTATGTCATCCTCTCCTTGTGTTTTGTAAAACTGGCACGGCAGTGATGGGAACGCAGCAGATGAAGGTCATTCTGTAGTCTGTGTATTTTGCTGATTTCTGTATTGTACTGTATCAGTGGGAGCACTGGTAACAATAATGAAAATATGTTTATTCTGATAAAGAAAAAGAGTATGTATTTCTCCTCTTGTGATGGCTGCTGGGAAAATCCTCTTGAGAGACTGATCCAACCTCACTGTAATCAGGGGTCCTCAGTCATTATGATTTATTCTTTTATAAAAAAAAAACAATGAAAATATATATAGTATATACAATAATATATAGTTTTCTATAAGAATACTGTATATATACTGTATAGTATGTCTTGCCCTTTGATTCTTCTGTGAAAACATTGAAACTAGTGGTGGGGCTTGATTAAACAAATTAATCTAATTAATTACAGGCTTTGTAATGAATTAGTCCTGATTAATCACATTTTTATCAAATAGCAATATGTATATGTGAGAAATAAAATACAGCAGCATATTTGTATGTTCTGGCGTATTTTAACTTCATTTCAAACTAATACCGCGGTCAGACAGGGCAGGATTCAGCATCCATGTATTGACCTCTGCCTCCTGTGCACGCACCTCTCTCCTCTCTCTCCTCCTCCGCCTGTGACTTCCACATGGACCTGTCCTCTCACTTTCACCTCTGAACCCTACTGGCCCCTGTGTTAACTGTGAGAATAATCCAAGACACAATGAGCGGCGCCTTTAAGCAGTGCATTTGAAAATGAAAGAAAAGTGTGCGCTGGTTGTGTGGAGACGGGCTGACCTCAGCCCCACAGTTACCTGTCCATCCCTGGTTACTGCTCGCCAGAAACTAGGTCACTGAGAAAAGTTCCATGTTGTCATAGACAAACAATTTTTTTATTTTTTTTAAAGCATTAATTTCTCTGTAATTACTTCATTGTGATTAATGTGTTAAAGTCCCAGCCCTAATTGAAACAGAAGTCATTTCATCTAATCAGATACTGGGTGTTTACAAATGTAAGATTTTTGTAGCTACGTGTAAGTTTCTATATTTAAAGAGTGTGAACAAGACTGTTGTATTGGCCAAAGAAAGATTTTAGTGATGCTGCTGGGAGCTGTGTCAAGTGTTTTGAGGAACAGTTTGAAAACTGTGTGAATAAGAAATGTGATAAGAAATGTTCTAAATTATTTGCAAACAGAGAATCTTGTTGCAAGATGGGTTTGAAGAAAAAGATCAACTGGAACTAGATTTCAGTAAGTGAGCTATAGCGATTGAGAAAAACTGTGTGCACAATGACTGAACAAGCTGCTTGATAGAGTGTGGAGATCCTTCAGTATGGCTGGATTTGACTGCAGTGTTTTTAGTCACAAAGACTCCAGTCTGTGAGCTGTTAGAATAATCTGACAGCTCTGAGTCGTGACTTCTACTTAGACTGTGAATACAAGCACTGCACTGAACAGTGACAGACACACGCCTCGTTCAAAAGGCCATGCTGAGATCTATACAAGCTAGTGCTGCATACTGTATCCTTCAGAGGATACACTGAAATGATTCCTAAACTGAATGTTTTTTTGGATTATATTTTGTCACAATAAAGTTTCTGATTTGATCATTACAGAAATCTGAAACTGATTAAAATTCATGTTGATGATCAAGAGGATGCAGTATGAATGTCCATACATTTCTACTACTATACAGTACTGTCTATCTCTGGGATATTCTTGGAAGTGCTTTAGTCAGTTAGGTCTGGACTGTTGGAAAGGATGGCTGCTGTCCATGGTCCTGAACGAACTTCAGTGAAATCTGACAGTTCAGCTCTGCTCTGGCATCTCCAGCCTCAGACTGCTGAGGTAATGGTAGCACTAAAGTGTATTCACTGTCTGCTTGATGAAGATACTTAAACAGTTGTTGTGTGGATTTGAAGATAGCCCCTAAACTTGCCATGATTCAACTACACCTTTACAAAACAAAACATCTGAGTTAAATACATGCGACTCAATATGTTTATTATTATTATTATTATTATTATTAATGTAGAAGTACTGGACCACTGCTGATATTTTTCTAACTCAAAAGGACATTCCTTTCAGAGGCCACAGGGTCTGGCCTAGAGTGACCCAGGGACAATGAATAAGGATGGTTATCTGTTTTTTGGTACCTCTCATGACAACTTTTGTTGATTTAAAAGTCATAAATCTGCCATAAACGCAGATCTCAGATGTGGGATGAGATCACTCGTCCCTACAACTGACCTCAAATTGACCTTTTAGGAATTCCAAGAGGACTCGAAATGTGGAGCGACACTGCCATCTAGCGGCCAGAGTGGTCGTTCTGCAAAGTTTAAGTCACTTATAAAGACGTTATACTTTACATGTCTGCTGAAGAAATCTATTCTGCTCACATAAACAATTGCATTTATATGTTGTTTGTTTTGCAGGATAACTGGTCATAATCATCATGTTTAATAAGGATAATGTTTTGTTTTTGTTCACCAGTAATTAACCATTACTCTACCAGTAATTATGTTGTGTTGCTACAGAACAGAACTCAGCAAATTTAGCAAAAGTAATTTGATATCCCCACGACTTTGCAAAGAACAGAGGGCCCCTTTTTAGTGAACCGTGTTAAATACACCCAGGTCCTTTGTTTTGTCCCCCTCTTCTTTTTTTTGTCTCGCGTCTCCTCTTCATTGCTGCTCTTATCTCCTCTCGTGTCTATGTCTTTTGTAACCTCTCTTTTTACATTTGTTCGCATTAAATTTACTTTGCCAGTGATATTTTCTTTTCACGATAAGTCGTCTAAACTTTTATTTTATAGTTTTATAGTTGTATAATCACGTAGTTTGTAGTTGTATCATTTTGTAGTTTATTTTGAAAGCCTCACGTCGCGCAACATCCGCCAGCTTCAACAATCGCTGCTGTGACCAGAGCAGCTATTTCATGAAATTCTACTTCTAACGTTTTTGAGTCACTGTGAAAGCATAACTTTTAAATTTGGCATAACAAGCACATCTGCCATACTCAGAGACGTTGACGCTGCCTTACACTGAACAACAGCTAAACTCTCCTGTAAGAGGCATCATGGTTACTGTTAAACCTAACGGGACAACAGCGAACTGGCTTGTTGAGCTTTCGGACCAAACCTACAAACCACGGCTTGGACCAGGAAGCCCACACTGTTCAAATTTTACTGTAGATTTTACAGTAACTTACTGGAAGCTGGTTGCCAGTAATTTACTGTAAAATCTATTACAGTAGTGATACTGTAGACCAATTTTACAGTGTTACTGTAATAGCAATCACAGTAGTTCTACTGTATAATTATTTTACAGTATTACTGTAATATAAAATACAATATATTACTGTATTATGTTAACAGTAATGGCTCCAACTATTGTATTATTACTTACAGTAAAGATACAACAAGTCTGTCTTTGATTTTTGTTTATTAAAAACACACAAACATTTTTGTCTTATACAGTTGAATGGATAAAAATACATAGACAAGTCTACCATAAACAGAATCACTGAAGATGTAGAACATCAAAATAAATATAACATTCTTTGTAATATAGAATTTGTGTGGACTCATTAAACACACACTGAATGTTTTCCTTGTGAACAGTGTGTGTATCATCTGCAGGATGAAGTAGACTACATATACTTCCTCACTGTTACTTGCGTCTTTTACTAAAACACCACAACATATATATATATATATATATATATATATATATATATATATATATATATATATATATCCAATACACTGTTTTAAAATAATTAGCTGACTTTTAAGAGAAAAAAAATCCTCCTAGGTCCAGTGCTGTGATGGAGCAGGACATATCCAGAGTTACACAGATGTTACACAGATGTTACACAGATGTTACACAGATGTTACACAGATGATTGTGAGGACGTCTGGGCTGGCATTACCTCATTATCTCACAGAATCTGTAGAACCCTGGTGCATCTCCTGTTAGAAGTTTTAGCAGCTGAAGTAATGTCCAGGAGAAAAAGTTCCAGTTCAGCCTTGGACTTGGAAAAAATTGACCTAGATTTAGAAACAACTTAAAAGACAAAGAGAACAAAATGTATTTTTACATTCAGTACAGTATATTCTTGATGTAACAGAGTGAAACAATATTCAGTTGTATTAACAGATCTGGTCAGTTACCTGAGTGCACCTCATGCTTCCTGAAAGAACCATGTTTCTTGTTCATTTAGAGAAACCGTCTGAAAGTATAAAACAAATATTTTTCTTTGATTGGAGACAATATGAAGTCAGTGTTGTCAGGTGTCATTGGGTGCTGAGTTATTATTTGATTTCTTTTATGTTTAATTTAGTTTAAAACTTTGTACAAATGATATTACATTTTTAACAGCATAAACAGACAAAAAATAGTTTTTATTTTAGTTTAAGGTTAGCACATGTAACTGACATTAAGAATATCAGTTATCTCCTAAGTATATAAGTGAGTATACATTTGTACAAGCTAAATAATAATAATAATAATAATAATAATAATAATAATCAGTAATTCTGCATAACAGTTCTGTTCAAAATGACATTCTTTACAATATTTACTGTTTACAATAATCTGATTCTCATGTGAACCTTGTGCAACTCACTTAAACAACCGCTGTGCTTCGAATCAATGCTGACATTTACAGAGACACAACAACAGAGAGAGTTCGGAGCCACAGGTAGGAGTCCTGCTCACAAACCGACTGGACAATGGTCTGCTGGGTGGAGTGACATTTGAGTAGGACGGACAGAGAGCCAGCAGGACAGAGGGAGGTGGGGGCAGCAGGGCAGGGGTGATGCTAGGTGATAGGGTTTAGGGTTTTATGTGTGCACTCTGGGTTTAATATGGTTTATGATTGATTTGTGGTTTTAGTTTATATAGGATTATAGTTTAGTTTTTAATAAGCTAATGTTAAAGTAGATCCTTACTGGAGTTTTATTGGTTTTAACCAGTTAGTGAGACCAGATAAAAGGTGCCTATTATTAATAATGGTGAATTTGTGGTCTTTTGAAAACTGTATCTTATTGGAATACATGAAGAAGTACCAAAACAAGGCCTTGCTCACAGTGGTCATATGATCTTTAGAAGACCTCAAATCCTGCTTGAATCACTCATCTCAAAACACTTTTGCTTCCAAAGATCAATACTGTGTTGAGCAGCGGCCTCGAGCATTCACTGTTGTGCTGCTGGAGATGACCTCACTCTCCTGTCCTCCTTGCACTTTGCACTTTGTAATTGTGGAAGATAAATAAAAAGAAAACTGTGGACCACACCATTTCCTGCCTCTGCCTGTGTCTTCAAGTTCTACTTCACATTAAATACAGATGCTTTTAAGGCCACTCTGCTTTACAAATAATCTGGTGAACCAGCCTCTCTTACATTCTTTTCACAAGCAGGACAGTGTGGTTCCTCACTCGGAGGTAGGTCTTTCTCCCTGGTTGATTTGGAACTTTTGTTTATCTGCAGTGCATCATATAATGCAGACATAAACTAAAGAAGTCTTGGCTACTGAGCTAATTTAATAACTTCTCTGAGCTGATTAATAGTGTTTAGTGCTTTCCTTCATCACCTGTTGGTTCTGTTAAAGTCCTCGTTGTTGTTCAGTCCTCTGTGGACTTCTTTGTTTTGTTGCCATTTTAACAACAGTTAGGTCCAGTTGATGTTTAACAAAATGGCCACATTCAAACAAACCACTTTCTCTGCAACTCTTTGTATGACTGATTTCTGCTGCTGTCCAGGTTCAGAAATAAGTACAGAAGTGCTCATAATATGCAGTATTCTGGTGTTTTATGGAAAAAAAACCCCATCAAGAATCAGCCATGTTTGTTTAGGATACAGGTCAGAGCTCTTCGTTTCTCTGATTGGTTACTCTATCTGTCATTGTTCCGCCAACAGAAACAAAATGTTACCAAAGGGGTACCAAACTAACTTCTGTGTATAGAATAGAAAAAGGGTTTGTTGCAGTTATATGGCCATTAACTGCTATTCTGGCACCATGATAATGCAGAGGACGACATATATATATATATATATATATATATATATATTTTTTTTTTTTTTTTTTTATAGAGAAATAGGAATTTACAGAGTCATTATGACGTACAGTCATGTCATAAGGGCCCAAAGTGACTAACATGCTGTAGTTTGGCTGTGAAAAAAGCAGACCTGTCCTCTCTGTAGAAAATGTTGGCAAATAAATCTTTTTGGCCAAAAATATCAAACTTGGAAAAAAAAAAAATCCAATTCAAGATTTATTATTCAGGCTATTGAATGTTCAGTTTTCAGTTCAAAACAACTTAATATTGTAATTTTTTTTTTTTTTTTTTTTTTGACAACTTGTTTAATTGTTAAAATAATGTATTTTTGATAAGATTATTTATTTGACAGTTCACCTAAATGGATTGCTTTTATTTATTTTTATATAAAACAGCTTGTGTTTAGTTCATATTGTTTATAATAAATACATTTTTGATTTTTTGTTGTTTTTTTTGTTTTTGTTTTTTTGTATGAAAATGTACCTAACCAAACTGTGTTTTTAGTGCACTGCTGCACCCCTAGTGCAAAGTCTTGTTAAAGCATGTGAATTCAGATAATTCTCAATAATTCCTATGGACTGAATTTGAGTGCGTTCACTGATCGTGCACGTCTGGTTAGGGCTCTGACACTCAGCTGTTTTGGGCTGATGTTTGGGGCCTGTCAGTAGAGGGCCACTGAGAACCAATTAGCTGTAGGTTTGCCTGAACCGCTCTTAAGACATTTTTGCTACATGTGCACTTTCACAGCACTAAGTGTTTCTGTGTCCATCAGCATGAAAATCAGTGAGTGAGCTGAGAGCGAGCATGTGCTGTGAGTGGTCTCCGGGGGGCGCTCTGATGAGGCTGACCACACCATTTCGTCCTTGGGGTTTATTTGGACAACAGCAGTTTGAAGTTTGGACCTGTGAACACAGCAGGGGTCTCACTGAAGGGGTGAGTCTTTGCCAACATTGTATTGTGAGTTGTTAGTGAGTTTTCTTTCATTGGTTTAATAAAAAAAATTAAATTCATATAATATTAATTCAGTTCATACCAAGTAAAATATTCAAAACTTTTTTTTCCCTTTTAATTGCAAAAATTATCTCTTAGAAAGACCAAACATACACTTTTTGTTACAGATGCTTCCTGTCAGCACAAAGCACTTGTGTCTGAGACATCACTGGTCACGGACTGTGCCCTCATAAATATGTGACTGGTAAAAACCTCTCTGAACTGGGTGCTGGGGTCTTTGCACTTTCAATGAATCTCCAAACGGCCTGTGAGCTAAGCCTGTTCGACACAGTGCTGTGACTCCTGCTGCTGCCATTAAGGTTTTGTCCTTGTTTTTTCCAATATTCCCATTCTGAAGAAGTGCTTTGAGTGTGTTGGTTTGGCTTGGGCCCCTGAGCCTCTGCCAGGGCCCTCTGAGCCTATGTTAATCCCCCGGTGAGGCTGTGTTCTGGGGGAGAATCAGACGAGCTCTGGGCCTCTGCTCTGGCTCTGGTAAACCATGAAAATATGGATTGAGTGGCCTTTGGGAAAGCACTGCTGAAAAACCAACTCACTCTGGAACCAGAACACTGTATCTGTGGGACAGTTTGGGAAGTGGAGACTTACAAGCTACAGTCAACTCAACTACTACAGGATTAATCTAAACATGTGTACTTTAAGATATTGTGAGATAAAAAAAATATTTTCTGCTTTGGTCTAACACATTTTACTGATAAGGCATAAATCCTCTCTTTCGTAAAATGGCCTGGGATACTGAGAACCTGTGTGTGTTTTCTCTCACAGGTTCAATTAAAACCTAGCCTGGCGAGCCAGACTCCTACTTGTTTTTTGCAAGCAGGACAGTCTGGTTTCTGTCTCGAAGGGAAGTGTTTCTCTCTGATCAATTTGGAACTGGCCTATCACAGCCATGTTTCTGCAGCGTGTCTTATGAATGCAGAAGCTAATCAAGGTAGTGCTGACTACCACGCTAATTTAATAAGTTCTCTGACCTAATTAACAATGATTAGTGCTTTCCTTCGTCACCTGTTGGTTCTGTTGAAGTCCTTGTTGTTGTTCAGTCCTCTGTGGGAGTTTTTTCTTCATCTTGTTTCCATTTTAAAAACAGAAAAGTCCTGTTGTCCTGTCCGACATAACAACCACATTCAAACAAACCCACTTTTCTCACAAATCTTTGTACAACTGGCTTCTGCTGCTGTCCCTGTTCAGAAGGAAGTACAGTTTTATGGCAAAACTGGCAAGAATCAGCCATGTTTGTTCAGGTCAGCAGTGCACTGCCCTTCGTTTCTCTGATTGACTCCTCCTGTCATTGTTCCGCTGTAAAACAAAATGTAATTAAAACCAGCTGTGGCACCACTGGATTCAAAACTGCCCGACAATCTCATGTCCAAGTCCTGCTTTATAAGACCCATCCACCAACCCAAGCCTGTCTTCTGCTTTGTCTAAATACAAACAAACAGCATGTCACCAGGGAGAAATTATGCACTATGCACTTTGTTTGCAGTGCATGTTTTGGTCACTGGACACTTTAAAAATGGAGTAAGCACACAGGTAGGGAGAGGAGAGCTGGGACAGAGCGTACAGGACGGCATGAGGCCCGAGACCCGAGACCTAAGATCCAGACAGCAGCTACGACGGTGGTGACCCCAGTGAAGCCAGAGTACGACGCTCAACACGGCAGGCGGGCAGAGTTTAGAGCTCTGCCCTGTCCCGTAAGTACCATTCTTTGTAGCACTCTGGCAGGATTTGTAGCTGTGTGGGAACGTTTGACCACATGGACCAGTCTCCTCACAAGAACCCCCTCCTCCACCTTCTCTTTACTCGGACTTGAACTGGCAACATTTTAGAATTTATTTATCCTTGGGCCCAATGGTTTTATTCTTTGAATAAATCTGTAATAAATTGTTTTATTCGATTAGAATTTATCTTTGTTTTTTGTTTTTTTACACTGCTCTCTTGTGTAGAACCTTTTTTATAAATATTTTTTTAGAGTTCTCGTATAAAAACTAAGGGGTGTTGCTGACCTCACGGGCGACACACAAACAAAATGTGTTTTAAAGGAAGTGGGTGTTCGGTTTTATTTTAGAAACAGAAGAGTTTAGCAAGAAACTGTAATGGTGCAGGTCCCACCACAGACCTAGAGACACTTTTAGAGTGGTAATGGTAGGCTCAGGTGAATCCACTGAATATGTGAAACAGTTAAGAGCGGGTCAGGTGATCACACAGAGAGGGAAGCTGAGTGACAAAATAAAACAGGAAGTAAAGGTGTGTGTGAAAACGTTTGGTCAGCTAGACTGTCACAATCCAATCAAAAAAGGAAGTCATCTGGATGTGTTTTGTCTCATTCAAGAGACTATCAGTTCTGATTTAAACTGGTGAAAGAGCTAAGTTTTACTCTCCATAATCTGCTCCTTCTGATATTTATGGCCTAAGTGAAACAGTTTTGGTCTGGGTTTTAAGACACTGTTGTAAACAGATGGAATGTTAAATTACAAAGGTCCAGTTTGACAAAGATCTCTTGCTTGAGCACTCTCTCAAACCAAACTAAACAAAAGTGTTGACCCTCACTGTCCTCATAGGAATGTTCTGTTTCTCTTTGAGAGACAAAACATCTTAAATTCTAAAAACCAAGTCCAGATGGCTTCTTTCTAAACCTTGTTTGTTTTGATATAGTGAGGTTGTGGACCCAATCACTAACAATAAAAGATTAAACTGATGCCACTTTTCAGATTTTCAGACGCAAAGTTAATGATGTGGTTCTAACAAAAGACACTGAGAGAGATCGTAGAGAGGAGTCAATATGTGATACAAATCTGCATTAGTGCACACTACAGAGGAACAGGATTAAAACTACGGTCAAAAGAGCCAAGTGTACCCCAGATCTGTGTTCACCTCCACATGTGGCTCATCTGCCCAGCAAGTCCAACTGGAGGTGATGCTGCAGACAGGCTCACCCTTCATTCTGTCTGAGCTCACACTGAGCTAAGAGTTATTGCAAAAAAACACAAATAAATAGAGCTACAGCTATTGAAAAAGAAATCAATACATGTGCAAGTCAACAGCTGTTCATCAGAGAGTCGTGACGGTGAGGCTGAAGAGGCCAGAGTCAAGGATCTCAGACGGAGACGGAAACATGAGAGTGCAGGCCAATCAAAGGCCTAACAAGCCCACCAAAAGAGCAGGACAATGAGCTGCGTGTGAGTCTGACGAGCGAGTGGCGGTTCTCCTCTCAGTGTGAGCAGCCAGCGTCAGACGGATAATTACACACACTCTCTGGAGCTGCGGCTGTTTCTCAGGCTCAAACACAAATGTGCAGCTCGTCACTGGAGAGGGAAGAGATTCAAGAAAACAAGCCCAAAGGGGCTCTCCACCAGGCACACTGCACATCTAATTACTGTGGGAACTTCTGTCCTGTTACAAGACAAGAAAATGTAATTTCACTAATCCTCTCCATTTCTGACATAAAGTATTATTACACATGTACAAAATATTTTTATGTGAAAACAGTAATTAATTTATCAACCATATTGCACACTAGCTTTTTTTAAATGATGGCTGCACATTCTAATGAGGTTCATGGGTTATATGTATGTCTTAAGTCTCCTGGTACTGGCTTAGGTCTCCAGCAGAACTGAATGGAAGGGGGGTCAAACACAGAATGAATCTCTTTATGGAGGAAATAAATGTGACCTGCATGTTTACACTGTTCTTATGTCTGACTTGTATTTTTCATATTATGTCATTATTACTTATGAGAAGGGTTATAGCGCCTGAGACCAGACTTAAGACCTTTTTTTTTTTTTTTCTTGATCTCGTCTTGGTCTTGGCCGCAGTCTTGTCTCATTCTCAAATGTCTCCACCTGCTTTATTTGGCAAGGCAAGGCAAGTTTATTTCTATAGCACAATTCATACACAGAGCAATTCAAAGTGCTTTACAGAAAAAAGGGGGGAATTTAAAAGTACAAAACACAATTTAAACAATAAAATCAAATTTAAAGAGTATAATTAAGAATCAATTTAAAATCAAATTAAAAGAGAAGAGTGCAGATAAAACACTTTCAGGTGACATATGCACAGCTAAAAAGAACAGTTTTAAGTCTGGACTTGAACATTGTCAGAGTAGAGGCCTTGTCTAACATCTTCAGGAAGACTGTTCCAGAGTTTAGCTGCATAAAACTGAAACACTGCTTCACCGAGTTTAGTCCTGACTCTGGGACCAGCAGAGACCTGTCCCTGAGGTTCTCAGAGTCTGAGATGGTTCATATGGGACCAACAGGTCAGAGATGTACTTTGGTGCTAAGCCATGGAGAGACTTGTACACAAGCAGAGCTGTTTTAAAGTCTATTCTCTGAGCAACAGGAAGCCAGCGCAGAGACCTGAGGACAGGACTAATATGGTCATACTTCCTGGTTTTGGTCAGGACCCGAGCAGCAGTGTTCTGGACGTCCTGCAGCTGTCTTACAGCTCGCTTAGTGAGTCCAGTGAGCAGACCGTTACAGTAGTCTAACCTGCTGGAGATGAACGCATGAATAAGTCTCTCTAGGTCTGGTTTAGACAGTATACCTTTGATTCTGGCAATGTTTTTGAGATGGTAAAATGCTGATGATGTTATAGATTTAATGTGACTGCTGAAGTTCAAGTCAGAGTCCATGATTACCCCGAGATTTCTAACCTGACTTGTAGGTTTTAGTGAAAGAGACTCGAGGTGACTACTGACACCTTGTCTTTGTTTCTGCGGGCCAAAGATGATTATTTCAGTCTTGTCTGTATTTAGCTGAAGAAAGTTGTTTCTCATCCACTCATTGATCTGTTGGATGCAGTGACTGAGTGAATTCACACGTCCATATTCACCTGCTGTCAGTGAGATGTAAATCTGAGAGTCATCTGCATAGTTGTGGTAGGATATGTTATTGCTGCTTATTAATTGGCCTAAAGGGAGCATGTAAAGATTGAACAAAAGAGGTCCCAGGATGGACCCCTGGGGCACTCCACAGGTCAGGGCCATTTGGTCTGAGACACAGTTACCGATTTCAACAAAGTACTTCCTGTCTTCAAGATAGGACTTACACCATTTTAGGGCAGTACCAGAAATACCTACCCAGTCCTCTAATCTTTGTAACAGGATCACATGGTCAACTGTATCAAAAGCAGCCTCAGATCCAGCAGAACTAAGACAGAGACTTTGCCTGTGTCAGTGTTCAGGCGGATGTCATTAGTCACCTTGATAAGAGCAGTCTCAGTGCTGTGATGGGGCCTAAAACCTGACTGAAAATCATCAAAGCAGTTGCTCCGCAGAAGAAAGTCAGTAAGTTGTTGGTATACAACAATAGAAATCTAGTGGGTAACACTAGACAACACTATTTGGTGTTAGTTCCCAGAGTTTGGTCTCAGTCTTAAACTCTGAAAGTCTCAGCCTTGTCTCAATTAGTACGGTCCTGACCACAACACTACTTATGAGTCTCAAAATCGCTGACATTGTTTGTGGCAGAAATGTTTGCATTGTAGGTTGAATTGAAAATGTCCTCTATTGTAATTATTGCATTATTACAAATGGCACAAGAAGTTATAGATAGAATTGACGCCATGTGTAAAGAAGACCATTCCTCTCAATTTCTCCAGCACATGGTCCCAGACCATACGTCTTTGCACTGAGTCTGCAGAGCTGCAATAACACAACAGTTAACTTGACGTGGCTTCACTCGGTCCCAAAAGAACCAGAGCCATGTTTTGTGCAGCATTTTTTAGAGAAAAGTTGTGTTGGAGAATGCATTGATTGTAGGAGTCTGAAAGGTCAAAGGCTTCCATTTCAGCCGCTCTGGTGGCAGTGTGTAGGCAGTAGACAGTCAGAGTGTCACAGAGGAAGTAATAACTGAAATTGTGATGCTCGGACACCAGGGAGCATACCTGTGTGAGCAGTGACCCGGAGAGGACAGAGCAGACAGAGGAGAGATGAGGTCTGCTCCGGCTGTGTCCCACCAGCTCATCCTAACTTTAATGTCACACACACAGGGCGTCTATCAGCATCACTGACCTATACACCACATTCTGTCCACTCACAGACACAGTGACAATACAAAGCTAACGGGAAAAGCAACTTCAGTACTGTAAAAAGTAGTGTGTCCAAAGTGTTTGTTAAAACAGATTTTTAAATATTTTTAAACAACATTTACTGTTGTGACAAGTCCTCAGAGGAGGACACTTCAGTCACTGGCAGTCTGTCAGGTTTGGTAAATCTCTTTCCAGAAGTGTTCAGTGTTTTTGATGTTATAACCAGTACCAAAGAGTGAGGCTATAATAAGCTGTATAACTGGGGCTTAAGTGATACATCTCACTGGTTATAGATCATTCATTCATTCATTCATTCATTTTCTACCGCTTATTCCCGTTAGGGGTCGCAGGTGACTGGAGCCTATCCCAGTAACTTTGGGCCGGAGGGTGGGAGGAAGCCGGAGAACCCGGAGAGAACCCACGGTAACACGGGGAGGACATGCAGACTCCAACCAGAGAGCTCATGTGATGGTGTGTTGGTCAGCCTGGGGCTTGAACCCACGACCTCCTTGCTGGGAGGCAAGAACGCTAACCGCTCTGCCACCGTGCACCCACTGGTTATAGATTTATCACTGAATGTTTAGTGAAAAAATGTCTGAGTGCTTCCATAAAGTCAAATAGTAGCATTTTGCTAAATAGTTCCTAATAGAAAGTGTAACTTGGTAGTTCCCTGTGTCATCACACCTGTTATCGTTGGGTTAGCTCCTCAGGTTAGTGCTCCAGTTTAAGTCATTGGTTTAGCTCTTAATGTTAGCTCAATGGGCTAGCTCCTCAGGTACAGTAGGTTGTATGTTAAAGATGTATTTGTAGCTCACTGACTTTGTGTTTTCCAACCTGACTTCCTCCTCTGTTTCCCTCCGACGCTCGCTCCATCAGCAGTGGCCTCCGGCTGCAGATGGGATTGATGACCAGTGCTTGGATGATATCTGTGAGCCGTGCGTGAGTTTGTGAGTGCGTGTAAATGCCGTCCTTGGCATGGCATAAACACCTCTTGTGGGAGTTGATATTGGCCCACGCTGACAACAGCTATCCATTTTCCACACACCCAAACTCACAAGTGGAAAGAGATTAGGCTCGCAAGATGGAGCTCAGAGCAACATGTCCAATTAACGCTGCTGTCAGGGGAGCAACAATATCCGGCAAATTTGTTTCAGCTTATAATTTGGTAACAACTACCGCAGCATACATGTTCTCCATGTGTCCTTGGCCCTTTAGATTGTAACAGTGATCACAGGGAGTTCTACATCTGTATCTGTTCACCCTCAGACTTAACCCTCAGCCATCACTTTAATTTACTATACACTTGTGATCTTAAAAACATGAATGTTTACTTCCAAAACCTACAATAAAAACTGACTGGATTAATCTTTTTTTTTACCTTTTTTTTTGTTTGTTTTTTTTGTAAAAACCTTTTAAACAACTTCAGTCTTTTTCAAAAATATCAAACATCCAATCTTTTTTTTAATGGTTTTAACTCTTTAATTGCTAGTTTGTAAACATAAAGTCACTGTTGTTGTTTATGAAAAAAATAACAACACACAAAACAGATGTGGTGGAATCATGGCAATTTTCTTCAAATTTGTCTTGAGTAGGCTGAAGATTATCCAAAATATTGGCTCTGGTGCATTATTATTTTTTGTGTAGCATCACATTGAAATTCATACTTTAGTGTTTTCCTCATAGAAAATAATGATCACCAGGACACTTGACTCCCATTTTTAATTAATTAAATAATTTTTAATAATTTTTAATTACATAAAAAAATCATAATTTTTGTGATGTTGGAGTTTCATTTTTGAGAACATTTTTACTGTTTATCATTAAAATCAACAATTTCCCCATTATAGGCCTCTGCATGAAATACTTGTCATTTTATGGTGTTAGTAATGGCCTATAGTTTTTTATTTTTTATTTAATATATTTACATTTTACCCCTCTTGGTCACGTGAGGGTAAATGGCTAAACATTTAGTCACTTGCCAATGATTTTGGTCCTGTGTGTTTATATATGTATACTGTTTGATGATTACATAAGTTTTTTTTCTTTTCAAATACTTGAAAAAAAAAGGCATTTGAATTTATCCAGTTTCACTTTCACTGCTTTTTATAGCACAATGCTTTTTTCTGCAACCTGTAACCAAATTACACAGCATGGGGCTGGTTTTGAATGAACTGGAATCATTTCTGACTCAGTGGGATTTGATGGTGGTCTGAACAGATACAGCAGTGCTCAGTACAGGCTGTGATGCTGTTGGATGTGTTTGTACAGGTTTTCAGTGGATCGGAAGTGTGAACACATTGGAACAGATAGTTGGAGTTAAAGGTACTGTAAGCAGCATGCACTCTACTGGTTTGAAAACAGTACTGCAGTCTAAATCAAAACACTGGTCTGTGGATTGCCACTCTTTCCACTTTTTTGATTGAACAATCTGCAATGCAGGGTCTAGAACCAAAACAAAAAATATAAAGAAAAACAACTTGGCCATTATGTAAATATATATTTTATTGTGAATAAATCATTCTTATTAGTAAAACTAATAATGAATTTAAACATGTTTACGTCATATCTTGGCACATATTTATGTTTTTATTAGGGCTGTCAACGTTAACGCATTAATGCATCAGTAAAGTGTCAGTTCTTGACTCAGAGCGGCAGCCTCACTGCGGACAGGTGACCATGCCCCACCCCTGACAGGTGACCGTGCCCCGCCCCTGACAGGTGACCGTGCCCCGCCCCTGACAGGTGACCGTGCCCCGCCCCTGACAGGTGACCGTGCCCCGCCCCTGACAGGTGACCATGCCCCGCCCCTGACAGGTGACCATACCCCGCCCCACCCCTGACAGGTGACCGTGCCCCGCCCCTGACAGGTGACCGTGCCCCGCCCCTGACAGGTGACCGTGCCCCGCCCCTGACAGGTGACCGTGCCCCGCCCCTGACAGGTGACCGTGCCCCGCCCCTGACAGGTGACCATGCCCCGCCCCTGTCCGCGGTGCTGAGAGGAGCAGAGGAGAGGCTCAGGTGTCTGCAGTAGATTTAAAGCAGAGCACAGTTCACTGTTATCTCAGTTACTACACAGACTTATTAAAGGCTCTCTCACAATATTCAGAAGTTATTTCTGAGATATATTTTTATTTTATCCAAGTAAAAACACTCCTCAACCTCTCTGGACTTTTGTTTTTTGTTTTTTTGTTTAAACGCTGCATATTGTCATGGAAAATCGACCAAGTTACACATTGTAATTAATCATGATTAATAGGGTATTTGCCTTCAAACATACTATTAAAATACTATATTTTTACACCTTCCTAGTCATTTCCTCTAACAATGAGGTGTCAAACTGATTTTAGTCTGATCTGCACGCTAGTGTTAGAATAACTAGAGACATGTTTGTACAAAATCAGTCAATGGGAAAAAGGTTAAACTTTATTTAGAGTAAATGTAAATCCAATAATGGAACCCACAGGGACTAAAGTCAGAAATGTAAATCAGGACTAAGCAGACCCAAGTTTAGATTGAAATGAATTCATGTTCACCAAACAAAAACTGAAGGTAATAATAGAAAACCAGTTCTGAACCAGGTTTAAGCCAAATTTTAAAGTATCAGTGAAAATGAGAAACAGATAATCTTTAGGGTGTGAGACAAACCACATGAGGAACTAAATGAACCCAGTCATCTGTCTATGGGTTTCACAGTTTCTTTGCAGAAGTTACTTCTGTCTTTATAAAAATGTAGTGCAGTAAAAAGTATTAAGTTCCCCACAAAATACTACTCCAGTAAAGTACTTAAGTACAGCACTCAAGTAAATTTACTTGGTTACCATCCATCCACCTCTGGTCGTAGATAATGCAGAGAAAAGGCTATGCCTCTTGAATGAGAGGCTTTTAAAAACCATTCAGTGACATTTCCTAATACATTCATGTTCCTGTTTGTCCCTGGACATGGTTTTGTTCTTCTCACTTTACAACAGTGTGTAAGAGAATTTGTAGATGTATGAGACGCTATATGTTGGGCCCCGTTTGTGGTTTGTGCAACTGTGGTTGTGTGTGTTACTATACTATATATATATATATATATATATATATATATATATATATATATATATATATATATATATATGGTACTACATTTGAATTGGTCTGACTGATTCCGCAGGTATATGGGGTCTACTGTCTGGAGCTGCTGCAGGTGAGCATTATTTTTTTTATCACACAGACTAAAGAAAACCTGAGGAGTGAACATTTCAGAGTCATTAGTCAGTGTAGAAGCTCTTGTCTCCTCAAGTAAACCACAATTCAAAACCAAGATGACAAAAATAAGAATGGAAGCGAAGTGAAACTGTCTGCATGGCTTTGTGACTGAGATCATATTTTCAAAAAGGAAGGTGCAAAGTGCTAGCTTCACCTCTTGGAGCAAAGTGTTTCTCCAGTCCGATTTGGAACTGGCCTATCACAGTCGTTTATCTGTAGCACGTTTTACGAAAGAAGCACTAACCAAGGTAACACTACCTACCAAGCTAATTGAATAACTTCTCTGACTTGATTAACACCATTTACTGCTTTTCTTTGTCACCTGTTGGTTCTGCTGAAGTCTGCGTTATTGTCCAGTTTTATGTGTAATTTTTTCTTCATCTTGTTGCCATTTTAACAACAGTTAAGTCTCGTTGACATGCAATGAAATGAATGGATTAAAATAAAAACAACGACTTTTCCCACAGATCTTTGTACAACTGGCTTTTGTTGTTATCCGTTTTCAAAAATAAGTACAGAGCTCATAATACAGTGTATTCTGTATGTGCTATATTATAGGTATATTCTTTCCCACTGTTAAGTGCATGTTGAGTGAATTTTAAGCAAAGCAAATTTTATCAACATAAAATCTGTATCTGTAGTTCCTTCACAGTTTATAGAGGCCTTGCAGGAGGATAGCAGCAGAATTAATCCCATCATGTTCGATCTTATACCTATGCTATTGTTGGTATTAAAACTAGTGATACTCGGCTACAAGGGTCTCCAGGAACAATCAAAGGTTCTCCAGGAAGGGGCATGATTGGTTGGATTAACAGTTTGTCTTGGTTCCCCTGCCCCTAGTGTCTCTGAGAGTGGACCCCAGCACACAGCAGTTCCTCAGTGGGACAGATCGCTTATCTCTGTCCTGTGATGAAGACGGATGGACAGTGAAGAGGAGGAAGCCAGGCCAAACAGACACTGAGTCCTGTGGTTTTGGTCATGAGTTCGGGAACATCCAAAAGTCTTCCTGTGTGCTACTTACCATGGGGCAGTGAGACACTGGCTCCTACTGCTGTGAGGATAAATCTGGACACAAGAGCCAGGAGGTCCCCATCACTGTCTCAGGGAACAGGCCTAAATTTCCTCATGAAGTGTCATCCAATCACAGTGCATCCAAAGCTGAATTTATTCATAAATAACAAGGTTTAATTGACTGTCTTTGGGCATCACAAGATAGAGAAGCTTTAGGGTTGATCCATGCATTTTGTCTTCTCATCTGGCTACACTTTAACACAGTTCAGATAATGTTGTTTTGTTTTGTTTTTATAAAAAAAAAAAGAAAACTAAAAAAAAAAAAAATCTTTCAAATCACGATCTGAAATTTTATTCACAAAAGAACATAGATAACAACAAATATTTACACTGAGAAATTTTACACTTTTATGCACAAAATGAGCTCAGTCTGTGCTTTAGAGAGGAGAAGAAAAGAAAAGCCTCGTGCAGGGATCTTCATGTTTGTGTGTGACTTGCCAGACAGAGGCCACTTCAGTGGCTATGTTTTCATTGCAGGAAAAAGTGGCCTGTGTATTTTCTGTCTACATTTGAACAATTAAAAAAAAAAAAAAAAATAGCTGGTCTTTGGCTTTTGGTTTTGGTAATGCTTCAAAAAAATGCATAGATGATTGTATTACTTTACTTTAAATCTCTCAACTTTTTTTAATACGTTCGTTAGTTTTGGAAAAGTCATGGGAAATTCTTGGTCTAAATGTGTGTGAATCCTCTATGTTGTTACATAAAACAGCCTCTTGTTATCTACCTAAACTGAGATTAAGGTAAACGTTTCAAGATATTTTATGCAAATAATAGCTGAAGAATACATCTGTATTATTACTATATATATTCCGTGTCATTAATCTGGTCAAATCTGAGCTGTTTTTAGATGGAAGCCTGGTTTCAGTTGGACATGTGGGGGATTTGCTCAGCTGCAGATGGTGTTGTAGGGAGCGTCTACTGTCCAACAGTTGTATCCTCTTCAGGAGGGACATTAAAGATTGGTTGTCTCTTAAAATTGTTATTATTCCCACTTTTAACATTAATCATATTTTGTATTATGTGAGTGATGTGAGTGAGTCTCCTTGAGACTCCTTAAGTCTGGATATGCCAAAAAGTTATACTCTAATATATCAAAATTCCTTTTGTTTTAATTTTATGTTTCCTCTGTTTGTGGTTGTGCTCCATAGTCTCTAATTGCCTGACAATGTCTGTTTACTATGTTGGTCCTCTTATTATTTTGTTATTTTTTATTTGATGTCTTGTTTTCTGTAGTTACTGTGCGATTGTTTTCCCCCATGAGATTTTTGTTAAAAAAAACAGTTGTATCCTCTTGTTCTGTTTGTTCCAACATGTACTTTGTGGATTTGCATTAAAAATAAAAATGTTTCTGCATTCTTACATCAATTATTTCAGATCTTTTATTCAGACAAGTATCTGATTTGAACAGTCCCAATAACACTAGATTGGAGTCTGACTCACAGCATTTCCTCAGTGGGGCAGATCACTTATCCCTGTCCTGTGATGATAGTGGGACAATGCCCATGTGAACTTACATTTAAAAACCAGCAGATGGCGACAATAATAAATCTACACAAACATTCAAAATTACTCATAAACTGGAGCTCAAAATGTAGCCACTTAATGAGGACACACAGAATATTATGCACAAAGGAAAAAACTATTGCATCATCAAAGATTTTGTTTTTGCTGGCTACTATTTATGATTTATTGTATTTTTTTGTCTTTATAAAATGTCAACAAAGCAAATGGACCGAGTCCTGACAGCAGTTCTGCTTCATGACGTCACCTCCTGTGTAGTTAGCCACACAGAACCAAAAGCGACACTTTTCTCCAAAACAACTCCGTTATAATGAGAAAAACATTTATGTGGCTTATGTAATGTGCCACATTTGTGTGGCGTATGCTGTCGTCAGAAAGAAAAGTTTCCCCTGGACTTCAGCTGCAGTGCGCCACCAAGACTTTGTCAATTTTCATAAATTTTCTAAGTGTCATGTTTTAATCACGCTCTGATTAGTGCAATTTACATCAGGGGGCGCTGTTTCAGCATATGCTCTTAAGGGTCATATTTAAATATAGGAATAAATGACCTGTTTGGTGGTTAGGATTTGAAAGACTTGTCATTGAAAAAGCTTGTAATGGACGTGTCAGCAACCACAAAGCTGATGAATTTTACAGGAGTGTGTTGTTGGACAGTGTTCAGGAAACGCTTGGCTGCTCTGGGAGATGCTGGCCTAGTTGTGCTGTTAATTCAGCTTCCTCTCTACATCTCCTTGCAGCTTCTCGCCCCCGCAACACTTCCTTCTGTGTCAACTGCCACTTCAGAGTGATGTCCTTCTCTGTACATGATCATAAGATCAGAACAAGCTTTGAGAAACTCATTATTGTTTGTTTTCCGTATTTGTGTCTGCAGTGTTAGCGATCCATCCACCTTATAGTAAAGATACAGTTATGATGGCCCACGGCATATTAAGTCTTACAGGGTGTTCCACCTAGATTTGACAGCCATTTTGGAAGATTCTTTTAAAATTATGTTGTCAGCTGGTCACACGTCTGACAAAGATCGTAGTTTCGGTCAAACGTCTGACAGAGATCGTAGTTTCGGTCAAACGTCTGACAGAGATCGTAGTTTCGGTCAAACGTCTGACAGAGATCGTAGTTTCGGTCAAACGTCTGACAGAAATCGTAGTTTCGGTCACACGTCTGACAGAGATCGTAGTTTCGGTCAAACGTCTGACAGAAATCGTAGTTTCGGTCACACGTCGGACAGAGATCGTAGTTTCGGTCAAACGTTTGACAGAGATCGTAGGTTTGCAGTAGCTCAGTCGGTAGAGGCATTTGCAAACTAAACCAAAGGTTAGCGGTTCAATCCCTGCTCCCACTGTTGTCATTGTGTCCTTGGGCAAGACACTTAACCCTCCTTAACTCCAGTGTCTGCGCAGACCAGTGTATGAATCTGTGTGTGTGTTTGGGAGTGCGAATGGGTGAATGGTTCCTTGATGTAAAGTGCTTTGAGTGCCCATAGAGTTAGAAAAGTGCTGCATAAATGTGACCATTTACCATTTACATCTGACAGAGATGACCGTGGTTTCAGTGGGATAGCTGAACCTTGTCTTCTTCAAACTTTCTAGGCCTAAGGATACAGGGCTGTTTGTCTCTGTACTCAATACAAAGGGAAGAATGATGCTGCACTTTTATTCACAGCTGTGCAACACTAAGTTTTTTTACTTGAATTTAGGGCTCCACATTCACCCTCTGGAGTCCATTACGTTTGGAATGGATTTGTACTTTACTTTATTATGACTCACATTGTTTCTCGAAGAGTTAGCAAAAAGGTCTTTGCCTTATTAGTTCTAATAATTTGTATAATTCCACATCAAATGATATGGTGCTGCAGAGTGCTTGAAAGGTGCAGATGAATTTATAGGTTGAACCATTCAAATGTTGGCGTCCAGGCCTAAAAAGACAAACACATCATAGCCTACACCATGAGTAGACAAAATAATTCTCTATCTTAATTTTGTTCTGGGGCAATTACTGTATCTATAAAGTTCATACTATATCATGCTAAAGGTTCCACATGTATTGTGCTGCATGTTACACTGACAGCTTTTCTTCTGTGTGCTCTTTTTAAAGTTTCAGCCCCTGCTTAGGTATGGGTTCAGTTAGTTTAAAGGAGCTATAGTATAATGCAAATCGACTTGACAAAGCTCATGTCATCTTTTCATCTTTGTCAACACAACAAACAGTAGTAAACAGCTGTTTACTTCATCATCCTGCAACACTCTTCTCCTTTTCGTGAAGAATAATGCCCCAGTTTAAAAAAGTTTGAAAGTGTTTGGACACATTCATACTGTATATTGGCTCAGTGCTCAGGTCAGATTACTGGTTTAATAGGCCTATTTAGAACTGACAGCTTTAACCATTTTACCATCTGCCCAGGCAAATGTATTTTCTGAATAAAACAGGCTAGGGCAGTGCTGTTGTATAGCTCAGTTGGTAGAGCTGCGGCGCATACACAGGCTCTTCTCTGCTCTTTTACTATCAAATAAAGCCAGAATAAGGCCTAAAAAAAACTTGAATAGAAGAATGGGACATACCATCACCTAGTGGCCTGGTGGACTCGCAGCAGTTGTAGTAAGTAGAACTAAATCTAAAAATTTTAAAGGTCCCGTATTTTGCTTTTTGAAATAGTGTTGGACACCTTTGTATTAGTAAGTATCTGTGGAAAACCTCTTCTTTTGAGAAGCTGTTACTTTAAGTTTGATGCCCACTGCATATTTTTGAGGAGGAAACATAACATGGTTAAAAGCTCAGAAAAGTCCATTAGCAGAATAGGGGACCTTTAAAAAGATGGCTCCTATCTCCTATTGTTCCTCAACTCTTGTGTGTAACATCAAGGGGTTCAACAGTAAGACAGCAACTTCTGTAAGGAGTCAGGACAGCAGCTTCAAGAGTGTGTGACATATCAACCACACAGCACTCTTAATGGACTTTTAGAAAAAAAATAAATAAATAAATAACCCTAACCAAGTGTGGTGAAACGTGACTCTGGGCATATATTTTCTGTCATATCTCAGATTTATTTTATCTTCAATATTTCATTACTTTGTCAGGTGACATGTTATCAATGACTTGATATAGTTGTTTTTGGTTTTTGAGATAATTTGAGAATTTTATAAACACAAACATATTAGGGTCAGTAATGACCCCAGTCAAAAGTACCTTTTTTCACCCATGTATTTTAATGTTTTTTATTACTTTAGTTCATCTTTTACAAAAATAATATTTGATGGACCACACAGTAGAGAGAAGTTAGAGGCTCACAGTCTGTCATTTTTAGGTTTGTCCAGGTTTGCTCACTGTCCACTCACAGCAGAGAGGATCCTGTGGTCACAATACAGGCCTCACTCTGGGCTCTGACTGAGGCAGAAAACTGTTCTTTAAAATACAAATATTTATAAGAATCACTAAAAACAAAGTCCTGGCAGAGGCTGGACTGAGTCAGGAACAAGTACCATACTATTAGCGCACTCCCTACAGGACACACAACAAAACACATGCAGCCTCTTCAGACAAATTGTCTGCAGCATTTCAGATCAGAGAGAAAGTCCAGAGTTTCAGCTCCAGGACAATAACAGCAGAATCTAACCCTCACTTTAGAGGCTTACAAATGGGCTCAGAGACTGCAGCTGATAAATCTGTTTTATATTGATTTAGTCTAATTTTTAGTCTAAAAAAAATTTAAAATAAAAAAAAATAACACTTAAAGCAAGAGTTTTATTTCATTTGTAACTAGAAGCACTCGGACCTTGGTAATGAAAGACAAATTTTTCCTTTAAAAAGTTTAACTTTACATGATTTTTGGTGGATTTATTTGGATTATTCTGTATTGCAGTGAATATGGCTCCACTCACTTTACACCATAACAATGTATAAAACGATAAAGTTTATTTAAAATTATTTTAAACTAATTACATCAGAATGAAGAGTGGTGAATGACCTTTTTTATTATTGTGGATTGTTCTTGACATAGAGCATGCACATTTTATAGAAGAAACTCTATAATTTTGGTTGTCTAGATATGCCAATGATATGCAAATTTATCAAAAATAATAATTTACAAACAAAATCTTTTTACCTGAAATCACTAAAATGACTAAAGAGAAAAAGTCCCAGTTGTCTGCTGTTTCTGCAACTCCAAAACATGCACAACAGGCTAAAACCTCCAGCTAGGTCCTGACCAAGATCCTGGCTCAAGATCTGGAGAAGGGTCCCCGGGCGCTGCACCGCAGGAGCCCACTGCTCTTGACAGGTCGCCCCAGCGGCACTGAAGGATGGGTCAAATGCAGAGAATGAATTTACCTACAGGGATCAATAAAGTATAATAAAAATAAATAAATAATTGTTTTGTTGTTTTTGTTTGCGGGGTACAAGATGACCCCACTCAGTAATCTATGTATGCAGGTTTATGCCGTATACACACTAGGAATGCTGCAGATTTCCGTATACTCACTTCAAAGTGCACAGTGATGCGTAACAATCATTATCTCTTCTGTACTTTTGTCTCTGTTCACAGAGCCCAGCGCTAACTCTTTACAGCCTCAGCCTCTCTCCTCCTGTTCCCGTCACAGCAGCAGCGCAGCAAACGGAGCTCTGTGGAAGACTAGCTTGTTTCTCATTGGCTAATCTGATGCTTGTCCTGTCTCCCCCGCGCTCTCATTGGTTGTCTCCCATTCATGAACACGTGTGTTGTGAACATGCCTCAGCAGCGCCAGATTCAGACAGTAAACTAATGATATCTACAGAAGACAATAATCCAGACGTATATCTTTATAAAAATACAATAAAGCAGGCATTGGACACAGATACCAGAGGAGTATGAGGACTACAGCAGGAAGGAAGGTCACAGAGGAGTTACAGACACTGAGCTAAACTGTAAGTAGGCTAATTTATCAAGTTAGCATCTTAAGAATAAGCCCCGGAAAAAAGTCACTGACCAAACGTTTTCACTTTGTTCATTAAACTGAATATTTTGTCAGGTATCAGAGGAGGAAACTAAGACAGAAGGCTGGAAGTACAAGTAAAGAATGTAGAGTATTAAAGACAAACACAGCTACAGCAGAAGATGCTAAAGGAGGCTGATATCAACAGTGACAGTCTGTAAATCTGACTCAGGACGAGGTAGGCATTTTTACTGAGCACCGCTTCTCTGATCTCCTTAGAGCTCTGTTAGGGCCCATGACATTACAGCAGATGGTGACAATTTGTGTGTTGAAAGTATTTATATGTATAGGTGTTGTACAGCACATATGACTGTGTTTTTATGATATTTGTAGAGGATTAATTTAGCCTACTGTATGTATTAAGATTGTTTGACTGGTTTTGGGAATTGAAGTCATTGATTTTATTGTGAGACTCTGTGTGGTCCCAGAACACTGCCCAGTGCTTAGTTTACCAGTTAAATCAAAAATAATTAAATTTGTGCACAATAATAATTACCAACAAGATATAAACCACAGGATATATATCTTTACTGTACCATAGGCAAAGCAGGCCAAGGTGGCTGCTCCAGCACTTCTGAATGCTGAATGGTTTAGTATCAGCCTTTACTTGCCCTGGGTCTTGGTGTGGTGCAGTTTATTGATCTTTGTTTTTTTGTTTTTCCTCAGTTAAGGTTTTGATTTAAAATTGGACTATTCCTGTTTGGCTAAATAATGTATAGGTCATACATAGCCTATAATAAAAAAACACAACCCCCCAAAAACATGTGTATATGAGGCACTGCTGGGAAATCAGCACAGTGTAGCCACTACAGAAATGTAGACTACACCACTGGAAGGTTGATAAGATGAGAGTTAAGGAGTGAATAAAATTAAAATGCAAATCCACACATAATCAATTCCAACTGTGCAGCTCAAAATATCATAACCTTAAAAGGCTCTGGACTGAAACCATTGTCTGTGCATCAGCCTCTCTCTGATCAAATATACATGCTGGGAGCCACGGTCCCCTGCACCTCTTTATGGGTGTGCAGCTAGGAGCCCATATTCGCTTGTTTTTGATGAAATATGAATGTGTGTCCTTTCGCTTTGTCCCTGTCTTTTGACCATTACCACTTGTTTTAACCACATGTCACTCTTATCAAATATGAATGTCTGTCCTCTTTTGGGGTTCTTTGAAACAGGAAGATTAATATTTCGCTCCATACTTGTTCTTGGTTTTCACACTACTCCATAGTTTTTAGGATTAGCTATAGAAAATGTATAGTGTGACATTAAAAATGCTGTTTCTGAGGCCAAACCAAGAAATGCAGAGGAACTGTGGAATGTAGACCAGTTGTCCTGCCAGAAGTTAGTGGACCACAGATGAAGAGCAGTTCTCAAAAAACATGGTTATACAACTTAATAATAATTCAGAGATCCACAGGAAAGCAAAATCTTATAGCAAAATCTTTCAATTTATATAGTAAATGTTTGAGTTTGTTGAGAAGAATGCAGAGTCTGCCTTTCTTTCTTCATTTTCTGTAAAGCAATAACAGATTTGATCACTTTTTGTTCATGTTTTGATTTGGAATAGAAAGAGCAGTGTTCTCAATGTATTTGCATGTGTGGAAATAAAAGCTAGAATAAGGATTTATTCATTTTGATACACACACTGCTATTATTTTGAACACTACTGTAGGTGAACGAGTTTGTGCGATGCAAATACTTACACATAGCAAGTATATCTCCACTCTAAAGGAGGCAGTGTAAATTTATCGCTTCTGTTCTCAATACTTAAACATGCATCTCTGTTTCACGGCATTGTGGGTCAACTGTGGATTCTACATTAATAATAAATCATCACTGTAGCCCTGCCATCATAATCCATTTGGATATGTTTTATGGACACATAGAGCAGGGTTAAAGAAGCATCTCCTCTCCAAAAAAGCACGGTAAAAGCTCTTTTTGTTCGACCTGAAGTGTCAGCAGTTTTTATTCTGAGTGTCATCTCCAAACCTCTCAGCACTGTTGTGGCATCTGTCTCAAAAGGAAAGACAAAGATGGCATTAGTGTCTTATGTATTATTGAGCACAGAGCAGTGTTTGTGCCATAATGGAACAAAGTGGATAAGTGTTAGCATTGACGTGCTATATCTAGAGCTATGTCACTTAGAGTCTCGCAGCAGGAACGGCTCGAAGGACACTGAACCACAAAGACATTCTCCGAGGAGCACTAACTCAACCAGAAGCTCTGGACTTTTTTGCAGTGATCAGCAACATCCAACTGTTCCATTAACGATGCTCAGACTCACAAGCAATTTTAGCAGCAGACCTGAAACTTTCCTCTTTCTCCAAACCCAGGACAAGGCCAACGAGGAAATGTGAGGAGGAGGAGGCCTCAGATGGATGAGGACATACAGGTGCTGCCCAAACATCTTTATTATCATGAGCAGGCCCTTGCTATAGGCAAACTAAGCAGCTGCACAGGGCCCCACAGACATTAGAGGGCCCCATTATTTGCATAATTTGCCAACTCTATGTGATAATAATATTGAATACTGGATATCGATAATATTCTGGTTATAATACTCTGCATTTTTGAAAGTGAGGTCCAGTGCAGTCTGTATATTAATTCCTGTTTACCTGTTTTTTACAGTACTTAAATAAAAAAAAAGTAATAATTCTAATAAATTCAGTTTAATATGTCAAGATTTTATCTTTTAATTCTGATGATAATGGCTTAGAGACATATCAAGGTTCTGCATCTGATAAAATGAGAACATCACATCAGACCAATAAAAAGAATTAAAACAGGCATGATGGCATTATGAAAAGTATGTCTCTTAATTATGATGTGGTTAAGTTTTGTGTGTGTCTGTGTAATGATATATTTATTAGGAATGCACAATTAGTATACACATTCTTAAACAAAGTATCTACGCAGTACACTGTGCGTTTGATAAACAACATAAAAAACAAAGACAACAACCCTACCCCTCTCTCCATACAACAATAATCATACAGTACACAAATCAATTCCATTTGAGATAAACAGCTGGTAGGTCGTTCAAATAAAAGAGTTGTAAGGCAACCAGAGATTAATTAGTCACTCAAGTTCTGTCGTGTCAAAATGTTTAAGAAGGGTGTCCATATCTGCTCAAACTTGGTTTACTTCCCCCTCAAAGAATAAAGATTTTTTTCTGAAGAACACTAAGAGCTTGTTTACATGACAACGCTGGCCAGGAAAACACAACATCATGCCACCTCCGATTCATATTTACACAAAACGTTAAGGTGTAAGGAAAACGATTGTAAACTGTAGTACCAAACGGTGCTGTGGGCCCCGCAAATTCTCTACACCACACAGTGAGTAAACAGCAGAGGAAATATAGTTCCAGTCTACAACTTCCAACTACTTTAAAATCATGTAGTTTTCTGGAGCCATTTTCATAAAGTCTCTCATAAAAGCATTATTATGTTAATTGCCTGTAATTTTGCACCTTAAGGCAATAAAATAATAATAATAAAAAATAAAAAAAAACAGTCCAGATGGCTTCTTTTTAAACCTTTTGTTGTGGTAACTTAATTAAAACTCTCTCGTCTCCTGTCAATGATACGGGCTGAATCAGAATAAAATGGATTAATCAAGCAAGCCCAGTCCTTGAGTACATTTGTTGACCTCAGAAATAAGGCAGAAAGGATGCTGTTATTGTCCTGGTGGTGCCTTCTCTAAATTCTTAAATGCTTTGTTTGTCTGAACAGGCTGCTTATGTTTTGCTCCTTGCTCCTTTGAAAAATCCATATATTAAAAGTTCAACGGCTCGAAGAAAACTATTCAGCGCTGTGGTATCTCATCACCATAAAACGAATAATTTTTCTATAAATATCTGAAATGTGTCAAAAGGCAAAGTTACAAACGCATTTTGCAAAATTTTCAAGTTTTCATTTCTCTTTTTAATAGAAATTTATTGTGTTATTGTTTTGAGTTACCACAGAGCTGATTAGCCCTTGTCAAGCTTTTAATCTCTTAATATAGGTGTTTTTCTAAAAGTCAAAGGGGGAAATGAATAGGAAATTTACTTCCAGAACTGGGGGTGGGTGGTCACTGTTGAGCTCCAAAGGGCCCTGGCCCGGGACTGTCCGGTCTGTGAACAACCATAGCAGCACCTGGGTCACTTCAGACACTGCTTTTTAGTAAATCAACTTTTATCGGCTTCCCCTTTTCTTATCCGGGGTTGCCACAGCGATTTGGCAGAGTTTTTATGCTGGATGCTCTTCCTGTCACAACCAGCCACATACAGTGACTGAAGTAGGCAATGTGGGTGAAGTGTCTTGCCCAGCGACACAATGACAGTATGCACTTCAAGCGAGACTCTAACCGGCTACACTCCAGTTGCTGGGCAAATGCTTAACCCACTGTGCCACTGTCACCCCTTTTCAGTAAATCCTATAATTCATGTAATTTTAAAGAACAGTTTTTTGCCTCAGTCAGAGCCCAGAGAGAGACCCTTCAGTCCCCACAGAATCTTCTCTGTTGTGTGTGGACAGTGTGGTCCTGTTGGCTTCAGTAAACCAGGACATCTTTATACCCATGTAGTGAGAAGAGGAATAAACCACTCACATCAGTTCCCATAGGAATGTAAGATGGAAGAAGTGGATGTCAGGGGCTGTAATGAGAGAGGCAGTGGCCTTATTAACCGTCTCTGATCATGTCTGGGACCAACCGCATTGATTTCCTCTACGACTGTTGAAAAAGTGAGAGTGCAGAGACGGCAGTGTGAGGCTTCACTGAGGTTCAATAACTCGATAGGTCAGCAGCTGTTCACACACAAACATTCTTTGTTTATTTATTTAAAAAGAATAATTTTAAACCTTGATCAGCTCCAGTGTTTCTTTAATAAGCTTCATATCTAGATGAGAATGTGAGGATTGCATGTGAAAAGAAGAGTCCCAGTCATCCACCATCAGTGTTCAATGTACTCATCTTCAACAACGCTGAGTTGTGTCGTCCTTTCCTCGCTAAAATGTGGTCAGCTCAGAGTTGCACACTGTATGAGGAAAACTGGTGCATACACATACACACCAGCACATACACATACACTCATGCACATACACATACACACCAGCACATACACATACCCTCATGCACATACACATACACTCATGCACATACACATACACACCAGCACATAGACATACACGCCTGCACACACATGTACACACCTGCACATACACGTACACACCTGCACATACACGTACACATCTTCACATACACATACACTCCTGCATATACACATACACACTTGCACTCACACACACACACACACACACATTCTCACCTGCATATGCTCACATACATATGCTCATCTGCACATACACATTCACACCTGCACATGCACACATGCACATACACACACACACATCCACCCCTGCACATATACATGCACACATACACACCTGCACATACACATGCACACATACACACCTGCACATACACATGCACACATACACACCTGCACATACACATGCACACATACACACCTGCACATACACATGCACACATACACACCTGCACATATACATGCACACATACACATACACACCTGCACATATACATGCACACATACACATACACACCTGCACATATACATGCACACATACACATACACACCTGCACATATACATGCACACATACACACCAGCACATACACATGCACACATACACACCAGCACATACACATGCGCACATACACATGCACACTTGAACATACACATACACATATGCACATGTACACTTACACATACATTACATGCTGTAAATTGTGAGTATATATCAATATGTTTAGGATCATTGTCCATCTGTACTGTGAAGGGCCGTCCAATCAACTTTGCAGCATTTGGCTGAATCTGAGCAGAAAGATTATCTCTATACACTTCAGCATTCATCCGGTTGCTTCTGTTCTGTCTTCTGTCACATCATCAGTAAACACCAGTGACCCAGTGTCATTGGAAGTTCTGCAGCTCATGCATCACACTGCTCCTCCATGTTTTACAGAAGATGTGCTGTGCTTTGGATCATGAACCGTTCCAAGCCTTCTCCAGACTTTTCTGTGCTCATCATTCTGGTAGAGGTTGGTCTGAGTCTCATCTGTCCAAAGAATGCTGTTCCAGATCTGGGGCCTCATTTATAAAGTTGTGTATGCCCAAAACGAGGGCTGAAACTTGTGTACGCCACTCTCTGCGCTAGCGTTGGTATTTATAAAAATCAAACTAGACGTGAAACCTTGTGTAGCTCCATGCAAGCTTTCAACTTTTTGGAGACACAGCACAGAGGCAGGAGAGTAGAGAAGTGAAGTGAGTTTCATGTTTGGTGCACATTTGATACAGTTTACTTTCACTTTATATCCTCCAGAAAAACAAAGGATTACACAAAGGTGTGAGCATTTAATCACGAGCGGTGTTAAAAACACAGGGAATGCGTTTACATTTTATTAATTTTATTAAATGTTTGTGTCATTAGGGGGTTTTCAAAGATGTGTGTGCTCATGCATGTGCACTGGAGCGCAGCGGCGCTGACTCTGCTGATAAAGTCCAGTTGGAGCCTTGTGAACAGAAAGCAGGGATGATCCCTGAACAATAACTGGGTGCTTTTATGAAATAATCGCTGGACCTACTGTATGTCTAACCAACTCCTACAGACGGTTCACACAGGGCTGTGTCGTTTTCATGAAGCGTTGTGTCAAATGCGACTCAATAGACTGCTGTCATTACACATGACGTCACCACTGTGTTCACTGCCCCCCTCCTGTTACACATACTTCACCCGGACTTCCACTGCCCTGTGCACGTACAGTGTGTAAAATAAACAGTACTTCAGAATGTGTGAAAAAGAAGATGTGCTCTTTCATGTATTACAAGTCACACTAAACAGCGCAGAAAAATCTAATTTATATGTTGCAAAAATAAACACCTTTTCATGTTTTAATTTTTTTTTTTAAATGTTTGCATGGTAAGAGCAGTGGATTCATAGTGTGATTCTATCAATGTTGGTCGGAGAAGCAGTGTTCACTTTGCAATACAGGTGCATGTGTGTGTGTAGTGCTGCGTGGGGTCTCTTGCCGCCCTCTCTTCCATGTTTCTCAGTGAAACCCTCTCATTAGCGGCTCATGTTTAGGTAAATCTCATTCAGAAGTCAATTTGCCCTGACCTTCTTTGGTGGATTCAAGGCGTGGAGAGGGCGTGAGGTGAGGTGGGTTTAAGTGCACACCTTTCTACTTCAGGTGGGATCTATAAAGGGAAAATTGCTTGCAGCTTGGTTTTATAAATTTGAATATCTTCTTGCTACTTTTGGCTTTCTGGCGTAATTTAGTAAGGATTCCACGCACAGTTTTATAAATGAGGCCCCTGGTCTGACTTCTTTAGGAGTTTTTTGGCCAAGTCTAATGTGTCCTTTCTGTTGTTGAGGCTGATGAATGGTCTGCAGCTTGTGGTGAACCCTCTGTATTTTTTCTCATGAAGTCTTCTGGTTATGGTGGACCTAGACACTGACAGACCTACTTCCTGGAGAGTGTTCTACTCAAAGGTGGATGTTGTGAAAGGGTTTTATCCAGTCTAAGGATGGTCTGGTTCACTTCCATTGAGAGACTGCATGTTGTGGTTTCACAGGAACAGCTTTCAAATGCAAATGTAACACCTGGAATCAAGTCCAGACCTTTTAACTGCTCAGTTCATGATGGATTAATGAGGGAAAACCCCATGTAACCTATGAAATAGCTTTTGAGGCAACTGTCTAATTACTTTTCAGCCCCTGAAAAAGTTGTGGCTACATGTTACAGAGCTCTAATTCCCAAACCCTTCCTCCCATTTGGATGTGAATGGCCACAATTACAGCTGAGAGTCTGCACTTTTAGCACATATTAATTATATTACTTTATTTTAAATATGTTTTGGTAAATGGATAAAATAGCAAAACATGTGTCCAAATACTTATGGACCTGACTGTATCCTTGTTTCCTTATATCGGCAGACTAGAGTGGTATTAAACAGAAATATCCAGAGCTTGTTAAGTGTGGAGTTTGAGTCAGGTTTGATTGTGCTGGTGGTGTGGCTGCATACAAAATACTCAACGCACAGCAGGAGCTCAGAGAGTACTCACATGGTGTAGAGGCTTCATCACAACACTGCAATCAGAGCTTTCTAATCAGAGGACCCCCACTGACAGAGAGACCCCTACAAACAGAGAGAGAGACCCCTACAAACAAGCAGAGAGAGAGAGAGAGAGACCCCTGCAGACAGAGAGAGAGAGAGAGCCCTGAAAACAGAGTTCATGTGGCGCCAGGACAGGGGCCGGCGGTGGATGAATGACTTTGTTGACCTTCAGCTGTACTTCTTGGACACTGAAGAGGGAGCTAAGCTGTCGAACACTTACTACAGTTAAAATAAATCACACCATTTTAATCAGTAGATAGCCCACAATGCACGGCTGACTGCTGCGACCAAGTAAACAACAAGATGAGATTCACAACACACGGAGGACTGCAGGTGAGCTCTCAGTGTGAGGCTGCTTTTAAATAACTCTGTCCTGAGTTCTTCATGCAGAACGGCTCAAGGTTTAATGAGAATTATGTGAAAAAAGAGCATTAAAATCACCTTGGCTGGCAGCACCTCACAGCAAATGCACAACGCCACGACAGCGCTGCAGCTCTGATTCTGTGACAGTGCTAATTAGCTGTAAATTGTTCTGTTTGATAGGCAGCTGAAATGAGTGTGCGCTCATCTGACATAAGACACTTGGAAAAAGATTACTGTGGAACCAACGTTCTGAGAATGAATATGTGGATTTGAAAAAGCATGTACACAAAATCAAGTGCTGAGTATGAAACAAATACAATCAGTGTGTCTGGTCAGGAGGTGGTGCTGTGAACACAAACACCTGCAACATGCTCAAGACTTTAATTTCTCTTCATCATTTTTTTAAAGACTATTATCCATTGAGTCCACAGCATAAGCAAAGCTAGACCCTTTTTAGGAGGAGACACAGAGAGGACCTGAGGAGACACAAAGAGAACCTGAGGAGACAAAGAAAGAACCTGAGGAGACACAGAGACAACCTGAGGAGACAAAGAAAAAAACCTGAGGAGACACAGAGAGAATCTGAGGAGACACGGAGGGAACCTGAGGAGACACGGAGACAACCTGAGGAGACAGAGAGAGAACCTGAGGAGACACGGAGACAACCTGAGGAGACACGGAGACAACCTGAGGAGATAAAAAGAGAACCTGAGGAGACACAAAGAGAACCTGAGGAGACACAGAGAGAATCTGAGGAGACACGGAGACAACCTGAGGAGACACGGAGACAACCTGAGGAGACAGAGAGAGAACCTGAGGAGACACGGAGACAACCTGAGGAGACACGGAGACAACCTGAGGAGACACGGAGACAACCTGAGGAGACAGAGAGAGAACCTGAGGAGACACGGAGACAACCTGAGGAGACACGGAGACAACCTGAGGAGACACGGAGACAACCTGAGGAGACACAGAGAGAACCTGAGGAGACACAGAGAGAACCTGAGGAGACACAGAGACAACCTGAGGAGACAAAGAAAAAAACCTGAGGAGACACAGAGAGAATCTGAGGAGACACGGAGGGAACCTGAGGAGACACGGAGACAACCTGAGGAGACACGGAGACAACCTGAGGAGACACGGAGACAACCTGAGGAGACACGGAGACAACCTGAGGAGACACGGAGACAACCTGAGGAGACAGAGAGAGAACCTGAGGAGACACGGAGACAACCTGAGGAGACACGGAGACAACCTGAGGAGACACAGAGAGAACCTGAGGAGACACAGAGAGAACCTGAGGAGACACAGAGAGAACCTGAGGAGACACAGAGAGAACCTGAGGAGACACAGAGAAAACCTGAGGAGACAAAAAGAGAATTTGAGGAGACACAGAGAGAACCTGAGGAGACACAGGGAGAACCCGAGGAGACACAAAGAGAACCTGAGGAGACAGAGAAAAACCTGAGGAGACAAAAAGAGAATCTGAGGAGACACAGAGAGTATTTGAGGAGACACAAAGAGAACCTGAGGAGATTGAAAGAGAACCTGAGGAGACACAAAGAGAACCTGAGGAGACACAAGGAGAATCTGCGGAGACACAAGGAGAATCTGAGGAGACACAAAGAAAACCTGAGGAGACAAAAAGAGAATCTGAGGAGACACAGAGAGAATTTGAGGAGACACAAAGAGAATCTGAGGAGACACAAAGAGAACCTGAGGAGATTCAAAGAGAACCTGAGGAGACACAGAGACAACCTGAGGAGATAAAAAGAGAACCTGAGGAGACACAAAGGGAACCTGAGGAGATAAAAAGAGAACCTGAGGAGACACAAAGGGAACCTGAGGAGATAAAAAGAGAACCTGAGGAGACACAGAGAAAACCTGAGGAGATAAAAAGAGAACCTGAGGAGACACAAAGAGAACCTGAGGAGACACAGAGAGAACCTGAGGAGACACAGAGAAAACCTGAGGAGACAAAAAGAGAATCTGAGGAGACACAGAGAGAATTTGAGGAGACACAAAGAAAACCTGAGGAGATTGAAAGAGAACCTGAGGAGACACAAAGAGAACCTGAGGAGATTCAAAGAGAACCTGAGGAGACACAGAGACAACCTGAGGAGATAAAAAGAGAACCTGAGGAGACACAAAGAGAACCTGAGGAGACACAGAGAAAACCTGAGGAGATAAAAAGAGAACCTGAGGAGACACAGAGAAAACCTGAGGAGATAAAAAGAGAACCTGAGGAGACACAGAGAAAACCTGAGGAGATAAAAAGAGAACCTGAGGAGACACAAAGAGAACCTGAGGAGACACAGAGAGAACCTGAGGAGACACAGAGAAAACCCGAGGAGACAAAAAGAGAATCTGAGGAGACACAGAGAGAATTTGAGGAGACACAAAGAAAACCTGAGGAGATTGAAAGAGAACCTGAGGAGACACAAAGAGAACCTGAGGAGATTCAAAGAGAACCTGAGGAGACACAGAGACAACCTGAGGAGATAAAAAGAGAACCTGAGGAGACACAAAGAGAACCTGAGGAGACACAGAGAAAACCTGAGGAGATAAAAAGAGAACCTGAGGAGACACAGAGAAAACCTGAGGAGATAAAAAGAGAACCTGAGGAGACACAGAGAAAACCTGAGGAGATAAAAATAGAATCTGAGGAGACACAAAGAGAATCTGAGGAAACACAGAGAACCTGAAGAGACACAAGGAGAATCTGAGGAGACACAAGGAGAATCTGAGGAGACACAAGAAGAATCTGAAGAGACACGAAGAGAGCCTGAGGATACGCAAAGAGAATCTGAGGAGACACAAAGAAAACCTGAGGAGATAAAAAGAGAACCTGAGGAAACACAAAGAGATCCTGAGGAGACACAGAAAGAACCTAAGGAGACAAAAAGGAACCTGAGGAGACACAGAGAAAATCCCTCACATTTAACACAATTAGTTGAGTCTGTGCGAAATGCTTTTACTTTTTTACTTGTAAAGGCCTCGATACACCAAGGCGACTCCCAGACTGGCACAGACACTGGCGGCTGCGGCGGCCTCTGGCGGGGAGCTGGGACTGGCGGCTGCGGCGGCCTCTGGCGGGGAGCCGGGACTGGCGGCGTCCTAGGCAGCGACAAGAGACGTGGAGCGGGAACTGGCGGCTGCTGAGTCTTTAGCGGCCCCAGTCGGGGAGCGGGAGCTGGCGGCTGCTGCGGCCCCAGTCGGGGAGCGGGAACTGGCGACTGCTGCGGCCCCAGGCCGGGAACGGGAACTGGCGACTGCTGCGGCCCCAGGCCGGGAACGGGCGACTGCTGCGGCCCCAGGCGGGGAACGGGCGACTGCTGCGGCCCCAGGCCGGGAACGGGAACTGGCGACTGCTGCGGCCCCAGGCCGGGAACGGGAACTGGCGACTGCTGCGGCCCAAGGCCGGGAACGGGAACTAGCGACTTAGGCAGCGGCACGAGACGAGGAGCGGGAACTGACGGCTCCTGCGTCCACGGCAGCGGCACGAGACGAGGAGCGGGAACTGACGGCTCCTGCGTCTTCGGCAGCGGCACAAGACGAGGAGCGGGAACAGACGGAGACCACCCCGGACGGAGAGCTGTGTCCGGCGGAGGTTCCGAGACAGGAACTGGCAAAGTCCGGGGAGAAGCTGCAGGCACGGGTGGAACCCGGGGAGAAGCTGCAGGCACGGGTGGAGCCCGGGGGGCAGGTGCAGGCACGAGCGGAATCCGGGGAGCAGGTGCAGGCACAAGCGGAATCCGGGGAGTAGCGGCTGGCACAGGCGGAGCCCGGGGAGAAGGTGCTGGCAAGGGCGGAGCCCGGGGAGCAGGTGGAGGATCACGCAGAGAGGCGCTGGGTCTAGAGGGCCGCCGCCGCGCACCAGCCCCGCGTCCACCACCAAAAGCTCCCGCGGTGGCTGCCTGCAAACAGGCCTGCTCCTGGGCCCGCTGCAGGGCAGCCACCGGGGACAGTCCTTGGCCCCACAGCTCGACAAACAAGAGCAGTGGGGACTGGATGCAGTCCGCTGGGTCCTTGTTTGGTCGGTTCATAATGTCACGTCCAGTGGAAAGCAGGAGGGACGGACCCAAGATGCGGACTCAAAAAGATTTTAATGAACTCAAAAAAGGGTACAAACACGGGAACACGCATAACACACAAAAAGGGTACAAACACGGGAACACGGGAACACGCAGCACACACAATGAACCGACCCAGACCAAGGGAGAACACAGGACATAAATACACAAGGAAACGAGACACAGGTGAAAGACATCAGGGCGGGGCAGGTAATCAAACAAGCGGGAAAGCGGCAGACAAGGAAACTGGGAAAACAATGAAACAGACGGAAGACTACAAAACAAGACACACGAGAAACAAACAGAAAACAAGACATGGACATGGGACATGGGACATGGGACATGACAACGGAGCTCGTCTCTTCTCTTCTCCTCTCGTTCTCGTTTGAACATTTGAGAAGCGTGATAATGGCTGGTTTGGACATTGTTTTGTGTGGATTAGGTGCCGCTGCTCTGTTACTTGAAGAAGAAAGCGTTTGTTCCCCGAACAGTTCCGCGTGTTGGAGGATCTTCTTACGCCAATTATACGGCATCGAAACACAAATTACCGGGACTGTATTTCAGTGGGAGAACGGCTGATGGTCACACTGCGTTTCCTCGCTACAGGTAAGATCATTTTTGTGACATGTATGGTGACAGTACGCTGCCACAGCGGTGTTTTTGTTGTGGTTTTCACCTCTCGTCACTCCGTCACTTCCGCTAAAATTCCCGTGAGCTGATTGGCGCGGCAGCTGTAGTGCTAGGCCTATCAGAGCGCTTCATGCCAAAGACCAAAGACGCCGATTCAACAAGGCCAATCGGCAGAAAACTAGTCAGACGGCCTCCGTCCTGGAGCGATGGGGGCTGACGGCGCATACATATCAAAAGGACGGAAATGAGCGACGTGGAAGAACCATTAAGACGGCTTCAGACGGGCGATCGTTGCCTTGGTGTATGGAGGCCTTAAGTACATTCAAAAGTGAGTACTTTTATACTTTTACTTAAGTAGAAATTTTTAGGTGATACTTTTACATTTGAGTATATTTTTGCTCCTTTATCTGTACTTTTACTTAAATAAAGAAATTGAGTACTTCTTCCACCTCTGGCTGTTGTCCATATCCTCAGGCAGCACACAAATGGCTTCTACTTTTCAGTAATTGCTGCTTTATTGACAAATGGCTGTGACGTGCAGCAAGGGCATTAGCTGTCAGCGCCACTGTTATTTCGTATTTAATTCAGCCTGTGCTGCTTGTCTCCATAACTGTGTCTTGATGTGTGTGTGTGTCATCTATGAATTTTTATGTGCAGCTCTATGCATCTGGAGGCCTGCATTAGTCGCATTAGTATGTCGAGGAGTGTCCTAAACCAAACCCCAGGGAAGAAACATCTGGGATTGAATTAAAATGAAAGAGAAAATGTAAACAATTACAACAGTGAATCACATTAGAGAAACAGTCGCTGGGCTGTTTCTCACAAACACCAATTCATCAGACACAAAGCTGAAGCTCCGGAGCATGAAACATGTTACTATCTCGGGCAGTCTCCACTAATGCAGCAATGGACCATGGGCCATATTTACTAAAACACTGTTAAATTTCGAGTGCCAATAGAAAAATAGCGTTTGCTATTTGTGGGTGTGTTGCATGTGATTTATGAAGAGAAACTGTGCAAGTAATCACTGTTGCAAATCTGATATGTAAATGAGAAGTTTGTGTGAGCATAAAACACACCAATAATGGGAGCAACGCTTTTCTGTCAGCTCCGACTGCATCTTTCTGTACTGTAGCTTACTGTAATGCAAAAGTCAATACGAGAGTCCAGCCTCATAACAGGACTGACTGTAGTCAGAAAATGACTTAATATGTTCACTGTCTTTAATTGATAATCATTTAATTCCAATGCCTTTCACTTTCTTCTATTAACATTGTCCTTGTAAAATGTCTCCTAGGACTATGTGACCAGTGATGGGCCAGGGGTCTGGATGCGCACGTTGCTGCTCACACTATAAGGCAATGGGATAAACACAAGTGCCTGACACTGTCATCGCGTAGCCTGTATGCAGCGTTTAAAGACTGCTCAATCTTCACCATATGGATTTATAAGTAAGCAGGACAGACTGAAAGCCCTGAAGCACTAAAAGGCCCCATCAGTGGGTGTGCATAAGAATCAAGGAAAAAGTGTTGCAGGTAAAATCTGTCTTTTTGTTGCCTCCACCTCCAACTCAACACATTGTATTTTTGAAAATGAGCCCTTTTAAAGCATTTTATCTTACTTTAACTCCCCATCTGTGCACAAACTGCAGCAGTCTTTCCTCCGCAAAACTTTTGCACCTGCTCCTCCAACATGCTCAGTTTACACCAAAATTTGTCTGTGAAGACTCTCACACATCCGGGGTAATACCATTGCAACAAAAGGTTTAAAAAGCAGTCACCTGGACTTGTTTTTGTTGCGTTACAGCAGAATTATCTCCTTTAGTTGTTATAAATCAAACAGCAACCACAAAATGATTTCATTTGCATTTTCTCTGCCTTGTATTTTGCATGTTCCAGTGAAAATGCCTCATTTTACAGATTCATTGAATCTACTCTGCATTCATTCAGCTCCTGTGAGAGACGCTAACTGCTGCATCTGGGTTTGCTCCATTAGTACATTAGTAAATCTTTTACATTTAACATGAACGCAAACCTTTGATAAATCTGGCCCCAAGTGTACATAAGGCATACACTGGTGGTCCTCCCTCATGCCCTGAGCCTCACCTCATTTTGCTGTTAGCTCAGGCCGATGCCTGTGTCCATTCATGACAACTGTATGTTTAATAACTAAGTTTAGAAAGATCAGAGGAGCAGGGCTTGGCAGGTCAGGATGTGGGCAGGCCTGAGTTTATGAGAAGCACACAGGCCCGAAGAGACCAGGAATAGGACTTGTTGTCTGGCACATGGCACTTGGACATTCTGATAAGAAGGGGTGTGCGCTACTGAGGCTGATGGACTGAAGCCAGCAGTGCACTCTGCAGACGGAGGAGGACGGTGTGAAAGTTTCTATAAAACTTTTAATGTCATTCATCACACACTGCACTTCTTCATTTTGCCCAAGTGGGAAAACCTATTCCTCTTCAGAGATACATATATCTACTGCATATATTTAGAACAAGTACAAATATAAAATAGGCATATAAAAAGAACACACGGGCTGAAATAAGTAATTATGTATGTGAGATGCAACAAAATGCAAAGCATTCCAAAGTCAAATGTCAGCGTTTTGTGAATCTCATTTTCACGGCTTGGACTGGCAGAGCAGAGTCATTTCACTGCACTTTACATGATGGTTTTGTTCCTCATCATTATTCATGAGACACCAAATGAAAGAACAGTATCTGAGCGGAGAAGGTGAACATTTTAGATTAAATATAATTTAATTTAAACAATTCCATTCCCTTCTGCTGCTCATTACACACTGCTGTTTACTGAGATTAGAAGTAAACAGAGGGCGAGAGCAACAATGCACCTCCCTCTCTGAAACACCTCCTTCTCTGAGACACCTCTCTGTCTGAAACACCTCCTTTTCTGATACACCTCTCTGTCTGAAACACCTCCTTCTCTGAAACACCTCCTTCTCTGAGACACCTCTCTGTCTAAAACACCTCCTTCTCTGAAACACCTCTCTCTCTGAAACACCTCCTTCTCTGAGACACCTCTCTGTCTAAAACACCTCCTTCTCTGAAACACCTCTCTCTCTGAAACACCTCCTTTTCTGATACATCTCTCTTTCTCTAATACACCTCCTTTTCTGAAACACCTCTCTCTCTCTCTGAAACACCTCTCTCTCTCTTTCTCTGAAACACCTCCTTCTCTGAAACACCTCCTTGTCTGACACACCTCCCACTAATTAAGCATCACTCCTGAAAATCCTGTGTTTCTGAAGAATATAAAACCCAAAAAGGCTGAACCTGATGGTGCACTCTAGAATAGATGGCAAAGTTTCTCCAGGAGTCTTCCAAGACCACGAAAATTCAAAATAATAAACTTTTTATGTTTGTTTTATATTCATACTGTGAGATGTAGGCACTGAATTTTAGCCAGTGTTTCAAAAGGCAACTAAAAGAAATCACGCCATCTCTATGCCAGTCAAGTTGTTTCCACTTTCCAACTTCAGGCAGCTCGGACGTTTCAGAAGGAGTACATGTTTAATTTATTGTACTTTATACAGCTCTACTGGCACACAAGCCAATAGTGCTGTTTTCCCCCCTTAAAACTCTTAATTTCTGTCATAAATCAGGATTAACACAGCCAATTTGACTGATAGATGAATAGAATGAGCACTAGGCATCTAGAGCTGGAAGAATAAGCCAATATCAAAAGGCAGATGTAAAAGATGCTAGTTACTGCACTTATATTTCTTAGAGGCTCCAAGTGAAAATGAATAAATCTACCCGATTCATTTGATCAGTGCTCAAATGACAGGACTCCAACTAGTTTTAGACAAATTAGTGGCACTATGATGTCGTTGTGCACATGATTGGTTATTCTGAGAAACAGCAGTGTGGGACAGGGGCTGTAAGCTGGCGAGAGTTTTTGGTGAATAAATGGCTCTTACACATTTGGAAAAAAAGGTCTCAAGTTTGATGCATTCACTGACACTGCATGTCACAGTTCACATGCTCAAAGACAAGTTGGCCTCTTGTTGGTGGGGAATCAGTTAATGACTGGTGGACACTAGGAACATTTTTCAGCCCATCAAGGGGTGCTACACTTCCCAATCTTTTAAACAGTGTTGATTTGATGAGCTCATAATAGCAGAGATATTATCACAAATACAGCGTCATGTCACCCGCCTATAAACTGCTTTCTATTTTACTCAGTCTGACCATTTACAACGGTGACACCCCAGGCGCATCCCAGGAACGACTCGCTGCACCTTCATGTGGTTCTCCATGAGATTTTCCTCACCAAGAAAGAGGGTCTAAGGGACAGGGTATGTCCTGGTATATTCTATTAAGCCCTTTGAGGTCACTGTTGTTGTAATATTGGGCAATTCAAATTGAATTGATTTGACCCAATTACAATACTCACTGGTTGTGTGTGTTTGAGTCCACTAGAAACCTGTGACATCCTCTTACTCATGTTATAAATTAACAACATGAACTATCTGCAGTGTAGTTGTCTGGGACATGACCAAATTCTCTGGAGTACACAAAATGAAAATTCTTGGTCTCTGTACCTTCCAGTTTGGGTCAGAAAACAGTATACACTATATTTCCAAAAGTATTAGCTCACCTGCTGTTACACACATATGAACTTAAGTGGCATCCTGGTTAGTGCTGGTCCTGGTTAGTGCTGGTCTTGGTTAGTGCTGGTCCTGGTTATCACTGGTCTTGGTTAGTGCTGGTCCTGGTTAGTGCTGGTCCTGGTTAGTGCTGGTCCTGGTTAGCGGTGGCCTTGGTTAGTGCTGGTCTTGGTTAGTGTTGGTCTTGGTTAGTGCTAGTCTTGGTTAGCAGTGGTCTAGGTTAATGCTGGCCTTGGTTAGTGGTTGTTTTGGTTACTGCTAGTCTTGGTTAGCGGTAGTCTAGGTTAGTGCTGGTCTTGGTTAGCACTGGTCTAGGTTAGTGCTAGTCTTGGTTAGCAGTGGTCTAGGTTAGTGCTGGTCTTGGTTAGCGGTGGTTTTGGTTAGTGCTAGTCTTGGTTAGCGGTGGTCTTGGTTAGTGCTAGTCTTGGTTAGCAGTGGTCTAGGTTAGTGCTGGTCTTGGTTAGCGGTGGTTTTGGTTACTGCTAGTCTTGGTTAGCGGTAGTCTAGGTTAGTGCTGGTCTTGGTTAGCACTGGTCTAGGTTAGCGCTAGTCTTGGTTAGCAGTGGTCTAGGTTAATGCTGGCCTTGGTTAGCAGTGGTTTTGGTTACTGCTAGTCTTGGTTAGCGGTAGTCTAGGTTAGTGCTGGTCTTGGTTAGCACTGGTCTAGGTTAGTGCTAGTCTTGGTTAGCAGTGGTCTAGGTTAGTGCTAGTCTTGGTTAGCGGTGGTCTTGGTTAGTGCTAGTCTTGGTTAGCAGTGGTCTAGGTTAGTGCTGGTCTTGGTTAGCAGTGGTTTTGGTTAGTGCTAGTCTTGGTTAGCAGTGGTCTTGGTTAGTGCTGATTTTGGTTAGTGGTGGTCTAGGTTAGCGGTGGTCTTGGTAAGCGTTAGTCTTGGTTAGTGCTGGTCTTGGTTAGCACTGGTCTAGGTTAGTGCTAGTCTTGGTTAGCAGTGGTCTAGGTTAGTGCTGGTCTTGGTTAGCGGTGGTTTTGGTTAGTGCTAGTCTTGGTTAGCGGTGGTCTTGGCTAGTGCTAGTCTTGGTTAGCAGTGGTCTTGGCTAGTGCTAGTCTGGGTTAGCGGTGGTCTTGGTTAGTGCTGGTCTCAGTTAGAGGTGGTCTTGGTTAGTGCTAGTCTTGGTTAGCAGTGGTCTTGGTTAGTGCTGGTTTTGGTTAGCGGTGGTCTAGGTTAGTGCTGGTCTTGGTTAGCAGTGGTCTTGGTTAGTGCTGGTTTTGGTTAGCGGTGGTCTAGGTTAGTGCTGGTCTTGGTTAGCAATGGTCTTGGTTAGTGCTGGTTTTGGTTAGCGGTGGGCTTGGTTAGTGCTGGTCTTGGTTAGCGGTGGTCTTGGTTAGTGCTGGTTTTGGTTAGCGGTGGTCTAGGTTAGCAGTGGTCTTGGTTAGTTCTAGTCTTGGTCAGTGCTGATCTTGGTAAGCGTCGGTCTTGCTTAGTGTTGGTTATTGTTGGCCCTGTACCATTAGTTTGGCATTGTCTTCATAAAGGCTGAAACAGGATAAGTAATAGCCCACATTTATTCACGTGTCTGTTGTTCTGTAGCAGATAGACGCCTGAGGCATTCACACCGACCATCAGAGGTCATGACATGAATTGTATTAAAATAAAATTTGAAACAGCAGAGTAACCTCAGTGTAATGAGGGCACCATGTAAATCACAGAGTTAAAGTACTTCTCTGAAAGTCTAAATGTAGTTTGGCCTGATCGGTCTTTTTTGAAAACACCATCCATTCAAAATGTGATTGTGAATTCATAACCCACACAACACTGCACGCTTTTCTCTTTAGCAAAGTTCAGTGTGTACTGAAATACAGAGCATTTGAATAAACGTGGATGTACAATTCAGCATAGAATCAAGAAAAAATAAACTCAATAAAAATAGACAAATTGTGAGACCATGTAAAAATACCAATTTATTTTTATTCTCTGTGGAACATAAGGCATTAACTTGCACAGCAGCTGGATTGTCGTGAGATTTGTGAGTTTACAAACACTGAAAGTCCATCTTGTTAGGCTCTTACTGATATCTTTGGGTCCGCTCCACAGTCTGGCAGAACTGCTGCAAGTGGGCGGGTTTTAGATTTGCTCACAGCAACACCAAGCTTTGGCAGTAGTTCTTCATAACACGGCGGCGCTGAAAAGCATTTTCTGCTACACATTTACAAAAACAGCTCAAATCTAGTCTCATTGTTTTACTGTCATACAGTTTGTTGTTTAGTTACATAGCTGGTGCTTAATTCAATCACCTCTAAATAATTTTTATTTTACCAACACCAGGTGACAAAACAAGTATTTACAATATTTACATATTAACATGATATTAGGAAGAAGGGGGGAGAGGGGAAAAATGAAAGAAATAATCAAATAAAGGCCAAGTAGTAGTAGTAACTATAAAAAATTAAAATAAAACTCTAAAAAATTAAACGTGTGTTCTTACATACATACATATATTTATAGTTTCAGTACAAACAGTGAAAATAGTTCCAGCATTGTTTTATTATCATTTTTATAACTATGGTTCACAGTTACAGAAATTGAGAATAAATGTGAAAAAGTTTAACAATGTAAACTGTTGGTGTCACACTTAAACTCTAAATAAACTGGAAATGTGTAAACCACTAAGAAGAAATTTGAGTTTTGAATTTTCCTGAACCAGAGACAAGGTCAGCAGCATCTTTTCTAATAGAAGTTAATAGCCCACTGTGTTTCCTGAAGTATAAAGTCAACACAGCCTTTTACTGTGAAGTTTTAGAGGACTTCAGGCTTCTTTCCACTCACAACCTTTATTGAGATGCTGATTTGATCATCCAGCACAATTTGGGATCTGATCCACACACTGGGCAGATTACCGTGGTATTACTGGGACAGAGTAAAGGCCTCCATACACCAAGGCGACGATCGCCCGTCTGAAGCCGTCTTAACGGTTCTTCCACGTCGCTCACTTCCGTCCTTTTGATATGTATGTGCCGTCTGCCCCCATTGCTCCAGGACAGAGGCCGTCTGACTAGTTTTCTGTCGATTGGCCTTGTTGTTGAATCGGCGTCTTTGGTCTTTGGCATGAAGCGCTCTGATAGGCCTAGCACTACAGCTGCCGCGCCAATCAGCTCACGGGAATTTTAGCGGAAGTGACGGAGTGACGAGAGGTGAAAACCACTGTGGCAGTGCGCTTTCTTCTCCTTGTTGGCCTCTGTTCTTCTTCAAGTAACAGAGCAGCGGCACCTAATCCACACAAAACAATGTCCAAACCGGCCATTATCATGCTTCTCTAATGTTCAAACAAGCTGAGAACAGTGGCAGACCAAGGCGCGCTACATGCAAATGTACTCCACAAACATTGTGTCACTTCCGTTGATCTTTGTTCACTGGCTAGCGCCATCTGCTGCTTTGGGGGGGTAATTACATCACGCGCATGCGCAAGACACGGTCTTTAGGTCAGTTGTCGCTTCGGTGTATGAAGAGGGAAAAAGGTCATGCGACGTGAGGAGACGGGAGGGAACAAGAGGAGACGAGAAGAGACGAGCTGTCGCTTCGTCTTTTCGGTGGCAGTCTGGGAGTCGCCTTGGTGTATCGAGGCCTTAAGCAGCAAACTCTCCAGACCTGACCCTGACAGAGAATCTGTGGAGTACTGTCCAGAGGAAGAGGAGAAGCAGCAGAGCCAGTAACACAGATGAGCTGCAGGCTTCTGTCAGAGAGACCTGGGCTCCATAACATCTCAGCAGAGCCGCAGGCTGACCCCCTCCACTAAGGTTCTGTAACTGTGACCCATAATTATCAAAATTATAAGAAAACAATGATTGGAATGTTTCACTCTGACTGTTTTAGTTTGATCCATGAGCTGTTCTGTGTTCCATTTAGCCAGGTATTGTAAATGGTTTGCTCTGAAGTAATGATGAAAATTTGGTGCATCTAATATGCTGCCTGATTTATAATTATTATTGTTATTTTTATTCTTTTGTAATGTGGAGAGTTTGTTTTTTGCTTCTTTTTATTTTTCCAGTAAAAGCGTGTTGCTGAAGAGTTGAGTGATTGAAACCATTTAGCTGGAGGTGTGGTAGGGATATTAGAGAATACATAACTGGGGAATAATTGGTTTTGGGAAGGATTTTTATTTTGACAGATGCAATGTGTTCAGTAGGTGAAAGTGGTAAGTTTGTCCATCATGTGAAATCGTCTCCTATTGTTTTGAGGAGGGGGAAGTGATTGAGGACAACTTTGACTCCCACATGAAGTGTCAGTGTAGATAGCAAAGTGTCCGGGCTGCGAAAACTGTCTGAGGTCCATCACTGAACGTGTGGCACATTGCAATGACATAGCCTTCTATCATTGGCTGGCCAGAGAAAATGAGGAAGCAGAAAACTTTTATATGTGTGTTGATAGCATTTGATAGCAACGTATTAAAACTTAAAAAGGTAAGCTACCATTTGGCTAACATAATGCTCATAATGCTCAAATTAGACCCTGTTTGTGTTTTCTTAGTTTTTTTGGGGATCTTTACTAGCTTTTAACGTTTTATCGAGACCTACTGGTTACAAGCCAGATCAAGCCATTCCCAAGCTCAAGAACACCAAAAATGACTAAATTTCCTCCAGGTTTAGCACCAAAGTCATACAGGTCCAGGTCTTTGCTGCCCTAAGTGCTTTACAGGTTTAAAAAGTCCAATTTATTAAAAAAAAAATACATATATAAACATATACACTAGAAGCATCCACAGCAGTACAGTATAATCATGTAAAATGATAAAACACAAAAACAATTTAAAAAACAAAAACAAATAAAAACAAGTTCAGCTCAACTTGTGTTAAAAGCCAGCGTAAAAAGGTGGGTTTTTAGTGCAGATTTAAAGGTGCCTACCGACTGTGCAGTTCTAATGTTAAGAGGCAGATTGTTCCACAGTTTGGGAGCAGCTACTGCAAAAGCCTGGCCTCTGGTTTTGAGGCAAGTACGTGGTACATTTAAAAATTAGCTGGTTTGAAGACCTCATTGTTCTGGATGGAACATAAATAGCCAAAAGTTCAGTCAGGTAGGCTGGAGTCAAGCCATTTAAGCACTTAAAAACAAACAAAAGAATCTTAAAATATATTCTAAAGCTGACAAGGAGCCAGTGGAGCGAGGTAAGTACAGGTGTGATGTGCCCACGCCGCCTGGTACCTGTCAGCAGACGAGCCGCTGAATTCTGTACAAGCTGCAGTCGGTTGAGAGATGACTGATCAACCCACAGTACAAAGAATTACAGTAGTCAAGGCGAGAGGTAATAAATGCATGTATGACTCGCTCAAACGCACGTGGAGGAAGGTATGGCTTGACTTTTTGAAAGAAACTTGTTTTTACACTTTTTACATATTTTAGCACTGATCTGCTTAAATGAGCTGTCCATGATTACTCCAAGATTTTTAACTGAGGGCTGAGTGTAGGACACTAGTGGGCCAAAAACACTATTTGTGCATTCTGGAGTGTCAGAATGAAGATTACAATCTCTCTTTTATTTTCATTGAGGTTTAAAAAATTAAAAGCAAGCCACTTTTTGACATCCTGAAGGCATTTTTTGCAAAGTTTCAGTGCTGTCTGTAGATGCTTTTAATGACAGAGAGAGTTGTATGTCATCTGCATATAGGCTAAATAAAGCATACTGAGTGTGCAGTGTGTTATGCTGAAACACTTCTGTTCTCATATGAGGGACTTCATAAATAGTTATTACACAAGTCAACAGGACTCAAGTCTGTATATTCAAGCTCATGTTGTTATGAACTTACACATACATGATACATTTCTCATTATAGATCACTGAAATCTAGCACACTTCTTGTGGTATAGTCCCCATCTGTTCTTGTTCTGTCTGTTTCTGTTTTCCTGTCTTTGTGATGTTCGAAATACCTGCTATTATTTTGGATGCTCTTGTGGATGTGATCATGAATATAAAAATGTATTTAAAAGTTTACATCTTCTCTTATGTCTTGTTTCAACAGGTTACAGAGGCAGTACTCGTTTTTGGTTCTTCTAGGTAGACTGTGAGCCCAGAACTTGAAATAAATTGTTGGCCATTGTTGTGATTGTGTGGCTGACTTTAGACACACTAGCACTACCTTCTCCCTTAACCCAGCTGTGCTGTGGCAGATCAATAAAAAGCTTACAATGAGGATGAGAATGACCAGTAATTCAGCTGAGAAGCAGATGGAAACTGACGCCAAAAACACCATGAAGACTTCCTCCAACAGAACACTTAATTAAAGGCTTAAGCTTAAGTGCAAGCTCTTGAAAATGCAGCTCTTGGACGTTTTCTGTCCGTTTCCAAATAATTTCTGTATCTGATATACCTATGATTAAACCATGATCATCTTTTTTTTTTTTTAAATGTATGTATTAATTACTTACAGGTGAATAACAATACAATTGCACATCATTAATATTCTATGAATGTGACAGAAATCTAAGAAGGTATTGCCCTAATAAATAAATCCAATCAAGATATTTTTACATTAAAAATGTTACAAATACACAATTTAGCAAAAATATAATGTATATGTGGTTTTGCTATGCTCTACTCATTTTCACCAAACATGCTCTCATTTAGGAACAGATGATGTTTGTATTCCAGGTCCTATGGCAGGCCAACATCCACTTCCACATCCACAAAACTTAAAAACATACACATGCAGTACACGTGCCATACTGAGGATTTGTATGAGAAAAAACAACACTTTGTATTTTTTACCTGAGTAATACTGCCAGTCTTGGTTTGTTTTTAACTGTAAAGCAGCCAGCTATATAATATAAGTAGTTAATATGCTATTAAAACAAAGAAGACTAATTAGGACTAATCATAAATAATAGTTATCATATAACATTAGGTCAGTAGGACTCAAGTAATTGCCGGTGTTCTTGAGCTAATGTTGTAAAACATTTTGTCTCCATAAGCATTTACATTCAGAATGACATAATCAGATTGATCTGACTTGTAATCAAAAGGTCTTGATAAAACATTAAAAGCTAGTAAAGATCCCCAAAAAAGTAAAGTGTGTAAAGTGTCTTAATCCAGTGAATGAACCCTGAAGCTGAGTTTGTGTAGTGTGTGGAATAAAAATGACCAATTAACTTTATCAAATGCCTTCTCTGCGTCAAGTGATGTGATGATACTTTTGATGTTTCATTGTTGGGAGAAACTGAAAAGATTATACAGGCTACAGAGATTGTCTGTGGAGTTCTGTTTTCAATGGGAGCCACTTCAGATTATGAGTCTGTCTTTTTCCAGGTTAAATAAACAACAATTTGTCAGGTTAGTAAGCTTACCTATATTCAACACGTGTGTGATTTACCATAATGATGGCAGTTTCTACACTGTTCTCATCATTATTGAATTAGAACAGGCTTATCCAACTCAAGCTGTTCTAGTAGCAAGTTATTAGTGAGTTAAAAACAAAAAGGAGTTTTCCCGAGCACTGACTGCAGCTGAAGTCAGAAGCTCTTGTCTCTGTCCCCGATGCAGTATGTCTCTCTCTCTCTGTGTGTTTTCAGCTGTATTTACTGCAGAATTAGTAGGAGCATGTGTTTTCAGCCATGCCACTGCGTCCAAATAGAACAGGAGCGTCAAGTGACTTTAGTGTATTTGTATTAAAAAAGATAAACTGTTAAAAAGTGAAACGTAACTGGTTGCTCTTGGTTCACAAACAAACACAGACAATGAATTCTTGGGAACAAGGGACAGTTACTGCAAAACTAAACTGGAAACCCAGGCACTCCAAAAAAGTTGCACATATATTATACATAATGTTTTACTTGTTCTTTTTCTTCCCATGTTTTTTTTTTTTTTTTTTTTTTTTCCCTTCCCAGGCCATTTTTCCTTACTTGTAGTTTTTCTTTGGTCTTTTATGTATTCTTTCACACCTGTGTCTAACTGTGTCTGATTTGTTTTTTTGAAACTGTGTCTCCCATTGGCTTTGTTTGGTCAGTACTAAAGTGTGCCCACATGTGCATGTGAACACATGGTGTAATGTAGTAGGTCGAAACATGTTGGCTTTTTTTTTTTTTTTTTTTTTTTGGCCATTAAAATAAAGGCCTTTTAAAGTATACTTCCTCATGCTGGTACAACGTTTTTGGGTCTTCAGTTCAGTTTTGCAGGATAAACTGTTGGCTGAAATATTCATCTAGCTTTAACAGTGTGTTCATTGTTTGTTGAGTTCAAAATTGGATATATATCTGGATATACTTTTGAATGTTATTATTGCCCCATATTTGGCTTGGTACTTGAAATGTTTTTGATATAGGCATAGGTCTGGCAGAGCTTTTGCATTTTTGCAGCTTTTTTAGTGCATTTGTTAAAAAATATATATAAATACATATAAAGATAATATGAGCAGTGAGTTCCATTTTTTTTTTTGTCTCATGTACCCCTGGCATTTTTTGCCATATTTTTGCCCCGGATAGATCACTGATTAGTCAACAGATAAAACAGAAATATTTTTACTTTTTGTGCCATTACAAAAAAGGTCAAAAAATGCCACAAAAAAAAAAAAAAAAAAAAAGGCTAAAATTCACATTGTTCCTTTTAAAGCCCTAAGAAGCTGTGCTACAGTCACTGTTATCCAGTGGAAATTATGAGAAAATTATTTCCCATAATGCAATGAGAAAAAGAGTGGATCTGGTCATGATTTATTGTTTGTGTATTTTTAGCCTCTGACTGACAAGGTTACAGAGGAATTAACATGATTTAACATTTCTGTATTGCAATGAGTGAAAATAAGTGATTAGTTAACAGGACCAAAAAGGGCTTTAAGAGGAAGAATGTGAGTTTTTTGCCCAGACTGTTGAAAATTATTATTATTATTATTATTATTATTAGTATTATTTTATTCTAAAATTCATTAATAATGAAATGTCAAAATGAGAGCAAAAATACATTTGAAATGCTAGGGGGGCCTGAGGGTTAACTCTTAGCCCAACAAACCAAAAACACAGAACAATCACGTAAACAAGGTTAATGAACAAGAGCATGAACAGTCTCCTTACTTTTAGTGGTGGCGGGCCCACACACGTATGCACAAAGTCAAGGTTACTCACAGCTCCTGTTAACTTACAGATCTTCGGACTTAAAGAAAAAAAACGTTGCAGGCCTGTTGGTCTTGCACAATATTGAGTGCGTTGCAACAGGTCTTACAAAACAATGAGTGCGCTCAAATGTCAAGGTCCCAGACGTTTGATGGCGACACAGTGCAGCTGTAGCACCTTGTCCTCTTCCTAGAGTAACCACCTGTCCCTCTTTTGGTTGTACTGCACAGACATTTAGGCATGCGTCCCTCTGTCCCACTTTTCAGATTCAATTTAAGCTAATTTCTTGTGTAAAATGTTGAATAATTTTTTTGTTCTATCTTGATATTCTCTTGGTTTTTAAAGGTAAAGTGCTTTATTTGTCATTGTACATACAACAGAATTGTGTTGATCAGATGGAGTGTTAGGTTGAATATATGGTTGGTGTGTTGCTGCTCTTATGTTTCAGGACAGGCCTCCTGGAGCTGTGGGCTGGTGCTGGTTTGTTTTGAAAATATGCAGGCTTAGATTTTTTTTCTGTTCCATCTTTTTTTATTCCATATATGACTCAGTAAAGACAATACTTTGCAAAATGTGTGTGATCTTAGGGTGAAAACTGTACATCAGATGTTGGGCACCAAACTGGAGCAACTTATATCTCAGTAAGTTGGGAAGTATAATATTAAAGTATGTATTTCTAGTTAGTTTGTCCCACCTTGTCCCACCAAATCACACAACTTGTCCTACTTTTATTACTTTTTGAGGTGGTTATCGTACCTCTTCCACCACCCTCTCACACGGGTCAATAAAATGCCGGACATTCTTTTGCAACCTCTTCTCGTGAGTCTCTCCCTTGTTAGTCTGCATTCCCCAACTTCTTCTTCTTCTCCTCCCATGAGTCACTAGTCCCGCCCACTCGCACCCGACCCGCCAATCACTAGGGTCAACGCTGAGTGACTACACACCAAGGACCAATGAAAATGACAGGACAGGAACACAGTAATACTGAAGTGACACAAACTAAATACATAGGCACTTTAGAACTAATACTTAGGCTAAATAATATCACTAAACCTTTTTATATTGAAAACCTTCCATTTCAAAATAAAATAACTGTAGTGAAATAATCCTATATCACCCAGTATATCTCATACCTTTATCAAATAATGTAATCTTCTGCAGTTGTGGAAGTAGTACTCAATTTCTTTAAGTAAAAGTACAGATAAAGGAGCAAAACTTTACTCAGGTAAAAGTAAAAGAATCACCTAAAATATTCTACTTAAGTAAAAGTATAAAGGTACCTTATTTCATATACTTACAAGTAAAAAAGTAAAAGTATTTCGCACAGACTCGACAACTCATGAATGTGTTAATGTGAGAGGTTTTGTTTAAGAAGTGTGCTGATTCCAGATGAAATGAACAAACTGGTGCAGTAGAAGACATCATGAGTTCTTCTGTCTTTATTATTTTAATATTTCTAAAGCAGTACTACTTTACTGCATCTGTTATATTTAAGTACTGTGTCTACAATGAAGCCATGACAAAAACACATGGTTTTAATGCAAAACTCAAAATAAACTCAGAAATGCAGTGGAGTAAAAAGTACACATACATGTAGTTAAGTAAAAGTAATAGTACCCCTTATAAAATGTACTCAAGTAAAGTCCAGATACATGAAAACTGTACTTAATTAAAGTAACTAACTACTTTTACTTTGATACATTCCACCACTGATCTTCTGTACCATATGATTGATTTTTGTAAATTAAATATGTCACCAATATTTATAAGAAAAAGTGTTTACTTTATAATATTCTAGTGACTTACTGGAGTTGATAAAGGATTCAAAGATACCAAAGTACCACTGCATTGTAGTTAACCCCATAATTGGCACAGGGCTACAAAATATATGAATAATATTTTTAGCATTTTCACCTTGTTTTATTAATCAACACTTAAGGCTGCTTGTGTTTCATAAGTTTCAACAGTTCAGAGTTAAAAATAATGCAAATATTTTCATTTCATTTTGTTAATAAATGATCAAATAATAAATAAGTACCCCCTGCAACATACTCGCGTTCCCATAGGGGTCCCCGTACCCCTGGTTGGGAAACACTGATATAAAGGATAAGAAAAGGAACAGAAAATAGACGTCAAAGTTCAACTATTGAAAGAGCACCCACTCTGCATCTAAGTATCGCCAAATGCAAATACCATACAAAGATCTTTCATTTAACTTATTTATCAACTACGAACTAATTGATTGACTTAATCAGGTGACTAATCTAATGAACTTATGGCGGGAATCTTCATTCATTAATAAAGATTTTCACAAATCCGTCCACCAGAAGAGGAAAAAAATTCTTCCTGCTCTGAAAGCAGCCCGGGAAAAAGGTGATATAGCTTATTTAAAATATGACAAACTTGTTCATCCACCTCACAATTCACCTCAAAAAGAAGGAAAGCCCCACGCTTTGTTTGCTTTTAACTTGTATTACCATAACTTTACCTATGATGGCAAATAGTTCAGTATTTGTCAGTGAGACTCATTTATCTTATCTATCATATTGTAATATAGTTTAGGCAAGCACTTTCCCATCTTCTTAAAAAAAATCTGATTTTGTAAAACCGCTTTGTTAGAATTGCAACGCTTTCTAAGCCACTGACATCATCTGCTAATTTATGTTACAAACTCAAGGTTGTTAATATCTATGATATAAATGTCTATCAAATGTGTATTTTTATGCACAAAATCTGGTTTAATCAAAGCACCATAACTGAGCATTTCATATTTTATTTTCAAACTACTTCAGAGGTTCATTGCTACAATAGTCATCAAATTGAGACTTCTATTTACCAAAATCTGTAACATCCAGAGCCCAGTTTTGCTTCAGATATAGAGGCTGTACATTTTTCCATCTAGTTATAATCAACACAGCATTAATTAAGAGAGTATTTGATTAAATCTCATTTCATTTTTTTTCTTTTTTTGTTTTGTTTACATTTAACAGTTGTTTTATTCTATTTAGGAAGCACATTTCCTGTCCTAATTGTAATTTTATCTGTATCTAACTTTTGTATGTATTATAAAGTGGAGGCTTTAAAATAAGCCCTTTGGGTTTTTTGCCTCTCCCCTGCACTTATACTGCTTCTTTTTAATATTCATCTTGTAAATTGACATTGTTATTTTTATTATGTGCAAAATAAATAATAAATAAATAAACAATAACCTAAAGACACCACAGCAAAAAAGCATCATTAAATCATTAATCATTAATTCACTGACAATAATCTATTAATGTTCCTGCTATTAAAAAAAAAATGTATAACTGATTACACTATACTCCTTATTACCTAAAGGTTTGTGTTTTGTTCAAATAAAAAGATTTTATGGTTATGATGATAGAAGATTAATTTAAAAAGTATCGTTCAGGTACTGGCATCAAAAACCAGGTATCATTTAAGTACTGCTCTCAAAAAAAAATGGAACAGTACTCAGCCCTACTCACAAATCATGTAATTTTCTAATTTGGCCCCCCCTGCAAATGAAGTTGAATAGCCCTGTTTTAGAGCATTTGCACAGGCCAGGAACAGCGTGTACATCTACACTCGGTCTTTCATTAGCACTCAATTAACACAGCGCCGAGACAGTGACGAAAGACAAACCGCAGAACAAGCGCAGAACCTGAAGCTGACAGTGAGAGAAAGGTGTGTGTGAAGTGATTTATCACACAGACAGACGCTGATATGAGTCCAGCTTCCTCCACGTTCACCCAGCTGCTCCTCTCGCCGCTCTCAGAAACCTGTGCTTTGCGTTCGCAGCCCGCCTGTGTAACCCTCTCTCTCACCAACTCACTAACATTTCAATTAAAATCCGCCGCAGCATGATGAATGTGGCTACCTTTTAATTTCAATTACAGCAACTGTTTAGCCAGCGCTGAAGCTGTTGTGTGCTCGAGCAACATCCGCCGCACGATGGCTCAATTACAACACACACAGACACACGCACACACACACACTGACTTTACTCAAGCAAATATACACCAGCGCCAGAAACACAGCCGCACCAACACGCTGAATTAGATTAGCTAATTTAGTTCTTGTCTGGACACATTTTTCACCGCCATCTCGCTGACGGCTGTTCTAAAACCTATTTAGAATTTCCACAGGGCAGCAGCAGCCACCACTGACAATATACGTGAAATAATTATAGCCCCAAATCTGAGTCCTGTTTATTCATTTCCAAGTGAAAAAGGCGTCATATGTGAGAAATGAGTGCTGCAGAAAATAATGATCCCCTGGGAATCCGTTCAGATGCTTTTCTGCTGTTTATGCCAGTGCGAGTCCTAAGAAGAGGGGCGGTTTGTAACCTACTTAAGAATAGCTGCATGTGTTTTTTTAAACATTTGCTGAGCATGCACGTACTTGTTATGATTTATCCAGGGGAGAGTGCGCACCTGAGATGGGCCGTCCTCTGTTCGGCACATACAAACTGCAGAGCGTTGGGGGCTGCTGTAACACACTGACCTGTTCACTGACCATCTGCTCTCATGATGCACTGGAAGCTCTGTCAAAGCTCTGCAGGTGGATTATGGAAATACATTTAGCTTTCTGTTCGGTATGAGTGGGACGATAAACGATTAACAGTAAAGATTCATATGAGAGAGTTGTGACCTCTCCTATTCACTATGTTTACAGCAAAATATAAGCTTGTCTTCAGTCCAATTTCTCCAGAACGGGTTAAAATACTGGATCTACAGCAGCGCAGACAGATGGACTGAGGCGTACAGTGGACTATGAGGCGTTCAAGCCGTCTGAGGATTTAACAGTAGCGCTAAATGTTTGCAGTGTAATAAACTCGGCAAATTTAGAAGGTAATCATAAGTTAACCAATAAATATAAAGGGTAAACAGTTTATGTTACCAAATAAAACTCAACAAACTCAGAAAATGTGTTCCTCTTTTGGTAAATGTGTATCACACAGCCCCATAAATGTATCTAAGCTACGGCTAACAGGCTTTCATGTTTAAACTTTTACATCATGATGATCTAAAATGTGTTAAATTGCTCTAAACTCTGGACTAATGTTCTGTCTGTAGTACTGAGTGCCGTGTGAATGCCTCTCCTACCTTCACTGAAGTACTCTGTACATGCAGCAGCAGTTCAACAAATCTTTTTTTTTTTTTTTTCGCCACTGTGTTATCCAGGTCTCTACAGCTGTTGTTTATACGTGTCTTCTAAATTTTAAACACAAGGGGGAGCTGTTTTTCTGCAATCATTTAACCTTAAATCCTAAACTTGAGACTGTTGTGTCACTGTAAAGTAATTAATTTAGCGGCTTTTTCAAACTGTAAGCATAATTTCATAATTATCAGGATAATATCATTTATCGCAATTATTGTGGCCAAGATAATCGTGACATAAAATTCTGATATCGTCCCATCCCTAGTAGGCGTTCAGATCTGTGAATACATTTGTCAAAGTCATGTCCCAGTCCATATTTCTAGTATCCCAGCTGCTTTTATGCTCAGTTCAAGGTTCAGAGTTTCAAAAACACAACCTTGATGAAGGCAGGTCCTAAAAGTATTAAAAAGGTATTAAATTTGATGTTGCCACAATCAAAGCCTTAAAAGTATTAAATTGTATGGGCAGGTATTAAATTTAGTTTATGTCTTAAATTGGGAAATTGGGAAATCATGTTTTTCAGTGTCGTACTTGTCAAAAATATTTTTTAAATCAATACTTTGTAAGTAAAAAGAGAGAAGTGCCTTTTTTGCGAGCTGGATGTGAATTTGGAAACAAATTCTATCAATAGTGCTTTTACAAATAAGGTCATCTACTTGAAATGCCTTTATTTGGTAAGTTTTTGAAAGCTAAGTCTACTGTTTACAGAGGCTGTGTAATGTGGCAGGGTTAGTTATTGCAAAAAACATCCCCACAATGCAGTAAATGCTGTAACCACTGACATTTTTTATTCTGGAGTTATTTCATCTGCATTGGACTTTTAAAATAGAGTGTAAAATAATGAGTTTCAGAGAGTATTACTGATATTTTAGTAGTTTAAAATTTATACAGATTATTGCTCTTTTGCCTGCAATTTTGGCATTAAATTTAATTTTAAGGGCATTAAAAAGTTTTAAAAGGGTCTTAAATTTCCACAAAACCTGTATCTACCCTGACCTTAACCTTAACCTTTCTAAATTTTGAAGTCGACCAAAAATAATTTTTTTCAGTTTAAACGCCATCAACCCAGAAAATGAGAACAAGAGTTTGGAGTATACAGATACCAAGATTAAAAAAAAAAATCAGTGGAAGAAAAGTGTTTATGTTGTATTTAACAAAAGCATCAAGTCCTCGCTGCTGTGGCGCTGCTCAAACCAACAACAGACTGAAAGAAAACAGGTCAGACATGCAGAGAATCAGCCTCACAGTATGAGCCCTCACTCCAGAGACACACTCACCACCTCCACAGGCAATCAGCACGCCCCAGGACGGAGCCTTGGGACGGAGACTCGGGACGGAGCCTCGGGCCTCGGGACGGAGACTCGGGACGGAGACTCGGGACGGAGACTCGGGACGGAGACTCGGGACAGAGCCTCGGGACGGAGACTCGGGACAGAGACTCGGGACGGAGACTCGGGACAGAGACTCGGGACGGAGACTCGGGACGGAGACTCGGGACAGAGCCTCGGGACGGAGACTCGGGACAGAGACTCGGGACGGAGACTCGGGACAGAGACTCGGGACGGAGACTCGGGACGGAGCCTCAGGACAGAGCCTCGGGACAGAGCCTCGGGACGGAGCCTCGGGACGGAGACTTGGGACAGAGCCTCGGGACGGAGCCTCGGGACAGAGCCTCGGGACGGAGACTCGGGACAGAGCCTCGGGACGGAGACTCGGGACGGAGACTCGGGACAGAGCCTCGGGGCATGTCCTGGTATTCCTGCCCCTACAGACACACCGGCACACACAACACACGCCGACCCACACGCAACACATGCTGACACATATGCAACACATGCAGACACACACCAACACACAACACACGCCAACACACACACAACACACACCGACACACACACAACACACACCAACACACAACACACACCAACACACACACAGCACACACCAACACACAACACACACCAACACACACACAACACACACCGACACACACACAACACACACCAACACACAACACACACCAACACACACACAACACACACCGACACACACACAACACACACCAACACACAACACACACCAACACACACACAGCACATGCCGACACACACACAACACATGCCAATACATATGCAACACATGCCGACACACACACACAACACATGCCAATACATATGCAACACATGCCGACACACACTCAACACACACTGATACACACACAATGACACACACAACACACACCGACACACACACAACACACACCGACACACACGCAGCACATGCCGACACACACACAACACACACCGACACACACACAACACACACCGACACACACGCAGCACATGCCGACACACACACAACACACGCCAATACATATGCAACACATGCCGACACACACTCAACACACGCTGATACACACACAACGACACACACAACACATGTTGACACACAACACACGTTTTCAAATGTATGACAGTGTCCTCGCAGATGTCCTCTTAAGTTTCCATCCTGCCAATGGTCCACATGGAATGTTTTTGGTTTGTCTGTCAGTTCAGTTCGTTATGTTCTTTACATTTTGTGTATGGGTCACAAGCAAATACATTTTACCATGTGATGCTTAAATAAAAAAATTAAAAAAGCAAATAAAGGTAATATGGCAATAAAAGTTCTTGTTACAGTTTTTCTTAATTGCTTTGACACATTGTTCCATTCAGAATTGTCATTTGCAAGACAGGTCACAAAAAATCCAAACAGAGTTTCCGGTTTTCAAAACAAAGTTTGATATTTGCAAAATGCAATCAAAACTTTTAAAATATCCCCTAAAAGCAAGTTTTTAAAAAAATTGTAATCTGGTGACCACATGCAAACATTCACTCATTCACACAGAGGCTCAGAATCTGAGTCCTGCTCTCAGTAACTACAGCTCTCACTGATTTACTGCAGTCAGCCTCTGGGGTCATACTTTACACAAATGAATGGACAGGAGGCTGTGGCTATTTTCTCTCCCTAAAACCTGACCATTTTCATATTAAAACAGAAAAAATACAGACAAAATAATTATATATAAATAAAGAATGCATTTACCTATTGTACTGTACATTATTTTACACAAGTCTTTGGTTTCTATGATGGACTGTAAACCTGCAGTGGTCTATTCTTCATATTGTAGTATGAAGAATAACCATGACAGTACAGCAAACTGAAGCAAGGACATTAGTTTTATTCTTCACCTTGACATCTTTACCACTGTCAGTAGGAGCACTGCTAACAATAATGGAAATATAATTATTCTGAGAAAGAAAAAAGTATGTTTTTCTTCTCTTGTGATGGCTGCTGGAAAAATCCTCGAGAGACAGATCCAACCTCACTGTAAGCAGGGGTCCTCAGTCCTTATGTTTTATTTTTTTATAAAAAAAAGAATGAAAAAATATATAGTTTTCTATAAGTATATATTATATATTGTGTCTTGCCCCTGTCTCTCTGCTGAGACTCTTTTCCCTTAGTTTCCTGTGTGAAAACAGTGAAACAGAAGTCATTTGCTTCTAATCAGATGCTGAGTGCTCACAAAAGTTAGATTTTTGCAGCTACATTTAAGTTTCTATATTTAAAGAGCCAGCATTTTGGCCAAACCTTTCCATGTGTGAACAGGACTGTTGTATTGGCCAAACAAAGTGATTTCAGTGAAGCTGTGTCTCTGTGTGAGAGCTGTGTGAAGAGTTCTGAGAAAGAGTTTGAAAACTGTGTGAAATCATGAGAAATGTTCTAAATGATTTGCAAACAGACAATCCTGTTGAAATATAAGTTTGAAGAAAAAGATTGACTGGAATCAGGTTTCAGTAAATGAGCTAAAGTGATTGAGAAACACTGCAATAGCCTTTCACCAATACACTCAGCATTTCTGCTGGAATTATATTACAGCATTGTTACACAGTATAGAAACTGTTGTACTATACCTTATTATACTACTTTTTGAGTATAAAAACATGGTGTGGTATAACATCTATTTTGTCTTCCATTTTCAATGAAAGAATGAAGCACAAATATTACACTGTTTCCTAGACCCCAGAGAACCCAATTCTACACACTTGTTTCTTATTAGGTTTTAAAAGTGCTTTACTTCACATCATTTGAAACAAAAGACAAAAGCAGAAAAAAGTGATGTTTGTGTGTTTCATCTTGGCCCCTGCTCACCTCCAGCATCAACCCAGCTCTGTCTCATATGGAACACTTTATTCACTCCCTTTGTCCTGACTCTTCTCAACTACAAATAGAGCTGGCTACATTTGTAAACACAGACTGGATTATTTCAGACTTGGCATTTCATCATCTTTCATGTTTCTTCTGAAGCCGGGCTCACACAGATTTTAACGCACTGCACTTGTACATACCTGCTGTGTGGAACTTTGTTTCATTCCTTCATCTCCCTTTGCTTCAGTTCAGAAGTTGGGCCCTAATAAGATCCCATTTGTGACATGTTTTTGCAGTTTATCGCAGCGTCCTTGCTCTTCTCCCCAGCGTTTACAGCAGGTTGTTTCTTGCTCCTAAGGAAGTGTATATTGTTCTGTTTATTTCAGGCCAGTTGAGTTACTACTCTGTCAATTTGTGTTGTTACATTTTTGCCTGATTTATCTTTGCAAGTACATGGCCCCAAGTTCAGACTCATGTTCTAAACCCTCAAAAAGTGTTGGGAATTAAAATTGCTACACTATATTTCCAAAAGTATTTGCTCACCCACCCAAATAACTGAATTCAGGTGTTCCAATCACTTCCATGGCCACAAGCGTATAAAAACAAGCACCTAGGTTTGAAGGTTTGTGGAAAACCTTGTGGGAAAGTTTGGGGATGGCTACTTCCTGTTCCAACATGACTGTGCACCAGTGCAAAATGCAAGGTCCATAAAGACATGGATGAGTGAGTTTGGTGTGGAGCTTGACTGGGCCGCACAGAGTCCTGACCTCAACCTGACAGAACACCTTTGGGATGAATTAGAGTAAAGACTGTGAGCCAGGCCTTCTCATCCAACATCAGAATCTGACCTCACAAATGTGCTTCTGGGAGAATGGTCAAAAATTCCCTTAAAAATGTCTAAACCTTGTGAAAAGCCCTCTAACAAGAGTAAAAACTGTTATAGATGTAAAACCCTATGCATTAAGAATTAAGTTCATATGCATGTAAAGGCAGGTGACCAAATACTTTTGGCAATATAGTGCACATTGGTTAGCAAAAAATGCCACTGGAGTAAATCGTCATTCACTGCATGATGTGCAGGGATTTGAAATATTTAGGGTCAATGGTGCAGGGCAACAGAGAGTGTGGTAAAGAGGTGAAGAAGTGTGTGCAGCAGGTTGGAATGGGTGAAGAAAAGTGATAAAGTTTCAGCAAGAATGAAAGGTGTACAAGACAGAGGTGAGAGCAGAGATGTATGGTTTGGAGACAGTGACACTGTTTGCCTCTGTGGATGATCTCATGTGGATACTGGTTGTTAAGTCTGTAGTGTGTGCCTTTTAGCTGTCTGCCCTGATGAGTTCTTTTTGTTTAAAATGTTTAAATTTGTCATTAATAGGCCAGGTGGCGTTAGTGAGTTTTTTGAGCTGTTTGTCCATGACTGTGTGACTATGTTTTTGGGTTCATCTGTGGGTGGTTCAGGAATGCCAGTAAATATCAAATTGTCTCTCATGCTAGATGATTGTAAGTCCAGAAGTCTTTCTTTTATTGTTTTATTTTCCACAGAGACGGTGGCAAGCTGAGTGGAGACAGCGGAGACCTGAGTGGTTAGAGCTGTTACGGCGTTTTGGAGTGAAATGTTTTTGTGCACGAGTGACTGTATTCCAGGCTGTGGCATAGCTGTTGGAATTCCTTGTGTACTACTTCTATTAATGCAACTCTGGCGTCCAATCTGAATAGTTTATTGTCAGTAGATGTGAGAATGTTGCTTACCTCAGGACAGCAGGGTGAATTTTGGAACGTGTGTGGTGAAGAGGAATAAGACGAAGCGGGTGAGTAGTACGAGGCTTTTTGGCTTTCTGAGAGCATCCCATTGTGCAGAGTCTGTTGTAGCATTCATCGATGTAGTTTTCCAGATGATCCAGTTCTGTATTGTAATCCAGTTTGTGTATGTACAGAAAAAGGATAGAAATACAGTGAAAAAGGAGAAGGGGAAAAAGTGTGGAAAAGTATGAGATGGTTTGGACATGTACAGAAGAGGGACAGTGGATATGGGTAAAAGGATGAGGCTGCCTAGAGGAAGACCATTTCTGTATGTAATAAAGAGGATATAAAGTTAGTTGGTGTGAGAGAAGAGGATGCAGAGGAGAGGAAAAAGAAAAGCTCCACAACTGACGTGCCTCTAACCAACAGAAGATAGCTCATTCTTTACAGCACATGGCATCAGTAGATAAATGTTTGAAATAATGGCAGTCTGTTGGTTGGTTGGTCCCCAGTTTTCCTAAACATGTCAATCAGACGTATGCATTGTTACCTGTTACTTTTATTTTGTTGTTGTCGCAGTTTCAATTAAGTAACTAAAGTAATGTGTGTCTAACTTCTTAAATGCATAGAATAAACCCTCCTGTGTTAATGAGTGTGTGTGAGGCTGCACAAGAAACACTCACTCACTACTACAGGAGTGAGATGTGTCAATAATCTATCCAAGAGGAATATTAACACTGTAAATGTCAGAGCAAAGAGAGAAGCACCAGACAGTGGACACTGCTGATCCGACAGCACAAGGCCGGCTTTATCAGGTTAATCCAGACCTGGAACCGCCACCTGCTTTAAGGTCTCAATTTTGTTCATAAATAACGAAGGCTCTGGCCCAAGAAGAGAGGAGTGAAGGGCCTGTGGGCTGAATGTGCTCCAGTCAGTCTGCACTAATGTCCTCAGGAGGAACACAAGCAAAGCGTCGTCCCACTGCATTTACACTTCACACAAACACAAGCTTTCAGATGAACTGTGGTCTGACTGGGGTTGAAGGGATTTACGCTCCAAGATAATTAAAATGTGTGTGTCTGCAGTGTTCATTACAGCCACATTTAAGCTCCTTTTTGGGATACATTACACTGCATGCAAATGTGTGTTACAGCCATTTTCCACCAGCACTACTTGGTTTTACTCTACTTTACTCAGTTTTACTCAGTTTGGGTCATTTTCTATTACTTCGTAATGCTGGCTTATTGTAGGCGGGGACAGTGACTGCTCACTGATGTGACGTCCTGTAAATGCAACATAAACAACAATTGAGGATGCAGAGGCAATGTTGTACCCCATGTAGCCTATTGTTTTAAAGTGAGTAAGGAAGTAAGGCCACCTTTTAGTCAAAGTGACCCAGCTTCATTACAGGCTGCTTTCACATACATATTACAGTTAAAGCATTTACCATCCACCATTATAGCGTCCAACAACAAAGATGCTGAGTTGTGGCCACCTTCCCTCCTGGTATTTGACGGTCAGTGCCCGTAAATAGCATCCATTTGGTCAAACCATTTAAGGTTCTTGCAATTAGATCCACTCCGGCTGTTGTGGTCCTCAGTGGCCCTGTAGTCTCTTTTCAGCTTTCATTTCAGGTTGCTTCGTCTAGATTCCCTCTAGACTTTGTTGTCATCACCCACTAGGCAGAGAAATGTACGGACCTCGTCGAAGCTCCACGGTGTCATTGTACGAGCAGCCATTGGTCTCGCAAAAAATATACTCTGTGCTCAGCTGTTGTGAAGACTTTTAAAAATGGCGCTTTGTTTGTGTGCCAACATTCTCTGACCAATCAGCATCCAGCAATCTGTCAGTGTTACATTTTAGTATTGGTTTGGCTCAGTTGGAATCTCAGCCGAGCGGGTTACAAAAAAGTACCTGGTATTGGTAATGGTTGTCTGATGGAAAAGCTAAGAAAGCAGGTAGAACCGAGTAAAGTAAAACCAAGTATTGCTGATGGAAATGGGCCATTATCTACAATATGCACAGTATGTAAGGTACAATTACAGTCTTTGCTTCTATAGAGGCATGGTCCATTACCTGCTGCTGCACCGCTGCCTCCCTTTGAAAATGCTGTTGAAGTCATGTAGCTCACAGTTTGTCAGCATTTGGAAAGAGTTAACTCAACAATAGGAAAAAGCTAATCTCAATGTGCTCTGTGCTACAGGGGTCTGAACAAGAAAGCCCCCATGGTATCAGAGTAGTATTAATGACATACAGCATGTCTGCTATTAACTCAAGTATTAACACCAGTGACCAATAAGAACCTCTCAGAGCCCAGCGTGCACACGAGTGACCATAACCTGTATACCAGCAGAGCTCCAGGGCCAGAACTGCCTGTGCTGGGGAATGTGTGACTAACAATGTGTAAACAGCTCTTAAACCGTGCTGCCCCACCCGAAGTGTCCTGCTCCAGTGAGACGTGCCTCTCTGCTCTGTTCTGCTGCTGTCACTGCTGGTTAGTCCTGTGCACTTCTCTCTGACAGCCATGTCTTGGTTGTGATTTTGTCATTTTACCTGTTTCTTTGTTTTGCTGCTCTTACTGCTGCTGTCAGTACCACCTCTCTCTGAGATGGCTCTGCCCCTCCCGCTCTCATCCTGTTTTTATCTGCGTTCACTCTCATACACAGTTGTCCCGCTGCGTCACTGAGCTGCTCCTCCATATTGACAGCTGTCAGGCTTATGTCTGATGCGGTTTATTCTGGAACCAGTGTCTTTGATTGGAGCTCACAGCAGGACGTGCTGCAATCACGCTCATCCTCCTCAAGTCTTTGCTAGAAGTACAGGTGGCACTGCTGAGGTGTTGTGAAGCCCAGGTTGCTCTGACAGAGGCCTTCAGCTCGTCTGTGTTACTGGGTCGGCTGTTTCTCCTCTGGTCAATAGACCTTTTTCACAAAAACCTGTAGTAGTTACTTGTCGCATTATCCCATTTCTGGTTAGCGCTTGTCCAAGGCAAAGTGGAGCGAGTGTTTTTAACAAGTTAATTAAATTTCATTTTTGCAGATGTAGTGACAGTTACAGAGGCAAAAACACCTACAACTAAGTCGTACTAAGGAATTTATTCACAATTATTCAGGAAAGTAAAGAAGAAAGCTTAAATGCAATCAACAATTGACAAATGACAGCACATAAACAATGTAGTATTCAAGTCAGTTAGACTGAAAATGTCTCAAATGAATTATAACACAGGCGCAGCCAGGGGCTGGAGGGAGTCTGGTTTGAGAACCACAGGATTTCATCTCTGCTTTTTGCGGATGATGTTGTCCTGTTGGCTTCATCAAGACCAAGACCTTCAGCATGCACTGGGACGGTTTGCAGCCGAGTGTGAAGCGGCTGGGATGAGAATCAGCACCTCCAAGTCCGAGGCCATGGTTCTCGACTGGAAAAGGGTGGCTTGCCCTCTCCAGGTTGGAGGGGAGTTTCTGCCTCAAGTGGAGGAGTTTAAGTATCTTGGGGTCTTGTTCACGAGTGAGGGAAGGATGGAGCGTGAGATTGACAGGAGGATCGGTGCAGCGTCTGCAGTAATGCGGTCGTTGTATCGGTCTGTTGTGGTGAAGAAGGAGCTGAGCCGAATGGCGAAGCTCTCGATTTATCGGTCGATCTACGTTCCTACTCTCACCTGTGGTCATGAGCTTTGGGTCATGACCGAAAGGACAAGATCCTGGATACAAGCGGCCGGAATGAGTTTCCTCTGCAGAGTGGCTGGGCACTCCCTTAGAGATAAGGTGAGGAGCTCAGTTACACGGGAGGGGCTCGAAGTAGAGCCGCTGCTCCTCCACATCGAGAGGAGCCAGCTGAGGTGGCTCGGGCATCTGTTCTGGATGCCTCCTGGTTGCCTCCCTGGGGAGGTGTTCCGGGCATGTCCCACTGGGAGGAGGCCCCGTGGAGGACCTAGGACACGCTGGAGGGACTACGTCTCTCGGCTGGCCTGGGAACGCCTTGGGGTGCCCCCGGTAGAGCTGGAGGAAGTGTCTGTGGAGAGGGAAGTCTGGGCATCTCTGCTGCCTCCGCAACTCAGCCCCAGATAAAGCGTAAGAAGATGGATGGATGAATTATAACACAGCACAGAACTGTAGTTTATATATTTACTGCTTATGATGATCAATGATGATATTTTATGAATGAAAACATGTTCATTTGTGTAAATACAGATAACCTATTTTAAGTCATATTCTGTAATAAACTGTATCTTTTATCTCTAAATGTGGTCAAGGGGCTGGTAGTTGTCAGAGCAAAAATAATTTTTGGGGGGGCTTGGCTTTTTCAAGGCACTTGCAACTGCTACCACAAATATTGCGACACGATTTCAGGTTTAAAACACAGAAGTGGGAAAAAGGTCTCCGTAGATTCTCTCTGGGGTCATTTGCCCAATGTGTGTGGTACTGTTGTGGAAATTTTAGTAGTTTGTACAATTGTGTGATAAAGAAGAAAATAGGTCTTGAGTCAAGCAGTTGTCTTTGTGGTGTTTATTCTCTTTCAAGAGAAGGAGCAAAGAAGAGAAGAGTGTGGATCAGAAAAGCTCAGAGTGGGGCAGTCCCACACTGGTGGTTTATACACAGACAGTGTCTATTGAACTAGAGGAACTGTAAGGTAAACACTGAAAGAACAAACAGGAAGCATCCGTGGACACAGTTCATAGGTGTATGTGACTAAAAGTAAGGTAATTGTGACATAGAAACATTGACATTTGACAGCCACAGTACTTTAGCCAGTGGGCTCTTGGTTCACTGAGTCCAGCCTCAGTCCATTCCTTGTAAAGTTTGCCTAATTCTCTGTATGGATTTTTCTTGACAGTCCTCTCAAAACTGTGGGTGTCCCTGTTGACATTTTCTTCCCACTGAACTTTCTACTTTTCTTTCTTCTTATGTGGTTTATCGTCCTTGAGGAGGGGGTCGCCCATGATTGTGTAGCCACTGAACCAGTTAATTATCTGGTTAGAGTGTGACACTTTTAGTTCACAGAATGGAACTTTTTCATGACATTATAGCTTTTATGAACTATAGAATATTGATTTTCATTAACTGTTAGCTAATGGACAATTGAAAAAAAATCTTGAAATATTTCCCACATTCAGTGAAAGTATATGTTTTACTTTTTGAATTAAACTACTGAAAATGTCACAACCGTGTGTCCCAAATGTAATATCTGTACAGTTCCCATGAATTCAGTGACATTTACCCAGTCCCTCATCCTCTGCTTTGCAAGGAGAGGATTCGTTTAGATTCTTCGTCCACTGGTCTGCTTGTCTTGTATTCTCCCACCGCCCAAAGACAGTTTGTTAGGAGAATTAGTGACTGTAAATTCCCCCTAGTGAATGAATATGAGAGGGAATGGTTGTCTGTGTATGTCTCTGTGTCCACTGTTCAGGGTGTACCCCACCTAAGGTCCATAGTTATTGGGATAGGCCACAGTCACCCAAGACCCTAAACCAGAATAAGCAGAAGATGAATGAATTAATATATTTATTAACACATGTAATTACTCACAGGGAACAATGGCCTGGTTTTTGTGGGCCACTTCTTAAATCTTGATGTGTCTGTGTAAACATGAAGTGAAGGAGGTGAACACTCTGTGGTGAATATGGGGCTAATATTGTAGCAAAAATATTTGTGTGTATGTAAACAGATTTGTCTGTATTACGAAGATGTGCATAATTAGACATGGTGTGGTTCAATACAAAGGCTCGGTGAGAAAAATGTGTCTGTGTCAGTGACTGAATGTTGAAGCTCTGTGACCTTCAACTATGGGGCTATTATTGTAGCAAAAAGATTTGTGTGTGTGTAAATAGATTTTTCTGTACTAAGATGTGTGCGTATGAAGTTTTGTGTTTGTGTATTAAGATTTGTACATGCATAATATAATTTGTGCGTGCATAATACATTTTGTGTGTGCGTAATACATTTTGTGTGTGCGTAATACATTTTGTGTACGTAATTAGAATTGCACGTGCGAAAAACTATCTATCTTTAAATGCAAAAGTGCTAAAAGCTCTAAGTCTTTGGTTCCGTAGGTATGCAGGAAGATGATGTACTGTATTTCTGAGAGGAAAGATCACAAAATGTGTTACGCACACACAAATCTTAATGCACATACACAAAACCTGATACGCACACATCTTAATACAGATAAATCCATTTATCCATCCATCTTCTAATGCTTTATCCAGGGTCAGGTCGCGGGGGCAGCAGCCTAAGCAGGGATGCCCAGTCTTCCCTCTCCCTGGACACTCCCTCCAGCTTGCCCTGGAGGTAATCCAAGGTGTTCCCAGGACAGACGGGAGACATAGTCCCTCCACGGTGTCCTAGGCCTTCCCCGGGGCCACAAATCTATTTACATACATACAAAGCTTTTTGCTACAATAATAGCCCCATAGATGAAGGTAACAGCTTCAATATTCAGTCACTGAGACTTCTGACATATTTTTCTCACTGAGCCTCCACTACCCATAATGCAATGTGACATCTAAATATACCGTCAAAATAAAGACAGGCATACTAGTGCTTATGGTGCTATTGAATTACAACAAATGAAATATGAATATGTAAATTATTAAAATCATGTGAACTCACCATCCTGGGTCTGAATAAAATTCTTCTCTGCCCTTTTCATTGTGATGATTCATATCCTTAAAAAAAAAAAGTACACACAATGAAAGCTCTATTTCCGTCCTACAACTTAATGTTTGTTGTACAAAAAAAAAATTTTCATCTACTGCAGAACAGTGTTGACACAGACATAGGAAGTGTCCCTCAAAGTCTATATTCCAATGCTTTTTATTTCCAACGTTGCTCTGTTTTGTCGTGTCTCTCCTCTGCGTGTGTCTCCCACCCATCCCGGCATGTGTGTTTGTGTGTGTATGTGTGTGTGTGTATGTGTGTGTGTATGTGTGTGTATGTGTGTGTATGTGTATGTGTGTGTGTATGTGTGTGTGTGTGTGTGTGTGACAGAACACACCGGCTCTTGTGGAAGCGCTGACAGCTACAGTGATTGCTGCGAGCTTCACATAGGATTACGGCTGCTTTTGATGACTTCTCCACATTTCCCTATTTAACCACGCCGCTGACAGGAGACAGCTCGTACGGTGCCGCAGAGACCAGGACAAACTAACGCCGCCAAGGAAACGGGAGCGAACAGGCCGGATAATGAGAAGAGAGAACAGTGAAATGCGGACGACAGAACAAGGTGTGTGGTGAGCTGGGGGGTGGCCTATTTTCTCCCCCCAGCAGGAGGCGCTGCAGGGACATTGGTGCAGTATGTGTGTGGGATGGGGGGGGGGGGGGGTTGGAAGTTTAAGAGGTGCGGGGTCTACAGCAGTTTTATCATCATTTATTACAAAGCATTCTGACACAGCCCGCAGCAGTATTTACCGTATTAACAAGGCCAACAAGACATGGATAAATCCTGAAGAACAGTGGGCCGAGAGCAGAGCCCTGGGGAGAACCCTTCCTCACTTACCCTGCTGGTGTAGATATTACTGGTGAAAATAGAGCAACTCCTCCCCTTAGAATTATAGGGTTCTATCTGATGTGTATGTCAAAATTGAGTTATTCATATACATCAGAAAAGTATAAACATAAATTGTGTTAAACACTGAAATGATCTATAGGCCTATTGCTTATGTGCCAACCAATTGTTAAATATTGTCAAAATGTATTGCACTTTACTTTCAAATGAGTGAAGTATTCCTAAAAAGAGTTAAATGATAAAAAAATACGCTGACAGCTGAAATATATCTGTTGTATATATGTTTTGTTCTATCAGCAAAAGACCAGTTCCTAAATCAGCCGCTTCCAAAGTTTAAAAGATTTTGAAATTATGTACATACAATCTTTTTAGGGTGCCTTTAATTCCCGTGTATTAAAGAAATTTGTTCCTCGTATCAGTTTTGTTATTTTTATGGTCAAAACCTAAATATATCAAAACTACTCAAAACACAGACAGAACCAAAAAAATTTCAGGGGACGTACTGTGTGCTTACATGAAGAACTGTGACTTTCAAACATGTCAAATTTAAAAGAACCATTCACAAAAACATCACAATGGAATGTTATGTCATTAAAATGCTGCCCAGTCAAACTGTGGAAGTTAGGGCTGTGCCAAAAATTGAATTTGTAGTTGAATCGTGATCAGGTATAGGGTCGAGCTCAATAATAAGCTTATAGCCCTTTTGTTTAATATGGAAAGGTCTAACAGCCAGCCCAGAGCAGATAACGGAGAAGCAACCCTACAATTACTTCATAGGACAAACTCTGCAGAAAGGCGGTCAGGGCTAGAGGAGGGCACAGCTGCAGTGTGCCATGTGTCTTGTCACTTGAAAAACTTTGATTGTGAGCAGCGTGGAGTGTAAAATAGGTGATTTCACTGTTATTAGCCTTGCAAAATGAGAGAACTAGCTCCAGGATGTGTGAGGACAGACAGGACAGTTCTATAGAGACAGAAAAGAGTCCTGCTGTCATCATTGGAGCTGTAGAGTCCAGACACTGCTGCTCTCTCAGAGCAAGGAACTGGACGTTTTCAGTTGTTTTAAACATCAGCCTCTTTTATTTGCTTGTTTAAATTATTTCTGTTATAAATGTAAATTGTGATTACATTTTTTACCAATTTGCTGAGCCCATTGGAACCACACATACACTCATGTTTTCTGTCTTGGATGCATGAAAAATTAATAAATGAAAGAGACTTTTAATGCGCTGGCCTTTTTGAAATGGCATAACCATCACTCACAATCTGTCAAACGAATGGATGTGTACAGTTTGTCATGAGTGAGGGCTCTAATCCTCAGGAGATGGAACAGTCCAGAGGCAACTGTCACAAAGGAGGCATTTCTGACCCTGGGTCTGTGTGACACTGACGTTGTAAAAGACCTGGCTGTATCCTGTGAGATTGCTAAAGAAAATAATAGTGTTAGCTCTGATGAACTACTGAGACAGGCTGTTAAAGTGGCTTGCAAATGTACTCACCACTCATAGCATTTTTCCTTTATTGTTGCCTTACAACCAGGAATTTAAATCAATCATTGGGAGGTTTTTGTCAGTCACTTTACATCACATGACAACAACTATGCAGATGCTAAATATTTTTTATTGCAAAGCAACAGAAACACTGAAAAGTTGAGTGTGCAAAAGTATTCATCCTCTAATGTTAGTCATCTGTAGAACCACCTTCTGAAGGACTTCGAGCACCAAGTCTTTTAGGATAAGTTTTTATAAGTTTAGTTCATAAAATCACTAGAATTTGCGCTTATTCTTCATTTAAAAACAGCACCAGCTCCTTCAGGTTGGGTGCATTGTACAGCACAGTTTGAGTCGTTTTCTTCAAAAATTGTCCTGTGTTTCGCTCCATCCTTCATTTCTTCAGTTCTGAGCAGTTTCCCAGTCCCTACCAATGACAAATATCCCCACAGCAGGACACTGCCATCACCAGGCTTCACTTTAGAGAGGGGCCACAGTCAGGTGCTAGGTTTGTGCTACACATAGCATCTTTCATTAATGGCTCTTTTTATTTGTATCTGGACAGAGGACCTTCTCGTGTTTGGGAGTCTCCCACGTGCCTTTTGGCAAACACAAAACATGTTTTGTTATTATTTTTTTCAAGCAATGGCCACTCCTCTACACAGCTCAGCTCTGTGGAGTGTATGGTTCAGAGTGGTCCTGGGACAGATACAACAGTCTCTGCTGTGGAGCGCTGCAGATCTTTCAGGGTCACCTTTTGGTCTTATTGTTGCCTCTCTGATGAATGCACTCCTTGCCTGGTTTGTGAGTTTTAGATGATGCTCTCTGGGCAGGTTTGGTGTGGATCCCTATTTTTTACACTTGTAATGATGAATTAAAGAGTGTTTTGTAGCATTAAGACAGTTGAACTGCAGACAGGACAGTGCGATTTCTGATAAGAAACAACAGATCTTATGCCGGGCCCTTTTTAAAAAGGGGATGAATACTTTTGCACACTCAGGTTTTCTGTTTTTCCTGTAATATTTCTTATTTGCTTCACAATAAAACATATTTTGCATATTCATAGTTATTGTCATATGATGTAAAGTGACTGACATACAGTCATATGTAAAAGTTTGGCCACCCCTCTGAGGTTGCATAAAAATTGACTTCATGAACAAAGATCACAAATGTATGTCATTCATTTTCTAGTGACATCTGAGTTCTAGGGTGTTTTCCTAACAACAATTTTTAGTGTAGCAGTATTTAGGTGTATGAAATTAAATAAAATATGAAAAAAAATGATTTGAATCCATGTAACTTCTCAAAATGGATTACTTGTAACACAAAACTTGTTAGGTTAGTTAGTTAAGCCTTGAACGTCACAGACAGGTGCATTCAATAATGAGAAAAAGTATTTAAGGTGGTAATCAGGAAATGGAAGGACACAGGCAAAGTTGATGTTAAGGCCAGATGTGGCAGGCCAAGAAAAATACCAGAGAGACTGTGATGGCCATGCCACACAAAGGTGGTAAAAACCTTTAATACAGTCATTTTGCTTTATGTTTATTTACAAATACATACTCAATTAATTTAATATTTGGCCTAGCACATTTGTATCTTTTTGTTTCTGGTTAATATGTTTTCACTGATCCTTGTTTCTGTTTCTTTGAAAGTGCTGTGAAGGTGTGGCTGAGGGTGGGCCCAGAGCCAGTCAGAGGCGGCCTGAATGTGGACCAAACCATGTCAGAGGGGGACTTGGGTTTAACAAGCTTTGTTTGTTCTGTAGTTTGTCACAAGTTTCCCCTTATGTGTTTGGTTATTATTTGTTGGTATGGCCTGAGTACTATTTAAGTTGCCCTCATGTCCGATTTGTTTAGGTCAGTTTTGGTTGTGTTAGTTGGTTTAAGATTGATATTTTGTTCTGTATATTGTTATATTGATTTGACCTCTTTTAGGCCTCTATGTGGTTGGCCAATAAAGCCTACTTTTATGGGATTTATGTCCTTTGTTTGGTTGCTTTATGGCTCGGTCCCTTACAGAGACATAGGCAAGGAATGGTGAGAATGGTTAAAGACAACCCACAGATCACATCCAAAGACCTACAAGATCATCCTGCTGCAGATGGACACAGTTCTTTGCACTTTGCACAAATAACAGCTGTATGGGCTGTGTGGCTAGTTCAGGAACTGGGGCCCTTGTTAAAGTTGAGAGTTGGATGGATTCCACCCACTTTAACAGATTCTTGAAGACAATGTTGAAGCATCAGTCACAAAGTTAAGTTACACCAGGGTTGGGTATTCCAACAAGACAATGACCCAAAACAGCGGACATCACAGTCCCCAGACTTGAATATGTATGAAAATCTATGGATTGATTTAAAGAGGGCTGTCCATGCTCAGAAGCCATCAAATCTAACTGAACTGGAGATGTTTTGTAAGAAGAAATGGTCAAAAATACCTCCATCCAGATTTAATTTTTCTGTGGGGGTGCTCAAAATTTTGCACCTGTCTAATTTTATTATGTCGCATATTGCATATTTTCTGTTAATCCAATAATCCTAATTTCACTAATGAAATATTGCTGTATCCACAAGGTATTATATATATCAAAATGAAGTTGCTGATCCAAATGCCCAACAACTTATAAATTAAAATAATTATCAGGGGCGTCCAAACTTTTACATATGATTATTCCTGGTCATAAGGCAACAATAAAAGAAAAATGCTAAAGGGGATGAATACTTTTGCAAGCCATTGTACATGTTAACAATAAAGTCATTTTACTGTTTGCATATTTCAGCACATCAGGACATGAGGAATTGTCCTAACCAGTTTTTCGGTCAACCTGACACCAACAGAGTAGGTGGTCCAGTTGGATTTAAGCATCCACACGCCAGCATTATCAGCCTGACTACAGTAGTGGAATGTGGCAGAGAGAACCAGGACATGCAAAATTGTGAATCCTGTAATGATAAATGAAGGATGTGTCGGACAGTTAGCTCGGCTGTGTTTACTGTGGCCAGTGTCATGAATTATGCAGGTGGAAGTGTATAAAGAGATAAGAAGGCAGTACCGGTCTGGGGAGGTGATGTCACTACATTCACCTCGGACCCTTGCGGCGCAGGATGTGAGCAGGAGGACGGAGGTAAAGGTGAGGGATGCAGAAGGAATGTGAGTGTGGAGACGAGCTGCTCTCACACGTTACATACATTATCCTCTATATTTTATTTATGGGTTAGATTCAGTCAGCGGGCGGCCGCTCTGACCTTCAGCGCAGATCTGAACATGTGACAACACTGAGGCAAAGTTCAATCTCTCAGTGGGACAGGAGCACACACAGAGCAACAGCGCCACCTACCTCCCAGTTTGAGAAAAAGCTAAGCTGATGATGTAAAGCCAATTTCTGTATTGCCCATTTTTCAAGTACTTTTCTTATAGACTGACAGGTACATTTTGTAAGATTATTGCTTGGCAGCTGGAAAAGGGTAAAGCCATAATGACGAGAGTGAGATAACTGTATGTTCCTCCAGCTAATCCCAACTGGCCTTTTCTCTGTTACTTTGTTTATTTCTGACAGTAAAGTCAAAGTCATACAAATGAACGTCTGGGGTGCCTTGGTCCTCTCATGCTTTTCTCCTCTTGCACTTAAACAGGGCTGGACTGGCTATCAGGAGCGCCGGGAGTTTTCCTAGTGGGCCGGTTAATGTGTGTGGTGTAGCCTTCAGCAGCCCAGTCACTATGCGCAGACACACAGTCTTGTTCTCGCATATTTAATGTGGCAGAGATAAAGGCAAATGCTAAGGGCGTTGGATGACTGGGGAGCGCCAGTCACTGCCCAATGCTACAGCGCGCATTCAGTAAAGTAAGCTGCAGGCATAAAGAGCCTGTTCCAGTCACAGTCAATTAAAAATCCTGGACACTAGTAACTATCCCAACTATCAAGTCTGTATTTGTTTGTTGACAATCGGCCTCATAATTGGTAGACACAAACATAAATAGCTCATTTAAATAAGGCGTGCAGTTTTATACAACGTGTTGTGAAGCGTGTCACTGCACATGTGTCACATATTTCTCACAATATCACAGCTGTATTTTCTTAACAGCAACATAAAACATAAGTTCAGACATCCTGACTAAAGTTTTTGTAGCCTGTAGTGTTTTCTGAAGCCTCTGTCCACAGCCCAGTGAGCCTAGTGTAATGAGACTGAAGGCTCTGTGTCACTGTGTGTGCTGGTGGAACAGGGGCGGGTCTATCAGAGCAGACTCTGGGGCTCGGGTCCTAAGTCCTAACAGGCTTTGGCCACAAGAAATGAATATAAAACAACATGTTTTATAACATAATTCAAAATGCACCTGAATACAGAAAATTACACCTGTTTTGTAGAAACATTTTCAGGGGGAGGCCCCATACAATTAGCACACCTTCAGAACAACTTTTACTTCAAAAGCTGTCTGTTACACAAAAGCAATATTACGCATGTCCCATATAGTTGTATACATAAACTGCTATTTTTAAATGATAATCAACTTATTATTATCAACTACTGGCAGTTTTGTTTTGTTTTTTCTTCCAGTCCAGCCCTGTCCTCAAAGGCAGTATTATGAAGCTGCAGACTCAGAACCTGCTGCCCTCTCAGGACTGCCCTCTCAAAAATAGATTGGCATGTTCTTGTGAGTCATAGATCAGTGTTAGACAGTAAAGATGTTCACCTGGTGTAGAAGAGCTCTTGTCTTCACTTCAGAGGAACCAAGGTCAGAGTAAACACCTCGAAAGGAAGGCTCCTGGTGAATGGTCCTGTCATTCTCCACTGACTCGACCCTACCCTCTCTACCCTTGTGAGCCTTCCCACATTCCCCTCATGTGTTCTTGTTATTTGGGGTTTCACTCTTAGCCTGAGCCTGACAGCACTGCGTCACATGAGGTCCAGTAGGTTTTGCAGCCTGATAGACTGGAGAAAGTTCAATATTGTTAAGAGTTTGTGGTGATAGATTGTGATGGTCATCTGCATAGAGTACATACATCATTTAAAATCAGAGCTGCCAATTGGTCGCTGTCATATCTGTATCCATCTTAATTAAGATGAATTAAGAATTTCCATTGCACACAATTAGGACCAAATGCTAGATACATGTTGGACAAGGCTTTACTTTAGCGTTTTTACATTATTTAAATATTACACATTTAAATTAGTTAAACAGAAAAGGTGGTAAGGACTCCAGGCTCGAGTGTGTCTTTTTCCTGTTTTAAAGTAGCTAATGACTTATCTAATCTTAGCTAATGTTTTATTTGTTTATTTGTTAATTTATTTGGCTCCCCATTAGCTGTGCCCTTGAGCCAGTTATTTTTCCTGGGTTCCATTTTAAAAGACAGTTTACAGTTCATATGCTTCAACAAATGTTAGAAGTTACATTAAAAAGTTACATTAGGGCTAGAGAATAGATCCAGTATGGCATACATAGAAAAGGCGTATACAAATATATAATAAAACCTTTACATTTTATATCTTGATAAAAAGCATTATGGGATCTGCATTATGATCTGTTTCAAAACATCCACATTTTCTTTTTAATTTCTCTTTATTTTTGTATGAAGTGTATAATTTAACTTCAGCATGTCGCTTGAAAAGCCTCCAAACAGTTTGAATTGTAATGTTTGTTATATTCCAGTTGTGGTATTTATTTTATTATTTCCTTATTTTTTATCAGAGAATGGACAGAGGGATCGGCTATGAGTTTGTTATATATATATATATATATATATATATATATATATATATATAGAGAGAGAGAGAGAGAGAGAGAGAGAGAGAGAGAGAGAGAGAGAGAGAGAGAAAGAGAAAGAGAAAGAGAGAGAGAGAGAGAGAGAGAGAGAGATGATAGTGGACTTTGGCAGGCAGAAGAACCCTTCTCATCTGCCTGTGTCAATAAATGGTGAGAACATTGAGGTGGTTCCATCATATAAATATCTGGGAGTACACCTCGACCACAAATTGGACTGGTCAGTACAGGCTAACGCAGCATATAAGAAAGGTCAGAGCAGACTCTTCTTTCTCAGAAGGCTGAAAGCATTTGATATCTGTAATGAGATGTTGTACCTTTTTTACCAGTCGGTTGTGGCTAGTGCTGTGTTTTTTGGTGTTGTTGTGTTGGGGGAACAGCATCACTGTGAGGGACAGTAACCGGCTGGACAAGCTGGTCAGAAAGTGTATGTGTGTGCTGGGGGGAAAGGTGGACTCTGTAGGAGCCTTGGTGGAAAGAAGGATGAGGAGTATGACACAGACTATTCTTAACAACGGCAGTTATGCTCTGCATGAGACCTTGGCTGCTCAGAAAAGTAGCCGGAGTGAGAGGCTCCTCCCCCTGCGTTGCAGGACAGAGAGGTTCAGGAGATCGTTCATTCCTGCTGCTATTAGAATGTATAACAGCTCTACATAATCATGTGCACTATACTTGGATTATTACTATTGCTAGTAACTTTTATTATGGTATTTATGTATTTATGTGTTTTTATTATTCTCTGTTTATGGGTATGCTTGGCTATGTTGTTCTATGTATGCTACCGGGCACTTGAATTTCCCTTGACGGGATGAATAAAGTATTTCTATCTATCTATCTATATATATATATATCTGTATCTATATATATATATATATATATATATATATATATATATATATATATATATATATATATATATATATATATATATTAAATACTGTATTCTACATCCAGATTAGAGGCCCAACTGCTGCTTGTGTACATTCTTCTTCTGACTCTGATGTTTTATATAGGATTTCACAATTAAATACAACTAAGAAACAAGAGAGAATCAGTTGATACAAGGTTTGAAAAAACACACTAACCACAACAGGACTATGCCGTTATGATGGAACCAGTTCAGTTACACTTATTATTCACAAACTGAATCTCAGACCCGTCCTTCTAATGCTGTTGGGCCTTGAACACCATGGGATTGTTCTCCAGATCTGGAGATGTGGAGAGTAATGTTACTTAAACGTATATAGTGAGACTACTATATTATTCCAATTTAAATAACTGTGATGTATTTATTACTGCCAACATACTTAATACTGGTCCAGTGTTTCATGACCACATTGTTCCTCCTGGATCCAAGGTTTGACTATCGGCTGAATTCTCCTCTCCAGTACCCTGGAATAGACTTTCCTGGGGAGGCTGAGAAGAGTGATCCCCCATAGTTAAAACACACCCTCTGGTCCCCCTTCTTGAAAAGAGGAACCACCACCCCGGTCTGCCAGTCCAGAGGCACTGTCCCTGACCGCCACGCGATGCTGCAAAGACGTGTCAGCCAAGACAGCCCCACACCATCCAGAGACTTGAGGTACTCAGGGTGGAACTCATCCACCCCCAATGCCTTGGAGCTTTTTAAACACCTCAGTGACTTCAGCCTGGGTGATGGACGAGTCCACCTCCGGGTCCCCAGTCTCTGCTTCCCCAACAGAAGACTAGCTGTACACTCTCTATTGGGTGCTTGAGGGTTCATGGGAGTTCGCCCATCCAGTCCACGTGTGTTTTGTGGATTTGGAGAAAGCGTTTGACCATGTCCCTTGCAGGATTCTTTGGGGGGTGCCCTAGGAGTATGGGGTTTGAGGCCCTCTGCTAAGGGTTGTCCGGTCTCTGTATGACCAGAGCAGGAGCTCGGTTTGCATTACTGGCAGTAAGTCAGAACTGTTCCCAGTGCATGTTGGACTCTGGCACGGCTGCCCTTTGTCACCGGTTCTGTTCATTATTTTTATGGACAGAATTTCTAGGCGCAGCCAGGGAACCACAGGATTTAATCTCTGCTTTTTGCAGATGATGTTGTCGTGCTGCCTTCATCGAACCAGGACCTTTATTGTGCACTGGGGCGGTTTGCAGCCGAGTATGAAGCGGCTGGGATGAGAATCAGCACCTCCAAGTCCGAGGCCATGGTTCTCAACCGGAAAAGGGTGGCTTGCCCTCTCCAGGTCGGAGGAGAGTTCCTGCCTCAAGTGGAGGAGTTTATAGTTTTCATATTATTCAAATTTCAAAAATGTCCCAACATTTCCGTAATTCGGGCTGTAAATGTTTTTATTTTATCATGCACATCTACACTGCAAACATTACACAACACCCACACATTTACACACAGGATTGTGGCACTACACTGCCTTTATCTCCCCGTGATATAATATTAAAATAATTATTATAGTACAACAATAATAATATCACTGCTGCTACCCTGCCTTCTGAAATTAAAATTGAAAGGAGTGCTGTTGTTGGCACCAAAACAAAAAAACAAAACAAAAACAAAACAAAAAACACAAAATAGGGCAAGCAAGGCATGGGCCTGTTGTTGTACCAATTTTGTATTCAAATAAGTGAACAATGTATTCTCTTGACAAACACAAACACATGCACACACTACCACTTCTTCCCTCTCTGACTATTCTTTGCTTTATAACCTCCTTTCATTATTAAAAAATGTAAATATTGTTAATAATTGTTAATACTATTTCTGTCACGTGGTGGAAAAAAGAAAATTTAGAAAAGGGAAAAAGAAAAAAAAACTGACCCAGGAACCTCTGACTACTCTATTACCGGGCCAGGTCAGTGTACAGCTCTTTCCTATCTACCCCCTTTATTATTAATTTGAGAGGCGCTGCTTCTAAATGTTGACTTCAAAGCCTTTTCTCTTTTGAAGGCAGAGTTGAAATTGTAATCCATGGCCACCTAAAGTACAGGAGACAGTTGCAGCTTGTACAAAGCTCTGACTCATCACAGCGTTCCGTCCCACTCTGTTTTTAACTGAGGTCAGTGGAGTTACTGTTGGCAAGATATGAATCCTTCTGCCGTCTGGGCAGCTGATTTCTCAATGCAAAGGCCAATTACAGTCAGATGATGTGTGGGAAGCAAGAGCAGCAAGAGGAAGAGGAGAGGTTGGCCAAACGGCTGACCAAGAAATCCGACTCAGCTTCCTTCTTGATGTGAAGCTGTCAGATGACAAGAGGGTCGTCCTTCACTTTGCTCAGTGTAGTTTTTAAAGTGGAACTCAGTAACTCCGCTCGTTTCTTTGCTGTTTTGCCTTATTTTCCTCTGTAGACCTCCCCCTAAATTTCGGCACTAGTAAAGCACTACTCACAAGTCCAGTTGACTCCTGTGTGATCCTTTGCTTGGATTTACTTTTGTCTCCCCCTCCTCAAATCCATACAAGTGTTTTCTGCCCCTCTATCACAACAAAAATTGAGAAATAAACCAATCTCTGGCTTGTTGTTTTCCTCGCAGTGATGTGCTGCTTTCTCGCAAGACCCAAGATTTCTGTGACACCAGGTTGGAGGCGCTCACTGTTGGAAGCGTCACTTTAGGCCCAGAGAGACCAGGGGAGATGCAAGACGCTTCATTTACCTCACAACTCATTTAACCATCACACGGACTCCCAAACTGTTATTATTCAAATCTTTTTATTGATTTTTATAGAACTGCAAACACAATACATAACAGAACATATGTAACAGATGTTCACAACAGCAGGTGCTAAAAAGACAAATAATAAAAAAAGTAACAAAAAAGTGAGACATTGCATAAGAAGAACATAAAAATAAATAAGTAAATAAAAATGAAAAATACAACAAAATACGACAAATAAAAGAAAAGAAGTATGAGGGCTATACCCTTAAGGAATTCAGTCTCAAAATAGAAAAGAAATGGCTGCCAGGTCATGTTATATGTTTGAATGGAGCCACTTATGGTATGTCTTAAATGTTCAAGTTTTAAGTGAGACATGACTTCTTCCACCCAACGCTTATGAGATGGAGGGGTTGCTTTCTTCCGGTTGAGCAGTATTAGGCACCTCACGAGTAATGTAACAAATGCTATTGTGCTGGCCTGATGCGATGTTATTGGTTTATCTGTGGGGGCAACCTCAGACAAAGCAGTTATAGAACTTGGGCCAGTAGTAGCTTTTCATACTGATGAGATAGATTTAAATATTGCCTGCCAGAATGTGTCGAGTCTAGGACAAAACCAAAACATATGGCTCAGGTCAGCATTGCTGTGTCCACACCTGACACAACAGGAGGCACACCTGAGTATGGTTTAGCTATTTTACTCAGAGATAGATGTAATCTGTGCAGTACTTTAAATTGCAGTAGGCCATGTCTAATGCAGATAGATGATGAGTGAATTCTTATGAACGCGGCCTGCCAAGTTGTATCTGTAAATAGTTCTCCTAGTTCTTTTTCCCATTGATTTCTTAAATGGCTTAGTGATGGGGATGCAGCACTTTGAATTCTGTCACAAATGGCTGATACTAAGCCCCTGTTGAGCTGATACATATCCAGACACTCATCAAGCCACGTTTTCTGAGGCAGCATTAAAGAGAACAAAATTTTGACAAAACTAGCATTTGAAGGTATTTGAAAAAGTTGGTTTGTGGAACACTGTAGTCCTTCTTCAGCTGTTCGAAAGAGATACATTTACCATTTTTGAATAAATCCCTGACACATGTTAATCCTCTCCTCTGCCACTGTTTAAAAGATGGGTCAATCAAAGATGGAGGGAAATGGACATTAGAATGAATAGGAAATGCGCTTAAAGCGTTTCTGTATTTAAAATGAGTCCTGAACTGAAACTATATCTTTAAAGAGCCCTGGACAACGGCATTGTTTGTCCAATGGCATTTACTCAGCGGCAGAGGACCACACATTAAAGAACCGAGTGAGACTGGATTACTAGAGTGTTGTTCCAGGTGGACCCAAACCTGAGATTCAATGTCTGATAAATCTGCAAACCAGAACAATAACGTATGGATATCGGTTACCCAGTAATAATAAAGGTAGTTAGGTAAGGATAACCCACCATCCTCCTTCTGTCTTTCTAAAAGTTCCCTTCTAATTCAGGGAATATTTTTATTCCATATGAATGTGGATGTATATTTGTTCCATTCTTTGAAGAAGGCTTTAGGGATGAAAAATGGTACAATCTGAAATAAGCATAGAAGCCTAGGCATGATTATCATTTTAACAGAGTTAATTCTTCCTACAAGCGACAAAGGGAGTTTCGACCCCTTATCCATGTCTTGTTTCACTTTGTTTAATGCCTTTGTGAAATTTTTGTCAAACTGGCAGTCATAATAGTATGTTACACAAGCACCTAAGTAAATAAAACTGTCTTTACTTACTGTAAAAGGGAGCTTATGGAAAGCCAGTTGTTGAGCTTTTTCATTTATTGGAAATAAGATACTTTTAGTTAGATTTAGTTTATACCCTGACACTTGCCCAAATTTACTGATAAGGTTAAGAGCAACTGGAATGGCGGTGTCAGAACTTGAAAGAAAGAGAAGGTCATCAGCATAAAGGGACAGTTTGTGTATTTGAGCCCCTCTTTTTACCCCCACTAAAAGAGCTGCTTCCCTCATCATAATTGCCAAAGGTTCAATAGCAATATCAAATAAAATGGGGTTAAGGGGGAATTCCTGTCTAGTACTGCGAGAGAGAGGAAAGAAGCTACACATCACCTTCTTTGTTCATACTGATGCATATAAAAAGCTAATCCAAGAATGGAAGACTGGACCAAATCCAAACTTTTCAAGTGCAGTGGACAGAAAGTTGTATTCAATTCTATCGAACGCTTTATGGGCGTCGAGGGAGATCACGACTTCGGCCTCAATATTACCAGGTTGATAAATTACATTGAACACGTGCTGCAAATTGCTAGATATTTGCCTAACCGCAATAAAACCCGTTTGGTCGAGGTGTATCAATTTCGGAAGAACATTTTTGACTCTACCTGCCAACACTTTGGCCAAGATCTTGTAATCGCAGCAGAGCAAACTAATCGGACGATATGACTCACAGAGCAAAGGGTCTTTAGATTTTTTGAGAAGTAACAGAATAGCAGCTTGTGCTATGGTTGCGGGTAAAGCCTTTTTATCTAGTATCTCCTTGAAGACCTTAGATTGCAATGGGACTAATTTAGAAGCAAACTTTTTTAAAAATTCTATGGGAAACCCATCTGGGCCAAGCACTTTCCCAGACTTAATTTTCTTAATAGCATTGTTCATTTCAGATTGGGTAATTTTATTCTCCATCATGTTTTTATCTGAATCCTCTAAAGTGGGTATGGTCAAACTACTGAAAAAATTGTCTACCGAGGCTGCATCACTAGCTTCAGAAGTAGATAAATGCTCGTAGAAGGACTTAAATTGTGTATTAATGTCATTTTGGTTTGCTAATATATTCCCATGTTCATCCTTAATTGCTGTTATAGAACTGGAAGTAATTGATTGTTTGAGTTTGTGGGACAACAGTTTGCTGGCACGATCACCATGCTCATAGTAGGTGACCTTAGATGGAGATCAATGGCTTTAACATTGGTAACTGAATCAAAATCAGTCTGAAGCAAGATTCTTTCCCTGTAAAGATCACCAGAGGGTGATGCTGAATGTAGCTGATCTATAACTTTGATCCGATCAATACGCTCTGCAGTCCTTTTTGTTCTTTTTCTGTTTTCCCCTCCAGCATAGGATATCATCTGGCCTCTTAAATAGGCTTTTAGGATTTCCCAGAGTGTAGAGTAACTTATTTCAGGTAATTCATTCAGCTCAATGAAGAAATCGATTTGTGACAATCGATTTGACAAATTCAACAAACTTTTGCTCAGACAACAGTCTAGAGTTGAGCCGCCATGAAAAAAGATGATATTACAATATTGTTATTTACTATTTGGGTGACCATGGGTAACAATTTTTGATCAATTAAAAAGGAGTCGATTCTCGAATAAGTTTGGTGTACCAGGGAGAAAATGGAAAACTGTTTGGATGCCAGCTACTTGAATCTCCGGGAATCCACCGCTCAATAAGCTTTGAGAAAAGCATTTATACATCGGACCGATTTACTGAGTGTAGTGACTTTTGGACTGGGCCGGTCCAAGGCTGGATTTAGGGTGCAATTTAGGTCTCCAGCCAGTATTAAGTCATGGGAATCAAGATCTGGCAGAAGAGAAAAAAGGTCCCAATTAGGAGCATAAACATCTGGGAGCACAACAGGCTGGTTAAAGAGTTTCCCTTGTGTGATGACCTATCGACCATTTTTTGTCTCCTCATAATGCATATCCCTATGAAATAAAATAGCTACTCCAGTGCTTTTATAATTAAAATCTGAGTGAAAACTCTGTGTAAAACCGCCTCTAAGAAGCCTAGAGTGATCTTTGTAAGTAATTGGTTTCTTGTAAATAAACGATGCGGCTTTGCAACTTACTTAGATGGGAGAATATTTTGTTTCGCTTGACTGGATGATTTAGTCCTCGAACATTCCAGCTCACCAAAGTGGTGCTATTCAACACCATGTTTGTAGAAGACATTAACAGGACTCACCAAGGGAGGTACTGAAAAGGTCTAGCCTGCAAAAAAGTTGACAGTAAATACATGAAAAACAAATACATAGATAGCAGCCATTCATGAACAAAATACAGTGGGGAAAAACAAAACCACAATAAATGTAAAAATAACAAACCAAAGGAGGATTCTCTCGGTCCACGTCCATCACTTCACCCGTTAAACTTAAAATGCCATGCTAGCCCACACAAAAATCAACGTGCAGATTTTTATTCGATATAACTCTATATCTTCAGTTGGCATAACAGCAATATAACAACACACATCTCAAACATTAAGTAAAACAAAGTGCTTCAACTTTAAAGAAGTGATAAAACTAAAGTGAACACCTGATCTCGTCCTTTGCAGACGTTACCTGATTGTGAGAACTCGCTTGTTCTCATTTTCCGCCAGGACAGTCAATAATACAGAGCTGCTCCAGACAAACATCATAAGGCAGAGGTGGAAAGACACGATCATAGTCAGTTCCTGGTTTCATGCGTTCTGCAATTCCTTTAGAACAAACTCCTTTGCAGACTTCGGGTCCTTAAAGGTTGTTTCGTGCGTCTGCACTGTAGTAGTCCTTAACGTCAGTGGATACCTTAGTCTGTAGTGGACCCCACCCTGTAGCATGGTGAGTTCTTTCTTCATGCTGGACAAGTCTGACTCTAATACAACAATGGAGTCTGAGTGGGCGCTAACCCCAGTTTCTAGTTCAGACATGCGACTCCTGGTTTTGTTTACTCTTTTATTAAGCTGCTCAATGGCGTTGCGTAACTTCGTTTGAGTTTCTGTTGCTTTCTCATCTATTTTCTTCAACAAGTCTTGTCTCAACATCTCAATAGCGACTACCCTGGTCACCCAGGGTAGTCTCCGTGTCCTGTGGGCAAGCTAGGCTCATCGCCTTGGCTCTTGTCTCCTGCTCCAACTTCCCTTGAAGTTTTTTAGGCATTGTGTCCATAAAAAGTAATGCTTGCTATTAAAATGTAATTAGACGAGTATGGGAGGCTATAATGTGTTTTCAAAGAGAAATATTAAATATTAGGCAGTGGTTGTGTGGAGCTTAATAAACCCACGTCCTCACACGGCGCTGCCTCACCTGAAGTCCTCCTAACTGTTTATTTAAGGTTTGAAAGTAACTGAGTTCTGCTCTAAATGGTATATACACACTTCCAACAGTGTCCAGATAATCTGGTGAGGCTAAAGACAAACTTTATTGTGGATGTACCACGTGTGAGAGATGTAGACAAAAGTCCAGTTAAACAGCTTATTTCAAGGGATCAGGCAGAGAAGGCAGGGAGATGGTGCACTTGCTGTCCATTCTATAATGAGGCTCTCAAGGGAATCCTTGGTGCACAGAGAAAGTCCAATGTAAATCCAAGAGGAGTAATCAAAAAACATCAGTCAAACGTACACTTATGGCACACAAGGAGCACTTCCCAATTGGATGGAAATATCTTGCAGCGTGGTGGTAGTGAGCCCACCTCAAAAAAGTACTAAAAGTTTGAAAGGTTGTGCGATTTGGTGGGAATAACGCTTTGATATTATAGATGATTTATTTACCTACTCACTGAGTCTAAACTTCATTTAGATAAACGACTGTTGCGCTGTTTTCATCCCCAAAACACACACATTTTGCTAAGTAATATCTTTACTGAAAACACCAGGTCACAGCACTAACCCTTTCCTAAAACATAAAGGCAGCAACAGCTGCCAGAGTTCCTTTTGTCACAGTGTATGTCACTTGGCTTTAGACCCACTCCCCTCACTCTGAACCAGGAACGCTCCTTTACCATGGGTAGTCACACCTTTTATATAAAATTAACAGTTTCAGTGAACCTATCATAGAGAATGAAGTTGTATAATAGGTGTTTTATCAGTGTAGTGTATCAGCTTCTGCACTGGATCACACTCACAGTGGAAGATCTAATAAGCCAGTTTCCCCTAATGGTGTATTAGTTTCAAACAGCCCACACAGGCACTTTGATGGAAACATATGTCTCTTTGCTAAGTGACAACAATATGGATAAGACTATCAGGAAATAAGGCACACTAGAAACAAAAAATTCTAAATAAAAGCGCTGTGTCATGTTTTCTGTCAGGTTAACAGTGAGCAGTGGCTCAGAGCAGAGGCATTCCTCTGTAAAGCTGAGCTAAAGCTAAACAGCAGCTAATGAGGCTCCTGGAGAGGACAGAGCTGGTTATGGCCACACTACATACAGTCTCTGTAAATGTGTCTTCTAAAGGTAAGGCTAGAGTTTTCACTCTGCTTCTCTCTGAGGATTTACATTTATAAATGTATTTTTTTGTGCTATGAGTGACTGTTCTAAGACAGATCAGTTACACAGACTTATTTTGGATGTAGTTAGGCCTTACATTTGCATTACTCATCAGTTTTTTAAAGCCTATGAATTTTATCCATAATCTTATACGTACACTACAGGCAGCAAACATCTTCTAAAATACTCCAGGATACAGGAAATAACATATATTAAGTTCAAAATTTTCTTAATATTTTTATATAATAAAATACATTGTACACTTTTTTATTGTCACAATGTATTTTTCTAAAGAGCATACAATTACCATGAGCATGCCTGTGTGCTATGGCAAAAAACTCAGATCAGCAAAGAAATATTACTTTCCCCAACCTATATTTGTAGGCCTGACTGACAGCAGCGTGTTGAAAACAAGTCTGGTTGTTGGTTGGGGTGTTCCTACCAAGCTGACACCAAACCTACGCCCTTAACCAGAAATGATTTAGTATTAACTTTGCATATGCAATATCTTTATGCCCAGGTGAAAGTACATACTTTGGAGAATTTTGAGAAAATTAAAATAAGTGGCTTACTACAGAGAAGGGGATGGTGACTTAAATGACATAGTTAGCTACATGTTATGAGAACATTCAATTTCAATAAATTGTAATAATATAGTCATTATCAATAATGAAATATAATTTGAGTCATGCGTTTGACAGTCACTTGTTCCAGAAAATCTAAGTTCACGGCACAATCAATTCCTTCAGTGCTTTACTTATCCTTTACAGGTCTATGGGCCTGTGGTTCCAGTGGTGCAGCCTGGACTCGCAAACCTAACATTAGGTGCTTTTCCACTAGGATGGAACGGGGTGGTTTGGGGGTGTTTCCACCTCCCAAATAGTTCCAAGGTGTTCCCAAAAAGCTTTCCAAACTGTTCTGTTGGCACCCCTTACCAATGCGGTCCAGATGTATTTAATGTACAGAAAGCTGGGGTTAAACCTGAAGTAGATTCCTGTTTACTGAAGCTAATACAGCTTTATGTCCAGTTTCATACTAATACAGGATTTATGTTAGTCTTTTTTTTTTAAATATTGCTACCACCTTTATGTTTTAAAATCAGCTTCAAACATGATTTTTATTTTCTCATTTTTTAACAGCTTTTGTTGCACTTGTGATGTCAGTGTTTCTGTAACAGACTCCGGTCTTCTGGATCCAGAGTCATGGAAACACCAGCAGGATCTGGTGCTACCTGTTCCAAGGTGTCCCAAACTGACATGTCCCATACCATTCCCTTTAGTGGAAAAGCACATATTGAGAGACAGACTTTTTTTTTTTTTTTTTACTTTATTTAACCAGGTAAGTCAATTGAGAACCGATTCTCATTTACAATAACGACATTGTTGATTCACTGTGTGCACTCTCACAGAAGTGTTTATGCAACGCCTGAAAATTTTTCACTAAAAAAATTTTCAATAAGCTACATAAGACATAATTATGTTTCGTGGAGCTTTCAGCAAGGATCCTCTCTGTCCAGTTATCAGTGAGGATATGTTTTATATGGAGAGTAATAAAGAAATGAATGATAACAAGAACACATACAGCAGTGGTGTTTGACAGAGTGTTCTGCCTTTAATAAGTTGTAAATGGACAGGACCAATGTCACTGATAGTCCATCATTCATAAATCCACTTTGGCAATGACCTTTAGTTGATGCTATGTTTAGTAGAGCTATTTAATCCTAATGTTGTACCTGCCTATTAAATATGTACAGCTGTGATTCAGACTCTAGAGGCTGTATCTGAAATATAAACATCACTGTAGAGACTTCACTCGTATTATTAGCTTCTGAATTTACCGGGATCACTTGATTTTGTGTCTCTTTGAGTTATTGGTGGTTAAGTAGGTCAAAGTGTCGCGTCGCAGAAAGACAATTATCCGGGCCGTCCTCTGAGACCTGCCTTTAATTATCACTTTTCTAACTGCGTCTCAATGAGAGCTGCTGGCGTCTGGATGGAGCCGCAGTAGATCTGTGATTTGATGACTTTATGAACGCTGAGGCTGTGCTACGCCTGGGATTTTGACCTTCTTTTGTCACAATCTAATTCTCCTGTTTGTAAAATGAACCTATAACAGAAGCTATTCCAGACCCTGAGTGAGGAGAGGTGCAGATAACCCCTTGGTCCAAAAACAACAGAGAAAACAGAAGTAGTTTCCTACATTTGATTCTGATGTCACACTTTCTGCAAAATAAATATAATTGCAGTCATTATATGAAGTAGAAGCCACAGGGTTTTACATTTAGTGGAGTAGGGAGTAAACATCATGGTGGAAGGCAGATGCAGCAGGTATGGTCTGCTTTAGGAGTGTATTTTGATCTGACTCAAATCTTGGGGATCATGTATGGCACCTGAAAGCATAGGCGTTGCTAAACCAATTTTAGGGGGGCTTTAGCACCCCTACTGTAGGTTTTAGCCCCCCAAGATGTAACCCAATGTCAAAGGGATTCTTGCACACTGAATAAATATATACAGTACCAATATGACAATACACTTTTTAATCTTTCCGCTTCTCCCTTTTGACTTATGGTGAGTTTTTACACCTCATAAATGTTGCCGTAACATTTAATGTCATCTAATGTTTCTACTTGGCTACCCATAATCCTACACAGACAGCTACAACTCTATGAATGGTAGCATAATATAGGGAATCACATCTTTCTTATGTTGTATCTACGGTTAAATGCTTCTTTTGGTGACATTTCTTGGCTGACAAGGACCTCAGCACCCCGAAATCTCTAATTCTAAAAATCACCCTTCCAGTGAAAGTATATGAGGGCCTCAGGTGGATTACAGCTGGATTTACCTATCCACCCTGAGGAATTGTTTGCTGGATTGTGTGGCAGGAAAACAGCCACCAAGCCACCAGGGAGAATGAGTGTGGAGCTGAGAGTGCATCAGAGTGGATCACAACGTAACAGAAAAAGGGAACAATGCACTACAAACAAAAGCACCACAATGGAGCTATGACTAAAGCAGTGGTTCCCAACTCCAACTTGTGATGACCTCCATTTTATCAGTTGATATGTTGACAGCCTCCACCCTTCGCCACATTCTGGTCACAGAATGTGTCTTCCTTGCATAATTATTAAGTCCTAGCTTGGACCTCTTTTTCGAGAGGCCCTCATGACCAACTGTGTAGCTTCCCCTCGTGAGGGTCCTGACCCCCAAGTTGGAAATCACTGGACCAAAGGATAATCAGGTGTGTTGTCATTTGTGCAAACTTGGTGTGGTGACAGTGATGAATTCATAATTTATCCAATGTAATTTATTGGACTGCTTTGGATCTGATCATTATGATGGTGCTTTGTAAGTTCTATTCTATTTATCTGTATTTTTTTATTATTTAGTATTTTATCCAGTATTTTTATTTTTTAAATGAGGCTATTAGAACAGAAATCAGTATTTTTTTTATTTTTTTTTACCTTAAATAAACAGTTTTGGAATCCATGTGATGATTAAATGAGTTGTGATGGGGTAAATAAAGTGTCTGGTGTCTCCCCCTGGTGTCTCTGGGCCAAAACTTACACTTGCAAGTCTGAGTGTCACTGACCTGGTGTCATGGAAGCCTTGTGTCTTGTGAGAAAGCGGCACATTGTGATTAGCAAAAGAACAAGCTAGCAATGGCTTTATTTCTTGATTTTCATCATGGCAGAATGGCCAGATGGCAGAAAAAACTTTGTACAGTTATGTTGAGGGGAAAACAAAAGTAAAGCCGAGTGAGGGCTCACAATAGGAGTCAACTGGGCTTCTGAGTGTTTGTGATGGTGCTTTACTCTGAAATGCAGGGAAAGCTCTGTAGAGAAAAATAAGGCAAAACAGCAAATAACTGAGAAAAGTTACTGAGTTCCACTTTAAATGTACTGTTAACCTGCTGTCACTTTGCCTCTTCCCGGGGACGACACCTGAAAATTAGTTTATAGCTATCTGGTCTGAGAAATAAAATTTAGCTGTAACATAACGAGTTATAAAACCAGGTCCAGGGGCAAACACCCGATCCAGGACTAGGCTTAAGACATTTCTATTTCACAAAACACATGAGCGGCACCAGGTCCGGTTAGGGTCTAGATTAGGTCTAGATTGCTGGAGGAAGAATGTCACCCTGAGCCCTATCCTCAAGCTCCAATCTCTCCTATTTCCTTCCCAGTAATTATTATTACTTGTATACTATTTTACTCATCCATTGTTGTTCACCCTCAGTTCTTCCCTCCTTCATCTGGGAGTTGGTAGATGTTTCTGTGCAGGTGACTCTAGAGTTAGAAGTACCTGTAGTGGCCTCATCTCTGCTTCTGAAATCCAATTCAGAGACCAGTCCCTCTGTCTCTCTCACCCTCTGACTCCATAACAATAACTCACTGAACTTTTAACCATTATTTAACAGCCACAGCATTGCATTTGTCTGTGCCCTTTTCTCAGTTTTTGTTGCTGGAAGCTTTGAAATAGACACAAGGATTTTTTGTCTTGTTTTTATTGGTCAAAGGTTGCATTGTGTGGTTTTAACCATTAAAGTTATTAAAGTTGAACAAGTTAAGTTTTCAATAACTTGTTTTCTCTCAAATGTCTGATTTTGTTCTTTTTTTTCTCTCTCTCTTGGAGAAAGTGTTTGGGTCAGTGGGCCATTCGTCTGGTCTTGCGTGGTGGCAGGACAGCCCACATTCACCTGGTGTAGGGAGAGATGGCAGGACAGCCCCTGGTCACCTGGTGTGTAGGGAGGAGCAGTGGCAGGACAGTCCACAGTCGTCTGGTGTGGAGGGAACAGTGGCAGGACAGCCCACAGTCGTCTTGTGTGTAGAGAAAGTGTTCGGGTCAGAACCACTGTATTTTTAGAGCCGGCGGCCCACCATCAATAACCCTGACGCTTGAGTCCGTCTTCAGCCATTTATCAGGCTGCTGTTGTGCCCAGAGCTCGAACCCGCCATCCCCTCATCTGTCTTGGCGTGTTTTCCCACTCTGACAGCTCACCAGCCCCTGCTTAAGCACACAACACACAACACACAACACATGCACAGCAAATACAACACACAACTTATACACAAAATGCACAACACACAGCACAGAGAGTAGGGCTATAGTGACCGGTGTGAAACCAAGGTTAACACAAGCGCTCTCCATTTAAGTGACGTGAGTTCAACAGAATGACCTGCAGCTAACTTTGCCACCGCTGCCACCGCTTGCTCAAAGTCAATCTCAGTCTCCACCTGACTTTGAATAATAACTTTTTCAGCACAAACTCAAACTCATCAAGTTGAGCCTGTAACAGGCAGTGCACGTACAGTCACAATGCAGCTTCAGTAATCTGCAGTTCTCTCTTTGTTCAAACTAATCTAGTTATTGTGCTTTGACTGTGGATATAATAATAATAACAATAACAATAGTAATAATAATTATATCAACAATAATAATGGATTGGATTTACACTGCACTTTACAAGCTTCTCAAAGTACTTTACATTATTCCATTATTCATTCACTCCTCAGTCACACTCGGTAGTGGTTAGCTACTTCTGTAGCCACAGCTGCCCTCGGGCAGACTGATGGAAGCGTGGCTGCTAAGTTGTGCCTACGGCCACTCCAACCACCATCAAACACAGTCACACTACTATATTCATAGAGGCCCTGAAAAATAGGTTGTTCGTGACAAAGGCCAACATAATTTACACTGATAATCAACTCGGGAGGAAAACCAGAAGACACAGATCCCAGGATCACGTATTCTACATTTCCTGCATCTGCCCACTCTCTGTGTGGATTAAAAGAGTAATGCCCCAATGAAATCTTAAAACATACTTTTCACATGTCTTTTATTAGAAGATGAAAAATATTTAGCTCCAAAGAAGACTGTTTCTTACCACTTTTTAGTACATCTTGCATCATCAAGAGCCTGGATTTCCAATATGAAAAATCAGCTGAGCACATTGCTCTGATGATTTCAATACACTGCTCACACACACAGGAACTGAGTGAATAAAGAGCGTGAGCTGGATTTGCCTCCTGTGGCCCACTTCAGTTTGTGTCAGGGCTGATTAGTGACAGGTGTTGTATTCTGATGCATCATCCGTCACACTAACCTGCTATAAGTCCAGACAGGAGCAACACAAGAACAAATATATCATCATCAGGACCACAAATACTGTACACCAAAGTTAGGAGCACAAAAACACCAGCATGAGGAACACAAATACACAAGAGTCAGGAGCATAGATACATCAGAGTCAGGAGCACAGATACACCAGAGTCAGGAGCACAGATACACCAGAGTCAGCGGCACAGATACACCAGAGTCAGGAGCACAGATACACCAGAGTCAGGAGCACAGATACACCAGAGTCAGGAGCACAGATACACCAGAGTCAGGAGCACAGATACACCAGAGTTAGGAGCACAGATACACCAGAGTCAGGAGCACAGATACACCAGAGTCAGCGGCACAGATACACCAGAGTCAGGAGCACAGATACACCAGCATAAGGAGCACAGATACACCAGCATAAGGAGCACAGATACACCGAGTCAGGAGCACAGATACACCAGAGTCAGGAGCACAGATACACCAGAGTTAGGAGCACAGATACACCAGAGTCAGGAGTATACGCCAGAGTCAGGAACACTAAAGAGTCGGGAGCACAGATACACCAGAGTCAGGAGCACAGATACACCAGCATCAGGAGCACAGATACACCAGAGTCAGGAGCACAGATACACCAGAGTCAGGAGTATACGCCAGAGTCAGGAACACTAATACATCAGAGTCAGGAGCACACATTTGTGACAGACCTTTCTAAACTGTGGAATACAACAGTGTAATATAACTGACAACTGACTTGTGACACCTTATGAATGCATCGAACAACCAGTTAATACATGTGAATTTGAAAATGCTCACTTACATGGATTATCTAAACAGTATATTTCAAACATGACCCAGTGCCAAATTGACAATATTAAATCTCCATCTATTAATGATTGTTGTTGGAGAACTATTACAGGACATATCTTACTCTCCTTGTTAGCTCATTACTAATCAACTTGACTAAAGCTCACACAACAAGATGAAAAATTATTCTCCCTGGGACTCTCTGGGTAACATATGGAGAGAGGTTTGGGCAGAGAAGTGTCGGTCATTAAGACTTTAACCTACCGCTGTCTGCTCACCTCTCCCCAGCACTGAGGCTGTGAGCTGTGGGCAGGAGAGTCCTGTGTCTGGATGGTGTCCACCGCAGTCCGACACGCTCATATTTCACTCAGTCTGATGCAATACCTCATAGTCTTTTTGTCTCACTCATACTCATGTGCACACACACATTTTATGCACACACTTTGAGCCACACAGTCAGGAGCCTGTGGTGTAATTAATTATGGTCTGAAGTGAGGGAGGTGAGGGCAGAGCTCAGGCTCAGGTGGGCTCAGGTCGCAGCCTCTCCATCTGACTGCTCCAGAGCTGTCAGTGTTTGAGAAGGACAGCTCGCAGCCTGGGATCTGCGTATAACCGCTCAGACTGAGATGTTAATGTTAATGTCAAATATTGTTCATTATCTGTTCCCTGTTGTTGCAGTGCAGCAGAAAAACAGACCTAGAGTAGTATTTTGTTTCATTCACACTTTCACAAGTAATCCTGTATGCTGAGGCTCAAGAGCTTAAAAACCAGTCAGTCTCATGGCTTTACGTAGACACATGAAACCAGGAAGTCCTCCTGCACATTTTTAAAGCTCATACAACGTCACTGAACTCATTCTGATCATTTCAACGCTTAAACCACCATCACTACAAAGCATTCAGCTCATTTATCTATGTTAGCATCATGCTGCTAAAAGCCATGCTAAAAAGCATTTTATGCTCTGTCTGGTCACCATCGTTGCTAGTAGGGGCGCCAGACCCCTAATCCAAGCATTCCCACCTTCCACCCCCCCATGCAAATGAGTCCAAAACTATTTTATAAAAGCCTTAATAAAGCTGAAGTTTATATGTTTTAAATACAATATGTTACATTACTTTAGTGTTAAATGTCATTTATTAAATATTTTAAAAGAACATAAATGCAAGTGCAACCACCGGACATTACTCATAGCTGAAAACATAATGGTGCTCACGCTCGAGTAGGATTGTCCCATGAAAAATTGGACAGAGCTGTTGTACAGTGTCTTAGTTTTACCTTAGAATAATCTGAAAAAGAAAACATATGCTAAATTTTAGCTCCTAAAGCTCACTGAATGCTATATTTGCACAATTCACCAGTTCATATAACAATATATATAAAAATATGGAGGCAATATAAAAACAATACAAGAGTGCTATTATGGGGTGGAATTTAAATGCTCCTTTTAAGTTCAATAACAAATCGAACAGACGATGGAATTAAAGTTTGTTCTGTTAAATTTAAAGGTACTATAAGCAGCATGCGCTCATACTGGTTTTAAAATGCTACCTGAATCTAAATCAAAATTTGTGTGTATGTATGTGTAAACAAAAACAACTTGGCCATGTATGTATGTAAAACATATTAATTGTTAAAAAATCAGCTGTACCATTGTTATCAGTGACACTAATATTTGATTTAAACATGTTTATCTCATATCTGGGGACAAATGTGAGTCATTTTTATCACTTCCAGAATTTTTAGTGCCATTTTAACCAGGTCTGAAAGTTTAGACTTGGACTGGACTGGTAGGTTTCTGTACCATAGCTGGATGCCATAACAGAGAACACTTTCTAAAATGGCTTGGTAAAATAGAAGCATAATGCTACTGACTCTGCAAAGCCCCATTTTTCAAAAAGCAAATACAAGTGCTGCTGTATTCTGGGGCTCCAGTGGTCCACAGGGCCTGCCACATCAGACAGATGTCAATATAAACACCAAGTTTGGGTAGTGCAAAATGTGGCTTTCACATGCACCAGTCAGTCACAAACCATAACTTAACTCTTGATAGAAAGTACTAAAAAGTAAAAAAAAATAACTTTTTTGCAACATTACAAAATTTTGTTACTGTTATGGACACATCAGTTGAGGGAACACTGTTCTGCTGATCCTTTCTGCTAACATTACTGCATTAAGATTTTAGATGAAAAAAAGTTTTGTTAACTAGTTAACAGTCTTTGGGAGCATCACAGTAGTTCCTGTAATAGCTGTGGTTCATTGTGGGAGCTTCCTATAAATGCCCTGAGAGCTAAAATGAACACCACATCTGAGAATAACACCTTCTATCTTGGGGTTTGGCATTGGAATCTAATTATGATCTCTGATTTAACAAGGTCACACTCTATTCCTGGGGTTGAGACACTCCACTTTACACTCTTCAGTCACTTCAGAAAGTGGCACAATTAAAAAGTTGTCTGAGCAATAGAATCAGAATTATTTGCAGTTTTTTGTCTGGGGCACTGACCTGTACATTTGAGACACAGACCTGTTTGTTTGAGGCTCAGACCTGTTTGTCTGTAGCACTGACCTGTTCATCTGATGCACAGACCTGTTTGTTTGGGCACAGACCTGTTCATTTGAGGCCACAGACCTGTTCATTTGAGGCCACAGACCTGTTCATTTGAGGCCACAGACCTGTTCATTTGAGGCAGTGACCTGTTTGTTTGGGCACAGACCTGTGGGTCTGTAACACTGACCTGTTTGTCCTGGTGTTTTAGGCACAGACCTGTTCGTCTGAGGCAGTGACCTGGTGCACTGACCTGTTTGTCTGAAGGACTGACTGTTTTACTGACGCACAGACCTTTTTGTTCTGGTGGAGTGTGCTGTTTGTCTAAAGCTCTGAGCTCTAGAGCTCTCAGTGGCTGCAGATGAAAGCTCAATCTTCAAAGCCCTGCGAATACTTGACCACAATCACATTGATTAAAAAGATCTCCATGCAGTGTGTTTTTGTTTTTGAAGAGTCTACGTGTATGTTTCTGAAATCACACTAATGGAAGAGATCAAAAACTGACTTCAGATTAAATTTTCAGAAAATATGACATAGGGGCAACTCTAATAAAATTGCAACCAGCATATTAATGAACACCTTGACTACAGAGGTCGACCACATTCCCTGTGTCAAATAAAGCACATGCAAAAGAGAAGCTTTATGTGTGTTAGATTCAGGAAAGATACTGGTGGTGTTGGTTTCATCCTCCATACAGTATGAGACAATGGCTGTAGCAGTAAGGCAGCTTGTGGAAGAATCTATCTCAGAGAATGTGAAATGACTTTGCCTCTGGTAAAGGCTACCGATTGAAGTCTGGATCCTCCGTAACCTTGCCTCATTATTGCACTTACATATAACAAAGAGCCAGTAAGTGACTTTAAAAAAACGAGTCACAATTAATGTAAAAAAAAACTTATTGTCACCATATACCACACTGGAGCTTCAATACAGACTGTACTTTTTAATGGATCATCACTACAGTGAAATTATCAAACTTAAAAACTTAAAATATCATCATCACTTTAAAATGATTATATGGCATTGGCATTGGCTTTGTCAGGTTTCATGACAAAGACTGAACAGACCTCAACAATGTCAGACTGTCCAGGTAAAATGTATGCAATTTTATTTGTTTTTTTGTGAAGTTCATTTTCTGATAAAACAACCATTCAACTTCACATTCACAGTCATTTTGTTTTGGGGCATTTATAAATAACAGTTCAGTTCAGTTTATTTGCCATTTGCAGTATAGAAAAACACACTGGAAAACAGTTGCAAAGAGCTCCAAGTGCACTGTCGACATTTAAACAGACAAACCTAAAAACACAAGCCTAAAGAAAAACACATGGACAGATCCTAAAAACACTGAAATGCTAAGAAACAATACACTATAAATAAATAGCAATAAAAGAGGTAACTAAACCAATAAGGTTAATGCCTGCGGTATCTCGAAGTGCACTGTTCAAAGTCATCACAGCTTGTGTAAAAAAAACTTTTAGCATGACAAGATGTAGTGCATTTAAAACAACAATATATTTTCCCTGAGGGAAGGAGGTCAAACATCTCAGCCGCAGCATGGCCAGAGGGATCGCTGATGATCTGTAAAGCTCTGGTTAAAAGTCTTGCTTTGTAAATAGTCTCTAGGACTGGTAGGTCACAGCTGATTGTCCTGCGAGCAGACCCAACAACTCTGTTAAGTTTTCGTTTCTTTCACAGTGAGATTACCAAACCACACAGTAACAGAGCTGGTAAGAAGACTTTCAATACCACAACAATAAAAGTTTAAAAGAATTGTTTTGTTTTGAGTAAACTCCCTTTGTTTTTGTAAAAAGAAGAGCAATGTACTACTGTTTGAATGCCAGCTGAGATCACTGGAAAGAGTCACACTCAAAAACACTTATAAACCATTTGTACTTGACTTATAGGCACATTATTCTTACTACGACTAAAGTGCATTTACATGCACTTGAGTTATGTTATGATAGTGTTTTTTAAGTATCCTGATTTAGTTTTTGTGCATGTAAGCACAGTACACTGGTTTCTCATAACCTGGATACTGGCTTATCCAGGATACTCTACCTGGAAAACTCTGATAGAAACCGGGATACTAAGACATGTAAACACAGTATCCTGGTTTGTAACCTCACCTGACATACTGAGCATGTGCAAAGTCCAGAGACACAGCAAAACAAACATGGCATGAGTGGTTATTTTGCCACAGTGACTGTAACTTGTAGCTGCCCTTTCAAAACTCAAGCAGCACAATCTACATAAGAGTACCACCTTTATGTTCAGCGCTGGAGCTGGTGACAGTATCTGTGTCACACTGCTCTCAGACTAAACTATCACTACACTACAGCCACTGTGGGACTCCACAAGTTGTCTTATTTTTATCTAAATACACTATATTATCTTGTACCGCTGCCTTTAACAGTGCCCTACAGTTTTAACTGTTAAAGCACTAAGCTCACTGCAGTATGTGTTATAAGCACCCACACCACACTCGACTCCCCTAAAAATTCGGGATACTATAATTTGTCTTGTATACAGGGAAATGAGTATCCAGGTTTCTCTGAGCGCATGTATCCTATCATAACCGGGATAAAGCTCATAACAATAATACTCAAGTGCATGTAAACACACTCAGTAACCAGTTCACAGGTTTTGGAAGAGTTCAGAACAAGTTTTTTTTCTTCACTCCAGCAAACAACATTTTCTACCTCTCCTCTGCCAACAACTACTACACTATTTGTACAAATTAAATACCTCTATACTTATTTTTTATCTTCTTGAATAAGATTCTTCTAAGGCTCACTGAATCACCAAGCTTGTACATATGTAGAAAATGAGGAGCCAGCTTAGAGCCCCAGGTTGTACTTTAGGTCAAGGTCAGATGTGCAATCCAGCAGGGACCGGACGGATGGAGTCGAGACACAGAGGCGGAGGATGACCTCCCCTATAGAGCCAGGACACACTACTGCGGTCAGAGCACACGCCACATCTATTCACATCACAGCACCACAAGCTTGGGTGGAACATAGCTAACCACCACTCAGTCTAAGGACAGAAGAAGAAAAAAGTATAATAGTCAAACTCCAATTATGAACACCTTACATTTTTTGATGTTTAAGCATAGAGTCCTCTTTTGTTTGCTTTGAGTGCTATTGGGCTATAGCACTCTCATGTTTGTTTGACTGCTTATACACTGTATCAATTTGCATATATTCATAATCTTAATCCGCAGCATTGTGGAATAAATATTTGCCTGTTCTGTTTGTGTTGTGACAGGTCATTTCCATCTGTATAATTCAGTCCAGTGCAGCACCGTGAGTGCTGCTAATGTGAACTTTTCATTATGAAGCTGTCACTCTCAGCTGCTCCTTCTTATGGAGTCCACACCTCGTACAGACCTGGAGGTTATCGCAGGTCCCCGCCATGCAGAGACCTGGAGGTTATCGCAGAGAGGTTATCACAGGTCCACATTAGGCAGAGACCTGGAGGTTATCACAGGTCCCCGCCATGCTGAGACCTGAAGGTTATCGCGCGCACAGACCTGGAGGTTATCGCAGGGAGGTTATCACAGGTCCACATTAGGCAGATACCTGGAGGTTATCACAGGTCCACATTAGGCAGATACCTGGAGGTTATCACAGGTCCACATTAGGCAGATACCTGGAGGTTATCACAGGTCTACATTAGGCAGAGACCTGGAGATTATCGCACGCACAGACCTAGAGGTTATCGCACGCACAGACCTGGAGGTTATCGCACGCACAGACCTGGAGGTTATCGCACGCACAGACCTGGAGGTTATCGCACGCACAGACCTAGAGGTTATCGCACGCACAGACCTGGATGTTATCGCACGCACAGACCTAGAGGTTATCACACGCACAGACCTGGAGGTTATCGCACGACAGACCTGGAGGTTATCGCACGCACAGACCTAGAGGTTATCGCACGACAGACCTAGAGGTTATCGCACGACAGACCTGGAGGTTATCGCACGCACAGACCTCGAGGTTATCGCACGCACAGACCTGGAGGTTATCGCACGCACAGACCTGGAGGTTATCGCACGCACAGACCTAGAGGTTATCGCACGACAGACCTGGAGGTTATCGCACGCACAGACCTCGAGGTTATCGCACGCACAGACCTGGAGGTTATCGCACGCACAGACCTGGAGGTTATCGCACGCACAGACCTGGAGGTTATCGCACGACAGACCTGGAGGTTATCGCACGACAGACCTGGAGGTTATCGAACGCACAGACCTGGAGGTTATCGCACGACAGACCTGGAGGTTATCGCACGACAGACCTGGAGGTTATCGAACGCACAGACCTGGAGGTTATCGCACGACAGACCTGGAGATTATCGCACGCACAGACCTAGAGGTTATCGAACGCACAGACCTGGAGGTTATCGCACGCATAGACCTGGAGGTTATCGCACGACAGACCTAGAGGTTATCGCACGCACAGACCTGGAGGTTATCGCACGCACAGACCTTGAGGTTATCGCACGACAGACCTGGAGGTTATCGCACGCACAGACCTGGAGGTTATCGCACGCACAGACCTGGAGGTTATCGCACGACAGACCTGGAGGTTATCGCACGCACAGACCTAGAGGTTATCGAACGCACAGACCTGGAGGTTATCGCACGCACAGACCTGGAGGTTATCGCACGACAGACCTAGAGGTTATCGCACGCACAGACCTAGAGGTTATCGAACGCACAGACCTGGAGGTTATCGCACGACAGACCTGGAGGTTATCGCACGCACAGACCTGGAGGTTATCGCACGACAGACCTAGAGGTTATCGCACGCACAGACCTTGAGGTTATCGCAGGTCCACATTAGGCAGAGATCTGGAGGTTATTGCAGGTCCACACCACGCACAGACCTGGAATCTGTTGGATCCTGGCCAGACATTACAGTAGTGCACCATGATATCAAGTCCAGTATTTACTCCACTTGTACTAAATGTGATGATTCATTATCCTTTCAGTAGACCAATAAGTTACAGTTAAATATTTGCCAGTATTGTAGTATTGCATTTCTTACATTGCAGCAGATGCTGGTACTTTTAGTTCATAATTTTATACTTGATTTCAAGTTTGAATTATGAGCCAGCCCAAGTGTAATGCCAAGTGTAATGTATCTATAGTAGTAGTATTAGAAATAACAGTATTTCATTATGAACTTGCCTCACTTATTCCTATGCCAGTATGTTATTGTGTTGAAAACATCCGTGAGTTACTGAAAACATTGTTACCTCAGGATTGCTTCTTCCGCACCTGCAGGAGCTCTACTGAGAGAAAGATTCTTTCTGAACCATTCTTTTATGTGAGCTGTTGATAACATGCTAAAGCCATGGATGTTGTTTACCAAGCTGCATGCCTGCGCCTTATCACAAAGGCAGCATTCTGGGTGTGACTGTACTGAATCCAGTTGCTGTACAAGGGATGCCTAATGAAAGGAACATGGGTGTAAAAGAGGAAAAAAAGTAGGGAAAGGAAGAAGTACATAGCTGGGCTCACTTCACAGCAGCAACTGTCACAAACACTGTTTGTGAAGGAGGAACCAATGGCTCCGGTGCCATCCCTTTAATGCAGCTTGGCTTTTATGGAACAGCAGAGAGGGCTGTTTCTTCACACCTTGCAGCTTGTTAGTAAAATTATGCACAGTAATGTATAGTTGGTGTGTTTCACATCACCAATTTTTCTTTCCAACTTTGAGCAGAAAGAATGGAAACAGTTCACTGAGATAGGAGATATAAAAAGTAGAAGGGAGTTTAATACAAGGGAATGTGAGTGTGAGGTCAGAGTGGTGAGGTCAGGGGCAACAGCTGTCTTCTCTCTGTTCAGGATTTCTCATCATGTTTTGATAATGCTTAATTTGGAATGAGTTCATTTCTAGTCCTTGTATGAACATTAACAGAGGTGTCTGAGTCTGCATGGCTTATTTAAATCTGGGATTTTTCAGACTTTTGTAGCAGTAGTATTTGCTGACTCCTGATTCCTGGATGTTAGTCTTCAGTGAGGTGAGGTTCTGACAGACTGTCTTTTGGTAAACACACACATTATCCAGAATCCTGAGAGCAAACAAATGACGCAGGGTTTTAGGGTTTTAGTGGCCCTAAGCAATATTTTGCTTGTGGACCCCTAATTGCTGAAAGCGCAAACACCAAATAACACACACGGCTTTAACAGACACACATATAATAAACAAAGACAACTGAATTAACCCTGTTTTATTTAGATCTATAATGACAAATTAATACCATTAAAAACACAAGCTTTATGTTGCTTCCTAATCTGTGTCCCTGAAATATGTAATAGTGGCAAAGTTTTTTGGGGGGGACAATATAAAGCCAGGGGTCTGGGGTCATCCCCATTTTCACAGGGCAGCGGCTGTCGCCCCACGGTCATTTGGTGCCCTTAGTATATCACCTATGCCACAGGCCACCTCTGTTCGCTGTTTGGACCTTTCTAATATTGTGGCCCCCCTAATGTTTGTGGCATGTGTGAGCATGCATGGCCCCTGTATATTACACTGCTGTTTAGTGACCTATTTAAAGACAAAATAAAAGATAATTAGTGCAGTGAGTATTTAACACAGTTCTGCTTTAGTTTAGAATAATTAATGACCATCTATAGGACTATAATGTTTTAATAATAGGTTAAGCAACTTTAGTGCATTAAAATTGGTTGTGGCTCTTTACAGATGCAAAAGTAGTAGTTGTTTTTTTGTTTTTTTTTTACAACAAATAGCTCTTTGCATCCAGAAAGGTTGCAGACTCCTGGCACAATTCATGCAGGCTGAAAAAATGCTTGCAATGCTGTAAAAACAAAAAAAGAAAAAAAAAATACAAATAAATATGTAGATTTGCACAACCATGTTAGCATGCAAACTGTACAGATCTACAAATCATAAATGAAAATGACTAAAAATACAAACTGTTAACTACTTGTATAAGTCACCTATACAGCTGCTGAGTAACACTGACAGCCACCTCTCTGTTGGACTCATATACTCTAGTGTCTTATGTTAATGTACATTATATCCATAGATATGAAGCAGCTCAGATGAACTTGTCTGTCTCCCCCACTCTGCTCAGCTCCACTAACACTCACATTTCTTCTTATTCTTTATTTAGTGGAGCCTTTTATCTCTGTCTGCACAGTTTATTGTCTCACAAAGTCACTAGCTCGTTCAGAATGAATTTCCACAACAATAAATGTGCAGCTTGATTAAAAAGGGCCATGTGGGAGTTGGTTTCTGCCTAATGACCGGGGCTTGTACACATGGCCAGCCCTTTCTCTAGGTGAAGTTGGCAGCTGCATAGGGCCCCACAGTCTTTGGAGGGCCCCCAAATCTTTAGCATTGTTAACTGAATGACACAACTCCATTATTAATATTATTACTATTCTTTTATTGGTTGCCTATGTAGTTTATGTAATTTTTGCCATGTGTTATGTCGTATTTTATAGGGTTAATCTAAAATTGGGGACCAATGCCATGCCACCTGTTTAACTGGAGCCCCTCTTCTGAGTTATCAAAATGTGTCAAAAATTAAAATAAAAAAAAAGTCAGTGTTTGAAAAAAATAAATTTATACTGTGTTAAATTTTACTTGGTGTGCAAAATGACTAAAAGAATTGGCCCCCAAACCTATCTTGCTTAGGGCCCCCAAATGTACCGGACTGCCACTGGTTGTTCAGAGGGTGCACATGAATCCTGCAGTATATGAACACATTCATAATATCAAATTATATAAGTAAGCAAAATGGTCTTGGTCCGCTGAGACCAAAGTGTAAAGTCATGTACATAAAACTTAGCCTGGCCTGCCAGACAAACTTTCTTCCTATTCTATACAAAGAAGTTAGTCTGGAACCTCTTTGGAAACATTTTGTTTCTGAGGCAGAACAATGACAAGTGGAGTAACCAATCAGAGAAACAAAGGACGGGACATAAGCTGTTATTTCTAAACGGGGACAGCAGCAGAAGCCAGCTGTACAAAGATTTGTTGAAAAAGTCTTTTTTTTTTTTTTTTTATGCATTTGTTACATTGAATGTCAACGAGACTTAACTGGATTATGTCTCTGCCGTATGTTATATAAAGATTTATACACTGCTCAAAAAATAAAGGGAACACTAAAATAACACATCCTAGATCTGAATGAATGAAATATTCTTATTAAATACTTTGTTCTTTACATAGTTGAATGTGCTGCCAACAAAATCACACAAAAATTATCAATGAAAATCAAATTTATTAACCCATGGAGGGTCTGGATTTGGAGTCACACTACAAACACTGAAAAACACACTACAGGCTGATCCAACTTTGATGTAATGTCCTTAAAACAAGTCAAAATGAGGCTCAGTAGTGTGTGTGGCCTCCTCGTGCCTGTATGACCTCCCTACAACGCCTGGGCATGCTCCTGATGAGGTGGCGGATGGTCTCCTGAGGGATCTCCTCCCAGACCTGGACTAAAGCATCCGCCCACTCCTGAACAGTCTGTGGTGCAATGTGGCGTTGGTGGATGGAGCGAGACATGATGTCCCAGATGTGCTCAGTTGGATTCAGGTCTGGGGAACGGGCGGGCCAGTCCATATGATGAGGATCTCATCCCAGTACCTAATGGCAGTCAGGCTACCTCTGGTGAGCACATGGAGGGCTGTGCAGCCCCCCAAAGAAATGCCACCCCACACCATTACTGACCCACTGCCAAACCGGTCATGCTGGAGGATGTTGCAGCAGCAGAACGTTCTCCACGGCCAATCTTGGTGTTCTCTGGCAAATGCCAAACGTCCTGTACGGTGTTGGGCTGTAAGCACAACCCCCACCTGTGGACGTTGGGCCCTCATACCACCCTCATGGAGTCTGTTTGTGACCGTTTGAGCAGACACATGCACATTTGTGGCCTGCTGGAGGTCATTTTGCAGAGCTCTGGCAGTGCTCTTCCTGTTCCTCCTTGCACAAAGGAGGAGGTAGCGGTCCTGCTGCTGAGTTGTTGCCCTCCTACGGCCTCCTCCACATCTCCTGATGTACTGGCCTGTCTCCTGGTAGCGCCTCCATGCTCTGGACACTACGCTGACAGACACAGCAAACCTTTTTGCCACAGCTCACATTGATGTGCCATCCTGGATGAGCTGCACTACCTGAGCCACTTGTGTGGGTTGTAGACTCCGTCTCATGCTACCACTAGAGTGAAAGCACCGCCAGCATTCAAAAGTGACCATATCTCCACAATCACTGAACGTAGATTCGTGAAACAAAAACTGTCAGAAAGCTTAAAATCTTATCTATCAGCATGAGTTCTGCATATCTCTGTGTTCTGAGTTTTGTATACAGCTGCGCACAGAAAATGTCATTCAGTCACACCAACATGACCAAGGGTTAATAATTATTTACCATTAATTTAATAAACCTGTAGCCTATAGATTGCTCTGTGCGTATATTAGGCTATCCTGTGGCAGAGGAGCAAAGTTACTGTCCTATTTGTCTGTTCCGGTCATGAGAAAAAAGCTGTTCTGTGTCATTGGACAGTTTTTACACCCAGAATGCTCTTGCCTGCTTCATGCAGAGAACAGATAAACCTAATGAATTAACTAAAAATGTATAGAATTTCTAAAAAAAAAAACAAGAAATAAGGCCTGCAATAAAAGAAAAAACAAACACCTCACAGCACACGCCTCAAGATTATGCCAGGACTGAACAAGGGCATATTCCAGGACAATAATGACATCAAAATCTGGATGGACAATAACCTCCTCAAACTCAATGCCAATAAAACAGAACTCCTCATCATCGGACCCAAAACTCTCCTTCCCTCTGCCCTGGACTTCTCTCTCACCATTGACGGCCACATTGTTACTCCCTCCCCCTCTGCCCGCAACCTTGGGATCATAATGGACTCCACCCTCTCTTTCAAATCCCACATTAACAATATCACCAAAACATATTTTTCCACCTCTGCAACATTGCTTGTCTTCGTCCCTCCCTCTCCCACTCCATTGCAGAAATACTCATCCATGCCTTCATAACCTCCAGACTCGACTACTGCAATAGCCTTCTCTATGGACTTCCTTCCACCAATCTCCAAAAATTGCAATACATACAGAACTCAGCTGCCCGGATACTCACCTACGCCCGTTCCAGAGACCACATCACCCCTATCCTCCAACAGCTCCACTGGCTCCCAGTTCAATACCGCATTCATTACAAACTCCTCCTCATCACCTTCAAAGCGCCCAATAACCTTGCCCCTCCTTACCTCTCTGACCTTCTCCACCGCCACTCCCCCACCCGCCGTCTCCGATCTGCCGACTCCAACCTCCTGGCACCCATCACCAGAACCAAGCGCCGGACCTTGGGGGACCGAGCCTTTGCTGCTGCCGCCCCAACTCTCTGGAACTCCCTCCCACAGGACATCAGGAACATGGACTCAATACATACCTTCAAATCTCAACTGAAAACCCACCTGTTTAAACTAGCCTTTCCATAGCTCTCTATCTATTATTTATTTATTTATTTATTTATTTATTTATTTATTGTATATGTAAAGCTTCTTTGAGTGTCCTAATAAGCGCTATATAAGTTTGGTGTATTATTATTATTATTATTATTATTATTATTATTATTAATATGTAGGGGGAAAAAAAATTGAGGTCCAGAGCTCATGGACCTCACGCCTGCATACGGCCATGTAAATAGACGCACAGTTTTTATGTGACACTACAGAAATGATCACAGTTGTCTGGATTAAATCAGACATAAAAAGCATGGGACCAATGGGGCTAGTTCCAGTTTGGCTAAAGGCCGGGACACACCAGGACGATTATCAGCCGTCTGGTGTGGTCAGACAGTTTGACTCAGTCGGTGACGTGAGTCTGTTTGGTGTGTTCTGCACCATCGGACGTAGTGGGACACAGTTGGACCTGGTTGTGGCTGAGTGAACATGTGGAATCAGCGTCAGGCGTCATGCTCAAATGAGCTCTGATTGGCTGTGTGTCCCATTCACAATTTGTCAAACAGCTCATGTTTAACATCAAAATATAAGGAACTTATAATACTTCATTATGTTTTCCATATTTGTGACGCCAATGTGCTGCAGTTATCTTACCTTAGCTTGTAGCCTGGTGCAGATAAAAATATAATCCTCTCCTGAGGGAAACATCTGCAATAATCCAGTCTCTTTTATTCATTACTGTGATCAGACCTGTTTAATTTAGCGATTTATTCACTGATAAATACTTGAGTTAAACACCTGAGAGTTGCAGAGTTTTGTTTACAGGAGTAATACTCTGTATATCTGCGGAGTTTAGTGATTAGCACCACCTGCCGATGTAAATACTTATGTGTTACATAATACATGTGCAGAACTAACGCACTGCTCGGTCGTGGGTCTGAATCGTTTCAGTGTGTCTGTCTAGAGCATTGAGTTATTGTGTCCCAGCCTTAAGCATGGCACACAGACCCAAACTACTGTGTTCTGTAAAAACAAACATTTCTATTTTGTTTGGAAAAAGCTGTGAAATTACAGATAATGCCTTGTCCAAAAAGTTTGAAATGTTACTAAAAGTATTTCAGAACATTTGCTTTTTACAGTCACTTTTCTGCCAGTTCTGGAGCAAATGCTATGGTAAAGACACATCCACTCTGCGCAGTGCTGTCCTTTTGGTGATTAATTATCACCTTTTTGCTGTGAAGCCTTTCAGCAGATTTAGCACAAAGGCTGCTGCCAGTCTTTGCACACATGTTCCCGTTTATTTTTATTAATTACACTTATGTCTGATGTAATATGATAGAGATGAATTAACAGTAGAATACTGAGGCACAGTTTCTCAAAGTGCTGTATGACCCGCTCTTTAATCTATACATGCCATTAAACTATACTATATTAACTATAGTTAACTATACTATATGCTATTTTAGTTGTGTGGAAAAAAAAGAACATAATGATTAGCAAATCTCATAATAAAAATTGTAAAATTGTAATTGGGAACAGTTTAATAAGATATCTAGCAATAAAAGGAGTGTTTTAGAAAGGCAGAGTCTGTGTGTAGTTATGGATTTATATAATGCTTCTGATTTCCAGGTGCAACACCGCATTAAAAATTGTCACGATTATGTTGGAAATCACTGCATAGATCAGGATCACTTCCAGATGTCTCTGGGTGTTTCTCAAAGCCCAGGTGCCTTTCCTTGCCTTGATTACATCACAGGAAGGCATCCACCTCATCATCTGTCGCCCAAGGTGTGTTTCAATGTTCATGTCCTTCCCAGGGAGGTGTCCTCCGTTTGGCTAACATGTGGCTAATTCACCAAGGATACATCAGTGGATCCTTCGCTGCCTTGCATCGGCCAAAATCACCCACAATGCACTGCAGCTTTTTTGAAAAAATGGCTGGCCATGGGCATGTATTACTTTTAAAAGCTTATTTAGCAAATTTGAGATTATTTATAAGCTAAAATGTAGCACGCACGCACACACACACACACACACACAAATAGGTGCCCCCCCCCCTAAAAAAAAAAAAACATCTTAGGTGCCCCCCCCAAATGCCCTCCTAAAAGCCCCCACCTCCAAATAAAGTTTACTTCCTCCCAAGGTGACTCCCTCCCTCAAAAAAGATTTCTCCCCCTTAGTGCCCCCCCACTAAAAAAAGGTGACCCCCACCCCAGGTGAACTCCCCCCTCTCTGTTTATAAAAGACTAAATAAGTGATAAACATTTAAGTATTGTATTAATATAATCCACATGTAAAGATTTCACAAGTATATCTGAAAAAATGACACTAAAACCAGTCAGGAGCTGTGACTGTGGTGATGCTGCTCGTTCACTCTGAAGTCTGTTCCATTAGCCATTTATTTGGACACCTGCCTTGGATTAGAAGGAAGTGGCTTTGGAGGAAATCACTTTCAAAGCAAGGCAAGGTACCTGGGCTTTGAGAAACACCCAATGTCTCTGAGCACAGCTGTGGCTTCTTCTGCAGTGGTGACTTTGTCAGCAGGGTGAACAGCGCCGTTTGCTGACCTCACAGGCTTACTACAGATTTTCACACCTTCCACTCTTTTCTCTGAAACGGCAGGATTGTTGCGTTTTTCTGGCCAGAGTTGTAAACGGCCCCTAAATCTGGGCTGTATTGAGTTGGCGTCATACTGTACTTGCTAGGCTAGTGCACTTGCTCTAGCAGATGACTATTAATATGACTCCAGTCTGAAGAAATATCCAAAGACATAGATGCAGCAACCGGCACTGCACAAGGCAACTTAAGTGTCCAAACAAATGCATGTTACATTTTTGTTTGGTTTGCTAAATCGCTAAAAAACAATTAGCAATTTGCAATTAGCAAAGGCCTGCTTTTTGTAAAAGTACAGTTAGGTCCATAAGTATTTGGACACTGACACAAGTTTTGTTATTTGAGTGTTTTTACCAAAACATATTCAAAATACCGTTATACTTTATAAAGTGCAGACTCTCAGTTGTAATTTGAGAGTATTCACGTCCAAATAGGAGGAAGGGTTTAGGAATTACAGCTCTTTAATGTGTAGCCACCTCTTTTTTAAGGGCTCAAAAGTAATTGGACAGATGCTTCAAAAGCCATTTCTTGAACTGCATGGACTTGATTCCATGTGTTTCTGCGAAATCACAACATACTGTATCTCAGTGAAAGTGAACCAGACTTAGACTGGATACAAAAACCCTTCACAACATCCACCTTAGAGTAGAACACTCTCCAGGAAGTAGGTCTATCAGTGTCTAGGTCCACCATAACCAGAAGACTTTATGAGAGAAAATACAGAGGGTTCACCACAAGCTGCAGACCATTCATCAGCCTCAACAACAGAAAAGTCTAAGGCCCAAAAGTTACTGGGATAGGCTCCAGTACCCACGACCCCTAATGGGAATAAGCAGAAGATGAATGAATGAAATAATAATGCATCTGAAAAAAAAAAAAAAAAAAAAAAAAGACATTTAAGGGGAGACACTACATGCTAAATACTTTTTGTTTTTGTTTTTTTTAGGTTTTGGGTCAGTTTGCTCCTTTAACATGTGACTTGAACACTGAAATGAAGAAAATGTCCAAATTGCACATTAAGGTGTTTAGTTTAATACTTTTAGTGTTTCTTGTGTCCATAGATTTCTATTGGAAATACTCATTTCTCAACATGAGTTTTTCTCTCACAATGAGTCAGATATCTCCACTTCAGTAGCCTCTACTAGCACCACATTTTTGTAGTCTTATACTTAACTACCGTTTGAGGAATTTGTTGATATGTAATTAAGCTGATTTATTTATCATTTTACTGCCAACAACAAGGCAAACTTTGATTTTTTTAGGGCTAGTATCAGTATTTTCTAATTTATTGAAAGATAATATCAGATCTCCATATCTCCCTGTCTAAAAGCCTTTTTATGGAACATGTCGACAATATGAATCAAGAATTTTAAACTAGGCTCTATACAATATTGTGATTTTGTTTTTGAAATCTGCAAATTTGTGCATTTTTTATAATGCCTAATATTCTCATGAAAACATTAAATGACTCAAAACTTGCAATAATTTTTTTTTCCTATATATATGTTGCTGGTGATTTACAGGAAAATTTCTACATAGACGTCTGTTAGTTTAAAAAATTCTGATTCACCTGCAGTGTCTGGCCTTAGTGCAGTGTAAGGACTTGAAGATCAGGAGCATCTAATACATCCATTACTAATTATACGACTTTCTAAAATACTTCCTCTATAAACAGACGTCTTCTGAAGTGTTGCCATTTTAAAAAGTTGCAAAAGGCACATCCAGTTGAAATCCTTTTTCCCATGCTGCTGCCATCAAATTTAACATGAACAAATACTAATACTAATACTCACTTTAAACCCTTGATACAGTACGTTGCAGAGCCGGCTCTAAACTTTCTGAGGGACTAATCAAAATTCAGCTCAGTTCTGTTGTGAATAACATGGATTTATGAGATTTGCAGATCTTTGCTCTCTGTTTTTATTTTTATTTAACACAGCATCAGAACTTTTTTCGGAATATGGATTGTAAATGTGTTTGGTGGAAGTCTGTCCCTAAATCATTTTCCAGGTGTGAAATAATCAGGGCCTGTAGTTCAAAACTGTCCTCATCCATTAATCAAAGTGATGTATCCCAGTATTTCCAAACTGTGCCAGATTAATCCTTGTCCACTGGATCACAGAGACATGAAGTGAGGTGGAGCATAGAAACAGCAATCATTATACTGAGTTACAATGGACAATGTCAAAAAAAAAGCCAAATCCTTTCATTGAATTTAGCGGAAATTAGCATCCTCCAAGCACCACACTGGTTTTTTGTGTTGTGGCTAATGCTACTTCTAGCATCAGAGCAGCCTAAATACTGACTGCGGAGGCTCTGTAGACGCTAAAAACACTAATCACTGAGAAAAGAGTCTTTTTACCCTTTTATCTCTGTAATGTCCACACACACACACGCATATGTACTGGACAGAGAAAGTTGCTTCTCTGATTTATAAAAATATATATTGCAATGACACAATAAATGCCCCCTTCCTCATAAAGGTACTGTAAGCAGCATGCGCTCATACTGGTTTGAAAATGGTACTGCAGTCTAAATCAAAACAATTGATTGGACGATCAGCCTTGCTACAAAGCCCGGGAGGGGACATAGTGATGAAAAAGTTATTTGTGAGACCTCGCTATAGTTTTGTGAGATAATGCAAAACATTTGA